>OY728150.1:1512426859-1513104304 GCA_963277665.1 Viscum album | reverse complement strand
TCTTCGTCATGTTCTTTCTTGTTTCCGCGCAGTGCTGTTGAACCACGCTTCCTTCATTCGTGCCACAACGAACAAAACAACAAAGGGGGAGGAGAGTCGGTTGTGTTCGTGCGGTCTGACCTCCTCCCGTTAAGTTGATAACAAGCAGCCCAAAAGACGAAGAACGACCAAGGATTTTTCACGAACAAAAGAAAACAACCCAAACAGTTTTCCCCGAAATCAAGAATTCCCAACCCGCAAACATAATCTTCATGGATCAACTTAATATTTAGTTGATTTGCGTTCTTAGATTTAGAAGGAAGTAAACAAGGGTTCACTAACAATGACAAATAAATTCCCTACCTCGAGCGTAGTTGAACGAAGGCTCGTCGTAGAATTGCACGTCGCGGAAGAAGGCGTCGTGGAAGGGGGATTGTCGCATCACGGAGAAAAGATTTGTCGGCGTCGTGTCGTCGATCTCCGAGGATCTGGCGTTCTTGGCAACCTTTTTCGGAGGTCGACTTTCTTCGCATTCTTCGTGTTCTTCACGTTCTTCGTCGAGGAAGGAGTGTTTCACGGCTTGAGTGATTTTTCCCCAAACCCTCTCGCACAACCCAACCTCTAATAAAATAAGACTTGTATTATTTTAATAACACACAAACCAACGTTTTGAATTTCAAAGAAAACAAAACAATCAATTAAGTGAATTAATTGCAACGTTTAAACCGCCAAATTTATGAGGCGTTTATTAACCAGATTAAATGCAAGGGTTGACTTCGTTTAAAAGGGGGGGTGCGGGTGCGTTAATTTAATCAAAAAGGGGTTGAGAAAGTCGAAAGGGTGGTCTCGTGTGGGCCCCACCCCACTAATATCCTACCTAGCAGATTAGTTAGGATATGGGTCCCGCTCAACCACTTAGCTTAGGTTAACACTTCCTTGAATAAAAATAAAATCTGTTGCACAGTATTTTATTTTATTCTTTAGTTAACCTAATTAAGTAAAACTCCACCCGAGCAAACACAACTCTAAAAAAGGTGTTCTTAAGAAATTATCAGCGATGTGATTCCATCGGTGCCCTCATATTTCAATTCCGAGAACAGGTTAAAAGTTATAAAAACCCGCTCGTTCGTTTACTGAACGTACCTGAGCTAAACTTCGGAAAATGATTCCGGTCACACCGGGCCTCAGAATGAGGTGCTGTCAGAAACTGCGTTCTTGTAAAATCCCAAATAAAATTAATAAAAAAATTTCCCTTGAATTTTATGGGTATTTACATGAATGAATAATGAAAAAATTTAAGATATTTATAAAAATTATAAAACCAATATAACCATTGTAACAATAATATAATTGTTATGAATAATTACCTAACGTTAGGAATAGTAACCTGACTGTTAGAAATAGTACATGATTGTTGGAATGGTTACTTGAACATTAGAATAATAAAACAAATTTCAATTAATAATTAATATGAATAAAAATAAGTATATATAAATATTATTATTTTATAAAATAAATATTAAAATTAGAAAACTCAAAATAAAGTATAAGTGTGTTTTTAAAAAAGTGTAATTTTAACATATTTTACAAACACTCAATTTCTATATTAAATATTTAAATTACCAAGGTTAGAAAATTATTTCAATAAAATGAATTTCTTTTTTGGATTCATCATTTCAAAAATCTTTAAGAGTAAATTTTTGATAATTCTCTAAAAACATGAATTTTTAGGTGAATAATAAAAATGTTTTTTAAAAATACCAAATGTTTTATGATATAGTCATGAGGTAAAAATGACCTAATAAATTATAAAAAATTTATATTGGCCCAAAATTGATTTAATAAGATAAATTACTCATTTTAAAATAATAAACATAATTTAAAACCTAAAAAGTAATTTCAAAAGTCTAAAAATATAAAGTATATCATTAAAAAATAATTTTTTGTTATTTTTATTCCATTATTTTGTGAAAAATAATAAATTTAGTGTTAAAGAAGATAAAAATAAAAACATTTAATTTTAAACAAATATAATTCTAAATTTAAAAAATATAACTATTTGATGTTTTGTTTTGTAAATAATAATTTATTTAATATTTTAACCCAGAAATACCTCTCACATAAAGTATAAATAACACCAATATCTACCCAAATACCTTATCCTAATCCTAATAATATTGTTTGGGATGTTATGGATTCATCTAACCCCATTCCCTAAAGTCTATAGTTCCATAATAAGGGAGTAGGCATCAATGAAGTGGCTACCCTGAAATCGTCTTCTTTTCAATTTTTATTTCTACTCTCCTTATCTCCTTTTCTATATTCCTAAAAAAATAATTTCAAAATAATATAAAATATATATGTTTTTATGATATGGTATAAATATTTTAAACCATTCATAATATATATACTCTCTCTCCCACTCTTTTCAACACGTATCTGGATCATTTTTATTTTCCTATGAGGACGTTGTCTATTATTTAAATGTCACTACCTTCATAACTCATTATTGTAGATATATATAATATATAACATATAAAATTTCATATTTTTATGATTATTTGATTAATTTTACTAATTGATACATAATGAATAATCAAAACAAAAAAAAATGAAATTCAAATAGTAAAATTCAGATAAACATGTCCTAGAACCATTGTCTCTTCAAAGAAATAGTAATGAATAAATTATAATTGTTCTAATCGATTAAGAATAAAAAAATTAATATAATATAATTATAGATAATTTTTTTAATAAAAAAAATTTTATTATATAATTTTCATAAACATGATAAAAAATAGGTTATAAGGTTAGGGGACACTCACGCCCAACTCTTCTTTTGAGTATATCTTCTATTAGTCTATATTTTCACCATAATTCTTATAAAATATATTCTAAATATATTTCAATTTTATTTCCATTTTATTATTCTAGAGATATGATTCATACTTTGTTAGGATGAATTATTAGTTACCTTAATTATTTTTTTATTAATCTTTTTGTCAAAATCTATTGTTGATTCTTATTGTGTTTATTTTTCTACTGTCCACAAAATATAATCATTTAATTTATTAATTCTACCATTAAACGTCCAAAAAAACTATTCCATTATTATTTTAGGAAATTTCCATGTTTTATTCATCAATATATTCCTTATGATACCATTGTGAAATACATTCTATTCTCATGGGTTTATTCGATGTTTTAGGGTTAATAAATGTTCCATTTATATATGGTTTGCATAATTGTGAGCATTATATGATGTGACATGTGGGACCAAAATTTTATATCCCTTAAATGAACTGGGTAATGTGATATCTCTCTTGATATTGTTATGCATGAAAATAATGCTAGAATTTTTATCATTATGTGTTACGATCTTTGTTCACATATGTTATATATATGAAAAATGTTTATTTTGTTTCATTATTATGTATGTTTCGCATTTCATATGTCCTTAGAATGATTTATGTAATCTTATGATGATGATTTTTATCATATGACATGATAATGATGATTATTCCCACCCATGTTCTCACATTTTTTATGTCTCGTTATCTTTACTATTATCCATCCCCTTATTGGGATTATAGATCACCCTTTATTTAATTTATTTCTTCAAGTGATTACATATACATAGTGGAATATATAAGTATTTAGGAGGATTATGTTGAAGGATTTAAATAATTTATAAAATTTCATATGTATTCATATTGTATAGAACTATTTTTTTAAGAGAATGAACCTTTAAATTACAAAATGTATTAATCATTTGTTTTTATCTTAAAAATCATGTAATAAAAATGTATAGAAGATGTTGGAATGTATAGAAGATGTTGGTCACTATACTTGGTATGAAAATAAGGTTTAGTTAATTTGGGAATTTGGTCAGTAGAAGATAACATTAAAAAAAATTAGGGATCCCATAAGTTAAAAAATTAGAATCTATTTATTCATGTGAATAATTTATTAACTATTCTTTACTAACTTATGTTTTATTCTAACCTTTTTTTAGAAAATGGTGGGAATCAGAAGAAACTAATCCAAAAAACCATGTAATGGGTAATGGAATAATTTTCCAAATTACATTATAAATGAAATGGGAGTAGGAGTTAAAAACCTCTGGGATATACTTATCTACTTTCCCTATATTATGAATAATAAATTTAACCATGTGGAATATCCTCCTTCACCCAAGAGGGAGAAATTTTCCATTTAATCCTTCATGTTCCAATGACAACCGAAATTTAGTGGATCTTATGATCCAATTATTGAAAATCTATGGGTCAAATCTACGAAAAAGATAATTTTTAACACCCTAATATTTGTTCATATATATATTTTTTAAAATAAATTTAATTTCTTTGATATCTTGTGTTTCACAAAACATCGAGTTTAAAGGAACTGTTATATAATACTAATATTCTATTTAAATTCTTCCATTATAACATAGCCATAAAAATTGGTTGGTAAAAATAGGACTATATAAATTATAAAAAATATATTTTTTATAAATGTATATGATTAATTCATTGGTTATCAATTTTTAAGAAATGGAAATAAATTTTTTTATAAGGTAATGAATTTTTTATCTGAAAGAACTTTTTTATGTGCACAATATCTTTTTATCTTAATAAATTAAATCAATAATTACAAGTGAATGATTTTAATAATATATATATATATCATTCAATAATTTTTTTTTTCAAATTTATCTAATATTTTTATAGGCATTAAATAAAATAAATCCAGTTTTACGCCTAAAAACTTTATTTTTCTAAAAACTGATTTTCATCATATTTTTTCACACATATTTTAAAATTAATTAATAAAACTTATATAAATTAAATATTGAAAAATGGATTCCATATTTTTAATTAATAAATTAAAATTTGGTAAATAGTCTGTTTTTATTTTTGGGCACTATGTATAGTAACCATGGTAAAATTTAGCACCTAGGTCAAGGATAAATTGTGTCAAGGTTAACAAAAGTTTTAAGTTCACAAATTTTAATATTAATTATTATTAGATGAAGTTAATTCTACACTTATCAACTTATTCTTGAAATTTATCTATTTAAGGTAAACTTTTCCATAAAGATAACCTATATATTATTTAAATCAAAGAAAAATAAAAAATGTCACTCTATTACATTTAAATATTTATTGTGTGTTCACATAAAGATAAGAGAAAGTTTTGAATGAATATTAATGGTTATTTTTAGTATGATGATTTTTTTTCCAGGATAGTAATTTATTTATAATTTTTAGTTATTATATAATTATTTTAAATTCTTAGATAATGACGACATATTATTTCTTCAATTAATTGAAAAATTAAATAAATTATTTTAAAAATGTTAATAGTAATATAATTTGAGTATGATATATTGTTACATGAGTTTTATAGATGAATATAACATATTAATGATGCGTGAAAGGATTATATTCAATTTACATATTTTTCTTGATTCTATTAAAGTCAAATTAAATGAATAGTGTAAGAAATGACGATAATGATATTCCATGAAAAAATATATTTTATTAAATTAATTAAAAATCATAAAAAGATTAAAATAAGAAAATAGGGACAATTTAAAGTGTAAAATGTCACCCCTTATCCATTTATGAGATAATTTTTACCCTATAAGTAAAATTATATCCCTTTATTATTGAAAATATCATTACCGTGGTTAAGCTTAAAATTGCCCGAATGGCCCGAAAGCCTTCATTTTTATTGAATTTTGATAACCCCCCTTTCAAGGTTTAAAATTGAACTTAAACCTATAAAAAGTTTATTTTTTAATAATATTTCAACAATATCATTCCTTAACTTTTAATATCTTTCCATTTTGAATCATTTTTCTTGAGAATGACTTAGTTATATTTTATTTTTTTAGTAATTCCAAGTGTTTCATTTCTATCCCTTATAAGAGGACACCATTAACCTCTCTTATTTTCAACACTTTGAGTAACCTATCTTGATTAATACTAGACCATTTCTCTTATGAAAACCCTTATATGTGTTCTATAGATTCTGGTATTCCCAAAATACCATGTGTAGGGTCCTGAAGAGGATATCTAAAGGAGTAGTTTCAAGGAAGAGGCAATCCCCTTAACCGATCACTTTTTTTAATTCTTCTTTCACCCCATATAAATATATAGTACTTATTATAATATAATATCTTTGGTATCCAAAATATACTTAAATTTTATTATGATTATGAAACCAGTATTATCCACCTTGTCACACCCGGACCTGTGTTTTTAGTCTTTTTAATTATTTTCTTGGGATTTTAAAATTTTTGTCGAGGTTCGGGTTGAATCCAAAATGAGGTTGTTGATTTTTGTTAAAAAAGTGAACGTTTTTCATTTTATGTCATTGGGTGCATGGGAAAAGTGAGTTTTGGGAATCCCGTGCGGCTTCGCCTGAGAATCGACACGATCTGTCTATCTTTAGAAAAATTAAAATGAGTAGATTTTGTAAATTTTCATGCAATTTATAATTTTTCTTATTGTTAATAATTATATTATCATTAAAATTATGTGAATAATTTTATTATTTAAATTTATTTTTATTTTTTTTGTTGTTGTTGCAGTTGTTATTAGTATTACTATTAATAATTGGCCCGGTGTGCGGGCACCACACGATTAGCGGAAGCCGTGCAGTTAGCCTGGGCACTAGTGTGGTTGTAACATTTGAATTGGACAAATAAAAATAAATTGAATGAATTGAAAAATTGAAATTTACAACAAATAAATTACTGTAGTGATGTTAGTATTAATTTTTCAAGGATAATGATACTATATTATTATTAAAGAATTGTTATTTTCAAAATTTTTATTTTTATCATTTCTATATATTTGTTAAAGTGATTTCATTTATTATTATGAGTAATATTACTTTTATTATTTTTTATGTTAATACTATTATTGTTAGATTAAAGTTATTATTATTATTTTTATTACTATTATTCTTTTCTTATTATTTTTATATGTGTTATTTTTATTATTGGTTAATGTTTTATTTTATTTTATTCATTTTTTTATTTCTATTTTTTCTCTAATCCGAATTAAACTTCACCTCTTCTCCCTCTCTCCACACGCCTCCATCTTCACATTTCTTACATCCCATAGTGCACCCAACTCCCCTCGTCGGCCTTCCCTTCACTAGAATCTTGTTGGCCTCATGTGCCCCTAACCTGCATGGACTGGCCGCCCACGCCACCCTCGGCCTCCCTCCCTCGATGTCGGTCATGCCTCCTGTACCCCTCATTCTCCAGTGGCGCAACCACCAGTAGCGTTGTGCCCTGGTGTTCCCCTTCTCTGCTCCGCCTCCTACGACTCTGACCAACACCAGCAGTGCGCCCCCTGTCCCAGTCGGCACGCCTCGACCTTCTCCCCAGCACGCCGCCCTCCTACTCCGGCCACCCGGTCGGTGCCTCATCCCATCCTCCAAGCCGACTTCCCTTACTCCCTGATATTACATGACTCACATCAAGAAATCCTCTAACCAGTCTCCTCTAGTGCACCCATCTATGCACCCCACAAAGGCCCACACTAAATCATCTTGAAAATGATAGACTTGAATGCCTACCCCTTACCCTTCACTCGATCTAACAATCCATTACTCTAACCCTATCATTGATTTTGTGTCCCACTCACCCCTACCATCATAGGGGGATGCTTCACCACCCCATGTCCATCTCTACCTATGATTTTTGGAACCCTGGCATCAAATCAGGTTATCACACCTCCCCTCTGCCTGCAGCACACCCCTGAGGCACCCTGACCTCCTCCGGCTCGAACCCTCAGTGCCCCCCTTATTGCGCACCCCTACTGCCAGTGCGATCTCCGGCTTCCGACCCACCTCCTATCAATGACCACTTACCTCGCCCCTCCAGAAACACACCCTCCAACCGCTGCCTTTATTTTCAGCCGATGCAACCCCCAGCTGGCCACTTTTCCATCCAACGACCCCCTGTTGAATATTTTTCTGGATGCCGCACCTCCGGACATCCACTTTCCGGCCATCAACCCCTCCTTCGGTGTTTCTGCTGCCTCTTTCAAGTACATAAACTTTCCAACACACGTATCTATCTCGTTGCGCCTCTTTTTTGACAGCTGCGCGCCCTCCTAGCTAGACCACGCCCACTTCTAGTATCCTCATCGACCGTTCTCCCCTATTGCGTGACCCCACTGATCAAGAGCACCCTGTGCTGAACCCTTCCTTGTTCTTTCATGCATCCAACCGCACACTTAGTTCGCAATCGGGTGCGTGATGAATGCCTGCCGCCAAAGGCGAGCGATTCGGGCCCGTTCTGATTCACCTGCACTAGCGTCGAGGCAAGTTTTGCTTTTTTTTATTCTTCTGGATTATTTGAAGTTAGTATTTTTCTGTTTTTATTTATTTTTCAATTGATACAACATGTTGGAAAGGAAAATCCGTGATACTATGGTAAAAAACTTTCACGTTCTTGTGGGCCCACTCGAGGCGTGTCACGTCCTCATGTTTAGATTGGGAGTTAGGGTAGGTCCCCCACTGCACCCACCATTAAATTTAGAATTTATTAATTTATTGATATTTCATTGATTTTCAATAAATGAGAAATAATATTATAAAATTATTTTTTTAATAAATATTTGATGTAAAGGAAGCTATTTATTTTATGCATGACACCAAAAATATTTTCTTGATGAATTGACACACAATAATGAAAGAATTATTGTTTCAAATTTTAATATAATTAAAAAACATTCAAGTGTGGTTCTAGTTTGATTTCAAATGTTCTCTTATGATGTGTGAACAAATGTTTTACTTCTTCCAGAGGAATGGTGTTTCTTTAAAAGTTTCACAAGGCCCATTTGAAACTTTGATAAAATGAATTATTTGAAAAAACTTTCTTTGGGGTGACTCAGGGGTGATCTCATTGTGTATGTTGATTGTGTCAGTTGTTTGTGATGTTTGTGCATCTACTACTACAAAAACGGGCAAGGTAAGCGCCCCCTTATATTAGCGCTAAGCAAAACCGCTGATAAAGGTTACCATGTATGAGCGCTAAATTTTTAGCGCTGATACAGGGTAACCTTTATCAGTGCTAGAAAAGTGCTGATAAAGACTCCTTGTACAACACTAAAATTTTAGTGCTGATATAGTGAGGATTTATCAGCGCTTTTGTAGCGCTGATAAAAACTTAGTGCATTTTTTTATAAAGTCGGTCGCACAGTGCCCTCATTTTATCGCGACCTAAAGCTCTCACGGTACTGGAACTCTACGACTCCCCTCTACCACCCGCTGAGATCACGTTGCCGGACCTCCGCCGCCTGCTGAGTTCTCATTGCTGGACCTCCTCCACCCTCGAGCTTCAGTTTGCCAGACCTCCGCCGCCCACAACGCTTTCAAGCTTCGGTTTGTAGGACCTCCTTTAAGGCATGTTTTCCAAATCTTTTTTCAATATTGTTCTCCTCTCCCATTTTTATATCATTTTTTAACATGATTTTATATTCTATGGGTGAGTATCATGGATTGACTGATTGAAGAAAATGGACCATACTTGATGGAAAATGATGTAAAGGGGATGATTCACATGTGTTTACTAATTTTCATTATATTTCTCAAGAACATGGTGCTTGTTTACTTTTATTGTTGAAAATCATCATTATTTTTTGGTGGGGTTGTTTGAGAAGTTTTTTATTAGTTTGGTTGTGATAGATTCCATTGGGGGGAAATGTGGGATGGTTGAGGTGGTAAATCATGCAGTGGGGAAACATCAACCTTTCCATTGTTAAAAAGATGTAATGAGTGGGTTATTGTGGGATATGACATCGTTAGTTGATATGGGTTTTCCTTTTAGTTTACCAGTGACATAAAATATAGTTTAATGATGAAATTGAAAAGGGTTTGGTGGGAATTGAATAACTTCATGGATAAAAATGAAATGGTGGCTATTAAACTATGCTCATCCCCTACACGATGAGTGTATCAGGTGGTTCCCTCTTCTAAAATTCAAATATGTGAGTTCCTTTACCGAGATATAAATCTATGACCACTCTTAATTCAGGAAACATCCAACTCTAGGTGATAATCCTAGGTTGCCTTGGGTGACGAGAATATGAAGTCCCTATGTTATGGGAATATGAGATCTTCTTTATCTCCCAAATAATGTTCCCTTGATTATACCTCATGACATTATAAATAGATTCATTAGTGGATATTCCTAAGAATCCCCTAAGTGATGATCATAAGATCTCTTATTCATCTCCTAGGTAATGATCCTATGATTATACCTCAAATGAGGATCATGATATTCCTGAGGCGATGTGCCAAATAATCCCCTATGTGATGAGCATACGATCTCTAAACACTTCCCTTGGTAGATTATCTTATGTTCTTACTTGGTGTGATAAGAACACGATTCATTAGTTTATGAATATAGAAATCCTTAGGTTCTATGAGTATATTTTATGAACCAAATTGGTGTAGATTCCTCACATGAAAAATGTGATCCACCTTGTGTAATGAGCCCAAATATCCAATTCAAATGGGCCTTATTCTATGGGAATCATACATATTAGGCCATATTCTAAATGAAAACATTCCCACACATAGAGGACCATATTCAATTAGTGGTCCATACTCCTACTAGTTGAAAAAAACCTATACCACATAGAGTCATATTTTTTGTGAATCCAAAATAAACTCATTAGGCTATATCCCCTTTTAGTTAGACCAGAAATGTCTTATCACACATATTTACCATACTAACTTTCACTTGGTATCATTAGAAAAATCATCTATACAACTTGATGTTAAACTATATCAATTATTTATGATTAGAAGTACATTGCACATGGTTGTGATAAATACCCTCGGTGCATTCACTAACCCATGACATGTTGGAGGATGGTTTTAGGGGGTCACTAGACTATAATCTACTAACCAATAGAGGGGTATAAATGGGTATAGGCCATTAAATAGTGTTATCAAAGAATTTTATTAGGAGATATGATGGGGTTTTATGTTAGGAACATTTGAGGATTTCGATGGTTTGGTTTAGAAAGTATTTCATTTGAATTCATTGGTATGTTTTGGGTGTACCTTTCCTTAGGTTTCAAATTATGATCTTAGTGGTTCTTCATGGTTAGTGGTTGTAGTCTCTTATTTGGGTGAAGGGATGTGTTCTTAGTATATTTCCATATTATGATGTTCTTCATGGTTAGTGGTTGTAGTCTCTTATTTGGAGATGTATGATGTTCTTGGTGAGGGCCACTATCTAGCTAGTGGTGTCGTTGTATATGAGAAAGCATCGATGTAGTTGGAGATGTATTCCAAGTGGGTGTTTCTATACTATATCTTATTTTTGGGATTCATGTGTTTCATGAATTCATATTTTATCCATTTGAAGTTGGTTAGATATGTTTTGATCATTTTGAAGCACAAAATAACCCTATTAATGAAAATAATATATGGAATGGATGGTATCTTGTTGTGAATTAACCTTTTTCATTGAAATAAATTAGGTTTCCTTCTAGGAAACATGAAAGCCACTAAACTATTCTCAAATACCATGTTTTCCATCTTTTTTGGGGTATTTTGATTCAATCCCCCCTTTTGGTTTCCATTTCTTCTTGGCATGATCATCAGTAACGGTTTCACTTCCACCAGCAGTGAGTATTTAGGCATGATGAATAAATACTAATGGTTAGGCTGTATTAATCTCCATTTTTATAAGGAAGTGGTTTTCTTCTACTGTATTTGGAATTCTTGTTTTGTGTACTTGAACCATAAATACTAATATTCGAGATTCTAATAGGATGGAGATGAATAAAGATTGGATGGATTATAATCGTTTAACAATAGAGTATGAGAACAGAGTGAAAGAGTTCATCAAGTTTGAAAAAGATCATGCAAAGGATCCTTCTCAAATCCTTTGTATGTGTTTACATTGTTTTTATTCTAGACTACTTACTCCAGAGGATTTGGAAGAACATTTGATATGTCATGGAATAGATCGGAGTTATAAATGTTGGAATAAACACGGAGAAAAAGCAAATGTAGCTACTGGCTGGGATAAAACTGCGTTTTATGGATCGTCACATATGAATAAAAATATGGATAATGAAGAAGACCGTATGGAGGATGTGATTACAGATGTCAATGATGATGAAGATCGTATTGAGGAAATGACAAAGACAATTCAAGATGAACTCCGTGATTGCCCAAAATTGTTTGAGGAGTTAAAGAGTTGTGCAAAGACGCCACTGTATGCTGCTTGCACTAGTTATACAACATTGTCAGCTGTTCTGATGTTGTATAAATTGAAAGCAGGAAACGGATGGAGTGATGTCAGTTTTACGGAACTACTTTATCTCTTGAATGACATGCTCCCGGAAGATAATGAGCACCCAAGCCGGACATATGAAGCTAGACGAATGCTATGCTTGATGGGAATGATTTCTGAAAGAATACATGCCTGCCTGAAAGACTGTATATTGTTTCGCAAATAGAACAAATCACTTATAGAATTCCCAAAGTGTGGTGCTTCTCGATACAAGAAAGATAAATCCAATCCTACGAAATTTGTATGGTACTTTCCAATCATTCCAAGGTTTAGGCGTCTATATGGAAGTGAAGAAACTGCAAGACAATTGTCATGGCATGTAGATAAATGAAATAAAGATGGGTTATTACATCATTCGGCCGACTCTCCTCAATGGAAGAAAATTGATCATGAGTATCCTGAATTTGGAAAAGAGCCGAGAAACCTTCGTCTTGCGTTACCTACAGATGGAGTGAATCCTTTTGGTTTTCAAACCAGCACTCATAGTACATGGCCTGTTATGTTGGTAAATTATAACTTGCCACCCTGGTTATGCAAGAAGCGGAAATTCATCATGTTATCTATTCTTATATCAGGACCAAAACAACCAGGTAATGATATTGATTTTTATCTGGCTCCTTTGATCGAGGATTTGAAGTTATTGTGGGACTCAGGTGTAATGTTTTATGATGCTTATAAAAGTTAATACTTCACATTGCAAGCGATGTTGTATGGGACAATAAATGATTTCCCTGCTTATGGAAATTTTTCAGGCTATAGCATTAAAGGAACTCAAGGGTGTCCCGTGTGCGAAGAAGATACAAAATCAATTAGGTTGAAACATTCATTGAAATCTGTGTTTCTAGGACATCGTAGATTTCTACCTCGTCGGCATAAGTACCGATCTTGGACGACATCATTCAATGGAAAGTTCAGAAAAACACGCAATACTGTCTCCACTAACAGGTGATCAGCTATTTGATAAAGTAAAAGATCTGAACACTATTTTTGGTAAACCATTTTCGAAAAACCTTACAAAAATCGGTTGGAAAAAGAGATCAGTTTTTTTTGAATTATCATACTAGAATTGTTTGTATGTCAGACATTTTCTTGATGTGATGCAAGTGAAAAAAAAAATATGTTACAGTGTTATCAGAACGTTTCTAAATGCCCTTGGAAAAACAAAAATGGAATTAAGTCAAGGTTGGACATGTTTGACATGGGAATACGAGAAGAGTTGGCTCCCGTGAAGGGTGGAAATTGAATGTTTCTTCCTCCAGCTGCTTATACTCTTTCTAGGGAGAAGAGATATCAGTTTTGAAACTTCTTTAATGATGTAAAGGTTCCAGAGGGGTACTCATCAAATATCAAGAACATTGTTTCAATGAATGATTTGAAGTTAAAAGGTTTAAAATCACATGATTGCCATGTTTTGATTCAAGATCTAATTCCTATAGCTTTACGTTGCATTTTTTCCAAGAATGCTTGTCATACGTTAACCAAACATTGTTTCTTTTTCAAAGCTATATGTAGCAAAGTTTTAGACCCAGGGAAATTGCCAGCTATGGAATAATAAATTGTCATCATATTATGTGAATTAGAAATATTCTTCCCGCCAACATTCTATGATATGATGGTTCATTTGATGATTCACTTGGTGAGAGAGATTTGACTTTTTGGCCCTGTGCACTATAGATGGATGTATTTTGTTGAATGGTATGTGACGATTTTGAAAGGGTATGTCAAAAATCGAAGTCGGCCAGAGGGTTGTATAGTGGAGCGATATATTGTTGAGGAAGCCATTGAATTTTGTACTGAATACCTATCTGATGTGGAAAGAATTGGTCTCCCAAAATCTCATCACACTAGATGCATTTAGGGTGAGGGAATTTCTGGAAGATAAGTTGTGACAATCAATATTACAGATCAAGAGCAGGCTCATCTTTATGTTTTTCATAACAATTGGGAGGTTGATTTATATATTAAAACTCACAAAAAAATTATTAGTGTAACATCCCAAGTAAGTAATGAATAATAGATATTTTTATCTATGTCTATTAATGAATTAGATAGTGTTTTAGAGGCTTAAAATGAAAATAAATCCAATCATAAGCATGGAATACACTAATATTTTTAAAAGATTGTTTTACTGCCTTTTAATGGAAAACCATTTTTAAATCTATATTTTGACAATTTTATAAGCTATGTTTGTCAAAATAAACTTATTATTTATGATTGGGACATCAAAATTTACTTTGTGTGAATTTTTGGTATTTTTCCGATAAAGATCATTTTTTAATGAATAGTGAAAAATACTGTATTTTACATCAAAACAGATTTTTCATGTAATTTAATTATATGTTTAGATTATATTTTTAATTGGTTTTAAAGTTCAGTTAGAATATATTTTTACCATTTAATCCAATAGTGGTCATTGGAATTAATTTCACTTTGAAATTGGACTTAAACTAGTGTCAATATTTTGATACTTATTATTTCATAAAAAACACGCTATTTCCTCTGACATTGGGAATTAATTATTAAATTAATTAATTCAACTTATATGTTTTTAATTTTGTAAAATAGACATCATTTTTGAATTCGGAATATCAAATATAGCTTAGGGTGAAGTTTTGGTATTTTTCTAGAAAACTTCAATTTTCGATGAATAGTGAAACCACTAAGTGGCACTTAAAAAACTGATTTTTCGTTTAAACGAAATTTTACCACCTATGTGTTTTTATTTTCAAAAATCATACATACATGGTTGTCATTAATAAGTAAAATGTGGTTCAATGAGATTAAAATAATTTTTTGGTGAATAGTAACTTTTAAGTTCTTAATCGCGATTAGAGGTAATTAGTGTAGTTTAAGGTAAAAATAATGTTTTAATAATATGAGATGAGAATTACACATGTCCTACCCTTATTGGATGTGTCATGGCCAACCATGACAATCCATGGGTCAACTTGGGGACCCCATGGAGCCACTATGGAAGGAAAATGACATTAATATCTTTTAATTCAATGTTAAAGTAAAAATGTCACAAGCATGAGTTATTTTACTAAAACAATTTTTACATGGGGTTATACAAGTTATATTTTTGACTATAAATATTTATCGGAAAGATAAAATATTTCCTACATCATAGTATTTTTTTATAATTTTTAGACATTAAATAAATTAAATTATTTATGACATCATGATGATGCATCGATTACCTCATTATTTAACGATTTAAATAAAATAAAAAGATAATGTAAAATCTAAGACCTACACTTGTCAAAAACCTATTGGTTGGGTATATTTCGAACCCTTATCACCTTATCCTCGAATTATATCAATGTGGGACCTTTTAAATCCGAAAATCATTTTAAAATAAAGTAACATTTCTTTACTTTCCAAGAGTGCCCCTCCTCTCCTCTTATAAAAGGCCCCCACCTCTACCTCCTTACCCACACTTCCAAAGCCTTTGTCTCGGTCAAACCCTGCCCATTTCGTCTCTCCACATCCCTCTATAACTCTTAGAAGCCTCACTTTGGGCAGAAGTCTTCCCAAGGAAGCCTTTGAGCTCAAACCAAAGGGAGTTACCCGATTTTAAGGTAATGTCTTCACTTGAGTCCTTTTGTTTTATTTTGCTTCTCCAACCCCCTAAACTCTTTTTTATTAATTTATTTTATAACAACTCCAGTATCTTCAATATACTAGGATTTTGTTATAATAAATATTCGATCTACACTTAAACACACCTACATCTAATGGCTAACAAACATATTGTTTCTGTGGATGGCGAATCTCTGCCTCACGAAACGATGATTGTTAAACACTCATATAACACCTTCAAAGGTGGACATTAAGATGTAACTATATTTATATATGATATATAATATGTTTATGTTTTACTTAAGCTTCTGTATTTTTCATTTATGGCATACCTTTATGGTTTCCATTATGGGTAAACGCGATATCTTCATTTTAGGAAGTGCGGACTACCGCCCCCTCAATGTGATTTGATTCGTTAATGCCATATGTGGGACGTATAAAGGATTTAATTAATGATTTTATATATTATATTATACTGGAATTATAATATACCATTATATCATTATGATTCCATTTCATATAATATGAAATAGAAATGAAAGTAGCGTTCATGCGTGCGTACGAATTACTGTCTCCATGAACGGTGCATTTCATTTCTTACCTCTAAACGTTATGTAATATTATAAATGCATGTATATACTGGATATATATGATATATATGATATCTACATCATGAGTATAACTCTGGATATAATGGATACATGAACAACTTGTAATTTTAAAGAGTTTATTTTTGACTCAAGTACCAATGATCATTAAAACGACCGTTAATAACTTAAATAATTACATAGTGTTCATGAAATGGTAATAAATGATATAAAAGGAATAATGAACTTGAAAAAGGTTCTTAAGAAAGTATAAATTAACTCAAGTTTATTATTCAGGAGGTTAAAGAACGATCAAGTCAAGTCGGACCCGAGGTATGGGACTTCGTCTCAATCTCCTTTCATTGAGGCATATTTTGTTTTATACACAACGTTCTTTTATACGGTGTATAAACCCCTTTGACTTTTACGTTTATTCAAAAGGAATATTTTTTTACGAATCATTTACTAAATGACAAAAGGGAATGTTTTTGTTGTACGTATGCAGTGACAACGACTTCTCCGCCACCATGACCGTTATTTGAGTTTCGGCTTCCTCTATAAGCCATACTGTTTTTTTAAAAGAAAAATAAATACCCTGTTTTACTTTTCTTTTATTTTTGTATTTAAAATTGTTTTCATGATGTTTTTATTATATCAATGTGTTTTGTTGATATCTTCTGATTGAAATGTGGAAATGTTATGTTTTCTTTATGTATGTTTTATGTGATACGATTATGTTATGGTTCTTGGGCATTATTATGAAGATGGGTGGTTTTGTGATAAACTAAGGGCGGGTGAGCCCGATATATCTCTCCAATGCATTGGGTAACGCGAAGGAGTGAAACGTTATGGTTTCTACGAAGATATTTAGGGAATATACTATGATGGGTATTCCAAACGTAACCAAGAGGGTTACTCCCTACGTAAGAATGTTATGAATGCCTCAAGTTACCTTTATGTATTATGATTTCTATGATTTATTCATGATTTGATGAGGTATGTTAAAGTGATTATGTTTTATGGGTAAAGTATGATTTCATTCTTATGTATATATGTACCCATGTTTCCTTTCCATATTTTTATATCCCTTACTGGGCTTTTTATGCTAATCCCATGTTTTTGAAATGTTTTTCACAGGTCAAGGGAAAGGTACATGATGTGATGATAGTGTCAGGGAAGTGTCAAGAATGAATCCATGTTTTATTTTAAATATGTTTCCATTGATGGGAAAAATGAATACTATCTTTTATGTAACAAATTTGTTTAAATGTGGAATGTAATGCATGTTTTATGATCTAATTCTCTAAAAATCTAAACCTGAAAAGATCCTCAAGGTGTAATCTTGTAATAACTCAAGATTAATTAATGTTTAAGGTTGGGGCCTTATAGTTGGTATCAAAGGTCGGTTTAGATAACTTTAGGAGTTATAATTCTATTAAATGATTATCCAAAAAAAATTTATGGTCAAATTGAAATGATATAGAATTTGAAGATTACTATGTTGCTTCATATAAGATATGTTTGTTCAGAATGGTTTTCCACAGAGGAAACAGGGAAGCAGTGCTAGGAGGGCATACAAAAGGAAATAACCTTCCGAATCAGTATCCTGAGATGGCTGGAATTGGAACTGAATAGTTTGTTGCATTAATGGCACAGTTGACTCAAGCGATAAATGGTGGTGGTATCCATGCACGAGATCAGCCAGATCAACCACAGAGGAACATGTCAGTGGTGGAACATTTCATGAGGCAACATCCCCAATCATTCAGAGGATCATCTGACCCTATTCTTGCTGAAGGGTGGATTAAAGCACTGGAGAAGATTTTCGATTTCATGGGGTGTTCAGACAATCAAAAGGTTAGTCTTGCTATTTACCGTTTGGAGGGTGAAGCAGATCAGTGGTGGTCAATGGTTAAAAATATCAGGGACACTGATGAGATTGATGCTCTTGACTGGGATGAATTCAAAGGTATGTTTCTTGAGAAGAATTTTCCTAAGGCTGTTCGACTTAGGATGGAAAAATAATTCCTGGAATTGAGGCAAGAGGAAGACTCAGTGGGTGCCTATAAAGAAAGGTTCACTCGATTGGCAAGGTATGCTCCAAATTTTATCTGAGACCTTGATAGTAAAATCAATCATTTTTACTCAGAATTAAAGACAAAATATCGAAGGGATTTATCTTCTAGTGAGTTCAAAAGTTATGAAAAACTTGTTCGATGTGCCGAGAAGGTGGAAATGGAGTTTGCCGATGATCAAGTGTCCTATAACAACCAACAGAAGAAGAGACCGAGGTGGCAGGAGAAAGGAAAGAATTATTCAAAAAGGTCTGATGGTAAGAAAACTAAGTTTCCAGTTTGTGATAAATATGGTAAAAGTCATGCTGGGGAATGTCTTCTGAATTCTGTAAAGTGCTACCGATGTGGTAAGATGGGACATAAGGCTCGTGATTGCACTGAAAAAGATCAAGGTGATGGTAAGTCCAAATTTGATTTACAGTTAGTGAAATTGTTTAAGTACAATGAGATGGGTTATTATGCAAATGAGTGTCCGACAAAGAGCTTGAGTGACGGGAAGTAGTTAGACTACAAGAAGAAAGGGGTGGTGAAATCCTTTTCAACTACTTCAGCAGATGTCAGGCCATCAAATGAAGTTGTATGAGGTACTTTGTTTGTTTTTTCAGATTATGCCAGTGTGTTGTTTGATTCGGGGTCTACACATTCTTTCATCTCTGAAAAAATTTCTAGTAAAATGGGAATACCATCTCTATAAATGACTCCTAAACTTTTGGTAAAAACACCTGGGGGAAATGTTGAGGCAAAAAGAATTTATAAGAATCTTTCTATCCTTATCTGTGGAAAGAACCTACTTGCAAACCTTATTGTTTTACCTCTAGTAGAGTTTGATGTTATCCTGGGTATGGATTGGCTCTCTATTTACCATGCTAAGATTGACTGTAGAGCTAAAGAAGTTTGTGTTCAGAAAGAATTTCAGTTTGTGTACAAGAATGGACCCTTACTGTTGATAACTTATCAAGAGGCCGAGAAACTTGTAAAATATGGAAATGAATGTTACCTTGCACACATCATTGAAAACAATGGAACTGTTCAGATTAATGATGTGCTAGTGGTAAATGAGTATCCTGATGTTTTTCCTAATGAGTTGCCTGGAATAATACTAGATCGGGAAGTTGAGTTTACTGTTGACTTAATTCCTGATGCTAAGAAAATTACAAAACCCCCTTATCGAATGGTTCAAATTGAACTTTTAGAGTTTAAGGATAAATTGCAAGATTTATTAGAGAAAGGTTTCATTCGACCTAGCACATCACCATGGGGTGCTCCTGTTTTATTTGTTAAAAAGGAAGATGGTTCAATGAGACTTTGCATTGATTATAGAGCCTTGAATAACATCACTGTTAAGAACAAATATCCTTTTCCTCATATCAATGATTTTTTTGATCAGCTCCAGGGAGCTCAGTATTTTTCAAAGATTGACTTGAGATCGGGGTACCATCAGCTGAAGGTAAAGGAAGCAGACGTTCCGAGGACTACGTTTCATACAAGATATGGCCATTATGAATTTGTAGTAATTCCTTTTGGGCTAACCAATGCACCTGCAGTATTCATGGAATTAATGAATAGAATTTTTCATGTGTTCTTGGATAAGTTTGTGGTGGTTTTCATTGATGATATTTTGGTGTTTTCTAAAAGTAAAGAGGAGCATGAAAGACATTGAAGGGTTATTTTGCAAACCTTAAAAGAAAAGAAATTATATGGGAAATTCCGCAAGTGTGAGTTTTGGTTGCAACAAATTTCTTTCCTTGGTCACATTGTTTCTAAACACGGGATAACTGTTGATCTTGCAAAAACAAAGGTTGTTGAAGAATGGTCAAGACCCACCAATGTAACCGAGATCCATAGTTTCCTTGGTTTGGCAGGTTACTACCGATGGTTTGTTGAAAATGTTTCACGTTTATCTAGTCCAATGACGAATCTAACTCGGAAGGGTGTTAAGTTTATCTGGAAAAAAGAATGTGATGATTGTTTTCAGGAACTGAAAAGAAGATTGGTGAATTCTCTAGTTTTGGCACTACCTTCCAGGAATGGGGAGTTTGTTATCTATAGTGATTCTTCATTGAAAGGACTTGGTTGTGTCCTAATGCAGAATGATCAGGTAATTTCTTATGCTTCACGACAGTTGAAAAATCATGAGGTAAATTACCCTACACATGATTTGGAATTTTCTGCTATAGTTTTCGCTCTAAAAATTTGGAGACATCATTTGTTTGGAGTAAAGTGTGAAATATATACCGATCAAAAAAGTTTAAAGTATATATTCACTCAGAAAGAATTGAACATGAGATAGAGGAGATGGCTAGAATTAATCAAGGATTATGATTGCACAATTCATTACCATCAGAGAAAAGCAAATAAAGTGGCGGATGCTTTGAGTCGAAAAAGTAATGTTTCATTAACAATGTTGCATTTGGAACGTGATCCTTTGGTTAAGGATTTGATGAACTTTGGAATAGAAGTTTTTGGTGCAGGATGTTCCTCTGTTTTGTTTCAGGTATCAGTGAAATCTTCTCTATCAGATAGAACCAAGCAAGCACAGAAGCAAGACAGTGAGTATTAGAAAAAGGTAGAGCTGGTTCAAAAGGGTAAGTTGCTTGAATTCATCATTGATAATGATTGTGTTTTGAGATTTGGGAAGAGATTGTGTGTGCCTTGTGATTCAAAGTTGAAGTGAGATTTGTTATGTGAAGCTCATAATTCTCCGTTTTCAGTTCATCCTGGCAGTACTAAGATGTACAGAGATCTGCGGGAGTATTACTGGTGGGATGGAATGAAAAGAGATATTGTTGATTTTACAGTGAAGTGTTTGAATTGTCAACAGGTTAAAGCAGGGCGGCAGCTACCGAATGGGATGCTTCAGCCTTTACCAGTACCATAATGGAAATGGGAGAATATATCCATGGACTTTGTTGTGGGATTGCCGAAGACACCTCGAGGTAATAATGCAATCTGGGTTATTGTTGATCGCTTGACTAAATCTGCTCATTTCCTTGCTATACGAGATACTTTTTCCCTAGATCAACTTTCCCATTTGTACCTTAAAGAGATAGTCAGGTTTCATAGAGTTCCTCTCTCCATTGTATCTGATCGTGATCTCAGGTTTACTTCTAACTTTTGGAAAGGCCTTCATAAGTCATTGGGTACTGAATTAAATTTTAGTACAGCTTTTCATCCTCAATCAGATGGGAAGTCAGAACGAACAATTCAAACTTTGGAAGATATGCTACATGCTTGTTCGATGGATTATCAGGGAAGTTGGGACTAACTTATTTCTTTGGTTGAGTTTTCTTATAATAACAGTTTTCATTCCAGTATACAGATGGCACCATTTGAGGCGTTATATGGGAAGAGGTGTCGAACTCCAACTTTTTGGGATGAAGTGGGTGAAAGGAAGCTGATGGGACCAGAATTGGTAGAAGAGATGGCAGAAAATGTTCAGCTGATACAGAAACACATGAGAACATCTTAGAGCAGGCAGAAGAGTTATGCAGACAATAGGAGGAAGGATCTCTCTTTTGAGGTAGGTGATCATGTTTTCTCAAAGTATCACCATGGAAAAGTGTGATGCGATTTGGTAAGAAAGGAAAGCTGAGTCCAAGGTTCATTGGACCATATGAAATTCTGGAGAGAGTTGGATCAATTGCATACCCAGTGGCTTTACCTTCGACTTTATCTCAGGTACACAATGTTTTTCATGTTTCGATGCTGAGAAAGTACATGCCAGATCCATCTCATGTTTTGAGTCCAGAGGTAGTTCAGCTAGAAGAGAACCTATTTTATGAGGAACAACCAGTCCAGATTCTTAACCATAGGGAGAAAGTGTAACAGAATAAGGTGATTCATCAGGTAAAGGTTTTATGGAAAAACCACATGATTGAAGAGGCAACTTGGGAATCTAAAAATGCAATGAGGGACAAATACCCCCACTTATTCGATAAGTAAATAAATTACGGGGACGCAATTTTCTAAAGGGGGTAAGGATGTAACATCCCAAGTATGTAATGAATAATAGATATTTTTATCTATATCTATTAATGAATTATATAGTGTTTTAGAGGCTTAAAATGAAAATAAATCCAATCTTAAGCATGGAATACACTAATATTTTTAAAAGATTGTTTTACTGCCTTTTAATGGAAAACCATTTTTAAATCTATATTTTGACAATTTTATAAGCTATTTTTTTCAAAATAAACTTATTCTTTATGATTGGGACATCAAAATTTACTTTGTGTGAATTTTTGGTATTGTTCCGATAAAGTTCATTTTTTAATGAATAGTGAAAAATACTGCATTTTACATCAAAACTTCTTTTTCATATAATTTAATTATATGGTTAGATTATCTTTTGAATTGGTTTTAAAGTTCAATTGGAATATATTTTTACCATTTAATCCAATATTGGTCGTTGGAATTAATTTCACTTTGAAATTGGACTTAAACTAGTGTCAATCTTTTGATACTTATTATTTCATAAAAAACACGCTATTTGCTCTCACAGCGGGAATTAGTTATTAAATTAATTAATTCAACTTATATGTTTTTAATTTTGTAAAATAGACATCATTTTTGAATTCAGAATATCAAATATAGCTTACAGTGAAGTTTTGGTATTTTTCTGGAAAATCACAATTTTCGATGAATAGTGAAACCACTAAGTGGTACTTAAAAAACTGATTTTTCGTTTAAATGAAAATTTACCACCTATGTGTTTTGATTTTCAAAAATCCGACATACATGGTTGTCATTAAGAAGTAAAATGTTGTTCAATGAGATTAAAATAATTTTTTGATGAATAGTAACTTTTAAGTTCTTAATCGTGATTAGAGGTAATTAGTGTAGTTTAAGGTAAAAATAATGTTGTACTAATATGAGATGAGATTGACACGTGTCCTACCCTTATTGGATGTGTCATGTCCGAACAAGACAATCCATGGGTCAACTTGGGGACTCCATGGAGCCACTTTGGAAGGAAAATAACATTAATATCTTTTAATTCAATGTTAAAGTAAAAATGTCACAAGCATGAGTTATTTTACTAAACCAATTTTTACATGGGGTTATACAAGTCATATTTTTGAATATAAATAGTAATTTTAAAGATAAAAAGATTTCCTACATCATAGTATTTTTTTTATAATTTTTAGACATTAAATAAATTAAATTATTTTTGACATCATGATGATGCATCGATTACCTCATTATTTAATGATTTAAATAAAATTAAAAGATAATGTAAAATCTAAGACCTACACTTGTCAAAAACCTATTGGTTGGGTATATTTCGAACCCTTATCACCTTATACTTTAATTATATCAATGTGGGACCTTTTAAATCCAAAAAACATTTTAAAATAAAGTAACATTTCTTTACTTTCCAAGAGTGCCCCTCCTCTCCTCTTATAAAAGGCCCCCACCTCTACCTCCTTACCCACACTTCCAAAGCCTTTGGATCGGACAACCCCTGCCCATTTTGTCTCTACACATCCCTATCTAACTCTTAGAAGCCTCCCTTTGGGCAGAAGTCTTCCCAAGGAAGCCTTTGAGCTCAAACCAAAGGGAGTTACCCGATTTTAAGGTAATGTCTTCACTTGAGTCCTTTTGTTTTATTTTGCTTCTCCAACCCCCTAAACTCTTTTTATTCATTTCTTTTGTAAAAAATCAAGTATCTCAAATATACTAGGATTTTTTTATAAGAAATATTCGAGCTACACTTATACACACTTACATCTAATGGATAAAGAACATACTGTTTCCGTGGATGGTGAATTTCTGCCTCACGAAATGATGATTGTTCAACACTCATATAACACCTTCAAATGTGTCCATTAAGATGTCACTATATTTATATATGATATATAATATGTTTATGTTTTACTTAAGCTTCTGTATTTTTCATTTATGGCATACCTTTATGGTTTCCATTATGGGTAAACATGATATCTTGATTTTAGGAAGTGCGGACTACCGCCCCCTCAAAGTGATTTGATTCGTTAATGCCATATGTGGGATGTATAAAGGATGTAATTAATGATTTTATATATGATATTATACTGGAATTATAATATACTATTATACTATTATGATTCCATTTCATAAAATACGAAATAGAAATGAAAGTAGCGTTCAGGCGTACGTACGGCTTACCGTCTCCATGAACGGTGCATTTCATTTCTTACCTCTAAACGTTATGTAATATTATAAATGCATGTATATACTGGATATATATGATATATATTATATCTAAATCATGATTATAACTCTGTATATAATAGATACATGAAAAAATTGTAATTATAAAGAGTTTATTTTTGACTCAAGTACCAATGATCGTTAAAACGACCGTTAATAACTTAAATAATTACATAGTGTTTATGACATGGTAATAAGTCATATAAAAGGAATAATGAACTTGAAAAAGGCTCATAAGTAAGTAGAAATTAACTCAAGTTTATTATTCAGGTGGTTAAAGAACGATCAAGTCAAGTCGGACCCGAGGTATGGGACTTCGTCTCAATCTCCTTTCATTGAGGCATATTTTGTTTTATACACAACATTATTTTATACGGTGTATAAACCCATTTTACTTTTATGTTTATTCAAAAGGAATCTTTTTTATATGAAGTGTTTACTAAACGAAAAAAGGGAATGTTTTTGTCGTACGTATGTGGCGACAATGACTTCTCCACCGCCGTGACCATTATTTGAGTTTCGGCTTCCTCTACAAGCCATACAGTTTTTTTAAAGAAAAATAAATACCATGTTTTACTTTTCTTTTATTTTGGTATTGAAAATGGTTTTCATAATTTTTT
Source organism: Viscum album (assembly GCA_963277665.1). Classification (NCBI taxonomy): domain Eukaryota; kingdom Viridiplantae; phylum Streptophyta; class Magnoliopsida; order Santalales; family Viscaceae; genus Viscum; species Viscum album. Next base: position 1,513,078,929 of record OY728150.1, on the reverse strand, counting down.
TATTATATCAATGTGTTTTATTGATATCTTGTGATTGAAATGTGGAAATTTTATGTTTCCTTTATGTATGTTTTATGTGATACGATTATGTTATGGTTCTTGGGAATTATTATGAAGACGGGTGGTTCCGTGATAAACTAAGGGCGGGTGAGCCCGATATAGCTCTCCAATGCATTGGGTAACGCGAAGGAGTGAAACGTTAAGGTTTCTCCAAAGAGATTTAGGGAATATATTGTGATGGTTATTCCAAACGTAACCAAGAGGGTTACTCCCTACGTAAGAATGTTATGAATACCTCAAGTTACCTTTATATCTTATGATTTCTATGATTTATTCATGATTTGATGAGGTATGTTAAAGTTCTTATGTTTTATGGGTAAAGTATGATTTCATTCTTATGTATATATGTACCCATGTTTCCTTTCCATATTTTTATATCCCTTACTAATATTTTTATGCTCATCCCAAGTTTTTTAAATGTTTTTCACAGGTCAAGGGAAAGGTACATGATATGATGATAGTGTCAAGGAAGTGTTAAGAAAGAATCCATGTTTTATTTTAAATATGTTTCCATTGATGGGAAAAATGAATAATATCTTTTATGTAACCACTTTGTTTAAATGTGGAATGTAATGCATGTTTTATGATCTAATTCTCTAAAACTCTAAACCTGAAAAGATCCTCAAGGTGTAATCTTGTAATAACTCAATATTAAGTAATGTTTAAGACTGGGGCCTTATAATTAAGCAGTTGAATCCCTCAAGGGATGAAAAATGGTTATCAAATACACATAATCACCAGTTTATAGGATGGTTTTAGGACCATATTTTTAAGCAGTTGGATGAAAATCCGAATTCAATTTTAGAACGTCTTCGATGGCTAGCCGCTGGACCAAGTGTGTATGTATTATATTACAGTGGTTATGTAATTAATGGTTATACATTCTATACAGATGAACATGATGAAGATAGTACCATGCAAAATAGTGGAGTTACACTAGTGGCTGAAGCGATGCATGTTTCTGGTAGTAAGGACAGAAATCCAATTTATGCAAATATGTCATACTTTGGCATTATCAAACTAATATGGGAGTTGGATTATACGACATTCCAATTGCCAATTTTTCAATGAAAATGGGTTGATAACAACAGTAGTGTTAAAATACATGAATGGAGATTTGTGAATGTTGATTTTAGTAAAGAAGGGTACAAAGACGAACAGTTTATAATAGCATCACAAGCGGTACAAGTTTTTTATGTTCCAGATCCCGCAAACCGAAAGTGGTCGATTGTTCTGTTATCTTCCAAAACTACTGGAGGTTCCGATGAAAATTCAGTTGAGGACGATCCTTTTAGTGGTACGTCGCAATCATTTCGGAGCGGTCCCAATGCAGATGATGTTTTGTATTTTAGAGGAAACTACAATGAAGGGATTTGGATAGTCGATAGAGGTGTCAAATCCCTTCAACCTTTGAAAAAAATAAAGAGAGTTCAGTAAATAGGTTATATTTTGTTTGTAATATAGATCTTCTTATCTCATGTTATTATCTTATCATTACAGAATTTATGTAATCTGAATTAATTGTTCAACCACTTTTGTAGATAATGACTTCTGCACACTCTGATGCTCCTAACCTTGAGGTTGATCAAGTTTCTCAAGCAGTTGCTGTTGCGGCTGCTGCTGCTCCTGCAGCTCATGTTGCTGCTGGTGTTGCTCCTGCTACTCCTGCAGCTCATGTTACTGCTGCTGTTGCTCCTACTGCGGCTCTGGTTGCTCTTGATGCTCCTCCTCCTGCGGCTCCTGCTGCTGCTGCTCCTCCTGCTGCTCCTCCTGCTACGGCTCCTGCTGCTCTTAGTGTTGAGGTCCAACAACCATCAACACATGTCATTGATACCATTCTAGATGAACATATAGATGATGTTGATATCGATGAAATGGTCGGTAATGAAGGACCAGTGTTGCAGAAATCACAGGTGCGTCGTTGTTTGACGGTGTTAGCCAAAATTATTAAGACGAAAAGCAAAGGCATCAAATTTGAAGTTGGATGGAATTCACGAGACCAACATGTGAATCCCAAAAAGGCTATGTTTAGCAGCTACATTGGAGTTGTTACTCATCAACGCGTGCCGATTGACATAGATTTCTGGCACCATGTTGTATCCGGGCTGAAGGCTGTGATCTGGGAAGAAATTAAGGTAACATTATGAATTTATTTCTTTAATTTACTAGAAAATAAAATAATGAAACAATGTCTTACTCTTCTCAATCTCTTGCAGAGTACATTTATAATAGACGATTCACACAAAGATTATGTACTAAGTCTTGCAGGAAATATTCATCGAGGTTTTCGCACTATTTTAACAAGATGTCACCTCAAAGATTCTAAAGGTAAAATAAACCCGCACCCACCCATTGTCTACGCTCACCTGATATCCCAAGAAGCATGGGATGAATTTATTAGCCGTCGTGGGGATGAGAAGTTTCAGGTACATTGTGAGTGATAATACGTTGTTTGAGGATACCTGTATTCATCACTTTGATTGTCAATATTTCATTTATGAAACAGAAACTCTATACTGAAAATAAGGAACGTGCTTCAAAACCAATATACCCCTATCATAAATCAAGGATGGGGTACACTTCATTAGAAAAGAAAATGGTACGTATTTTAAATTTACAATAATATTGTTAGGTTCCAATAAACAACATCATAATTATTTTTCTATGTTTATATGTAGATTGATGAGTCTAAAACCAAATGCACTTCCATCCCACGTCATGTGCTATGGAAGGAGGCACGTGTGAAAAAAGATGGGAAGTTAGTAGATGAGAACACACAAAAAGTGTGGGAAATATGTGTATGACACGATGATAAAATAATTTATTTAAAATTTCCATTACATAGAAATAATTAGTTATTTTCCTATATCCGACAATCATAGGAATTAGCTACTCCTATAGCTGATACATACCTATTATCGACGGCTTTGAAGCAGCCAAAAAAATACGGTCGTGTCAGAGGTGCAGGGTTTGGGGTGACACCCTGAGTATATTTTGAGAAGAAGAAAAAAATGGATGATACAGATGAAAAATTGGAACAAATGAGCGAAAAAACAGCAACCCTTGAAGAACAATTTCAATAGCAGGGAGAGTTGCTAGAAACTTTTATGGGTGAGAAGCAAAGGGAAGCCACAACTCAAGAACAACCACCGCATGAACATCCCGCCCCATTTCCCACCAGATTTGAGGCGAGCCATTCGCCTCAAAGAACTATCTTATCCTTGGTAATCAATATTCTAATAATTGTTCCCATGAAATATGAATCAGACCAACAATGATAATTTTTCTGTACTCATCTTCTACAGGGTGATAATGATTGTGATTTATATCTATCAACACCCACCTATCACCTTGTAGCGAGGGCTACAATGTTCAATATCCCAGATGCCACACTACATAATAGACCACTTCCAAAAGATCATCTGAAAGTGACGATTACTGTAGCTCATGAGCCAAAGGAAGAGCTACCTATTCCACTTGATGATGATGATATTTATACAGTCGAAAAGGCTATTGGGACATTCATTGCATGGCCGTCACAACTTATAAGAGTACATGCGGACAAAGACGTATTTATTTCCTTTTCTTTTCAAGATAAACCCTTAACAATTAATGAAAAAAGGGTCTGAACCAATGATTTTTGTTATAGACGGAGAAAGGGAAGTGGGTGACAAATGTCGGCTCAAAACCATCTAAAGGATCGACCAACCGATCCCAAGGAGCTACTAAAATCACAATAACACCACCTGTTCTCTTTCCACATTTACTAGAATTGAAGACTCATGTGGATATGAAGCTAAAAGGTGGTAATAGTCATATAGTGGTTTTCAAAGAGAATATACACGGAAAGGAAAGTCAAGATTTCATTGCTGTTGAAAATGTAAATGAAATCCTTGAAAACGGCTGGCTAGGTGTCACAGTTGTAAATGTATATATGAGGTTTGTTTCCATGAATTGATTTTCCAAAAGCTGATCTAGCATGAAAATTATGACTAAATGCATTTTATATTGTTGACATACGCATTTACGAAAAACAATTGAAGGAATTTTCCCATGAGCCAAGATTTGGACTGGTTAGTCCTCATATCACATCAACACAACTAACAAAAATAGAGCCATCAAAAAGGAAATAAATAGTGAACAACTTGCTGAAAACATTTGAATGCAAGATTAAAGATGACAGAAATTTCCTAATACCAACCATGCAGGGGTAATACTCTACGATTAAATCATATCAATTATATTTTCACTTCTTTTATTACTTATTCGTTTTTGTGTGTTTTAGGAAACATTGGTTGCTAATTGCGGTCAACTTGGATAATCCGAAGATTTATTTTCTAGATTCAAAAAAAGTATATCCATCAAACCGACCACACATGATGGAGTTTGTGAATCTGTAAGACACTACATCTTACGTTTTTGGTCTAAACATCATGTAATATAATTTATATTATCTTTTACTGATAGGGTGGTGTATCATTATCGTCTAAAAAAAGGAATGCGGCCAGGGGCTAAGAATAAGGAGGCGAGAAAGTACTACGTTTGGACAAATATCAAGGTATATATAATAAAAGTTCACTATCCAAACACATCTCAACCCAAGTTACTTATTCTCCTAATGATCAATTTTTTTGTAGTGTCCAAAACAAACAAACGATAATGATTGCGGTTATTATGATTGTAAATTTATGAAAGAGATCGTTTTTCATTAGCAAACTAGCATCCCTAAAGAGGTATTTTTAAAAACAACTACTAGTTCGTTTAAGTTATTTATTAATTCTTTATTTTTTTATTTTTCAGTACTACTATGACTGCCGAAAAGCCTCATACTCACAAGAAGATACAGATGTGTTCAGAAAAGAGTGGGCCGCATACCTGATGGAATATTATACACAAATACAATGAAGATCTGACTTGGGGACATGTACAATTTGTGGTCATTTTTGAGAGGGGTTAAGGGGATCAAAAGATGAAACATTGTTGTATGTAAATGTTCATAGGAAAATTGAAATTGTTATTAAATAAAATAGCCTTTCTCCAATTCGTCATTTTCCCATTTTAAAAGATGATATGCACCAAAAACATGCAATAATGCTAAACCACTCAAAGGGTCTCTATTTTGTTTAAAATGTACAAGATTTTAAGTGAAAACAACAACTAACCTATGTAAATCCAACCAAATGCATTTAGATTGCATTGATCTTTTATAAGAACGATACAAGGGTCCTTGGTAACGTGTACGAGTCAAACCCACCTCAATCTGAGGCACGGTGTGGCTGCTAACACTCAAAGGGTCTCTATTTTGTTTAAAATGGACACGATTTTAAGTGAAAACAACAACTGACCTACAAAAACTAATGATCAGAGGCAGATTGATTAGCATCCCATCTTGTTCATCAAATGTATTGGTCAACTTCCAATCTATCATGGAGGTTTCCGAACCACCTTTACACACAACTAATGATCAGAGGCAGCTTGATTAGAAAAAAATCCTGAGGGCACTAGACATGAAAGATCATGCAGTGCCATAGTTTCTCAGCAACCTCAATTTACCCCACATGATATAAGGCTATTGCATGATTTCCATGACATAACGAGAGGATAAGAGAAGGTTAAAGTCTCGTAGACGAACAACATCAACAATGAACATCCACCACCCTTTCACTATATACATCAAAATCATATCTTTAAGAACGTCGATGTGAATTTCTATCTTACTTCCATCGAGGATGATGCATGTTGGTCAACTTGTTTTAGAAATTGTTTATCTTCATCCGTGCCTTGTACTTGCACCCATGAATTTGAAGGTGAGTATGCGTACACGATAGTTGACCTTCTTAGAGAAGAGTTTCTGGAAGAGTATAAGAGACATGAATTAATGAAGATCATTAGAGTGTTGGAGCAAATGTGGTTTCTAAAAATAATGTGGAAATTGGCTTGTGAAACGCGACCTAAGTTAAAACTTGCATGTATTGTACTTTATTTTTTTCTGTAGGGTTTCAGTGTAAATGAATTTTGGAATGATCATTTCTATTCATTGTCTTTTAGGTTTTTTTGACAGCCGAGGGGAAAGGGTGGGGTCTGCAGACATTGGAGGATATGTCGAAGGGTGATTTTGTGTGTGAATATGTTGGAAAAATGGACTCTTTTCCCTTCAAGCTCCCCGAACCCCGATGGTGATCGGGGTTCCGGGAGCTTGAAGGGAAAATATTCCATTTGGTTAGATGTTAGATACTATGGAAATGTTGCAAAAATATAGGATGTAATTTCCCATTAAGTCACCCTTCAACATATCATCCAATGTCTGCAGACCCCACCCTTTCCCCTTAGCTATCAAAAAAACCTAAAAGACAATGAATAGAAATGATCATTCCAAAATTCATTTACACTAAAACCCTCTAGAAAAAAAATAAAGTACAATACCTGCATGTTGTAACTTAGGCTGCGTTGCACAAGACGATTGCCACATTGTTTGTAACAACCACATTTTCTCCAACACTATAATGATCTTCATTGCTTCATGTCTCTTATACTCTTCCAGAAACTCTTCTCAAAGAAGGTCAACTATCGTGTAAACATACTCACCTTCAAATTCATGGGTGCAAGTACAAGGCACAGATGAAGATAAACAATTTCTAAAACAAGTTGACCAACATTCATCATCCTCGATGGAAGTAAGATAGAAATTCACATCGACGTTCATAAAGATATGATTTTGATGTTTATAGTGAAATGGTGGTGGATGTTCATTGTTGATGTTGTTCATCTACGAGACTTTCACCTTCTCTTCTCCTCTCGCTATGTCTTAGACATCATGAAATATCCTTATATCATGTGGGGTAAATTGAGGTTGCTGAGAAACTATGGCACCACATGATCTTTCATGTCTAGTGCCCTCAGGATTGTTTTTCTAATCAAGTTCCCTCTGATCATTAGTTGTGTGTAAAGGTGGTGTGACAGCCTCCATTATAGATTGGAAGTTGACCAATCCATTTGATGAACAAGATGGGATGCTAAATCTAACATTAGGAGCATCCAATACAGGAAATTGTTCCAATGATTCAGAAAGTGAGGCTACATTTAAAGATATTTCCTGCGTTTCATCAAGCGAGTTAGTTCCTAGTTCCAAAAAGCATTCACAAACAACACACATCAGTTTCCTCAAGGATAAACTTGGGTTCCTGGCTTTGTATGATCAAAGAGATCTATCCTCTACTGCTTTTACAACCTATGTGGTGCATGTTTCAAATTCCTCCAGGAAAAAGGAACAAATGTGGTGAGTTGTAAGCCTCATCTATTTGATGTTTTTAAATGTTAATTATGTTTTGAAAATGGGTTCAATCTTTGAGGAAAAGTTGAACTGTCCTTGATTCATGTATGAATGATGGATTCACATCCATTCCAAGTGGTTTTGATGGAAAGGATGGATGATAACATTGGTTGGTGTTCTCATGGATGTCTAAGCATGGTAAGTTAGAAAACCCGTTGGGTATGTTGTGGGGTTTTAGTTGGGGTTCTACTGGTTCTTTCCCGATGATGTAGGTGTTAAACATCAGATGGTGGTGTTTGTGAGCTAAAACATATAGTGGGGAGCACCATAGAACTTAAGTGGTTGGTTGATGACATGATCGGCGTTTTGAATTAGACAGTCTTGGGTAAAATCCATCTTGCTGTTTATATCGGTTGAGTACATTGAGATGAAGGTTGTGGTTGGGTTGTGTTATGGGTGTTTGGGGCAATGTAAGTATTTAATGGTACCTTTATGTTTTGCATAATTAATAATTATTAGATCACATTCGGATTGCATTGATATTTTATAATAACGATCCAAGGGTCCTTGGTGATGTGTACGAGTCAACCCTGCCTCAATCTGAGGCACGGTGTGGCCGCTAGCACTCAAAGGGTCTCTATTTTGCTTAAAATGGACAAGATTTTAAGTGAAAACAACAACTGACCTACTAAATCCGATCAAACGCATATTGATTGCATTGATATTTTATATGAATGATACAAGGGTCCTTGGTGACGTGTACGAGTCAACCCCACCTCAATCCGAGGCATGGTGTGGCCGCTATCACTCAAAGGGTCTCTATTTTGTTTAAAATGGACAAGATTTTAAGTGAAAACAACAACTGACCTACGGAAATCTGACCAAACGCATTTTTATTGCATTGATATTTTATAAAAACAATCCAAGGGTCCTTGTTGACATGTAAGAGTCAACCCATCCTCAATCTGAGGCACGGTGTGGCCGCTATCACTCAAAGGGTCACTATTTTGTTTAAAATGGACAAGATTTTAAGTGAAAACAACAACTGACCTACGGAAATCCAACCAAATGCATTCCAATTGCATTGATATTTTATAATAACGATCCAAGGGTACTTGGTGATGTGTAAGAGTCAACCCAACCTCAATACGAGGCACAGTGTGGCCGCTAGCACTCAAAGGGTCTCTATTTTGTTTAAAATGGACAAGATTTTAAGGGAAAACAACAACTGACCTACGGAAATCTAACCAAACACATTCCGATTGCATTGATCTTTTATAAGAACGATCCAACGGTACTTGGTGATGTGAGGGAGTCAACCCCGCCTCAATCCGAGGCACGGTGTGGCCGCTAGCACTCAAAGGGTCTCTATTTTGTTTAAAGTGGACAAGATTTTAAGTGAAAACAACAACTGACCTACGGAAATCTGACCAAACGCATTCGGATTGCATTGATATTTTATAATAATGATACAAGGGTCCTTGGTGATGTGTACGCGTCAACCCTGCCTCAATTCGAGGCAAGGAGTGGCCTCTAGCACTCAAAGGGTCTCTATTTTGTTTAAAATGGAAAAGATTTTAATTGAAAAAAACAAATGACCTACGGAAATCCGACCAGACACATTCAGATTGCATTGATCTTTTATAAGAACGATCCAAGTGTCCTTGGTAACGTTTAAGAGTCAACTCCGCCTCAATCTGAGGCACGGTGTGGCCGCTAGCACTCAAAGGGTCTCTATTTTGTTTAAAGTGGACAAGATTTTAAGTGAAAACAACAACTGACCTTCGGAAATCTGACCAAACACATTAGGATTGCATTGAACTTTTATAAGAACGATCCAAGGGTCCTTGGTGACATGTATGCGTCAACCACACCTCAATCCTAGGCACAGTTTGGCCGCTAGCACTCAAAGGGTCTCTATTTTGTTTAAAATAGACAAGATTTTAAGTGAAAACAACAACTGACCTACGGAAATCCGACCAAACGCATTTGGATTGAATTGATATTTTATAAGAATGATCCAAGGGTCCTTAGTGATGTATAAGAGTCAACCTCGCCTCAATATGAGGCACAGTGTGGCTGCTAGCACTCAAAGGGTCTCTATTTTTTTTTAAAATGGACAATATTTTAAGTGAAAACAACAACTGACCTACAGAAATCCGACCAAACACATTCGGATTGCATTGATCATTTAAATGGGGGGTCATGGCATGTGATCTATCAGGGGCCTCATATATATCAAGTCATGGTTGGCCTGGTATACTAGGGTGATCATGTGTTTGGGTCTATGATACTTATGGGCTTATATCTGGATGAAAATACTCCCATTTGGTAGGGTGGATATGCTTATGGGTATTATTCCTTAAATGAGAATACTCTCATAGGGGAGGGATGAGATGTATTTAAGTATTATTCCCCAAATGAGAATACAACCATAGGAGTGGGATGAGATTATTATAGGGAATATTCACTAAATGAAAATAATCCCATAGGGGAGGGCTGAGATGATTATATAGATTATGCCTCAAATGGGAATACACCCATATTGGAGGGTTGATATGCTTCTAGGGATTATTATTTGGATGATAATTCTCCCATATGGTAAATAATATATGCTTCTTAGTATTATTCCCTAAATAAGGGTACTCCCATAGTATAGGGATGAGATCCTTGTAGGTCTTATGCCTTAGAATTAGAAGAACACATATGGGTGGTCTGAGATACTGTTGAGGGTATTCCCTGGACGAGAAAACTCTCATAAGTGGATTTCCATGATGGAGTATAAATAAAACTCACATATTTGAGGTCAATGGTAATTATGTATATAGTGGGGAGACCATGGTATATTATATGTTTTGTGTGGTTCTTATGATGTACTCAGAGAAAACCTAACATTGGATGAAGTAGGTATGGTTGATCAAGATTTAATACTTGAGAATCAATGTGTCTTGATGTATATGGGGTAGGATTTTTTCAAACTATATTTTTATAATTTTGGCACGATCCTTGTGAAATGCTTGGTAAAAGTTCAGCACTTGTAAATTTAATTTGGGTTTAATCATGGTCATGGATTTGAGGATCAATGATGATTTTATTATTAGTTTTATTCCAGTTCATTCTCAACTAGGTTGTGAATATTGCCTGATCATGCACTTACAATAGCCTATTGCAGGTTTAATATTGGGGTTTTTTTAATGAGATTCATCCCCCCCCCCCAAGTATGTGCACCTCAGTGTGTGTACAAACCTTATAACTTCTTTGAGGTTAAGAACATGATGCATAGTGGATAGAGAAAAGTCCAAAGATTTATGTATTGATAAAACACACCCATGTGGAGCCTTAGGATTGAACTGGAAAGCCCCCCGGACACCCCCTACCCCCCTTGGATAGCCACCCCAAACCCTCGAACAACCACCCCAAACCCTTGAACAGCCCCCAAACCCCCTGAATTATGAATTGATTTCTTTATGTACTTGATTAACTTATAAATTATGTGTTAATGGTGTACAGGTATAATTTTTGTATGGGTATACTTGGTCTAATTTGCTTATGATTTATGAGTTAATTTTGTATGGGTATACTTGCTTTAATTGGCTTATTGAGATGATGTTTTTTTTGCAGGTGTTCAGGTGTGCTGCTGCAGATTTATCGTAGCAGCAGAGAGGGAATTTATCAGCGCACTTTTAGCACTGATAAAAGATAAGTTTATCAGCGCTCTTTTAGCACTAATAAATCATGCTTTTATCAGCGCTAAAAAGGCACTGATAAACTACACCTTTATCAGCGCTAAAGAAGCGCTTGTTTAGCGCTGATAAAGGGTTGTTTTATCAGCATTTTTTTAGCGTTGATAAAGTAACCCTTTATCAGCGCTTACAAAGAGCTCATAAAGGGGTACCCCCTTTATTAGCGCTGAGATTTACAACGCTTTTTTAGCGCTGTTAAAACCCGTTTTTAGGGCTGTTAATGCCCATTTTTTTAGTAGTGATCGTGACTAGTTTCATTATTGGCATTTTTGACTCATCCCCTTTTTATGACACGTGTTGACATGAGAACCTGGCATAGTAAGAAAATCTTCTAATAATGATTGCTGAACTAGTTTAGAATATGCACTGGCTAGTGGCCCTAAGTACAGAATTTTCTCTGTTAGGAGATTGGGCCCCTCAGTTAGGCCAGGTAGGGAAACATCGAGTGTTGGGGTGTTATGAAGTCATTGAGTAGGGCATTTCATTAGGAAGATTCGCATGTATAGTACGTTCTGGATTTTTCATGATCTCCTAGGTTCAACCCATGTTTTCTTTAACACTTATTTGTATGCGGCGGACAATTGAGAGGCCTAGTTCGGTTGTTGGTCCTCATTTTCTACTTTCCCATTACACTTATTGTGTGTTATGTGTTGTGTGTGGTTTTCCACTTGACTAACAACCAAAATTTGGATTTTTAAATTGTTCACGAAAATGTTTTTAAAATATAATTCACCTTTTCCCTTCAAACATTAAATTTGTTTTTAAATTAAAAAGGGAAATGTACTGTTACATGTTTTGGAAATGTAAGTGTGTGTGGAAACCCATATTTTATATAATTTATTTCGAACCTATAATTAGTAAATTTTTTATTTAAAGTTTTTTCTTTGGTAATAGATTGTTGAGAACGCCTAATGAGTTTTAATACTCACACCAATAATGTTTTCATATTTTTAGTTTTTGTTGTAGGTTTGACTCAAGATTGCTCGCCATGAGAGAGAGTTAGTTGTGGATTGGTGAGAGACTCTCAGGGTCACGAGGAGTTTTGGTTGTGGTCAGGTTATTTTTTTGTTGGTTGTTCTTACTTTTTCATGTCATTTTATTTACTTTGTGTTGTTATATTTTATTTCTACTACTTAGTTTATTTTCATTGGGTGAAATCATTCCCATTTATACTCTATTGATGCCCTGGCTCTTGTCTCCAACCCGGGAGGATCGGGAACGCCTCTCGGGCCTTGATGCGGATCGGCTCGGGTGACCAGTTCAGGGTCGACATCGGTTGGTTCATGAAAAATGGTATCAGAGCAGGTTGGATCTTGAGCAGACCTTGTTTTTTAGATCACCCATCATTATTTGGGGTTATCATGGTATAAGGTGTAGAATTGTCAGGACATGAGGAGTAGGTAAAGGAAGGATTCCATGAACCCTTTCTCATTTTGAACCTTAGGTTACCATGATATGTCTGGTTTGTTGGTGTATTTTTAGTTCCTTTGAATTATTTTATTTTGGGAAATGAAAAGGAAGTTGGGAAAGTAGTCTCGTGAGCTCCTAGGGCCTGGCCATCATGTGTATCTTGGGACTTTACCCTAGAATACTCTCCATGAAGGTGGTGTGACTAGCGTATGGCCACCAACCATATGTTCGAGTCACCCATTGGCACTAGTTACCCTGGTGGAATGTTTTGGGGTCTTCTTTAATTCTAAAAACTTTTTGTAAAGTTTTATTTTTGAAATTGTGAAAAGTTGTATTTGAAATGGAAATGACCATGTTTTGATTAAGTTGTTTGTTCCCATGTTCCTTAGTGCTCTCCCACAAAAAGTTTTGATGAATTCCCAAGGTGCAGCTTCGGGTGGTGTGCCCTTAGAAAATCCTCCAGTGGATCAACCCATAGACTGTGTCCTTGAGTTTTTGAAGTTGAACCATCCCCAGTTTTATGGTTAAGAAGATCCTTTTGAGGCGGAGGAGTGGTTGAGGAAGATTGAGAGGAACATCAGTTTCATTGGGTTTCCTGATTCATTGAAGGTGAAGTTGGATACCTTTATGCTTGAAGTTCCAACCTGGAAATAGTGGAATTTCATGTCTTGAAGCAAGCCTCGAGAAGATATCACAAGGGAGTTCTTCAAGTATTCATTTATCCAAAAATATTTCTCTATGTTGAAGAAGCTATAGAAGAGGATGGAGTTGTCTAGTCTTCAGCAAGGTGTTGGATCAGTGTTGGAATTCTTTCATCGTTTCCTGGGCCTAGCTTCGTATGAACCAGGATATGTTAGAAATCATCCCATGAAAGCTCGACATTTTGAGCTCGGGCTTCGTCCTGAGCTATAGTCAAAAGTTGCAGAGCTCAACCTAACAACCTTCCCAGATGTTGTGGGGAAAGGATTTCTTGCTGAAGCTGAGTTAGCAGGAGGACATGAGGTCGAAAATCATCGCCTGGCCTTGGGAAGTAGTGCATAGGAAGTCAATAAGAAGAATGAGAAGTGACCTGATGTTGGTGGCTCTATAGAAAAATCAAGAGACCTTCAGACCTTCAGTCATCTTCTTGAAAGTGCAATGTTCTGATCTGTCACCAGTGTGGTAGGAAGGGTCCCAAGAGGCCGACGTGCTTGAGTGCTCCGAGAGCCTACCACACCTGTGGACGTATGGGTCACTTGCAGCGATTTCCCCGAGGTGTTTCCAAGAAGTACGTTGAACCCAGACCGGACTCGTCGAAGGTCACCTCATCTCGTCACCAGGAGTAGGACAATGTTTGGGAACCGTTTGGGGTTTTCTCTTTGTTATGTTTCTTGGATGTAGTGGTTGTCTCTTTTGGTATTCTGTGGTGTTTCTTTTCCTCCAGTTGTAAGAATGGTTTTGTCGAACCTCTTAGAAACCTTTACTTTTAATGGAAGTGTGTTTGCTAAAATTCAGGTTTGTGTACTATGTTTGAGAATTTCTGAAGCCTGACTATGAGGAATGAGATGCTTCAATCATTATTGCTCCATCTATAGGTCCCAGAGTGAAGTTGGCACATAGTCAGAAGGACCCCAGTGGAGAAAAAAAGGCCTTAGTTTAATCTTTGTCCTTAGTGTGGCATGGTTTGTGTTCTTCTGAGGGTGAGAATTTGTTGATATGGCAACAAAATTAGTTTTGATGCTTTAACTGTTGGGTACTTTCCTTCTCCCCCCTTATGGTGGTGATTTTTGGTAAGTATGGAAAATTTTCACGTTTGGTCAATCTCGTCAGTTTTTATGGTGGGGAGACCCACATTGTGTCTCGCAGAGTTGTACGTGAAGTAATTTAGTTTTAGCCTAATCCTTATGGTGGGGAGTCCGTTCGTACCTCCCTGTGTCAGTATCTGAGTTTCTTTTTCATGCGTCATTTGGTGGTGGGTGGTCTCATACAGAACCACCCAATTTTATGTTCTTCCTCTTGAGTAAACATTGGGGTTGGAGTACACCCAACGGTTCCACTGGACTAAGATTATAGAAATAAACATTGGAGGTGGTCTAAGTTCTTTCACCCCTTGGTTGAGATGGTTTTTCTCGGTTCTATTTGGTAGTGGTTATGGGGTTTATGTTTTAAGGATGTGTTGTGTGTCATGGGATTTCAGTGTATGTTTGGATCGATCAACTGGAGGTGCTTAAACTCTTGGTGGTGGGTGACACTTAATAAGTTTTATCTTAGGATCTAAATCTTGTTGTGACTTTCCAGGGGCAGAAATAGTTATGGTGAGGAGCATTGTCACACCCCGACCTGTGTTTTTGGTCTTTTAAATTATTTTCTTTGGATTTTAAATTTTTTGTCGAGGTTCGGATTGAATCCCTATCGAGGATGTTTATTTTTGTTAAAAAAAGTGCGAGTTTTTTAGTTGACATCATTGGGCGCATTGGTGGAGCACGTTTTGGGAATCCCATGTGGCTTCACTCGGGCATCAACATGATCTGCCTGTCTTCGAAAAAATTAAAATGAGTAGATTTTGTCATTTTTCATTCCATTTATAATTTTTATTATTGTTAAGAATTCTATTATTATTAAAATAATGTGAATACTTTTATTATTTTTCATTTTTTATCATTTTGATTATTATTATTATTATTATTATTATTAGTGTTAGTATTACTATTATTATTCGGTCTGGTGCGCAAGCACCACATGACTAGAGAAAGCCATGCGGTTAGCCTGGGCACCTGTGTAGTTACAACATTTGAATTGGCCAAATAAAAATAAATTGAATGAATTGAAAAATTAAAATTTAGAATAAATAACTTACCGTAGTGATGTTGGTATTAATTTGTCATGGATAATGATACCATATTATTATTAAGAAGTTTTTATTATTAAAATTTCTATTTTTATCATTTCTGTATTATTGTTTAAGTGAATTTATTTATTATTATGTGTATTATTACTTTTATTATTATTAATGTTAATACTAATATTATTATTATAGATTAAAGTTGTTATTATTATTTTTATTACTATTATTAATTTCTTATTATTTTTATGTGTATTATTTTTATTATTGGTTAATGTTTTATTTGTCATGGATAATGATACCATATGATATGATAATGATGATTATTCCCACCCATGTTCTCACATTTTTTATGTCTCATTATCTTTACTGTTATCCATCCCCTTATTGGGATTCTAGATCACCCTTTATTTAATTTATTTCTTCAAGTGATTACATATACATAGTGGAATATATAAGTATTTAGGGGGATTATGTTGAAGGATTTAAATAATTTATAAAATTTCATATGTATTCATATTGTATAGAACTATTTTTTTAAGAGACTAAACCTTTAAATTACGAAATGTATTAATCATTTGTTTTTATCTTAAAAATGATGTAATAAAAATGTATAGAAGATGTTGGAATGTATAAAAGATGTCGGTCACTATACTTGGTATGAAAATAAGGTTTAGTTAATTTGGGAATTTGGTTAGTAGAAGATAACATAGGAGAAAATTAGGGATCCCATAAGTTAAAAAATTAGAATCTATTTATTCATGTGAATAATTTATTAACCATTCATTACTAACTTATGTTTTATTCTAACATTTTTTTAGAAAATGGTGGGAATCAGAAGAAACTAATCCAAAAAACCATGTAATGGGTAATGCAATAATTTTGCAAATTAAATTATAAATTAAATGGGTGTAGGAGTTAAAAACCTCTTGGAGATACTTATCTACTTTCCCCATATTATGAATAATAAATTTAACCATGTGGAATATCCTCCTTCACCCAAGGGGGAGAAATTTTCCATTTAACCCTTCACGTACCAATGAACACCGAAATTTAGTGGATCTTATGATCCAATTATTGAAAAACTATGGGTCAAATCTACGAAAAAGATAATTTTTAACACCCTAATATTTGTTAATATATATATTTTTAAAATAAATTTAATTTATTTGATATCTTGTGTTGCACATAACATCGAGTTTAAAGGAACGTTATCTAATACTAATATGTTATTTAAATTCTTCCATTATAACATAGCCATAAAAATTGTTTGGTAAAAATAGGACTATATAAATTATAAAAAATATATTGTTTATAAATGTATATGATTAATTCATTGGTTATCAATTTTTAAGAAATGAAAATAAAAAACATTTTAAGGTAATGAATTTTTTATCTGAAATAATTTTTTTATGTGCACAATATCTATTTATCTTAATAAATTAAATCAATAATTACGGGTGAATGATATTAATAATATATATATATATAATTCAATATTTTTTTTAAAACTTATCTAATATTTTTATAGGCATTAAATAAAATAAATCCAGTTTTATGCCTAAAAATGTTATTTTTCTAAAAACTGATTTTCATCATGTTTTTTCACACATATTTTAAAATTAATTAATAACAATTATATAAATTAAATATTGAAAAATGGATTCCATATTTTTAATTAATAAAATAAAATTTGGTAAATAGTCTGTTTTTATTTTCGGGCACTATGTATAGTAACCATTGTAAAATTTAGCACCTAGGTCAAGGATAAATTATGTCAAGGTTAACAAAAGTTTTAAGTTCACAAATTTTAATATTAATTCTTATTATATGAAGTTAATTATACACTTATCGACTTATTCTTGAAATTTATCTATTTAAGGTAAACTTTTCCATAAAAATTACCTATATATTATTTAAATCAAAGAAAAATAAAAAATGTCACTCTATTATATTTAAATATTTCTTGTGTGTTCACATAAAGATAAGAGAATTTTTTGAATGAATATTAATGGTTATTTTTAGTATGATGATTTTTTTTCTAGGATAGTAATTTATTTATAATTTTTAGTGATTATATAATTATTTTAAATTCTTAGATAATGACGACATATTATTTCTTCAATTAATTGAAAAATAAAATAAATGATTTTAAAAATGTTAATAGTAATTTAATTTGAGTAGGCTATATTGTTACATGAGTTTTATAGATGAATATAACATATTAATGATGCATGAAAGGATTATATTCAAATTAAATATTTTTCTTGATTCTATTAAAGTCAAATTAAATGAATAGTGTAAGAAATAATGATAATGATATTCCATGAAGACATATATTTTATTAAATTAATTAAAAATCATAAAAAGATTAAAATAAGAAAATAAGGACAATTTAAAGTGTAAAATGTCATCCCTTATCCATTGATGAGCTAATTTTTATATTATAAGTAAAATTATATCCCTTTATTATTGAAAATATCATTACCGTGGTTAAGCTTAAAATTGCCCGAATGGCCCGAAGGCCTTCATTTTTATTGATTTTTTATAACCCCCCTTTCAAGGTTTAAAATTGAACTTAAACCTATAAAAAGTTTATTTTTTAATAATATTTCAACAATATCATGCCTTAACTTTTAATATCTTTCCATTTTGAATCATTTTTCATGAGAATGACTTAGTTATATTTTATTTTTTTAGTAATTCCAAGTGTTTCATTTCTATCCCTTATAAGAGGGCACCATTTCCCTCTCTTATTTTAAACACTTTGAGTAACCTATCTTGATTAATACTAGACCATTTCTCTTATGAAAAACCTTATACATGTTCTATAGATTCTGGTATTCCGAAAATACCATGTATAGGGTCCTCAAGAGGATATCTAAAGGAGTAGTTTCAAGAAAGAGGTAATCCCCTTAACCAATAACTTTTTTTAAATTCTTCTTTCACCCCTTATAAATATATAGTACTTATTATAATATAATATCTTTGGTATCCAAAATATAATTAAATTTTATTATGATTATGAAACCACTATTATCCACCCTGTCACACCCGAACCTGTGTTTTTGGTCTTTTTAATTATTTTTCTTGGGATTTTAAATTTTTTTTTCGAGGTTCGGTTTGAATCCAAAATGAGGTTGTTGAGTTTTGTTAAAAAAGTGAACATTTTTCATTTTATGTCATTGGGTGCATGGGAGGAGTGCGTTTTGGGAATCCCGTGCGGCTTCTCCTGAGCATCAACATGATCTGCCTATCTTCAGAAAAATTAAAATGAGTAGAATTTGTAATTTTTCATGCAATTTATAATTTTTCTTATTGTTAAGAATTATATTATTATTAAAATGATGTGAATAATTTTATTATTTAAATTTATTATTATTATTATTATTATTGTTACGATTGTTATTAGTATTACTATTAATAATTGGGCCGGTGTGCGGGCACCACACAATTAGCGGAAGCCGTGTAGTTAGCCCGGGCACCAGTGTGGTTGTAACATTTGAATTGGGAAAATAAAAATAAATTGAATGAATTGAAAAATTAAAATTTACAATAAATAAATTACTGTAGTGATTTTAGTATTAATTTGTCAAGGACAATGATACTATATTATTATTAAAGAATTGTTATTATTAAAAATTTAATTTTATCATTTCTATATTTTTGTTAAAGTTATTTCATTTATTATTATGTGTAATATTACTTTTATTATTTTTTATGTTAATACTATTATTGTTAGATTAAAGTTATTATTATTATTTTTATTACTATTATTCTTTTCTTATTATTTTTATATGTATTATTTTTATTATTGGTTAATGTTTTATTTTATTTTATTCATTTTTTTCTATTTTTTCTCTAACCCTAATTAAAGTGAACCTCTTCTTCCACTCTCCACACGCCGCCATATTCACCTTTATTCAATCCCACAGTGCACCCAACTCCCCTCGTCGGCCTTCCCTTCACTAGAAGCTCACTGGCCTCATGTGCCCCTAGCCTGCATGGACTAGCCGCCCACGCCACCCTCGATATGCCACCCTCGATGTCGGTCATGCCTCCTATACCCCTCATTCTCTGGTCGTACACCCACCAGTAGCGTTGCGCCCTGGTGTTCCCCTTCTTAGCTCCGCCTCCTATGCCTCTGACCAACACCAGCAGTGCGCCACCCTATCCCAGCCGGCATGCCTCGACCTTCTCCCCATCACGCCGCCCTCATAATCCGGCAACCCAGTCGGTGCCTCATCCCATCCTCCCAGCCGACTTCCCTTACTCCCTGATATTACGTGACCCACATCAAGAAATATTCTAACCAGTCTCCTCTCGTGCACCTATCTATGCACCCCACAAAGGCCCACACTAAATCATCTTGGAAATGATAGACTCGAATGCCTACCCCTTACCCTTCACTTGATCTATCAATCCATTACTCTAACCCTATCATTGATTTTGTGTCCCACTCACCCATCCCATCATAGGGGGATTCTTGAACACCCCATGTCCATCTCTACCTATGATATTTGGCACCCGGGCATCAAATCAGGTTATCACACCTCCCCTCTTCCTGCAGCGCACCCCTGAGGTACCCTGACCTCCTCCGGCTCGAACCTGCAGTGCCCCCCTTATTGCGCACCCCTACTGCCAGTGCGATCTCCGGATTCCGACCCACCTCCTATCAGTGAACACTTTCCTCGCCCCACCAGACACACACCCTCCGACCGCCGCCTTCCTTTTCAGCCGATGCAACCCCCTGCCGGCCACTTTTCCATCCAACGTCCCCCTGCCAAAAATTTTTCTGGATGCCGCACCTCCGACCATCCACTTTCCGGCCATCAACCCTTCCTTTGGTGTTTCTGCAGCCTCTTTCAAGTACATAAACTTTCCAACACACATCTCTATCTCGTTGTGCCTCTTTTTTGACGGTCGCGCGCCCTCCTAGCTAGACCTTGCCCACTTCTGGTGTCCTCATCGACCGTTCTCCCCTGTTGTGTGACCCCACTAATCAAGAGCACCCCGTGCTGAACCCTTCCTTGTTCTTTAATACAGCCAACCGCACACTTAGTTCACAATCGGGTGTGTGATGAACGCCTGCCGCCAAAAGCGAGCGATTCGGGCCCGTTCTAATTCACCTGCACCAGCATCGAGGCAAGTTTTGCTCTGTTTATTCTTCTGGATTTTTTGAAGTTTGTGTTTTTGTGTTTTTAGTTATTATTTGAATGATACAACATGTTGGAAAGGAAAATCCGTGATACTATGGTCAACAGCTTGCACGTTCTTGTGGGCCTGCTCGAGGTGTGTCACGTCATCATGTTTAGACTGGGAGTCAAGGTAGGTCCCCCACTACACTCACCTTAAAATTTAGAATTTATTAATTGTTTTATATTTCATTTATTTTTAGTAAATGAGAAATAATATTAGATAATTATTTTTTTAATAAATGTTTTATGTAAAGGAAGCTATTTATTTTATGCATGACACCTAAAACATTTTCCTGATTAATTGGCACACAATAATGAAAGAATTACTGTTTGAACTTTGAATATAATTCAAAAACTTTAAAGTGTGGTTCTAGTTTGATTTCAAATGTTCTCTTCTGATGTGTGAACAAATGTTTTACTTCTTCTAGAGGAATGGTGTTTCTTTAAAAGTTTCACAAGGCCCATTTGAAACTTTGATAAAATGAATTATTTGGAAAACCTTTCTTTGGGTGACTCAGGGGTGATCCCATTGTGTATGTTGATTGTGTGAGTTGTGTGTGATGTTTGTGCATCGTGACTAGTTTCATTATTGGAATTGTTGACTCATACCCTTTTTATGACATGTGTTGACATGAGAACGTGGCACAGTAAGTGAATATTCTAATAATGATTGCTGCACTAGTTTAGAATATGCACTGGCTAGTGGCCCTTAGTACAGAAGTTTCTCTGTTAGGGGATTGGGCCCCTCAGTTAGGCCAGGTAGGGAAACTTCGAGTGTTGGGGTGTTATGACATCATTGAGTAGGGAATTCCATTAGGAAGAGTCACATGTATAGTACGTTCTGGATTGTTCATGATCTCCTAGGTTCAACCCATGTTTTCTTTAACACTTATTTGTATGTGGCGAAAAATTGAGAGGCCAAGTTCAGTTGTTGGTCCTCATTTTCTACTTTCCCATTACACTCATTGTGTGTTATGTGTTGTGTGTGGTTTTCCACTTGACTAACAACCAAAATTTGTATTTTTAAATTGTTCACAAAAATGTTTTTAAAATATAATTCACCTTTTCCCTTTAAAAATTAAATTTGTTTTTAAATTAAAAAGGGAAATGTGATGTTACATATTTTTATAAAATTTATTTCGAACCTAGAATTAGTAAATTTTTTATTTAATGTTTTTTCTTTGGTAATAGATTTTTGAGAACGCCTAGTGAGTTTTAATACTCACACCAATAGTGTTTTCATATTTTTAGTTTTTTTTGTAGGTTCGACTAAAGCTTGATCGCCATGGGAGAGAGTTGGTTGTGGATTGGTGAGAGACTCTCAGGGTCGCGAGGAGTTTTGGTTGTGGTTAGGTTATTTTTTTTGTTGGTTGTTCTTCCTTTTTTCATGTCATTTATTTACTTTGTGTTGTTCTATTTTATTTCTACTGCTTAGTTTATTTTCATTGGGTGAAATCATTCCCATTTATACTATATTGATGCCCTGGCTCTTGTCTCCAACCCGGGAGGATCGGGAACACCTCTTGGGACTTGCTGCGGATCGGCTCGGGTGACCGGTTCAGGTTTGACATCGGTTGGTTCATGAAAAATGGTATCAGAGCAGGTTGGATCTTGAACAGACCTTGTTTTTCAGATCACCCATCATTATTTGGGGTTGTCATGGTAGAAGGTGTAGAATTTTCAAGACATGAGGAGTAGGTAAAGGAAGGATTCCATGAACCCTTCCTCATTTCGAACCTCAGGTTACCATGATATATCTGGTTTGTTGGTGTATTTTTAGTTCCTTTGAACTATTTTATTTTGGGAAATGAAAAAGGAAGTTGGGAAAGTAGCCTCGTGAGCTCCTAGGGCCTGGCCATCCATGTGGAGCTTGGGACTTTACCCTAGAATCCTCTCCATGAAGGTGGTGTGACTAGCGTATGGCCACCAACCATATGTCCGAGTCACCTATTGGCACTAGTTCCCCTGGTGAATTGTTTTGGGGTCTTCTTTAATTCTGAAAACTTTTTGTAAAGTTTTGTTTTTGAAATTGTGAAAAGTTGTATTTGAAATGGAAATGACCATGTTTTGATTAAGTTCTTTGTTCCCATGTTCCTTAGTGATCCCCCCCCCCACAATGTTTTGATGAATTCCCAAGGTGCATCTTTGAGTGGTGTGCCCTTAGAAAATCCTCCAGTGGATAAACCCATAGACTGCGTACTTGAGTTTTTGAAGTTGAACTATCCCCTGCTTTATGGTAAAGAAGATCCTTCTGAGGGGGAGGAGTGGTTGCAGAAGATTGAGAGGAACATTGGCTTCATTGGGTTTCCTGATTCATTGAAGGTGAAGTTGGATACCTTTATGCTTTAAGTTCCAACCTAGAAATAGTGGAAGTTTGTGTCTTGAAGCAAGACTTGAGAAGATCTCACATGGGAGTTCTTCAAGTATTCATTTATCCAAAAATATTTCTCTAAGTTGAAGAAGCTATAGAAGAGGATGGGGTTGTCTAGTCTTCATCAAGGTGTTGGATCAGTGTTGGAATTCTTTCATCATTTCCTGGGCCTAGCTTCGTATGAACCAGGATATGTTAGAAATGATCCCATGAAAGCTTGACATTTTGAGCTTGGGCTTCGTCCTGAGATGTAGTCAAAAGTTGCAGAGCTCAACCTAACCACCTTCCCAGATGTTGTGGGGCAAGCCTTTCTTGCTGAAGATGAGTTAGCCAGAGGAAATGAGGTCGGAAATCATCGCCTGGCCTTGGGATGTAGTGCAGAGGAAGTCAATAAGAAGAATGAGAAGTGACATGATGTTGGTGGCTCTAATAGAAAAATAAAGAGACCTTCAGACCTTCAGTTATCTTCTTCAAAGCGCAATGTTCTGATCTGTCACCAGTGTGGTAGGCAGGGTCATAAGAGGCCGACGTGCTTGAGTGCTCCGAGACCCTACCACACCTGTGGATGTCTAGGTCACTTGCAGCGATTTTCCCGGGGTGTTTCCAAGAAGTACGTTGAACCCAGACCGGGCTCGTCGAAGGTCACCTCATCTTGTCAGCAGGAGTAGAGCAATGTTTGGGAATAGTTTTGGGTTTTCTCTTTTTTATGTTCCTTGGATGTAGTGGTTGTCTCTTTTGGCATTCTTTGGTGTTTCTTTTCCTCCAGTTGTGAGAATGGTTTTTTCGAACCTCTTTGAAACCTTTATTTTGAATGGAAGTGTGTTTGGTAAAATTAAGGTTTTTGTACTATGTTTGGGAATTTATGAAGCCTGTCTATGAGGAAGAAGATGCTTCAATCTTTAGTTCTCCATCCATAGGTCCCAGAGTGAAGTTGGCGCATAGTCAGACGCACCCCAGTGGTGAAAAAGGCCGTAGTTTAATCTTTGTCCTTACTGTGGCATGGTTTGTGTTCTTATGAGGGTGAGAAGTTGTTGATATGGAAACAAAATTAGTTTTGATTCTTTAACTGTTGTGTCTTTTCCTTCTCCCCCCTCATGGTGGGGATTTTTGGTCAGTATGGAAAATTTTGACGTTTGGTCAATCTCGTCAGTTTTTATGGTGGGGATACCCACAATGTGTCTCGCAGAGTTGTACGTGAAGTAATTTAGTTTTAGCCCAATACTTATGGTGGGGTGTCCGTTCAGCCCTCCCTGTGTCAGTATCAGAGTTTCTTTTTCATGCGTCATTTGGTGGTGGGTGGTCTCATGCAGAACCACCCAATTTTATGTTCTTCCTCTTGAGTAAACATTGGGGTTAGAGTACACCCAAAGGTTCCACTGGACTAATATTATAGAAATAAACATTGGAGGTGGTCAAAGTTTGTTCACCCCTTGGTTGAGATGGATTTTCTCGGTTCTATTTGGTAGTGGTTATGGGGTTTATGTTTTAAGAATGAGTTGTGTGTCATGGGATTTCAGTGTATGTTTGGATCGATCAACTGGAGGTGCTTAAACTCTTGGTGGTGGGTGACACTTAATAAGTTTTATCTTAGGATCTAAATCTTGTTGTGACTTTCCAGGGGCATAAATAGTTATGGTGGGGAGCATTGTCACACCTCGACCTTTGTTTTTGGTCTTTTAAATTATTTTCTTTGTATTTTAAATTTTTTGTCGAGGTTTGGGTTGAATCCCTATCGAGGATGTTTATTTTTGTTAAAAAAAGTGCGAGTTTTTTAGTTGACATCATTGGGCGCATTGGTGGAGCACGTTTTGGGAATCCCATGTGGCTTCACTCGGGCATCAACATGATCTGCCTGTCTTCGAAAAAATTAAAATGAGTAGATATTGTCATTTGTCATTCCATTTATAATTTTTATTATTGTTAAGAATTCTATTATTATTAAAATGATGTGAATACTTTTATTATTTTTTATTTTTTATCATTTTGATTATTATTATTATTATTATTATTATTATTATTATTATTATTATTACTATTATTAGTGTTAGTATTACTATTATTATTCGGTCCGGTGTGCAAGCACCACATGACTAGCGAAAGCCATGCGGTTAGCCTGGGCACCTGTTTAGTTACAACATTTGAATTGGCCAAATAAAAATAAATTGAATGAATTGAAAAATTAAAATTTAGAATAAATAACTAACCGTAGTGATGTTGGTATTAATTTGTCATGGATAATAATACCATATTATTATTAAGAAGTTTTTATTATTAAAATTTCTATTTTTATCATTTCTGTATTATTGTTTAAGTGATTTTATTTATTATTATGTGTATTATTACTTTTATTATTATTGATGTTAATACTAATATTATTATTATAGATTAAAGTTGTTATTATTATTTTTATTACTATTATTAATTTCTTATTATTTTTATGTGTATTATTTTTATTATTGGTTAATGTTTTATTTTATTTTATTCATTTTTTTGTTTTATTTTTATTTCTATTTTTTTCTCTAACCCTAATTCATGCGCACCTCTTCTCCCTCTCTTCGCACACCGCCATATTCAGGGTAATTTTTTAATATGGGTTTTAAAAAAACAAAAATTAGGTAAAAGGGGTTAGGGTTCCGATATTTTTAAAACTGGGTCCAAGATGCGTGAACCCCGTTCACGCATCACTGACCCCGGGAAGATGCGTGAACGGGGTTCACGCATCCTTCACGAAGTTGATGAAGGATGCGTGAACGAGCTTCACGCATCCTACAATAACTTTTTTTTAAAATTTTTATTTTTATTTTGTTTTGTTTTGTTATATATATATATATATATATACGAACAAAACATAAAATTCAGCAGAATTTATCTGCTATTTAATATCCAGCAGAACTGCCATTACAACAGTCTGGATTCTGACAGAAACCATCACCCTGAGCTCTCTTTTATAAGAGGGCTTGCCCAGGAAATCATACTGCATTTCCGATGTGGGATTCAGGTTCTCTTTTCCTGCACAGAACATTCTGCATTTCCGATGTGGGATTCTGTTTCAAGTACGTGACTTTGAAAGACTGTAAAATACAAACTATACGACCAATATAAATGAAACTTAAAACATGGATTAAACATATAATAAGTAGTTGAAAATGAAAAAAATTTCGTAAAAAGGGTTGATGAATAATAATTTATAAGCTTTCAAAACCACCAACTTGAAACTTAAAAAAGTTTCAAGTACGTGACTTTGAAAGACCATAAAATAAAAACTATAAGACCAATATGAATGAAACTTAAAACATGGATTAAACATACAAGAAATAGTTGAAAATAAAAACAATTTCATAAAAAGTGTTGATGAATAATAATTTATAAGCTTTCAAAACAACCAACTTGAAAGTTAAAAATGTTTCAAGTACGTGTCTTTGAAAGATTATAAAATACAAACTAGATGACCAATATGAATGAAACTAAATATACGGATTAAACATATAATTATTAATTACATAATAATTAATTAGTTAATTAGTAAATTAGTAATATAATAAATAATTACAAATATTCATTACAATTATTAGTTATTAATTATTAATAATTAATTATATAATAATTAATTAGTTAATTAGTAATATAATTTGTAATTATTATTATAATTATTAATTATATAATTAATGATTATATTACTAATTAACTAATTAATTGTTATGTAATTAATAATTAATAATTATATTACTAATTAACTAATTAATTAATATATAATTAGTTTTTAATAATTATTAATTATATTGGTAATTAACTAATTATTTATTATATAATTAATAATTACTAATTATAATTAATAATTATATTACTAATTATAATTACTAATTATATTACTAATTATAATAAATAATTATATTACTAATTAATATATAATAATTATAGTTAATAATTATAGTACTAAATAACCAATTAATTTTTAATAGTTAATCATTATATTGGTAATTAGCTACTTAATTATTATATAATTAATAATTAATAATTAATAATTAATAATTAATAATTATAATAAATAATTATAATCACTAATTATATTACTAATTAATCTATTACTTATTTTATAATTAATAATTATATTACAAATGAACTAATTAATAATTATAGATAAATAAAAAATAATTATAATTAATAAATATATTACTAATTAGCTAATTAATTATTATATAATAAATAATAAATAATTATATTTAATAATTATATTATTAATTAACTAATTAATTATTATATAATTAATAATTAATAATTAATAATTATAATTATAATTAATAATTACTATTAAGATTTATATTACTAATTAACTGAGTAATTATCAATTAATAATTATACTACTAATTAACTAATTAACTATTATATAATTATATTACTAATTAACTAATTAATTATTGTATATTAGTAATTAATAATTAATAATTATATTAATTATTAACTAATTAATAATTATATTACTAATTAACTAATTAATTATTAACTATTTTTTATATGTTTAATCCATGTTTTAATTTTCATTTATATTAGTTTTATAG
The DNA here is from genome assembly GCA_963277665.1 of Viscum album. Taxonomy (NCBI): domain Eukaryota; kingdom Viridiplantae; phylum Streptophyta; class Magnoliopsida; order Santalales; family Viscaceae; genus Viscum; species Viscum album. The sequence goes on along the minus strand of OY728150.1, from coordinate 1,513,051,500 downwards.
TTTGTATTTCATAGGCTTTCAAAGGCACGTAAACGTATTTAAGTTTCAAGTTGGTGGTTTTGAAAGCTTATAAATATTTTTTCATTAAATTTTTTTTATGAAATTCATTTTATTTTCAACTATTTATTATATTTTTAATCCATATATTAAGTTTCATTCATATTGGTCATATAGTTTTTATTTTATAATCTTTCAAAGACACGTACTTGAAACATTTTTAAGTTTCAAGTTGGTGGTTTTGAAAGATTATAAATTATTATTCATCAACACTTTTTATGAAATTGTTTTTATTTTCAACTATTTCTTGTATTTTTAATCCATGTTTTAAGTTTCATTCATATTGGTCTTATAGTTTTTATTTTATGGTCTTTCAAAGTCACGTACTTGAAACTTTTTTAAGTTTCAAGTTGGTGGTTTTGAAATATTATAAATTATTATTCATCAACCCTTTTTACGAAATTCTTTTCATTTTAAACTATTTATTATATGTTTAATCCATGTTTTAAGTTTCATTTATATTGGTCGTATAGTTTGTATTTTACAGTCTTTCAAAGTCACGTACTTGATACAGAATCCCGCATCAGAAATGCAGAATGTTCTGTGCAGGAAAAGAGAACCTGAATCCCACATTGGAAATGCAGTATGATTTCCTGGGCAAGCCCTCTTATAAAAGAGAGCCCTGGGTGATGGTTTCTGTCAGAATCCAGACTGCTGTAAAGGCAGTTCTGCTGGATATTAAATAGCAGATAAATTCTGCTGAATTTTATATTTTGTTCGTATATATATATATATATAAAACAAAACAAAAAATAAAAATAAAAATAAAATTTTTAAAAAAAAGTTACTGTAGGATGCGTGAACCCCGTTCATGCATCCTTCATCAACTTCGTGAAGGATGCGTGAACGCGGTTCACGCATCCTTCAGCGCGGTTAAGATGTGTGAACCCCGTTCACGCATCTTCCCGGGGTCAGTGATGCGTGAACGGGGTTCACGCATCTTGGACCCAGTTTTAAAAATATCGGAACCCTAACCCCTTTTACCTAATTTTTGTTTTTTTAAACCCATATTAAAAAATTATCCCCATCTTCACCTTTCCCCTTTCCTATTGCGCACCCAAACTCCCCTCATCGGACTTCCCTTCGCCAACGGCTCGTTGGCCTCCAGCGCCCCTTCCCTGCACCGACTGGCCGCCCGTGCCACCCTCAGCCCGCTTTCCTTGATACCGGCTTTGACTCCCGCAACCCTCTTGCTCCAGCCATGCACCCACTTGTAGTGTTGTTCCCCGAAGTTCCCCTTATCTACTCTGCCTCTCGCACCTCTGACCAGCACCGGCAGCGCACCCCCTGTCCCCACCGGCACACCTCGGCCTTCTCCCCAGCACGCCTCCCTCCTACTCCGGCCACCGTGCCGGCATCGCATCCCCTCTTCCCAGCTAGATTCCCTTCCTCCCTGATATTACATGACATGTATCAAGAAATTATCTTACCAGTCTCCTATCGTGTTCCCATCTATGCACCCCACAAAGGGCCACATTGAATCCTCTTGAAAATGATAGACTTGAACGCCACCCCTTCCCCTTCACTTGATCTATCCATCCATTACTCATCCCCTATCATTAATTTTGTGTCCCACTCACCCCTCCCATCATAGAGGTATGCTTCAATACACCATGTCCATCTCTGCCTATTATTTTCAGCATCCCAGCATCAAATCAGGTTAGCACACCTTCCCTCTGCCTATAGCGCACCCCGAACGCGCCTCGTCCTCCTTCTCCTCGAACCGGCAGCACCCTCATGTTGCACACCCATGCTTCCAGCGCGATCTCCAGCCTTTGACCCACCTCCTGCCAGTGACCACCTGCCTCTCCCCTCCGGCCACACACCCTCCGACCACTGCCTCCCTTTTCAGCTGACGCAATCCCCTGCTGGCCACTTTTCTGACCAGGAACCCCCTGCCTACAATTTTTCCAACCACCGCACCTCCTTCCGACCAATTTTCAGTCAGTGACCCCTCTACCAGTGTTTCTTCCTCCTCTTTCTAGCGCATAACCTTGCCAACACACATCACCAGCTTGGTGCGCCTCTTGTCTGATAGTCGCGCGCCCTCCCAGCTGGACCACAACCACTTCTGGCGTCCTCGCCGAACATCATCCCATGTCACACGATCCCGCCAATCGAGCACACCCTGCGCCAACCCATGCCTCATTAGTTTGTGTGGCCAACCACACACTTATTTCACAATCGGGTGCGTGATGAACACCCACCGCCAAAGGTGAGCGGTTGGGACCCGTTCCGATTCACATGCACCAGTGTCGAGGAAAGTTTTTCATTTTTTATTCTTTTTTATTATTTGAAGTTAGTGTTTATATGTTTGTAGTTGTTTTTCAATTTCTACAGCATGTTGGAAAGTAAAATCCGTAATACTGCAGTCATCATCTTGCGCGTGCTTGTGGGCCCACTCGAGGCGTGTTGCGTCACCGTGTTTGGACTGGGAGTCAAGGTAGGTCCCCCACTGCACTTGCCTTTAAATTTAGAATTTATCAATTTCTTGATATTTCATTGATTTTCAATAAATGAGAAATAATATTAGATAATTATTTTTGGAATAAATATTTGATGTAAACGAAGTTTTTTATTTTATGCATGACACCTGAAATATTTTCTTGATGAATTGACACAAAATAATGAAAGAAGCTCATTTGGACATTAAATATAATTTATGAACTTTCAAGTGTTGTTCTGGTTTTATTTCAAATGTTCTCTTCTAATGTGTGAACAATTCTTTTGCTTCCTCTAGAGGAATGGTGTTTTTTTTAAAAGTTGATCAAGGCCCATTTGGAACTTTGATAAAATAAATTATTTTGAAAAACTTTCTTTGGGGTGACTCATGGGTGATCCTATTGTGTAATTCGATTGTGTGAGTTGTCTGTGATGTTTGTGCATCGTGACTAGTTTCTTGATTGGAATTGTTGACTTACCCCATTTTTATTACATGTGTTGACATGGGAACCTGATGTAGTAAGTAAATCTTCTGAAAACAATTGTTTCACTAGTTTAGAATATGCACTGGCTAGTGGCCCTTAGTACAAACTTTGCTCTACTAGGGTATTGGCCCCCTCGGTTAGTCCAGGTAGGGAAACACCGAGTTTTAGTGCCTTATGATGTCATTGAGTATGAAATTCCTTCAAGATGAGTCACATGTATAGTATGTTCTGGATTATTCACGAGCTCCTAGGTTCGACCCATGCTTTTTTAGTGCTTATTTTTATGTGGCAGACAATTGATAGGCTTAGTTCGGTTTATGGTCCTCATTTGGTACTTTACCATTTCCTTTATTGTGTGTTGTGTGTAGTTTTACTCTTGACTAACAACCAAAATTTGTATTTTTAAATTGTTCGTGAAAATGTTTTTAAAATATAACTCACCTTTTCCCTTCAAACATTAAATTTGTTTTTAAATTAAAAAGGGTAATGGACTATTACTTGTTTTGGAAATGCAAGTGTGTGTGGAAACCCATATTTTATATAATTTAGTTCGAGCCTGGAATTAGTAAATTCTTTATTTAATGTTAGTTCTTTGGTAATAGATTTCTGGGCATGCCTACCAAGTTTTAATACTCACGCCTTGAGTGTTTTCTTGTTTTTAGTTTCTGTTGCAGGTTCAACTCGAGCTTGCTCGCCATGGGCGAGAGTTGGTCGTTGATTGGTTAGCAACTCTCAAGGTTGTGAGGAGTTTTGTTCATGGACAGGTTTTTATTTTTTGTTGGTTGTTCTTCATTTTTCATGTTATTTATTTACTTTTCATTGTTCTATTTTATTTCTACTACATAGTTTATTTTCATTGGGTGAAATTGTTCCCATTTGTACTATGTTGATGGACTGGTGCTTGTCACCAGCCTAGGAGGATCGGGAATGCCTCTCGAGCCTTGATGTAGATTTTTTCAAGTGAATAGTTCAAGGTTGACCCAGGTTGGTTTGTGACACACCCTCTTTTACATAAAATGGAAAATGATAACATCGCTTGTCCATACGTGGGGACTACCACCTCCATGAAGCGATGTGATTAGGTTTTCATTTACGCTTTACATGGATGATAATAAGGGTATATTTAATAAATATATATTATATATGTGATGTGATAATGAATATTTAAATTTTAATTATCATAAACCATTCATTTGTTCTATCTATCCAAAAGTGAAAACATCGTTTATGCATACGTACAATCCATCATCTCCATGAACGATTTTATTCATTTTTATTTCTATAAATTTCACGGATTACTATAAATACATATATAACGAATAAATATTATATTTATATCATGATTAAACTTATAGATATTATGTAACCATGATCAAAGTATAATGACTAAAACTATCGAACCAAAACAAACATGAAAAATAAAGCAGATATTACCCAGAATAAAGATTTTAACAAAGAATTGTTAATAAACATGTGATAAAAGATTATAAGTAAATAATATATGGTATTATATATATGATTATTCTTCTAGAAGATATTTATAATACATATACATTAATTATACAAGAGGTTTAGATACATATGAATGAATTCGAACATGAGGTAGGGGATTGTTTCAAAATATCATCATTATTTGGGATTGTTTAGGTTTAAGTATCCATTGGGAGTATTATTTGATATTTCTATATTAAAAATAATATATTTATTATAAAATTATTATTCCTATACATTAAAAGTTTTTATTTCATTTTCCCCTCTTTATGAACTCAAGATACTCAAATAATGTTTTTAAGGAAAACTGACCTTGTACTTTCTACTCAATTGGGGACCTTTCTCTTACATGTTTATATTTTCTTAAAATTTTATTAAATAATGTTTTTTTAAATTCTACAATTATTTAATAAATAAAATTTCACCCATTTTTTACTTTTAAAAAATTATTTAAAATAATTCTTCTAGTTTTTTTCCAAATGAATTACTTTTTAACCTTTTTTAAAAAAGTGTGAAAGGAATGTTTTTTAACTTATATAACATTAATGAAATTTCATTCAATCATAAACTCTAATAAATTTGAATATTAATTTACAATTTTACATTTTTATTTTCAAATAAAATTTTTTCTATAATATTTGAGAAATTTTTTGGATTTCAAATAAGTGATTTCAAAGTGAAAAATAGCATTTTCCTCATGAAATATTCCACTCATATTTTGAAATTATTTTCATTTATGTCGACATAATTTGTGGAATATTGTGATTTACCGAGTTAATACTATTATTATAATGTACACCATATTTCTATGGATAGTTTATGACCATTTTGACTAAGAAAGTATTGATATTTTTTATGCTAGTTCATTCAATATGAACTATTATTGATTTTTAAGGCATGTTGATTAAGTTGTGTTATTTATTCATATGATGAATGCATTGGGATTATTAAGTGATGGGTTGGTACTATAATTACATATCCCCTTGATGCATTGGTATGACTTATGAGTCAAATTAGATTGGGTATTTGACCGAGGCCATACCCATTTATGTAATATGTCATGGCATGGGTCCTCAATGGTAAGTTTTATATGTCCAACATTATACATTCCTTCATTATAAAATTATTTTTTGATGTTTATGTGATTATTTGAATAGTTATGAAATACATGGATAAGTTTATAGCTCATGTGATTATTTATATGGAATTATTTGATCATCGTTTATTCTTTCTATACTATTCATGCCCTATTAGCTTACACTATAAAAATACCATTACTAAGAGTCTGATCTCACATATTTCTTATGTTTCCTTTCCCTAAGATTATAGGAAGTGTATTATGATTGATATTATGGGATATTTTAAGGGGAATAATTTTGTTATCCAAGAAAATACTATTTTCTATTTTATGTTTTCAAATGTAATGTGAAATTAAAGTATGTATTTAGTCTTCCAAGACTACTAAACTATTTGGTCCTTGGGGATGAGATAACTTGTATCTAGTAATAATGTAATAAATTAATCACAGAATCTAGGATACTAGGGTAAAGGTCTTTATAGTTGGTGTCATATAAATTTTAAGAGAATCATTGGGAACTTGATTTAAGAATTCATAGATTATATAATATATCTCTATGACTGACTTTGAGGATAAGTCTAAGTATAGGATAACATCTGAAATTTTTGGTAAGTTAGAGATTATATGGTTTTCATAGAAATACATCCCTATCTGAATACTACATGTGAATATGGTTTTTCCATAGATTAATTTTAAGGCAATATCCTCAAAATATTTGGCTCAAGTATATCTTGACTACCAATTTAGTGCAAAGTGAGTGTGCCCTTACTAAAAACCTAATTTTAACACTCCCAATGAATATTCTTGGGTTAATTCATGTTTTCTTTATAAACCATTATGAAAGATTTAGAAATATTTTTATTATTTAATAATAGTCCTAAAGAAACAAAGTTTGTAATTCTAAGATTATATATGCATAAAATTTTCAATTTATGTTAACTTTTCACTAGTTTCAAAAGTATACATTATGATTCATAATGTTATGATTTAATATAGTGTATGTAATTATTTATAAATAATTCCTAGAAGAAGGAAAATAATTTTTACCAATTCATGCAATCCATTTATGGATTTCCCTCCAGGGAAATATAATAAAGCCGGGGGTGGAGCTGAACAAATTATAACTATATTGGGGCAGATGACTTAGGTTATGACCAATAAACTCACACGTACTGAGTAGCCTACTTATCCAAAATACAATTTAATAATTTTAAAGTACTTCATGCATCAACAACCTCTATCATTCAATGGTACTAAAAATCTATTTGTGGTTGGGTAATGGAAATTTTCTTTATAGAAGATATTTCCCACTTTGCTAAGTGATGAAAAGGAGAAGGTTTTCATGGTAGTTTACTAACTCTCAAGGGATGGAGATTAATGGTGTTAACTAGTTAAAAACACAAAGGATGAAGATAAAATGGAGAGAATGGAATATAAGTATTTTAAAGATTTTTTTGGAAAAATAATTTCCTTGCAAAAAATGAGAAAATATGGATAAAAAATTCTTAAGTTCTAGACAAAAGAAAGAGTAAAATGTTCCTAAGTATGATTCTAAAATTAAAAGGTTATCAAGGAATATTGTGAAATATATACACAATCCAAAGAGAAATATTGACACTAGTCTCCAAAAAATTCACATCATATGAGGATATAGTATCATGTGCTATCCAGATAGAGAAATAATTCTCCAAGAGATATAGATTTGAAAGATAATAATAGAAGTATATGAAAATAGATTTAAAAATGGATGAGGGTAATAAGAGAATGGAGAATTTTACCACATGTGATACTTTTAGAAAGAAACACCATGGTATATTCTTAAAAGGAAAAGGTTTTTTCTTCAAGTGTGGATAAAAAGTTGATCATGATCATGAATGAAAAGGTAAGGGATAATACATTACAATACACATCTTTAACTATAAGGATATGGATAACTATTCCAACCAATTCCCCAAACATCAAGGGAACTTACCAAAAAATAATCCTAGTGGATATGTCTAATCTTATACAATTACCACACCCAACATGGAATTTCATTATGATGTGGTAAAATGTACACTTCTCATACACTCCAAGATAGAAAATGTTTTATTTTGATTTGGTTTCTACCCACTATTTTATATCTAAATAATTTTTTAAGCATATAGCATCACCACCTCAATTATTTTATGTTGAGTTGGTGGTAAGAACTTCTAATGGTAGGATGGACACATCTTAATTCTATAACTCATCTCAGATATAAGTTTATTGGAATTTTCTTCCTATAAATATCATTATTCTTCCTCTAATTGAATTAAATGTAATTTTGGGTGTGGATTGGATCTCCCAGTATAAATCCCATATCAATTTTTGAGGAAGGTAAGTTACATTTGATATTCTGAATCGATATTTAATTATTTATCAGTGCGAGAATGATCCTAAAACCCCAATAGAAATTAATTTAATCACATGTGTTTTTATACCTATTCATGAGGGATATTTATATAAAATGGTTGGGGAGAAACTGAACATTGAAAATGTACCTATTTTTTAGGAATATACTGATGTGTTTCTTGAAGACTTACTGATTCTTGCCCCCAAATAGTGAAGTTGATTTTTCAATAGAACTCATACATGGTGCTCTGCTAATTTCAATAAATTCATATAAAATGGCCCTAATTTTGTTGTAGGAATTGAATAATAAACTCTAGGATAATCTAGATAAGGGAATCATTTGGTCTAGTTCTTCTCCATGGGGTGAAACTGTTCTTATTTTTAAGAATAAAGACGAGCCCATGCAACTTTTCAATAATTATTGGTAACTTAACAAGATCAATATTTAGAAAACTTAGCCTCTACCTTATATTGATGATATGTTTGGTCAATTTCAAGGATATATATATTTTTATGATATTTATCATTGATTTTTATATCATTATATAAGGATCAAGAAGGAGGATATACCCAAGAAATCCTTACATACAAGGTATGGTTATTATGAATTTATTTCAATTCCATTTAAACATACCAATGATCCCATTATATTAATGGATTAAATTAATAGAGACTTTAGAGATCACTTTGATAATTTTGTGGTAGTATTTAAAAATGATGTTCTTATATATTCCAAGATTAAGTAAACACCTGAAGAACATTTTATAATTGTTCTAAATACCCCGAGGAAGGAGAATTTTTATGAAAAATTTACCAAGTGTGAATTTTGGATTTAGATAGTTTCATTCTTGGGTTATATAATCACAAGTGAGGATATATCGAAAGATCCTTCAAAGAAAAAATTTATTGAGTAATTTCCTAGACTAACCATGGTAAGTAAAATCCATAGTTTTATTGAGTTCGATGGATACTAATTAATCTTTTTGAGATATTTCTCATGACTATCTAATCTAATCACTAAGTTTACAAGAAAGGGGTTACGTTCTTATGGAAATATTAATGTGAAGAGAGTTTTAACAAAATGAATAAAAGGTTATTCAGGGACCTATTCTTACAATACCCTATAGTGGAGAAGGGTATGTGATCTTTAGTGATGCATCAAAGACGGTATTAGGATGTTTCCTCATATAGAAGTACATGGGGATAACATATTCCTCTCGCTAATTAAAAGGTCCTATGAAAAATTACCTGACTCATGATTTAGAGTTGGTAATTGTAATTTTCACATGGAAGATATGTAGGCACTATCAATATAGTGAAAAGAGTGATATATATATATATTGATCATAAAATATTGAAGTATTTATTTAAATAGAAGTATTTAATATGTTCCAAAGAATATGTTTTTAGATGATAAAAGATTTTTATTTCTCAATACATTACCACCCTATGAAGGAAAACAAGGTAGATGATTCTTTGATTTGGAAATTCCATGATTTTTTTATCATGATAATGATTAGAAATGATCTAATATTTATGGATTTTCATAACATGTATCTTGGAATCATGAGGAATGGGGAAATATTTTATCTTTCTTAGATGAATATTCATCCATCCATCCATGAGAGGATCAAGAAGGTGTAGAAGGAAGATGTGGAATTACAAAATAATGTGAGGAGTGTTCCAGAGTTTAACAATGATCATACTAGAATAATAAGGTTTGGGAATTGAGTATGTGTCCAATCTATACCAGACTTGAAAAAGGATCTATTGTATGAATCTTATAGTTCATAATTATTTATTCATCCTTGAAGTATAAATATGTATAGATATATGAAAGAGTATATCTAATGGGAAACATGAAGATAGTTATTAAAGAGTATGTATCTTAGTGCCTGGTATATCTATATGTTAAGGATAAGAGACTAAAATATAAGGTAATTTTATAACCATTACCATAATAGAATGGAAATGGAAAAACATCATCGTGGATTTTTTCATTGGACTCCCCAAAATATAGAAAGGTCATAAAGCTATTTGGGTTGTAGTTGATAACCTTATGAAGTCAGAAAACTTATTTCCTTTAGAGAAGATTTAACTACTCATCAAATTTCTATAATATTCTTTAATGAAGTATTAATTTTTCATGGAGTACCACATTCTATTGTAGATAATTTGGATTTGAGGTTTACCTCAATGTTCTGGAAAATTCTTCAATGAGATCTGGAAACAGATATGAGTTTTAGTATTTCTTATCATCCTAAAGTATATGGGAAGTATAATAGGACCATTAAAACTCTATAATACATGATAATATCATGTTCTATGTATTTCAAAGTTTTTTTGGGATTAACACATTACTTTGGTCGAAATTACTTACATTAATAGATTTCACTCTAGTATTCAGATAGATCCTTATGAAGTCCTATGTGGAAAGAAGTTCATAACTCTAATGTGTTGGGATGAGGTTAGAGAAAGAAATATTTTGGTCTTGAGTTATCTTTTTAAATGGAATATAAGTTTATATCCATTAAACATCACATAAGGATAACTTAGAGCTGATAAAAAAGTTATATTGAAAATCATCGATGAAATATAGAGTTTGAAGTTGTAAATAAGGTATTCTTATAAATATATCCCTAGAATAAGGTAACGAAATTTGGAAATAATATAAAGTTTAACCCTAATTATATTGGACCCTTTGAGGTTCTTGATCATATTGGGACAAAATATTATCATTTGGTGATTCCAAAAAATCTCTCTCAAGTTCACGATGTGTTCCATGTATCTCTCCTGAGAAAGTACATACCTAACCTTTCATATATACTGAAAAAAAAAATTTATAACACTGGATTAAGACCTATATTATGAGGAACAAATAGTGGTGATTATGGATCATAGGGATAATGTTATATAAAACAAGACCACTCACCTGGTCAATGTTTTTTAGTAAAGCCATAAATTTAAGGAAGCTATATGGGAAACTGTGAATGTGATGAGGTAGAATTACCCTCATTTTTTTATTATAGTGATGTAATTTTTAGGAAAAAATTATTATAAGGGGGGTAGAATGAAAAAACATGAGATTTTATGATATGTTTCTTTTTAAATAAATTTAATTTCTTTGATATCTTATGTTGCATACAACAATGAGTTAAAAAAACTGAAAATTTCAACTGAAATATTATTTTAATGAGACCACTATAACCTATAAGTTAAGAGTGTATGAACATTACTAAATAAATTATTAAAAATTTGTAATGTACACATGTATAAAATTAATTAATTTGTTATAAATTGATTATAAATGAAAATAAAAATTATTTGAAAGTAATGAAATGTTTTAAATAGAAAACTGTTTTTATGCGTGTAATGTAATTTTATTTAATAAATTAAATTAATAATTATTAGTGAATTATTTTAATAATATATATATATATATATAATATTTTTTTTAATTATCATATAATATTTTTTCTAGGCATGGGATAGAATAAATCCATTTTCTAAGCTTAAAAATGTATTTTTTTTTATAAAAAGTGGTCTTCATCATGTTTTGAACACATATTTTATAATTAGTCTCTTCCAATTATATAAATTTAATATTAAAAAATGGATTCCAAAATCAGAATCAATAGTTTCAAATTTGGTTAATATTACCTTTTTAATTTTGGTCATTATAAATAGTAACCACGATAAAATTTTGTACCTTGGTAAAAGATAAATTAGGTTAACCTATGTTAAAACTAACTGATAATGTCCAAAATTTTCATATTAATTATTAATTGGTCAATTTAATTCTACCCTTATCACCTTAGTCTCAAAATGTAGTAATTTAAGGGATAATTTTCCTTGAAAATTACCTATATAATATTTAAAGCAAAGAAAAATACAAATTGTCACTCTCCTACTTATAAATAACTCTTATGTGTTCAAATAGGGATACAATGATGTCTAAAATGAAGATTAATTTTTATTTTTATAATAATGAAATTATTTTAATTATGGTAATTTATTTATAATTTTCAGTGATTGTATAATTAACTTAAATTCTTACACAACGCCAATACATTATTTATTCAATTAATTGAAAAATAAAATAAATTATTTTAAAAATATTAAAAGTAATATAATTTGATTAATTTATAGAGATAAAAAAATTAATAGATTAATATAACATATTAGTTATGTTTTAATAGATTATATTTTAATTATGAATTTTTATTGACATCATTAAAGTCAAATTAAATGAATAACATCAAAAATGAAAATTATGATTTTTTATGAAAAAAATATATTATAAAAATAATTAAAAATAATTAAAATATTTAAAGAGAAAAAATGGGATTTGATATGGTATAAAATTTAATCCACTTTTTATTTATGATCCAATTGGTAGATTATAAGTAAAATTATAACTTTTTATGATTGCGAACATCGTTACTGCAATTAAGGTTAAAATTGGTTAACCAAGAGCTTAAACCAAAAGACATGGTTTAGAATACAACTTAGACCTATACAATTTTTTTTGAGTGTATTTAAACCATATAACACCTTATATTTGAATATATATACATTCGGAATCATTTTTCTTGAGAATTAATTAGTCATATTTTAATATTTTTAGTATTCTAAGTGTGTCCTTTCCCTCCCTTATGAAAAGACACCCCTTACTTATCTTCTTTACACCTATTTTAGAAAACTTTCTTGAACAATACCTACCAATTTATCTTATAAACCACCTTATACATATTTTAGAGGTTTTTTATTACCAAAATTTCAACCCTATGGTCTTTAAAAGGAAATCCAAAGGAGTTCTTCCAAAGAAGTGGTAATCTCCTTAACTAATCACTTTCTTTTTACATATTATTATACCTCCTATAAATATATGGTATTTATAATTATATAATAAATTAATTATATTAAATATAATGAAATGTTATTAAGATTATTAAACCACCATTATCCACCCTATTTTCCATCAAATGAGAAATGATAATGTCACCCATGCGTATATGTGGACTACCACATCCACGAAACGATGTGACTTGTTTTTCATTTAAACTTTACAAGGATGGTTATAAGGGTAGATTTAATAAATATATATGATATATATATATAATATAATAATTAATATTTAAAGGTTAATTATTATTTAAATTTCTTTAATTTCATCTATTGAAAAGTAAAAACAACGTTCATGTGTACGTATGACCTATCGTCTCCATGAACGGTGTAATTCATCTTTCAATATATAGATTTTATGTATTACTATAAATAAATAAAAAATAAATAAATATGTTTTTTATATCATGATTATAATTATTAAGATTATTGAACCATGTTAAAATTACAAGGAATGAAACTATTTAACCAAAAAAAAATATTAAAAGAGAAGTAGTCATTTCCTGAAATAATGTTTTTTACAAAGAATTATTTCTAATTATGTGATAAAATATTACAATTAAATCACATATGGTATGATATATATGGATAAGGTTCTATAATATATTTTTAATAAATATATAATTATTATAAAGGAGGTTCAAACACATAAAAAAGAAGTCAATCATGAGATAAGGGTTTATTTCACAATCCCATCATTATTCAGGATTTTTTATATTCAAGTATTCATTGAGAGTATTATTTTATATTTTTATATTAAACCCAATATTTATTATTATAATATTTTTATTATTATAAATTACATTTTTTAATTACATTTTAATCTCTTTAAGTACTCAAGATACTAAAATAATATTTTTAAGTAAAATCAACCTTGTATTTTATACTCAATCGGGAACCTTTCTCTTACATGTCCAAACTTTTCTTAAAATGTATAAAATAATTTTTCTATCACTCTAAAATGATTTAGTAAATAAATTTTTACCAATGATTAATTTTTACAGTTTTTTTAAAATAATATTCTTTTCATTTTCCAAATGGTGTACGTTTTGACCTTTTTACAAAAGTGTCAAAGGAATGTTTTTTAACTCATATGACATGAAAAAAGTTTCCTACCATCATGGACACTCATTTATTTGAAGATTCATTTAAAATTTTACAATTTTATTTTAAAGGAAAGTTATTTTCTTAATATTTGGGATTTTTTTCCTTAAAATAAGTGATTTCAAATTGAAAAAGGGTATTTTCCTCAAGAAACTTTCTAGTGATATTTTGAAATTATTTTCATCTATATTAATATCCTTTATTTAATATTATGACTTACTAAGGTTATAATCTTATGAAACCATCAACCATATTTTTATATATGGTTTATGATTAGTTTTAATAGGTAAGGTATTGATATTTGATATGCTAGTTCTTCTAATAGGGACAATTATTTATTTTTAAGGCATGTTGATTAAGTTGTGTTGCTTATTCATATGATGAATGCATTGGAATTATTAAGTGATGGGTGTAGAACAGAATTACATATCCCCATGATGTATTAATAGGTATCATGATTTAAATTATTTTGGTTATTTGGTTGAGGACTTACCCATTTATGTAAGATTTGTTTGGCATGAGGCCTCAAAAATAAGTTTTAGATATCCAGCATTATAAATTCCATCATTGTGAAATTTTTTATTGATGTACATGTGATTATTTTTATAGTTATAATATCCATGGATAAGTTTCTAGCTCATGCGTTTATTTATATGTTATTATTTTATCATCGTGCATTCTTTCCATATTATTCATGCCTTATCAGATTACACTATAAACATACCCTTATTGAGCATTTGATCCCACTCCTTTATTATGTTTCCTTTCCCTGAGATGTCAAGAAGTGTATTATAATTTATATTTAGAGATATAATAAAGGAAATAATGTTGTTCTAAAAGAAAATAATAATTTTTATTTTATTTTTTCAAATGTAATGTGAAATTAAATTATATATATAGTCTTCCAAATATAATAAACTATTGAATCATTTGGTATGTGATATCTTATATCTAGTACCAATATAATAAAGTAACAACCAACTATGGGCTACTAGGGTCTTTTTCTTTATAATTTTTGTGCTTTATTTTCTTGAGAAGGATAAATTTACATTATTTATCTAACAATTGGAATGATAAGTTAATCAATGGTGACTATTGATCAATAATACAAATGTAAAGGATGAATTTGAATGAATGGAGTGGAAATTATTTTAAAAAATACTCCTTAATAAATATTTCCCTTGAACTCTTTATGCCAAAATAGAGGGAGAATTTCTAAATCTTAGGAAAATGGAAAATAAACCTATTGAAATTTATAAGGATTTTTTTGAAGGATTTCAAGGTATGCCAATAGTTTTATTATAAATAATGATAATAAAATAAATAGATATTATAGTGGCTAAAAAAAACATCTCTAAAATTATTTAACAATATGAGACTTTGGGATTTATGATGAAGTGGTTTGGCGTTCTCTGAACATTGAGATAGAGTTTAGAGAATAGTCATATGGATAAGGAGACAAAAAATTAAGGATGGACTTTTAATATGTAAGATCAAATGATAAATGAGGCATTAATATCCAACCACCAATATGTAAAATATGTGGAAATAAAAATTTTAAGAATTTCCTCAAAGGAATATGGAAATGCTTCAAGTGTGGAAAAAATAAAACCAAGAACATGAATTTTGGAGGGAATTAAATAATCCATTTAATATTATTGATGAAATGATGACACCACCCAATGCACTACCCTTGGTATAATGCTTCAACTACATAGAAATTGGACAATATGCATGTTGGTGTACTAAATCAAGGGTCTTTAAGGGTAATCAGTGTCCACATCCACATATGTCAAGTGAGAAATGGAAATCTTACATCATCACCACTACTGAGGTAGAGGAAAAAATATCCTAGTATAATGTACACTTATTATTCATTTAAGAATGTAATTTTCTTATTTGATTAAGGTTCTATACATTCCTTTATATCCTAAATTTTTTATAAAACTATTAATCCCCACCACAATACCATGAAGTAGAAATATTTTTTAAAACGCATTGTGGTGAAATCATTGCAACCTAAGTGCTGGAATATTCCCCTATTAGTGTTTATGGAAATATTTTCCCAAAAAATATAATAATCATTCCTTTAGTGGAATTTTATACTATATTAGGCATATATTGGATCTCATTATATGTATATCAAATAAATTTGCAGGAAAAGGAAATATTTTTCCACATCCTGACCCATCCTATGCTCCAATGAAAATGAAAGGAATATTATGAATCTCCATTATAAAAACCCTCCAAAGTTTGGGTGTTGATAACTATTGAAGAAAAATTTCTTGATAAAATTATTGATAAATATGAAATGATAAACCTTAATGACTTTCCCATTGTAAGATAATACAATAATGTATTCCTTGTTGAATTTCATGGAATTCCCCTTGGACATAAGGTATATTTCTCAATATAACTCATGCCTGGAGAAAAAAAATATATATCCAAGAGACCCTATTAGAAAGACCTAATGTAACTAAAGGAGATAACTAAGTATTTGAAAAATCATTTGGATAAATGGTCCATACACCCCAGTGCACCACCTTAGGGTGCACCAGATCTTTCTATAAAGAAATATGAGTCAATGAGGCTTTTAATCAACTAATAGATAAACAATATCAGCATAAATAATTAGTATCCACTAACACATATTGAGGAATGGTATGGACAATTTTAAGGAGCTTATTACTTCTCAAAAGTGGATATCCATTAAAGATATCATAAAATGAAATTGAAGAAAGAAAATATTAAAAACGTAAATTTCTATACAAGATATAAACACTATAAGTTCATAGTTATGTCATTTGTAATCGCAATTAAAAGTTATTGACATAGAAGAATCACATATTGAGGTTGTACCAAACTAAAATTCCATCATAATAAATGAATAATCTGAGATATACATGATAAGAAACATCATGACCAATTAATTAATATGATGTTTAATTAACATAGATGTATTAACCAAGAAGATTGTATTTTTTCATGTTAAATTTATAATTAATTTAAACAAATAATTACCTCCATCTTGGGAATTATTTATTTGAAGAATATATGGATCATCTGAACCTTTTTCTGATTGAACAATCATAATGTTGAGAGGATCCAAAGTATAATTCCTGTAGTGGTGTTCCACTCACGCTCCTATGATCTTGAAGCATTGCTTATGTTGCTCTAGGTGCTAGCACGGTGATACCGATCATCTTTCATTACTCCCTTTAATCACCACCCAATCATTCATGTTTTATTGACTGATTCTTATTCTCTTGTTCTTAAGTAGAGAAAGGTGGAAGATCTCGATTCTTGAGAGAGTTATAGAGAATTGTTCTCTCTATGACTAATAGATTCTCTAGAGGGGTGTGTCATGCACAACAACATCTAGCCCTAGGAAATGATATATTCAGGTATTTATATATCGAGGTTAGAGAATAATTAATTGATCACATGACCTTTATAATTGTATTGATAACTAGAAACCCCCATGTATAAATAATAAAATTATTATTATTATTTACTTTACATGCAATAAAATCATGGATTTATTTTCTCATTTTTTAAAATAAATTTATTGAAATTATATTTAATATATCATTATTTTTAGACCTAATATCTTAGAAATAAATTCCTCTATATTTACCAACCTTGAATAATGAATAATATTCACAAATCTATATGCTTGATACACATTTTTTAGACTATTGTAAATGAGCTCTTCAATAAAAAACAACCATGGAATTTAGTTCAATAGTTTCATTCTAATCAAATGTATGAGATATCAACTTCCAAAAAGATATAAGGGAAAAACCCTTTCTTTAATTATTCATTAAAAACATATCACTCGTGATGCACCCGACATACCCTACTTCACCACAAACATATGAAATAATGATTTTCATCAACACATAAAATTATGACTCATGATATATATTAATAATAGTCTTAAAGTATAAGGGTCATTACACACATTAAAAGATATGAATATCCAATGAGATGTAAACTTGTTTAATTCATACATGTGGGTTTGTCCTTACAATATCCATCCTTAAATATTAACAAGTGATAACTTCAATTGATGAAGCATTTTCCTCCTATAAGTATCTAACACTAGATAGTATACATTGTTTGTGTTCCATAAAAATAATTCATATGACCATAAGACTTATATATAATAATATAATCATATAACTTCTAGGTTCTCACCATGATAGAGATATACTATGGCCTCTTTTAACGTGATGGACAATCTAGGAAAATATAAAATTAATTTCATATATAAGAATAATAAATATGTGAAAAAATATGTATTAGTATTCAAATCCATGAATACATGGGAAATCTAAACTTCAAAGAAGTCGGTTCTAGGTTACTAAGTCAAATATATTCTCACTTGGACTAGAGACAACTGCTTTGAAATTTGACTCCACTAGCTCTCACATGATGTTTATTCTTTTTCAGAGAAAGGGATTTAGTTAGTGTGTTTACCAAATTTTATTTAATGAAAACTATACATACTACAATGTCACCTTTTTGAGAAAAATCCCTCAAGAGATAATATATATAAAGTATGGGTTAAATCTATTAATGTGACCATGAATCCTTAATAAGATCCACCACTAAGGTATTGTCATAATACAATGTGATATGATCTCTACTAATAGGATCCGTGTCAATATCTTGGATGAAATTTCATTTCAAAACTACTAATTTTGATACATCATAATCCATAATGTAATCAGTCTCTACTGTAGAATTAGTGACCATGGATTTTTTTTGTGGTTCATGACTCTTTTTTTTCTGAAAATGGGAAGACCTTCAACCAATCCAAAGGTTGTGTAAATTTTTAACCACATGAAGAGTGATTTAGTGAGCGTAAATCGACTGAGTAGGATTCACTTGATATAGAGAAGGATGAGGAGGCTCGTGGTGATGAGTCCTTGAACATTAGGCTGATTTCACTTCACTCAGAGGTAGTCCCTGACCAAGATGTGATGCCTTTGGTGGTAGTGGAGGAAGATAGTGGTGACAAGGTTCTGGTCTCTTCAAATGAGGTTACTCTAGTTGATTTGGTGTGTCAAAAGACCAAATCTAGCATGCGGTAGAACCAGATTAGCATCCCAACAGGCAACCAATTTGAATAAATGTATCCTAAGGGGATGATACATGACCAGGAAGGGTTCACCCAGGTGTAGAATGACATTGATGGGAAATAACTTTATGGAACAACATCAGATGAGGAATCTCCTTGTTACTCTTGTAAGGACAATACAAGAGGAAGAAACAACCAATGCCTGTGTAGATTGAGAAAAAAGAAGGTGAATAAGAATAGACAAGATTCAAAGAGATGCAATTTGACCGAATTAAATAAAAAAAGTACACAAGGACTATTCATTCCTAGTGAAACTAATGGAGACTAGATCAAGTGAAAACATTAATCTAAATGTAATAGACTTCCTCACTTCTGATTCTGATAAAGCGTAAGGAAATTTTAAAGAAGAGATTTTTGGCTTGGGCAAGGCCATGACTGAGAGTGTTACGGACATTCATCAACAAGAAACAGGGGTGGAAAATGTCAATAATAATATCCCACAAGATATTCTAGCCCATTCAGGGGAGGTTTTTATGGAGGAATATCTTAATATCAATTCCACATAAGAGGAAGTGGAAAAAATGAAGAAAAGAGTGATCCAGGTGGACACCAATTGTGAGAAGAGTACATGGATTAATAAGAAGGGCCTTATAATGATAAGGGGATTCAATGAAGAGAATATAAATTGTGAAGAGCACATTCAAACTTGGGAGAAGATGGAAGACCACTTTGAAGATCTTATAAGAGAAGATCTAGGAACCTAGATAAGTACTCACTCATAGAAATTATTTAGGGAAAAATTTTCCAATAGGATCAAACTTATTTTCAATGATTATGTCATGTTATTTTATGATTTTATTCCTAAATGAACTCGATGGTTTATCAATTTACCTCAAAAGTGTTTTGATAATAAAAAGTAAATTTTTAGTTAGTTAGTCAGTGACCATGGGTTTCTTTAATCTCTCTCAACTCACAGAACCTCCATTGAGATTGAAGATATATTTCAATTTCAATTTTAGATTATCGTGATCTATTTGGAAAGTAACATCAGTATACCCCCTGATGACTAGATTCTCATCACCTCCATAAACTAGGAATATATCCTTAGTATTCCTAAGGTACTTTATGATTGTCTTTATTTCCATATAATGGAAGTCTCTTGGGTTATCTTGATATTTTTCAATCGATATCAAGGTGTAGGAAACATCATGCCTGGTGCACAACATGACATACATGACTAACACTATCATAGATGTGTATGGGGTCCTTGTCATCCTATGTCTCTCTTCACGAGTTTGAGGAAACATTTTCTTAGAGAGATGTATACCATATGACATTGGTAGAAATACCCTCTTGGATTCCTCTATACTAAATATCTTCAATATATTATCATTGTACATACCTTGACTTAATCCAAGGAGCCTCTTTGATTTATCATGATATATTTTTATCACAAGAATGTATGTTTCTTTACCAAATATCTTCATGGAGAAGCATGTGTTTAACCACATCATAATAGATAACAAGACTGGTATCTCATCTCTAATAATTAATATTTCATCATCATAAACTATTAAGAAAATGAATACACTCCCACAAAACTACTTGTAGACATAAGGATCACATTCATTCTTTATGAAACCAAATTATGATACGGATTAATCAAAGAAAATTTTCTATCAATTAGATGCTTGATTTAATCCATAAATGTATATCTATAATTTATACACCATTTTGGCATCCTTTCAAGTCACAAACCCTTACAGTTGTTTCATATAGACATATTCTTGAAGGTTTACATTAATGAATGTTATTTTTACATCCATTTTCAAAATTTTATTATCAAGGTATTCTTCTATAGAAAGTACAATTATAATATATTTTTAAACTAGGGAAAAGGGTTCATCATAGTTAATTCCATGATCCTTTTTAAATCCTTTTGCAACTAGTCAAGCCTCATAGATGTTGACTTAATCATCCATGTTCAGTTTCTTCTTGAATACCCATTTTTAACCAATAGGATTTACTTCCACTATGGGATCTACCAAAATCCATACATTATTTTGGTATATAGAATCCATCTCAAAATTCATGATATCTTTCCCCTTAATATATTTTGTTCCACTTACTCTTTCCTTGTAGGTTACAGGTACATTATTATCAACTAATAAATACTCACTAACCTTTTTTACTGGAAAACCATATCTTTCAGGTTCTCTAACCTCTCTTGTACTATTACATAGTGCTTGTGTCTTTGGAACATCCTCTTCTATGGGGATTTGTGGAATATGTTCTTATGTCAACTCTTGTATAGCTTGATCCATGATATCATCAAAGTTTATCTCACTCCCACTATCTATTTTGGAGATATTATCCCTCTCAAGTAATATGGATTGTCTTTCCTCTATTACCTTCTTATCTAAGGGGTTTTATATTTAATACCCTTTAGTTTCTTTAGGATATCCTATAATGGTATACTTAGTTCCCTATAGTTCTATCTTGTTACCAAAAGAGGATTTTACAAATTCTTTACATCACCAAGAATTTAAATGTGAAAAAGTATATTTTTTATACTCTAGATAATGAATGAAACACTATATAATTATTTAGTTGGAACTTGGTTTAGTGTTTATACTTATGTTTGTAATTCATATCCCCAAAAGGATAATAGAAGAATTTCATGAATAGTCATTTATATTACCATTTCTAGAAAGGTTTGGTTCCTTCTTTCACTTACACCATTACATTGTGATGTATAAGGAGGAGTGAGTTGAGATATAATCCCAAACTCCCATAGATAATCAATGAACACTTGGTTTAGATATTATTTTCCGGGGGTTGAGTAAAGTTTCGTTATCTTCCTACCAATTTGGTTGTCAAAATTATTCTTGTATTCCTTGAATTTATCAATGGAATATTAAAATATACCTATTACTTAGATATATATATATATATATATATATATATATATCATTAATAAAAGTTATTAATTATGAGTATCTAAACTTTAATTAAATATAAAATGGTCCGCACATGTTTTTTTGAACCAACTCCAAAGATCTGAGGCCCTTTCACCTTTTCCACTAAATAAAGATTTTTTTTTATTTTAAATTGAAAATAAGTGTGAAATATACCAATTAGTTTCAGTTCTTAAGAATAAAAATACCCATATTATTTTAATTTAGATAAGTTATTTTCATTTACATGACCTAAGTGGTGATTTCACAGTTTGGTGTGAAATGATTTATGTGAACTAGTATCATTTACATATGTTATATTTGTAACAGAAGAAATATTTATTCCAAAATATGAAAATAAATCAATATGAATCATGTTTGGAAAAAAAATATTTTTTAAATAATGGAATGTAATAAAAGAATTTAAAACCAAGATCATTCTAGTCAGAAACATGATGTGATAGTCTCTAATAGCTACTATAATGATCTTGACTCTATTAACAACTTGTAGATCTACCTCACCTTGTACAAATCTTCTAAATCTACTTGGTTATTGTAATTGAATACAAATATAAGAACAAATTTTTTATATAATACCCAATTTATAGAAATATATGGATTTCACTCGATAATGAACATAGTTGAAGCTTACACTTGTTTATTTACCATTGTTCAATTCTTCTTCTAGTGGTACTTATTTCCATAAGAGAAATAGGATGAATCATATTCCATTTATTTATCCTTGATACTTCTTTTCTTGTAAGGGACTTGTGAAGAAGATTTATACATGGTGTTAGTATTTAAGATATTACCCTATAATTTCCCCATATTCACTATAATTATGGAAGGTATTTAATTCTTCATATCTTTATCAACATGGAAAAGTTGAGTGAGGATATCTACTATAGAATTTTTATTGTTTTTTTATTGAAATTAACAAAAAAAATTGGAGAAGATCTGAGGGGGTGGGGTAAGTATGAGATCATTATGAAATTAATTCGGAAATTTATATCCTCTAATGTCTAGATTATTAGTATATCCAATCATTTTTACTAAATGAGGCTCATATGGAATACCCTCTCCAGATTTTCTTGTGAAGAGTTGATCACGTTGTCGAGCGCGTCAAATTAGTTGTTTAATTTTGACTAGAATTTCTGCAGTATAGCAGCAACCCTAGGTCGTCTCTCGATGTTGCCTTAGACCATTAATTTAAAAAGAGAGTTTTTATTATGGAAGTAGAAGGTGAATTAGGTTTTGTAAAACTTGGGGGTTTTATGATTAATGGTGAAAATAGGAAATGAATGTGATAAAACAAAGTAGAAATGAACAAGATTGATTAAACGTGATTAACCCGGGGAAGTCTTGTGATGCTCATCCTTCATCGCTTCAAGGGATGGGGTTATGATCTTTTAATACAAGGTTTGTAACACCTAGAACATGAATGTTACTGAGTTTATACTAGGAAACCTCTTAGGGTTTTGTCGAAAACACACAATGTTTCACCGGACACCGCCGATGATTGAGTGATTTGTGTTCGACATCATAACCGAAACTCACCAAGGAAACACACGAAGAACTCAATGTGTTGTCCAGGTTTGTATGTTACTTATTTGTGATACCATTAAATAAATGTGCATGATCTAGACAGTGCTTATGTGAGTTCAATTGACCAATATGAACCACACAAACACTACAATTGAATGAGGGAATAAAAGGGGATGAACGGTGTGTGAAACATCACATGAAAGGGTACCCTCAAACATGATAATTTGAGTTGAGTATAACATACTAGTATATAACACAATTAAATAAAAATAGAGGATGAGGAAAAAAACATAAAACCTGTAATTAAAAAGATCATTCCAATTAATACAACATTTAATCTCAGGATTACATCACATTCCTCCCCGGGTGATCACAAGGGGTTTAGAAACCCATGGGTGAGGACGAAGAAGAAGATGTTGAAGTAGCACTTCCCATAGCCTCCAGAACTTCTAGAGATGTTGAGAAGACTCCTTGGGGACTCCAAAATGGTATAACCTTGCCCCCTAGCCGAACATGAAAATGGGGAGCCCAAGGTGTCATTTTATAGGAAAATTGGAAGGTGGTTTTAGGCACACAGATTTATTCAATCCACTTTTACCATGTGTTTCGGCCTTCAGACAGTCTTATATCGATTTGGAGAAAATAAAAAAAATTTATCCCTACCTCTTGACTGTCTCCACAAAAAAATAGGCACCAATTGGACAACTATAACTCAAGATATTGATAAAATACAGAACACCGCATTTGACTTGGTACAAATTCAGTGGCTTGGACAGATCAGTTCTGATGGGCCCCATAGAAGCCGAATCAGGATTGGTTTCCTTAATATGAAATTTAGCCTATTAAATTTTGGACAGGACCAAAAATTTCAGCCCATTTGGATGCACTTATTTCATCTACTATGCAAAACAGTGGATAGATGTCCATGGATCCATGCAATTTTGGCCCATTTTTCTTCCACATCATCAAGGGACCTCCAAATCACCTCCACCTACATTGAAATAATAAAAACAAGAAACATTGACCATTATAATTTTGATTAAAATTAATTGATTTATTCAAACATAAAGTGAAATTTATTATTATATATGGAATATTCATTACAAAACTAGTTTAAAACTGCGGTGTAAGTGTGGAATAAAACAGTGAATCGTGGTACGATCAAGAGTTCCATGGAAATCACAAATAATTCATGTCTATATCTATTCAAATAAATATCATAGATTTATTGGAGAATGATATAAGAATCCATGATCTCATGATATTTCATGAGTTCATTAGACAAATGGGAAATAATCAAACACTTGAAATCTAGCACATCATCCAAGTTTTTTATAGATAGTGAACTATTCATCACTCACCTCCTTAGATTATAGATTGGGAATTGGGGTTTCTATCAAATAAATCTTACATCAATGGTGTAATAAAATGTTCAAGTGCTTATACCATTCCTAGAAGTTACTTTCTATAAAGATATGTTCTTTCTCTAGAAATGATAATAAGGATAATGTGGTTGATGAATTTTACATTTTACTAGAACAATAAAAACTTATATTATTAGTAATTTAATTCATTACTAAAATATATAAGAAAAAATAATATAAATTTATTACTAGTCACCTACTATTTTATTAGGTCCCAATTACTTTACAATTGGACTCAGAATGTCCTAAAACATGGAAATTCTAGTGGAAAAGGATCCATATTTTCCTTCTCAGAACCTAGACTTTGACCTTACTAGTTATTCTAAGCCATTTAAGTGGGTGGTATTTCCAACTACAACTTTGAAACTCATTGATTTATTTATTTTATTCCCTAATCCTAAAATCCTTATTTGTATTCCCTCAACATTATCCCTATAGTTACACCAATTCCTACATTAGTAATCATCCCTTAATGGTACTCGGTTAATTCGACGCAAAACTTTTGTTAGAATTCCTTGATAATTTAAATTCAACCTGAATTTGGCCATATAATACCTTTTAACTATGTTTCCATTCATAATTTAGGTAACAAAATTCTTTTATAACTTAATATCTTATTATGGGATTTTTTTTATTATGCATAAATCATTTTATTATGCTTTTTAATGTCTGGTTAATATTAAGTGGATTTTACTTATGAGATTAACCATATGTTGATAAACTATTTACATATAATCCTTTTATTTTATTCCACAAAATAATTATTTTTATTAATTTATTTATTTATGTGATCACAATAGTGAATCTATAAAATAAATTTTAGTCCTAGATCTATTGGATCACTGAAAGGAGGAGGGGTGAATTAGTTATCTTTTTTATTTTATGAGTTATTCCATTTTTAACCCAAGATATTTAACCTATTAAAGTTATTAATCCACTCAATGATTTCTTACAGACTCAACCTCATGTATAATAATAAATAAAGAGAGTATCACACCATATTTACAATTTTGCCTAAAAGAAGTACTCCTTTCGATGTTGGTTATTCTCTACAACATGGATTCTCCACTATCTCCAATTTTCATCTTACTACAAATAGCATATCATTTCCTCTTCAAATCTACTACAACATCTAGTTTGTTATACCCCTAACATCAATTGGATATTCCCCCCAATCACTCATCAACATTTATGGTTTTGATCTAAATTTATAAAGATCCATTTCTTCTCCTTGGTTTCTTATGAACCACATGGAAGTATAATCTCCCTCCACGAGCCTACATATTAGGTTTTCTCAAGTACTCCCTTAACAACATCAGTATTAGTGATAGTCTTAAAACTCCTTAAAGATTAAGAGTGATCTAGATATTCCTTATATTCACTAATACTTGGGTGCATATTATATCTCTTTTTCTTTAATGGATACCGACTTCGTCTTCTTCTCTCTCGATGATACAAATGTGCATTGGGTTCTAAGTACTCTCTTATGAAGTGTATGCAAGTTCTCTCAATATTCTCTATCTCATTATCTTATTCTATTACCTTCATATTTATACACACAAATATTTCTCATGTATAGTTCTCATTCATATTTTGAAAACTCCTTGACCTTTGAAAGTAAGTTTAACATTCTTCAAGATATCAATTGAATTCCCAATCAAAGATTCCTTTTTAATATCTATAAGATTTGGGTATTTAATTATTTTAAATCCTCTACAAAATCAATTACTTTAACCTCATTTGAAATATCCATGTGTATAGCCTCATATGTCTCTACCGTGTGTACCTTTCCTATTTATAGGTGTAGAGTTATCTCAGTTTTCTTCATATCTATAGGAATCTCAAATTCACTATGTATTGAAGTATTATGTACAAGTTTTATGATTAGCCAAAGGATTATTTTCCTACTAAAATACTTATTATTGGTAAAAAAAATTACACTGATAAATCTTTATGTTCAAAATAAAATTCTTATACTCAATATTCCAAAGGATTACACTCATGTATTAGTAATTTTTATACCTCAGTGAAGTATTATGCTCATAAATTAATACTTACACTCAAGAAACAAAAAATTATGCTCAGAAAATTACAGACTTAATTTATAAGACCTCTAGGATTCTACAAATAAAATCTATCCCTTCTAAAAAAAGTAAAAAACTCATCAAAAATGATGTATGTAGTTTTCTTTCATTAACCAATATATTCTTTTAGTTTCCTTGAATATTACCACCATAATCATCATATTTACTTTTCCATATTGTCTTCATCTTCTCTACTTGAATTATTTTAGCTATAGCCTAATAATCCCTTTACCATAAATCATGGAAGCACCTCAAACATATTCTAGGATTACATGGATGTTATATCAATCATGAAATCCAATTCATTAATGATAAAAAAATACAATCTTAATCCAAGTGATCACAATAATCACCTCCTTTGGTTTTGTTTTCAATACCATCCTCAATTACAATCTTTCAATTAAAACTTTATGGTTGTCTCTTACTCCCCCTTTTTATTCTCCCCCTTATTGAAAATAAGTGAAAACGTAAATGTGAGTGGGTTATCCTCATAATTTATTTTTTCTATCAAATCAATCTCATTCTATTCTCCCAAATATAATAGAAGTATGAAACCACATGGTTGTCTTAGAAAAGTTCCTTTGATTATTCTACTGTAATTATATATGGCATATCCCAGTGTAGGAAATAGGAAATATGAAATCAATGTTTTCCATGTTATCCATAAATTATCATGCATGAAATATCATGCTTAGATTCTCATTTTATGTGATGATCTTACTTTATTTGTCATCAAAGGCATTATAACCTGCATATTCTTAAACAAACACGTCAAAAAGTTCAAATACAGTGCATATAACTCCCCCTTGATATCATCCTTCAATAACCAGCAACCCCCCTTAAAAAGTTCATTTAATAAAATCATAACTAAGTGTTTTATGTGTGACAATAATACCTAAACTTGTATTTTTTCAACACTATCTAGGTATTCAATATTTTTTATTGAAATGATAGATTGGAAGCTACCACCTTAGTTTTGATCCTCCTAAAGGGATGCACTATTTTCCATTATCATGGAGAATAATATTTAGTAGTACTGCATGAAAATATAATCTTCCATATTTTACTATGTGTATACCCCAACACTTCTTATTCAATTCCCTATAAGTTAGAACAAATTAATAATAATAATAGAGAATAAGGAGGTAACTATGGGTGTCCTAGAGAGAAAATTTAGGTTGAGAGTTCTTTCTCAACTTAGACCAATCTTTTCTTCCAACCTCATTATGGGAATATTTATTTGGAAAATTATTACTATATTGGGTCTCATATATTTGATTGTGTTTTTTCATCCTTTGAGATTCTTCTTTGTGTGGAATAGCCTTTTCCACCTAATTATTCTGAATGTTTGAGTTTCCACCGATAGATGACTTTCTATCAACTTTCACCTCATCTTTTGAAGACACTTTATTTCCTTTAACCTCATTAATCTCCACCTTCTTTTCTATCTCCAATTGATTTGGATAGATTATCAAGAACTCATTCTTTACATTCTCAGTCTTTTCATAATATTCACATGACTTACCACTATTTTTATTTAGAAATATATTTCCTTTTATAGTATATGGAACCTCTCCTTCTATCCTTGTTATGCATACCTTATCCTTATAACCTTCAAAACTCCATCTTACATAAAATTCTTCAAAAACCTTAATTTTTTTTGTGTTGACATCATTGATGAATATTTGTTCATAGGTTGTTTCCTATGAGTTTTTACCCTCAGATTATCATTGAAATTCCCCTTTGGTTCTTAGATTTTTCTTTGTAAATAAATACCGAACCATCAAGAATTGGTTGTGTGTCTAGTCTTACCACAACACTAAGAAAGCCCTTGAAACTATCTTCTTTTAAATTAGTTCAATATCTACCAAAATTTGTGTTTCAATTATCTTATTTCAAATTAATCCTTATTTTTCACGGGGGGAAACATTCCTATTGGTTAATCTCTTCCATCCTTTTAAATGGGTTATTTTCTCCCATTATTCTTGATCTAAACCTCCCCAGTTTTGATTTTATCACCTACATTGTAAAAGAAACATGATTTTTTTTAAATACAAGTAGGTGAATATTTACCTTTTTCTATTAGATATTTCTTCTCAAAATTTTTAGAAGACTCTCGTTTGATCTCAACTAATTTACTGAATCCTTCTCTCCTTTTAATTCATTTTTAACAATGACATAAATTTATTTTTTCTAAAACAACACCTTTTCTTTTGTAGAAAGCTTCTCAATGAGATCACTTATAATAATTTCATGTTATAGTTCTCTAAGTTTGTGATGTTTAGTCTCATAAATTTATGTCACTTCCTTCTTGACATATTCTTCCCTTTTAGCAGTCACCCTTTTGTTTTATTTCCCAATTTTTTTCTTTTCTTTCTTAAAGTACTTTGTTTACCCAATGTAGAAGTCAAATTTTTCTTTCAACTCTCACTCAATTAATATCCTTTATTCATCATCATTATCAATGTATAATGAATTATATTATTTATCAACATGAGAAAACAAAGTTAATTCATTATTTGAGTCTCTATATGTGTTATCTTTCTCTTTCCTACTTAGAAATATTCTTCTTTTACAGCTGAAATTCATTTTCTTCTTTTTACCCCTTTTTCATTTTTATGTTTTATCATCATCCACATCCGAATAAGATTATTAAACCTAATTATTTGGGTAATAATTTTTTATATAACCAATATCATCATAATTAAAACATATAGTTAGAGGCTTACCTTTTTGTTTTCATTTTCCCTTAATAATCTTTTTGAGAAAAGAGAAATAATTTGGTTAAAGTCTTGTTCATCCTTAGCATCTGAGTCTAGAAATCCTATAACCTCTTATTCTCTTTCATTTTTTCATGGATTCAAAATACATTTAACATTTAACATTATTTTTAAAATCAGGTTCTTTTATTATCTCATAATCTAATAGTATGTTTTATATCTCATAAATTTCCAAGTATTCACTTTATTCTAAGGGTGATATTTTTGAATCAAACTGATGTAGAAAATTATCGATTAGTTTTTTTAATAATTATGGAATCTTTTATATTCAAAAAAAATCCTCATAATTTTCTCACAATTTCATTTACCCAGGTAAAATAGGTATCAATATCTTCATTATCAGTCATTTTAATGTCTTTAAATTGGATCCACCAAACTTAAAGTTAAGATTTATTGAATTTGACATTTCATCCACAGTTGTTTCTTAATTTGTACCAAATCTCCTTGGAAGTATGGAGAGACATGACCTTTATGTAGACCCTATCTAATAAATATTCCAGGATACAATTTTTTTCATTTAAATATAATTCTATATTCCTATTTTATTCTCAAGTAAAAGTTGAACCATGAGTAAAGGGTTCAAACACAAATATTACACCGTCTCTCATGACTAGGAAAAGTGATAGGAGGTAGGGTATTATCATATTCATTTAGTCATGAAAATTATTCCCATAAAATTTGGGAACAACTCATATATTGATAGAGATAATATTATCCATCTCTAAAAATTCATCCTTGGATCTATAAAGGTAACCTATGCTCTAATACCAATTTTTAGTCCTGGATCTATTGGATCACTAATAGGAGAAGGGGGTGAATAACTGATATATTTTATTTTATGATTTATTCCATTTTAAACCCAAACTATTGAAATACTTGAAGTTATTTATCCACTCAATGATTTATTATATCCACACCTTCATGTGAAGCAATAAAGAAAGAGAATAGCACAAAGTATTTACAAGTTTTAGCTAAAATCCATACTCCTTGTCATGTTGGTTATCCCCCCAACAAGGATTCTTCACTATCTCCCATCATCGTATTATAAAAAATTATCCATTATACACTCTACACATCCACCATAGCCTTTGTATGATTATACCTCCCAAATCTGATTAGTTATTCCACCAAATAACACCTTCTTATCTTCAATGGTGTTTATCCATAGTTAAAAAATATTCTTATTCTACTTGGTCTATTCCACACCACTTAGAAGTAAAATCTCCCTATATGAGCCTACATGATAAATTTTTATCTTGTACCCACTTAAGAACATCAGTAGTAGTGTAGATACTATAGCCATTTATACATATTTTTACATTATTTTAAGCATAATTATACATCAAATACAAACAAAGGATCGTAAAGTCTAGTGTCTTATGAAGTGTAGGAACATAAAATTGAAAACATAGAAATAAAATTTATATTAATATTCCATAATGAGCTTCTAAATTCCATTTATCTTGTATATATTCATAGTATAAATTAAGGAATATATAGACAAAGTGATGTTCTAAAAAACCTAGTAAGGGAACAAACATAGAAATAAATCATATCACATGAGTTAGAAGGAATAACAATCTGACATAAAAAGGAATGTAACATGAATAAACTTATGGAAGTATAACATAGAGAACATGGGATCATGAAGGCATGGAAATATAGGAATGGGAAGCATCACATAACAAGACATAAACATGATTCAAGGGTAACTACTAAGATGGTATAACTTGTTGGACACAATCCCATAATGGATTAGGTTTACTCCTTAACCCCACACATGACGTCTCATGAGACTAAACATTACCCAATGAATTAGAGAAATATCTAAACAAACCCATCATAATATGTTCATACATATGTGTTCTACATGAATAATCAAATATAGGAAAAACATAAGGGGTACCCATCAAAAGAAATGGGTATCATAATCATGTCATAAGACATAACCAAAGGGTATATCATAATGGTATCCATGAAGGAAGGGATTTAATATTTTTGGAAAATAATGAAATAAAAATAATAATACATCATGAATAATGATTCCCAAATGAAGTCAATACAGAAAAAAATATCATTTAAGAAATTTTAGAAATGAAGCACTTTAGTTCGGTTTAAGGGAAAATATTAGAGTGTTTAAAGAGAAAAATACATAATTATTTATATAAAGCAAGAAATTAACTAAGATAATTTTTCATGATAAAATTATTGATTTTAGAAAAATAATTATTTCTTAAAATAGATTATGTAGTGTACTTGAAAATGGGTAAGAAATTGGGAAGTTCCTTTTAATCGGGCTTGCTTATAGGGAGGAATTGAGAAAGGAACCTTATAAACCATGTAATTCCCCATCAAAGAAAGATTAGTTTAGATATATACACATTTTGGAACATATAAAATTAATTTACGATAAGTATAAAATAAGATATTATATTTCATTGTGGAAAAGAGAGAGAAAGTGTAACCCAGAGGTAAAAAAGGAGGTTTGGAAAGATCCCTTACATTATGTCTAAATGTGTTATGCACTTTCACTTAATTTCATGGATAATAAAATTATATTAATTAATAATTTAATTTATAAATTATCAAACATATATTTTATTTATCGTAACTTTATTAAGTTCATTTTTTTTCCATTTCTATGAGTAATAGAGTTCAATTTTATCATTCTGGGAGCATTCATTTCATGGTTCCATGGTCGTTTTTCTTGTGTAAAATTATATAATTTTTTACAAAATGGAATAAAAAATATATAAGGGGAATGATATTGTATTAATATAATTCTATAATTTTAAATTTTCCCATATATCATTAAGTTTTCTGATATATGGATTATTTATTTGATAAAATGTTAATGATAAACGTTTAGTTTATTTTGGTGGTTTTTCGATCATCATAAACTAGTTTTGTTTTATTATTTAATTTTATATTTTTATTAGTTAAAGAACTCGAAAAAAGTTATAATATAAATTTTAAAATATTTTTTATCCATTATAATGGTTTTATGACCATCCATGAAGGTGGTAATAGAAAATGAAAAATTGTTGTCCACGAAGGTGGTGAATCGACATATTATAGATGATGTTTTTATTTTTATGATAACAGAATAAGAGAATAGACTGATGATGAATATTAAATTAACATAATAAAATTATATTATATATATGATAATGGAGTAAAAATTATGTTTTGGATAGGATAAGTGAGGATGAGGTTGAAGAAAGAAATAATTAAAAAAGAAAGGAGGATTTTACCTCTTGAATATCGTCACCCTGATAACAACCTTCAGGAACTTGGGTTTGGTATTTTCCTAAGACTATAGACTATTTTATATGTGGAAGTGTCTTGGGAATGTAATTTTTAATAATTTAGAAAAGAAAAAAGTCTTTGGATGTGTGGGGATAAGGGGTAGTTAGGGGAGATATTTATAGCGGATAAGAGAGGTGTTTTTTGATTATTTTATTCATTAGTTAATTATTTTGGATCAAGAATATAAAAAGTGTTGATTACTATGACTAAATAAATCTACTAGTTCATGTGAATTATAACAAATGGGTTCTCACATTATTAATGACTAAAAAATTCACGTATTTGGATTAAAATGTTAAATACTATAAATTACCCTATTTCACAATTCACCAAAATCTCAACTATTTTAGAAAAATCACAAAAATTATCCCCAACCATTTCTAAATTCATAGATTTTAAAAATTGACACCATTTTATGAAAATAATTTCCTAAATATGATATATTTAATTTTTAAATCAAATCATTATTTATTAAAAAAATATTGATTTTAATATTATAATTTAGTTTATAACCCTTTTAAAATTTAATAAATCTATAATAAATTTATCTTATAATTATAATACAACACAATATTAATTTATGAATCTATTTTATGAAAATAAATTTTCTTTTAAATAATTATATTAATTGTAAAATTTTAAATAAACATTTATATTTCAAAAAAAATACCAACACTTAATTTATCATTTTTGAAACATTTATTTACTTATTCCATGATAAAAATATATCATATTTTTATTTATAAGATACTTAAATTTTATTTATACTTTCATAGGTGAGGTTACTATTCTAATGTTTATATTACTATTCCCAACAGTCACATTAATATTCCAATAGTCATGTTACTATTCCAAAGGTTAGATTTCTAATGGTCATAAAGATTTACTACTTCCTATAAAAACCTATTATTCCATTCATCAATCAATTCGATTTTATCCCAAGGTTATATATACTTTCATTATGTTTTATTTCTATATATTTTTTTCATGAGTGTAGTCATTCTAGTGGATTGAGCATATCCAAATTTTCCTATTATTATTATCTTATTTTCTTTTTATTCTCTGTAATCTCTTAAAAATAAACATGGATGAATCTAGTATTTCCCCTTTTCAGTGTAGGTACCATTTTCCTAGTATTTTCCACCTCAAGTTTACTAATGACACTATAATTTTTATCAATGGAATTAAGCGCTAAATTTAAGGAATCAATATGACCCTTGATGATTTTTTCAAGTGGACTGGGTAGCTTGTTAAATGGGACAAAAGTAGCATATGCATTTAAAGCCGATGATAAAAAATAATGGTGCATTAAATTGAATTAGTTATGGGAATTACAAAAAAGAACATTACAATGGACTATCTTGGAGTCCCTATCTCCTTCTCTAGTATTCGCCTCTATCACTTTGACTAGGTAGTTTGAATGATTACTATCTAGACGACTAATTGGAAAAATCATTTCCCATAATTCAGAGAGATAATCACATTCGTTAGCCACATGCTTTCTCCTATCTGCATGAATTCCCTCTTGGCTCTTAAGGTCCTGAAGGCTATCATCCCAAGAATTAAAACTACTTTCATCTAGGATTACCATTCTGAGGGGAAGAATAATTAGGCTTTATGGGCAAGGTTCGTGGGGATAGTGAGGGAGGCTAGGATCAACATCAAGAGTTTTTTTATTACATTACAAGCCCTTCATGAAAAATTTTATTGGGAGTCCATTAAAAGATGAAACCTATAGGGTAAGTTCATAAACTCAAAATATGGCCCAGATTTTGGTATCTATAGGTAAATATTTTCACCGTTATGGAGTGAGCTTCATCAACTCATTCCCTCCCTAAAACAAAATTCCTGGTGGATTATTGGTAGAGGTGACATTAACTTCTGGAGACACAATTGGGATGGTGGAAAACTTGGTTTTCCAAGATTCTCTATTATAGATATTTTATTCAAGGAAGCTAGAAGAAATCCAAAATTCATTAAATATTTCTTAAACAAAGATCAACATACCACCTTTTATCTCATTGATCCGTATTAGGAGCATGATATATGCATTTTTACGAAATCTTCATATGGTTTTTTCAATGTTACAGACTTTTGTAGGGTGTTACATTCATCGATCAGGACAGAAATATGGGGAGAAATTTTTTGGAGCAAACATGTCCCTAAAAATATAAAAATTATTGTATGGATTGTGAGGAACCACACGGTCCCAACAGATGATAACATCCAGTGTAAGGGTATTCCTATGGTCTCAAAAATTCTCCTGTTGCAGTGATCCTAACATTGAATCCTCACACCACTTGTTTTTTGTGATTCATAGGGCATCAAACATGTGAAATTCATTAGGTTTATTCACTAGAGTTTATGGACAAGAGATCTCTCATAACATCTTTTTAAACTAATGGTTATGTGTCTTGGGAAACAATATTAAAGAAAAAGGGCATGAGTACTCATTCTATATGTAGGGATATTGTGAATTTGGAATATAAGGAATAAGGATTGTTTTGAGGAGATGAAAAGATCATCCAAAATTATTATTTCTTGAATTAAAAATCTTTTTCTTGGTCTAGTTTGGATAATGAAAGACTGGGAATATGCTCCCTCACTTAGTTTTCATAGGTACGTGGGTAGACCTTCAATAGTTTTTTCCTTTACCTTTACCAAGTCGTTGGGTTCATTGTCTCCCCTATTTATGGAATACATATCAACATCTATGGATTGAGAAACATGCATGTCCTGTAGTCAGGTGGTATTATCCATGATGGTTCTGTAGTCGTCACCTTCTCAGTTGTGCATGGTGTTGGAAAATATTTGTAGGATTAAACCAATTCCAGGTTGTTCTGTCTGAAACTCTATCAGATAAAAAATATAAGGCTTTACTATATTGAAAATTATTCAAAGGTTCTCTATAAATATATTCATGGATTTATCCCCACCTCCTGGGACATCACCTATCAGGTCTACAAGGGTAGGAGGTTTATTTCCAACAATATTGATATTTCTCCCACCTATCATGAGGGTAATAAGGCAACCATTTGTTTTGATTAGAGGGATTTATGAGATGCTTCTATTAACTGTTATTCTAGTATTAGATCCATCTCTATGGAATGTGTGAATATTATTAGACGTGATACTCTCAGGCTTTAATTTTTAGACCTCCCTAATCTCATCTCCTTTTATTTTCTATATTTGAATAGTGGGTTCCCTCTTATTTAGTAAAATTACTATTTTCATTCAGTCCCACTATAATATTTGGCATTCTTATTGGTTTTTCTGCTGACTAAAGTTTCATTATTATTTTATAATAATAATATTTTAATTGGTTTCTCTATGTGATTAATGGGATTTATACTACATGACAAATTTATAAGAAGGTAAATTTTATTGATAAAATTCCAGGTCATTACCTTCTTCCCCCCATATAAAATTTTACCCTCAAAATTTCATTTTACATGCTAAGGTGAAAATAGGTGATGAAATTTCTCTTATGTCTAGACATAAAATAGAAAATAAAAAATAATATTAGGGGGCTTGAATACATAGATAATGATAGTATATAAAAGAAAACTATGAACCTAAAAGGATAAAATTATAAATGAAAAGTATATCCTAAATTGTGATTCCATAATTTTCAATCTAGGTTATCCATGGTGAAATTTTTCTAGTCTTAATCTCCAAAAATAACTAAACCATCCTCTGATACCAATTATAGTGACCCTATCATTTTACACATATTATTACATGATTTTAAGAAAAATTATCCATCAAATACAAACCAAGGATCATAAAGTATAGCGTATTTGGAAGACTAGGTACATAAAATTGAATACATGTAAATAGAATAAAACATGTTTATATTAATCTTCCATAATGTACTTCTAATTTTCTTGGAACTCTTATATCTACATAGAATAAACTAAGGAATACATAGACAAAGGGATGAGCTAAAAACCCATTAATTGAATAAACTATGAACACTACCAAAAAGTAACTTTTAACAATAGAAAATTACTGATAGATAATATATTTATTGGAAAAAATTATTAATTCCAACAGATATTAAATTATATTGATATTGACTATAGGTACCAACAATTATTTTTACCAAAAAATATATCTGTTTTAATTGATAGTTCAATACCAAAAAATCATTTACTAACATTTAAATATGTTGTCTTGTCATAATAACATGAACAATTTATTTATCAATGAATGAGTCTTTTGTTCTTAGTTATTGTTACCAACATATATTTTACCATTAAAAATATTCCTTAACACTAAATTATTCAATAATATCAAATAATTTACCAAAAATAGAATATATATATATATATATATTACCCATTACAATCATATTGTTTTGATAATAAAAATATATGATAAATTAGAATACCATTAATTTAGTAATACTTATATAATATAAGTGTTTTATAAAAATTCTAGGATTTTATCTATATATATATATATATACATGAAAAATACCTAATATTTACCAAAAGGACCCCCCACAGTCGCGATCTCCATCCCCAAACCCTGCCTTATCGCGGTTGGTGTTCACTGCAGCCGAAGTTCCCCACAGGCCTCCTCAGAGGAACCCCTTCACTCTTCCCAAACAGCATTCATCATTGAAAAATTATCAAGAACACCCCTCTATGTTTCCAGCTAGCTTCACCCATGGACATCATTACGTGAATCCCCTCACTGTTCCCAACTGGATTCCTCGAGAAAAATCCCCTTCTCGGAATCACCCTCCAGTAGGATACGCAATATCCCCATGTCAACATCGGTCGTTTAACGGTTCTCTCTCGCATATCACTTCTCTACTTTGGTTCCCCAATTACCCTCCAATATAATTTTTAGTATCTTATTTTATTTTGGTTCTTCAGTTTTATAAATTTATATTGTTTTTTGTTAGGAATAAAATAAATATTGATCTTGTATTTTTCATCCTTTCCATGTTTTTTTATCTATTTTGGTACTCTATTCTGGGAATGGTTTCTTATGTTTATTTATCTTGATTCTTAAATTTTTCATATTTTCACTTTAGGTGTTATTTTTATTTCCTCGGGAAGGGGATAAATCAAAGGAAACTAGGCCAGTGTCCTATGAATTTTGTGGTTCATGAGGATTGTAATAAGTAGGAAATTATCAGTCATGGCTCTATGGATTTGGGGTCATTACTTGAGGACCTTAGCATGCAGGTTGTGATAGGTCAACAGATGTACTACCTAGGGTTATCTAAGGATATTAAGCCTTCTCAGTGATTATTTATTGTGTAGTTTCTACTAAGACTCAAGTGACTATGGGAATTCAAGATGGAGAGTATTGTTTTCAGGAACAAGGGAACCTCCTTTGTTCTTTTTCTCATCTACGGGAGGTTAATGTATCTATATATTAGCATAAAGAGTCTGGTTTTCAAGTGGGATCATGTATGTGTGATTCTAAATCTCTATGTGAGGTTTCTTCTAATTCAATACAGTTTTCCTGTGCTCGGGAGGATATAAAAAAGAAGTTTCAGTTGTAACAGGAAGTTATTTCTGAACAGAAAGTTGGTTTCATGGATGTTCATACTCAATAAGAAATTATTTTCTCTTGTCATGGTGAGGGTATATTATGGTAATGACCGTAGTATTGGTTATGCTTATAGTGATGCATCTTCTAAATGAAAGAGACAGGATGATGAGGACTTCTTATCTATTCCAAAAAAGTTTAGATCTATGATGGATTATTCCTACCTAAAATCCACTATGAGTGATAGATCATTCTATATTTGAAGGGAGGATGACTCATCCTAACTAGTTCATATTTTTTAATAAGGAGGTATATAATCTAAACCTATTTAAATTATTATTATTTAATTTCTATAATGTTTTTATGAACTGTAGAAAAATTACCAATGTTTTTTCAATTCGCAGTGCTGTAATGTTTTGGGTGGTCTTATAGTTCATAGTTAAAATCTATCTTAACTCCTTATATCTGGTTCATGTTAGGAATAAATTCTTTAAATCTATATTTGTATGCCTCAACTAGTATGGATACATTAGGAATACATTATATAATTGGTAGATTATGGTTTCTATTAGGAAGTAATAGAGTATCAAGAACCACCACACTATAAGAAGTGTTATTGCATTCTAAATACTATTTTTATATAGGAAGGGAAGACAATTGCACCATTTTATCTTAATGATTTCTTTGATGAAGCAAATTGGTGGCATGATTTGGCTCTGATGGATGAAAAGGGTGGCTAGCATTATTCGGATACCAGGTAAGTGTTGATTGAAAGCACTTGTTATGATGTTGAGAATTGTTACAAGGATCTATAAGATACAAATATTATAGGATAAATTGTTGGTGATGTTTTAAGGGTTTTTATATCCAAGTATTAAAAGCAATGATATGGAATAAAAACTTTTAAAATAGTAGGGAATACATCTTTTGAAGTAGAAGCTACTATTAAATAGGAATGTGGTCTTCCTTGCACAACTTTTATACTTGACATGTAAATTTTTCCAACGGATACAATATTAAAGCCTTACATTGATCTGTGGTGCAACATTAATTCACTTCTGGGTGCTTAATGATTGATTAAACATTTTAGAAATCATGGTGTACCAGTGGAACAGACTTTGAACTCTTTAGAGGTAGGTGTAAAATCCAAAATATATTATCACAATGGTTGGAAATAAATCTTCCCTATTGGAAGAAAATTTTTCTTGGGTTTCTTGTTTCTGAATGAAAAGCTTCTAATTTTTCAATCTTGGGAAAGAGACTTTATGTTATTTCTATATTACATTATACATAAAATTTTAATATATTTAAACAAAAAAAATTACATAAACATGTACTACATTAAGATTCAATATAGGAAAACCGATGCATAATGCACTACATGATTTACATTAATAATTACAGAGCATGTCCCTGTTGAAGATACATTATTATTTTTTACCTACACCAGAATCTTGCCTTTTGGACCTTTGATTGGATGATTGAAGTAACTTCTTATAGAACTTATGTGTTCTATATTGATAAATGATGATTCTTGGAGGTTTATGGCATATGTTTTATTGATCAGACAGGTCATTGAAGATTGGTTTTTTATAAGGTGTTTCTGATAGCGGAGTGTTTTTTTGATTCATCAAATGTGGTAAATTATTTCCTGACGATCCATTTTTAGTTTCTTTTGTTAATTATGCAATCTCTTGAGTGAAATTTTGTTTTACTTTGATCATAATATCTTTTCTTCAATGCATTTCAACATGTTTTTTCTGGAATAAGGTTTTTTATTTGATGTGTCTTGGATTTTTTGCATGGATATTTTAGCATTTAGTGTTTTTTCTAGGCAGTGTTGTCACTCATGATGCTTTCTATCCATCCTGACTAAGATGTAAAATTCATGGAGTTAATGATATCTTTGTTTATTCGGTTGATACATCTCATCACATTGGGTTTTTTTTCAGAGAAATAGATATGTGGAACAAGTGGCATGAGCTTTTTGCATTGTTAGATGAAGTGAAACATGTCAATCTTGAAAACCTTCCCAACTTGGAGAAAAGTATATGTTCAAGAAGTGTATGAAGTATCATAAAACAATTACTTTTACTACATGAGAAGTAATGATTTTGGGTAGGTTTTATGCAATATGAGTTTTATTATGTTTCTTTTTGTAATTTCAAAATGTATCTCCCTCATTTTACAAGATGGTGTAATATCGTTACACCTCGTTCTTGTATTGAAAAAAATTTAATGGAAAATCTAATTTTTTTTCTATTTTAAATATAGTTGTTATGTGATTCCACTTTTTGGGTTTTCTGTTTCATTGAACTTGGACCTATCTAATTCACTATTTGAATACCAATTTTCAGAAGTTTTATCTTTTTTATAAATCCTTGAGATGTCAACAGAGATGATGAAAAATGCTTACTATGAAAGTCATTTTTATACGTTTTTTTTCCTATTTTGGTTTCAATTCATGGAGATATTTTTCACTAATTTGTGGGTATGATTTTTGGTTGTTTGTGATGTAGGTAATGAAGTTGAAGGTTGTGGAATAGCAATGACATGAGGTTTATCACTGGTATTGGAGATGGCTCAATTTGTTTCTCACTGGTACTGGAGCTGACACATTTTTTGTATGATCTTTAGTTGTGTGTGGTAGAGATCTTGGAGCTGAAGGCTATGGTGTAGAGGATACTTGAGGTTTCTCATTGGTGTTGGATATGACTCACTAGTCTTGGTGCATGAATGGGTCGCTGGTGCTGGTGCATTAGTGATGGTGCGTGGAAGGATGTGGTATAGTTGGAGTTGGATCACTAGTACTAGGATATTGATGATTCATTGGTGTTGGAGCTAGCTTGCTAGTATTGGGGCATGGATAGGTCTTGGGAATGGATGGGGGGTTGGTACTTTAGGGGGAAGATCCTGTGGGTTGATCAATAATTCATTTTTGTATTTCTTTTTGTATTAAATTTCATTATTAATATAATTATTTTTTTCTATGTTTGAAAATTATTGTAAATAATCTTTGGATTAATAATTAAAATACATTAATTATATATGATAAATTAATAAATATAATATGAAAAGTTTATAGTAATAAAAATTTATAATTCTTATTTAAATGTAATTTATAAATAGATACTGTATGTTTGTAATATTATTACCAATGGAAAAATTTGTCATAAGAATCTATTGCTAAACACATTAACGAACATATATATTATCTGTTGGTATTATTATTATTGCAATAGAATTATTTTATCTGTCGTAAAAACATTCAGTGATAGAGTTTTTACCAATAGTTTAGTGACAGGGACATATGTGTTGGAAGAGTGTTTTACCAAAAAAAAATGTACTTTTACAAATAGATATGTCCTTATTGGAAAAATTTAAATATTTTGTAGTGGAATAAAGGATATCATATGAGTTAAAAGGAATAACATGATGACATAAAAAAGAATGTAACATGAATAAACATATGGAAGAATAACATATAGAACATGGTATTAGGTGATCATGGAAACATAGAAATGTGGCAGCAACACATAACATGACATAAACATGAGTCAAGTCTAACTTCCAAGATAATATCACATAGTGGACAAAGTCCCACAATAGATTATGTTTAATCCTAATCCTATAAATGATATCTCATGAGACTAAATATTATGCAATGAATGGGAGTTCTATATAGGCATACACATTATAATATGTTCATGAATTTGTGTTTCATCTTAGGAATCAAACATCAAGAATAAACACAAGGGTTTCCCATGAAAATAAGTGGGTATAATAATCATGTCATAAGGAAAAACTAAAAGGTGTTTCATAATGTTATCCATGAAAAAAGAAATTTAATAATTTTTTAGGAAAATATGAAATTAAAATAAGATTATATCATTAATAATTATGTCCAAAAAAAGTAAATACATGAAAAATAATGTTTAAGAAACTTTAGGAAAGATCCACTTTAGTTCGGTTTAAGGGAATATTTTAAAGAATGTTTAAAGAGGAAAAAAGAATAATTGTTTGTATAAAACCAAAAATTAACTAAAATATATTTTCTTGATAAAATTATTGATTTTAGAAAAATAATGGTTCTTAAAAATATATTATGGTATGTACTTGAAAATAGGTAAGAAATTGGGAAGTTCCCTTTAATCGGACTTGCATATCGAGAGGAATTGAGAAGGTAACCTTATAAAAAATGTATTTTCCCATAAAATAAATATTATTTGAGATATATAAACATTTGTGGAACAAATAAACATAATTTATTAGAATTATATAAGAATAACAAATATTTAAATTAGAGAAAAGAGAGATAAAGCGTAACCCAAATGTAAAAATAGAGGTTTAGAGAGATCCCTTACCTTATGTCGAATATGTTCTACACATGAAATTAATTTATGTGATAATCA
Source organism: Viscum album (assembly GCA_963277665.1). Classification (NCBI taxonomy): domain Eukaryota; kingdom Viridiplantae; phylum Streptophyta; class Magnoliopsida; order Santalales; family Viscaceae; genus Viscum; species Viscum album. The sequence continues at coordinate 1,513,008,457 of OY728150.1, read as the reverse complement.
GATAATATTGATTACTAATTAATTCATAAACACTTCAACATATATTTTATTTATCATGATTTTATTAAGTTCATTTATGTCCATTTGGATGAGATATAAATTTCAATTTCATCATTTTGGGAGCATTAGTTTCATGGTTCCATGGTCGTTTCGCTTGTGTAAAATTATGGAAGTTATTTCCAAATGGAAGAAAAAATACCTAAGTAAAATGATATAGTATTAATATAATTCTATAATTTTAAATTTTCCTATATATCATTCTATTTTATGATATAAGGATGATTCATTTGATGAAATGTTAATGATAAATGTTTAGTTTATTTTGGTGGTTTTTCGATCATTGCAAACTAGTTTTTATTATTATTTAATATTATGTGTATATATTTGTTACATAACATGAAGAAATATATAATATAAATTTTTCAATCTGTATTAAATATTATAATTGTTTTATAACCAGCCTTGAAGGAGGTAATAGAAAATGAAAAATCATCATCCACGAAGGTGGTGAATCGACATATTACAAATGATGTTTTTTATTTTTATGATAAAAGGGGAATAAAAGATATTTGATGATGGATATTACATTAATATTATAAAATTATAGTATATATATGATAATGGAGTTATCATGCTATTTTGGATATGAGAGGATAGGATAATATAGAAGAAAAAAAGAATTAAAACAGAAAGAAGGAGGATTTTACCTGTTGAATATCACCTCCTTAATAACCTCCTTAAAGACCTTAGTTTTGGTATTTTTTGATACCATAAGATCTTATATGTGGGGAAGAGTATTAGAATGGTAATTTGGAATAATTTATATAAGGTAAAAGTATTAGGAGGTGTGAGAAGAAGTGGTAGTGAGGGGTGGTATTTATAAGGGAGGGGGAATGTGTTTTTATGATTATTTTATCCATTAGTTTATTATTTTGGATGAAGACTATCAAAAGTATTGATTACTATGAATAAATAAAGTAACTAGTGTATGTGAGTTCTAAATAATGGGTTTTTATATCATTAATGACTTAAAAATTCATGTATTTGTCTTAAAATGTTAAATACTATAAATTATCGTATTTCACTATTCACCCAAATTTCAACTATTTTAAAAAAATCATAAAAATTAGTCCCAAATTTTTTTAAACATATATGTTTTAAAAATAGAATAAATTTTATGAAAATAATTATCTAAATATGGGAAATTTAATTTTTAAACAAAATCATCAATTATTTGAAAAATACCAATTTTAATATTATAATTGATTTTATAAGTCTTTGAAAAATTAATTTTGGTCTCATAAATTTATATTATAATTATAATAAAAAAAATATTAATGTATGAATATATTTTATGAAAATAAATTTTCTTCTAAATAATTATATTAATTATAAAATTTTAAATAAACATTTACCTTTCACAAAAATACCAACACTTAATTTATCATTTTTAAAACATTTATTTACTTATTCCTTGATATAAGTATATCATATTTTCAATTATAAGATATCTAAATTTTATTTATATTGTGATAGGTGAGGTTACTATTCTAATAGAAATATTACTATTCCTAAACATTATTATCCCAACGGTGAGGTTACTACTCCAACAGTTATATTTCTAATGGTCATAAGGGTTTAATACTTCCTATAAATACCTCTTATTCCATTAATAAGTCACCTATATTTTTCCATCATGTTATATATAATTTCATTATGTTTTATTTCTATATCTTTGTTCGTGAGTTCGGTCATTCTAGTGAATTAATCATATCCAAATTTTCTTGTTCTTATTAACTTGTTTTCTTTTTGTTGTCCTGTTGTAATATTTTTCATTCTTATTGGTTTGTTTGCTAACTAGAGTAATATTATTCATTTATTAGAATAATTTTTTATTTGGTTCTATATTTTATGTACTTTCTTTATACTACATTATATAATTATAATAAAGGTAATTTCATTTATAAAATTATGGATCATTACATTCTTTCCCCCCTTGTGAAATTTCACCCTTGAAATTCTATTTTACATAATAAAGTGAAAACAACTGAAAGTATTTCTCATATTTATATCCATTAAATAAAAAATATAAAATAAAATTATGGGGCTTGAATAAATAGTTAATGAGAGTATAAAAAGAAACTATGAACATAGAAGGATAAACTTGTATATAAAAAGTATATCCTAACTTGTGATTCTATAAGTTTAAATCAAGGTTATCCATGGGGGTAGAATTATCCCTAGGGTTCTTAAAAAAGTTTTATAGTACTAATATATAAAAATAACTAGACCATTCTCAAATACTAACTATAGAAACCATAGCCTTTTACACATATTATTACATGATTTTAAGCACAATTATCCATCAAATACAAACCAAGGATCTTAAAGTCTAGTGTCTTTAGAAGATTAGGTACATAAAATTGAAATTATGGAAATAGAATAAAACAAATTTATATTAATATTCCATAATGAAATCATAAATCCTTTTGATCTCCTATATATGCATAGGATAACATGTGGAATATATAGACAAAGGGATGATCTAAAAAGTCTAGTAAGGGAATAATCGTCGGAATAAAGAATAGCATATGAGTTAGAAGGCATAAAATGATGACATAAAAAAGCATGAAACAAGAATAAAAATATAAAATAATAAAATATAGAACATGTTATCTTGTGATCATGGAAACATAGGAATTTTTCAGCAACACATAGCACGACATAAACATGAGTCAAGGCTAACTTCCAAGGCGGTAACACATGGCGGACAAAGTTCCATAATGGATTACGTTTACTCCCTCATCCCATACATGATGTATCATAAGACTAAAAATTACACAATTAATTGGAGATATATCTAGGTGAACCCATTATAACATGTTCATTCATATTCTTTCTACATGAATATTCAATTATAAGTAATAAACATAAGGGTTACCCATGGAATGAAATGAGTATCGTAATCATGTCATAAGGAATAACCAAAGGGTGTATCATAATGGTATCTATGAAAGAAGTTATTTAAAAATTATATAAAGTAATAAAATAAAAATAAGAATATATCATGAGAAATGAGTTCCAACTAAAGTGAATACATTAAAAATAGTGTTTATGAAACATTAGAAATGAGCCACTTTAGTGAGATTTAAGGGAAAATATTAAAGAGTATTTAAAGAGGACAGAGGAATAATTGTTTGTATAAAACAAGAAACAAACTAAGATATTTTTTAATGATAAAATTAGATATTCTAGAAAAATAATTTATAATTACAATAGATTATGGATTGTACTTGAAAATGGGTAAATAATGGGGAAGTTCCCTTTAATCGAGCTTGCTTATCGAGAGGAATTGAGAAGAGAACCTTGTAAAACATATATTTACCCATAAAATAAATACGATTTGATATTAATACAAAATTTTGGAACATATAAATATAATTTAGGATAATTATATGATAATTAATAAGATTTACATTAGGTAGAAGAGGGAGAAATCTTAACCCAAAGTTAAAAATGGAGGTTCTGAGAGATCCCTTACCTTATGCCCGAATGTGTTTTGAACTAGCACTTAATTTCCTAGATAATAAAATTATATTAATTAATAATTAAATTTATAACCTCTTAAACATAAATTTTATTTATTATAATATTATTTATTTCATTTATGGATATTTTGATTCGTTATAGAGTTAAATTTCGTCGTTCTAGGGGCGTTTTTTTCATGGTTCCATGGTCGTTTCGCATGTGTAAAATTATGTAATTTCATGAAAATTTAAAAAAAACTATAAAATTTGAATGAGATATTATTAATATAATTTTATAATTTTAAAATTTTCCATATATCATTATTTTTTATGATATAAGTATGATTCATTTGATAAAATGTTAATGATAAACATATAGTTTATTTTGTGTTTTTTCGATCATCGAAAACTAGTTTGGTTTTATTATTTAATATTATGTATATATATTAGTTAAAAAACATAAAAAAAGTTATAATATACATTTTAAATATGTTTTAACCATTATAATGGTTTTAAGACTAGCCTTGAATGTTGTAATGGAAAACAAAAAATCGTCATCCATGAAGGTAGTGAATTGACATATTAAAGATAGTGTTTTTCTTTTTATGATAAGATGGGAAGAGAAGAGATTTGATGATGGATATTAAATTTAAAAAATTAAATTAAATTATATATATGATATTGTAGTGTTCATGTTTTTTTTATATATAATAGGTTAGGATAAGGTAGAAGAATGAAATAATTAAAAGGGAAAGAAAGAGGATTTTACCACTTGAATATCGTCTCCTTGATAACTTCCATAAGGCACTTTAGTTTGGTATTTTTTTGAGACTAGAAGCTCTTGGAAGTGGGGAAGAGGCTTGGCAAGGTAAGTTTTTATAATTTATAAAAGCTACAAGGATTAATAGGTTTGAGGAGAAGGGGTAGTGAGGGGTGGTATTTATAGGGGATGAGAGGGGTGTTTTTTTTACTATTTTATCCATTAGTTTATTATTTCAGCTCAATACTATCAATAATGTTGATTAATATGACTAAATATAGTAACTATTTAATTTGAGTTTAAAATAATGATTTATTACATCATTAATGACTAAAAAATCATGTATTTGGCTTAAAATGTTAAATACCGTAAATTACCGTATTTTAATACTCACCAAAATTTCAATTATTTTAGAAAAATCCAAAAAATTCCCCCCAACCATTTTTAAAAGTTTAGATTTAAAAAATGGCCTCCATTTTATGAAAATGGTTATCTAAATATAATAAAATTATTTTTTAAATAAAATAAAAATTTATTCAAAAAAAAATGATTTTAATAATATAATTGATTTTATAACCCTTTGAAAAATTAAATAAGGTCTCATAAATTTATCTTATAATTATAATACAACATAAAATTAATTTATGTATATATTTTATGAAAATAAATTTCCCTTTGAATAATTATATTAATTATAAAACTGTAAATAAACATTTACATTTTAAAAAAATACCGACACATAATTTATCATTTTAAAACATTTATTTACATATTCCATGATATAAATATATCATATTTTCATTTATAAGGTACATAAATTTTATTTATACTTTCATAGGTGAGGTTACTTGTAATGCCCCAACCCCAGTTACCCAGAGTCGGTGCATTATTACAAAACATTCGCATGATCACAAGAAAGATCAAATCTTGAAAGATCGATTAGTTCTGTATCCTTGGAAACACTAGATATATTCATAAATTTTTACATTACATGATAAAAATGAAAACAACAACAACATAGTCACCATATTCCACACTCATGTCCCCACATACTATCCCTGCAGGTCATTCATAAATTACTTCTTCACATCCTGGGAAAAATAAAACATTGAAAGGGGTGAGCTCAGATGCTCAGTAAGGATAACAATATACCGAAAACATTCATGAATAAACATAAACATTTAAGGCAATGTATAACTAAAACAAAAGCCTTTTAAACTTTAACTTCAGCATAATATAAAAAAGATAAAATGAAATAATGCCATTTACTTATTCACAAGGATATTCTACTAGTCGAATAATCACATGCAATATCAATAACCACTTTCATAATGATGGAATGCATAATGCCAGACTATCATAACCACATAGCCAAGGCCTCGTCCCAATACTACAAATAAGATTTTGTCAAGGACTTGTGCCAAGACACTAGTTTGTCTCATGAGACCTACCGATGAAACGAGGAGCTATAGAGGGCTCCACCCGTCACTTATTAAGTCCAATGCATTCCTCATATGAACAGGTTTAAACATAACATAAACATTCGTATTAAAACTAGCATATGAAATGTCAATACATTCACCATAAAACATGAATGATATAAAAATAACAAATCCACAGTCAAACATATCACAAAAGCTTCAATAATATATGGATGTTTTGTATCATAATAAATAAACTTCAAATAAGCTTAAAATCCATCAAAGGATGTTGACACAGATGAAATCAAAACTATTTGAGAGAAATATTTCTCTTTTTTTTAAATCATTTAAAAGTAACATAATTATAAAATAAAATGTTTACTTTCAAAATATTCCTATAATATTTTAAGGGAAGATTTTACGATTTTATAATGGCAGAAAATAGCTGCACCCGCCGTATAAGTTAAAAAAAGACATTCTTACCTTAATTCTGTTGAAAAGGTTAAAAAGGACCTTGTTTAGAAAATGACAGAAATATTACTTTATAAACTTATTATAAAAAGTCAACAAGGGTATAAATGAATTTATACCATAGTCTTTAAAATAGTAAGAATGATTTGAAATACATTTTAAAGAAACATGGATGTGGATGATAAAGAGGTCCCAGTAGATAATCACGTATAAACAACCTCAGATAATGAAGAGATTGTGAAATAACCCTTACCTTGTACTTTTACTTAGTCGATGGTATTTTAACATACTGTATAATAGTTAAGACATTTTTATTAAGTTATACAAGAACCATATACATAATTATGATATCATATGTGATCTTCTATTAATGCTTTTTTAATAATATTTTAGTATTATCATCGTTTCGGGTGTTAACTTAATCATTTTCTTATATATTTTTTGTTACTTAAGGCATGGTTGTTATGGATAGGTTGTATTTTATTCATATACAGAATGATATCAAGTCCTTAAACATTATTTTAATTATAAAATTAGAATTAGACTTGAATGGATACGATGTGGAATGAATCTCATTGCGTTCATAGAGACGGTAGTCCGTACGTACGCATGAGCGACAATATCATTATTTTGATATTAAAATAACATATAATTGGATGGTATATCATATATACAAAATCATTATCATGTTATATCTATTATTTACATGAATTATGCATCATTATTATACCCATCTAAATAATAATCTATTGAATAACAATTACACCACGACGTGGAGACGGTAGGCCGTACGTACGCACGTATGGTGACATGTCCTTCAAGGGATGGATAGAATAATGAATTTGGTTGTTCCATATTTATAATAACATCACAGTATATAGAATATACTGGAGTTATTATTTTATAATTTAAATAACATGGAAAGAAGCAGTTGAAGATGAAATGAACTTGAAAAAATGTGGTGAAAACATTACCTCTTCTTCGGGTTCTTCCTTTTGATTTTCTCAAAAGGGATCCTTAGGTTGGCTTTTTGGTAAAAATAAGGTCTCTACGTTGAATTGAGGGAAGTTTGGAGGATATATGGGCCGAGTTTGGCCGATCCAAAAGTCTTTGAATGTGTGAATTAGTGAGAAGGGGGAGTGCCCTTTTATAAGAGGGGTGAGGGGCACCTTTGGAAAAGCTAGAAATATTATTTTATAATAAATTCATATTCAGTTTCTAATGGCTACAAAGTGGATTATTCATAGAATAAGGCAGGGATGGGTCGAAATAATTTCATCCAATAGAATTTAGATAGGTTTGGGTTATTATATTAACCTTATCTTTTAGTTTTATCTCTTAGTTAATTAGTTTGACATTTACCATGTCACTTTGTATTTTTATATTATATAGTTAATAAACATACTATACACATAAAAGAGACCCCAAAGTGGTCCATTAATGATACAACTATCATTATATAAGACTCTTGGCCGAACATTATATTTTTAGGAATTGAATATCAATTAATAATATAATATTTGTTTTAAAAACTCTTTTATTTCAATTTTGACACTATTTGGTATTTGATTTTTGTGAAAATAATAACAGCATTATTACTTCGAAAGAACATGATTAAATCAACACTAACATGTAATATTAACCTATAAAATTAGTTTATTTCATAGAAAGTCTCAAATTACATTTATTTGGATATTTATAATATCAATTATTTTAATATTTCATTAATTAGGTAATTACTACATCACCATTGTGTCATAAATAAATTAAATTATTTAATGTCTAAAAATTATAAATAAAATACCATTATGTAGGAAATATTTTTAGATTTCTAATGAATATTTACAATCGAATTTATCTTATGTATAACCCCATATTAAATTTTTTTTGTAATTAAACTTTGATTTTAACTCTTTTAACTCTTCTTTGAATTAAATAATAATAAATGTCCTAATCTAATCCAAGTGGACCTAAATGATAATATTTTATTCCTAAGGTTGTTTTTGGTTGAGATAAACTTGTCCAATAGAATTAGGACACGTGTTAGGGTAATATTAATATCATTTTTACCCTTAATTATCCTATTTACTTTTAACTGTGGTAAATAAATGTAAAAAGTTACTATTCACCAAAAATTATTTTTATCTTATTGAACCACATTTTACTCCTTGATATTAACCGTGTCTCTCAGATTTTCAAAATTCCACTCATAGAAGCGGTAAAATTAAGTTTATGTGAATTTACAAATTCTCCTAGGAGGTGGGTAAAAGACGGTGAAAAGTTCAATAAAATTTTTATATGTCTAAAATTATTATAAACTGAATCTAATAAATTACATTGAACTTAAATAGGTATTATGTATATATTTTATCCTTATTTAAATTTAAATAAAATAAATAATTATTTAAATAAAAAGTCGGTTTTAACCAATAACTCAGTGTTTTTCACTATTCATCAAAAATTGAATGTTTTAAGAAAAATACCAAAAATTCACCCTAAGCTAATTTCAATATTCCGAATCCAAAAATGAAGTCCATTTTGAAAGATAAAATTTCAAAAAGTGAGTATTACTATTCATAACAGCTAGTTTGATTGGTTGTGGTGTGTGTTAGAACTCGGGGTTGCATACAACACACGCTACTGTATTATTCAAAGAGAAGCGTACCGTTGAAGCTTGGGGTGTTACATTACTATTCTAATAGCCAGAATATTTTTCATATCAATCACATTACTATTATAATAGTCACGTTACTATTCCAATAGTTAGATTTATAACGGTTATAAGGGTTTACTACTTCTTATAAATACCTCTTATTCCATTATTAAGTCAATTATATTTTATCACAAGGTTATATATAATTATATTATGTTTTATTTCTATAGATTTTTTATGAGTGTGTCCATTCTAGTGGATCAAGAAGATCCAATTTTTCTTATTTTTATTATCTTATTTTCTATTTATTGTCCCACCGTAATATTTTCCATTCTTATTGGTATGTTTTATAACTAAAGTAGCATTCTTAATTTATCAGAATAAGGTTTTTATTGGGTTCTATATGTGATTGATGTGATTTATACTACATGACATAAGTATAAGAAAGTAAATTTAATGGAAAAAATTCTAGGTCATTACAAGTAGTTTTGGTCTTGAGACTCCTTCTAAATCATGAGTGATACAGATCTTCCTTGGATTTATAAATACTTAAGTGCACAAAAAATCTTCTTATTATTCAATTGCACCCAAAGTCATCTCTTTATCTCTCCATGATACATTTGTGTATTGATTTCTCAATACTGTCTTGCACAATGTATGTAAGAACTATCAATCTTCACTCCCTAACTATCTTATTCACATACGTGCATATTTATACACATAAATATAGCTCATACCTAATTTACATTCATATTTATAAAAATACTTAATCTTTGGAAATATGTGTGATATTATTAGAGATATAATATTAATTATAGGTCAAGTCTTCCTTTTTAATCTTTATATAACTATGGTACTTTCTTATTTTAAATCCTCTTAAAAATCTGTTACTTTAAACTCATTAGAAATATCCAGCTGCATGGTCTCATATGTCTCCACCATGTGGAAATTTCTTGTTTATAGGTGAAAATTTTATCTCATTTTTCTTTATCTCTACATACATATCAAATTTGACATGTCTTCAGTATTACACATAAGTTTCACACTTATCCAAAGGCTTAATCTTTTTATCAAAGACTTATACTAAGTAAAAAATTCATACGATGGAGTTTTTCATTCAATATAAAAGTTTACACTCAACATTATAAAGGCTTACACTCATTCCTTTTTCAATTTTATACCTCAATGAAATCTTACTCTCATGTATGAATACTTATGATCAAGAAACAAAGTATTATTCTCATAAAATTGTAGACATCATTTATAATACTTCTAGGATTCTTTAAATAGACTCTATTCATTATCAAACAACTCAAATCATCATCCAACATGATATGGATAGAGTTACTTAATTAACCAAGACATGCCTTTAGTTTCCTTTAATATTATTACAACAATATTTATATTTACTTTCCTACATTGACATGATATTTTCCACTCAAGTTATTCAAGTTGTATCCTCATAATTCACTTTCTATAAATCATAAAATAACCTCAAAAGTCTTATGGGATTTCATGGATTCTATATTAATCATGAAATACAATGATTTATTGTTAATAAATACAACCTTAATCCAAGTAGGTATAATAATAAATAACCTTGAAAAATAAATAATTACATATGTGGAAAGATAATGAGATTCATATATCAATGTGTTTATTGAGTGGTAAATAAAAAAACTATTTACCCAATTGGAATAACTCTATGATCTGATATTAGATCTAGTTTTAACATTCCACCTCTGTCTTATGCATCACCTAGGTTGATTTAAGCTCAACTTCATCTTAAACTGCATCCAATATTTTGGGATCTCCATCCTAACATATGCTTTACTCACAATCTGGTGAGGGAAACAATGGAAATGATACAATGTTTATATAAAATAAACTATGGGAATGTGGTTCCTTAGACAATAAGAGGAGGATATGACACACTGAAAATCATTTTAATTTAATTATAATATTTTCAAAACCCATGTAATAATTAAATTAAAATTAAACCAACACATGCACAGGTCGATCAATCTCATGATCATCTGCGCTTGTAAAAAATACACATTTAATAAACTAGAATTCAATTCAATCTTTCTTAATTAAGATAAAGTTCACTCATTTTAATTAAATATATTTATTAATAAACTAATTTATTTATATTAATATCTGTCTAAATAATTCTTTAGATTACCATAAAATATAATTTTAAACAAATTAAATTAAATTAGTTTTGCATAAAAGTTTCTAACTAAAATTCATGTACTTGAGGAAACACAGTGTCTACTTGTCTGAACTACCTAGTGTTTATTTTGTTTACTGTAACACCACAATACTTTATGATATATTTCATTTTAAATAAATTCAATCTCATTAATAATTTGTGATACACACAATATAAAGCCTCAATTATAGTAAGCGAACATTATATTTTATTAAAACCATAATAAAATTAACATTTTAATATTTTTTAACAAAAAAATTATAATTTTAGAAGATTAATATCAATTTTTATCTTACTTTGTCAAAATAATCTTGGAATGAATTTTTGAAAATTTTCCTTAGAAATAATATTTTATGATTAATTGAAAACTTAGTATTAAAATACTCCTAATTTTATTTATAATAATTTATTATAATATATTTAATTAAAAATTTATTAAATAAAAATTTTATTTAAATAAACATTAGAACATTTGGATGTAAAAAGAGATATTTTTCAGAAAACTGTTTTTGTTTAGAAAGGCATAATGGGTATACATTTAAATTAATTAAAATAATATTTAATTATGAATTATATAAATGAAATTAATACATTATATATCTAAATATATTAATTTAAATCCATATAATGATTATTTCTAGTAATAAAGTTAATATAAGATTTTCTTATGCTTGAAAAATGCATTTCTTGAAAAACTGTTTTTTGACACATTTTGCGAGTTTATTTTAAATTAAAATTTTCTATTTCTGTGAGTTAAATTTAATAAAATGGATTTAAAATTTTTAATAAACATAATTAATTTTATTTAATAACAGAAGCTTATTTTTTCATAATGACTAGTAAAAATAATAATAAATTAATTAACATAATTAATGTTAAAACGAGGTTTTTCTCATTACATACATTTGTGATAAAATTATTTTTCCACACACATAGAGCTTTAATTTAATAAATTAGATGGAATATTAATAATTATTGAGTTGAAATTTTCAAATCAATGTAATTTTATTTTAGGCTTAAATGATAAATTACCAAGTTTAAAAAACTAGTTACCATGGTGGAAACTAAATTGGTAAAAGTAAGTAAACTTAGAGGATAAGGGAAGAACATGTTGAAAACATGTTTCTTTATATGAGTGGAGGTTTTTATCAACCTTAAATACCCTAAAATGCATTTTTAATCAGTTTTTTAGACGCTTTGGGTGAGAGTGATTTCTCATTATTGAATAGTGTTGGGTATTTAAAAAAATGTCACACCTCCTCAATTATAAAAGGTCATTTCCTCCCCTCACTTATTAACACCTATAAACCCATTTGTATTGACCAAAACCTTGAAACATATCTCCAAAAAATCCTTATCCACTTTATATAGGGGGTTTTACTTGCAAAATATCATCCCTATAGTCCCTAAAAGAGATCCAAAGGAGGGTTCTCTAAGAGAAGATAATCGTCGTAATAATGTTCTCTCTTTTTATTCTTCTTTTACAAAATTTAATTATGTATTAATAATTAAAATATAATAAAAAAATATATATAAAATATAAATATGTTTTATTATCTTTATTTCATAACATTTATGCATATCCTTCCCCATTAAATGTGAAACAAAGTTATCGCTCATGTGTACGACAGACTACTGTATTGTCAATCGATGTAATTTTTTTTCCATCACCAAATCACATGGATAATAAAATTATGGAAATTATGAATATATATGATAAATATGACATTATATAAGTTATTTTAAATTAATATATCATTTATTTCCTTATACATTCACTCGTTAATGGAATGATATCATCACTCGTGCGTACATAGGGCCTACTATCTCCGCGAAACGACACGATTCATTTTCCTTGTACTATTTTAAATAATAGTTATAAAAATTTATATAATTATTAAATATTATATTTATAAAATTAATATAATTATATATATTATTTAACTATATCATATACACAAGAATGAGAACCTTCAAGACAAAACATGCATGAGAAAACAAGTCAATTAACACTCGAAACAATAAAAATAATAAAATATTGTTAACAAATGAGTAGTAAGATGTTATAAGAGGATAATATACGATTTTATAAACATGAATATGGTTATATTATAAATTAATAACATGATTAAAAATATTATATAATAGTTTATAGTACATTTAACCAAAAAGAGAGTGTGAGGTAAGTGATTTTGTCTCAATTTTCATTCCACTGAGGCATCTTTATTCATATAAACCTATGAATTTTCTTATTGTATATAATTCACATTTAATGTATTTAAAATGAATAAATATTTATTCATTATGGTTAAAGTTTCAATTCAATTTTATTCTTTCAAGGGGTTACAATTTCATTGTTACCAAACAGGTAAGAATCAATTTTACAATATCACATTCTTTTGGGATTTCTTTTATTCTCATTGAAAGAATATTATCATTTATCCTTTATAAGCTCCAATAATTTTATTATCAATTATAAATTTAAATATTTCTTATATTTTCTTCCAAATTTTCTTCTCTTCGGTACTTTAATCACGAAAATAATTTTTAAAACAAAAATGGATTTTATTTCTCTTTAAATAAAATATATATATTTAATCCATATCAATGATTTCCAAAAATATTTTTAAAAAATAAATTTTATTTATTCAAATGATTTAATAAGGAAATTTTAATTTATAATTTAATTTAAAAAGGTCTTTAAAGGAATATTTTTACTATATTTTAAAAGGTACGTTTTCAACAAAAAAAGTCAAAAGGAATGTTCTTTTTTAACGTATATGGTGATAACGGACTTCCCCACCACCGTAACCACTTTATGAAATGTAGCTTATTAAAAAATTTTAAATGGTTTTAAAAATAAAAATAATTAATGAAAGATTATTTTAATATTTCAAAACATTCCCTTTATTATTCTAATGGACATGATTTTATTGAAAAAACCTATATTATTGATGAAAAAATGGACAACTCTCATTTATTGATTAATTTAGCGATTATTAACTTTTTATTGAGACATCCACTTTAATATGATCATTTTACATTAAAAATTAAATTTCTCTTAAATATCCATATTCTTTGTATCATGAATAATATTATTACCTATAATATATACCATTTTTACATATGGTGTTTACTTTGAAGATTATTTAATTAACTGTGAAATATTTATAAATTCATATTTTTTACTCAATACAAATATATGATGATAAGGAATATTATACATGAATTAAATAAATTTTTCGATATATGATGAATTATTTGTACATATAGTGATGGTTAGGAGGAAGAATCTCATAACCTCTCGATGCATCAGTAGGTCTCATGAGAAAAATCAGTTGGCCAAATTAAATGGTTTTTTACCCATGGGTTTAAACCGTCATGTGAAAGGTATTGATGGTATAAATATCATCATGTATTAAATCATGACATCTAATATTAATTATCTTAATCATTAATAATTAATTTATTATTATCCATGTGATTATTGCATTTATATTATCCAGGGATGCATTTTGTGCTCAAGTTATTTATTAAATGGCATGTGTATTCATATATTTAATTTTACATATTGATTATGCCTTATTGATTCATGATAGATTTCACTATTCATATCCCTTACTGATAATTTGATCACACACTTATTTTTTTTCCTTTCCCTGGGATTTGAAGAAGAACTATTTTAATGAGTTTAAGGATGTCAAATATTTTCCATTACTATTTTTTATATTATTTTCCCAATGTAAAATTGGTATCATGTATGTATATGGCTCTCTAGAAATACTAAACTGGTCAGTCCTTTGGAATTTAACCCCTTGTATATATTGCAATGTAATAAAGTATACAATGACTCCGGGTAACTGGATTCAGGGTTTTTATAGTTAGTATCAGATAAATTTTAGTAGAAACCTTGGGAATTATATTAAGGGAAAAAATATTAGGGAACATAAATCTATGATATATTTTGAGGATAATTATAGTATAAAATATTTTTTTAGTAAGGTATAAATTATGTATTTTTTCTTAGAAATACATACCTTTATGGATACTATAAGTGGATGTGGTTTTAGAACAAATGCATCTGGGGAGAATAACCCTGAAAAGTATTGGTCAAGTATATCTTAGTCATCATTCTATTGAACATCATGTGTACCCTTAATACACACCTGGTTTGACAATCTCAGGTGATATTATTAGGATAATTCACATTTTATTTAAAACCCTAATGATGGATTTTAAAATAAACATAACCCCAAAGAAATCATGTTTGTGATAATGAGATTAAAAATTCAAAAATTTTAAATTTAGGTTAAGTGTTACACCATATTTAGAATTATACCTTGTGATTTTAAATTCATAAGTTTATTAGATAATCTAGTATATTATGTTGTTTATAATTCTTTATTAGATGAAATAAGGATATCAATACTCATAACCAATATAGATATTTACTTGCTGAGAAATCCAACACAACTTGTATTGTAACTGAACAGATCGTAGTTATGTTAGGATAACCTAATCAGGTTATGAAAAATAACCCATCATTTAGTGGGATTGCTAATCCGGTGGTAGCTGAGCGACAAATTAAGTCCCTTGAAAAGATATTTATGGCCTTAGGATGTGATGAAAAGGAAAACGTTAAACATACAGTGTATTATCTCAAAGGAGATTTTGAACAATGGTGTTCATTTATCTAGAATGCAAAGGATGAAGAGGAAATATAACACATGTAATATAAACATTTTAAATAAACATGATTTGATAAATACTTCCCTCATGAGAAATAAACTAAAATGAAGAGAAATTTTCTTATCTTAAAGAAAGAGGAAGAAGAAAGTGTTAGGGAGTATGAGGCTACCTTTACAAGACTATCCAGGTATGATACAAATTACATAAACAATAAGGAATGAAATATTGGACATTTCTTTGAAGGGATTAAGACATTTCTCCGAAGGGAATTTTATTCTCAAAATTTTTCATCATGTGATGAAATAGTTTTATATTCCATCAAAACATAGAATTAATTATATATATATTATATATTCAAAGGTAATAAAGAGAAGAAGAGAATGGAAGATAAAAAAATGGATAAGGGGAAGAAGAGAAAGAAGGTTTTCCCCACATGTGATAATTGTGGAAATAAACACCCTGATACTTTCTTAAAGTGAATGGGAGTTTGCTTCATGTGTATAGAGAAAGAACATCAGGCATTTGAATGAAAGGGTAAGAAATAAACCTTTAATGTTCAGTGTTTTAACTGTAAGGATATGGGGAACTATACAAATAAATTCCCTAATCATTAAGATAATATACCTCAGAAGAGGCTAAGGAATCAAGGACAAGCTTATTTTATTACTATATTCATAGTGGATTGATTAAAGTGGTTTTGTATTTGGATTAAAGAATTATGTTATAGATATATTTTATCAATGATATTATGTTTACAAGAACCATGAAATATATAAGTATTTTGCTTTTGTAGTTTTTATTTAAGTATTTGAAAGTATATTTTGAATGGTACTGATAACCAATAAAAGTGATTTAGTGTTAAGGAGATGTTTTTATAGAAAACATGATTAAGGGAAATATAACCCTTAAAATGTTCCTAATGTTGAGTTAATATTTAACTATTACTCATTTAATTTATAATAATGAATTATAATATATGTAATTAAAAATTTAGTAAATATAATATTTTATTGAAATAAAAAGAAGAACATTTGGATGTAAAATAGTGATATTTTTTCGAAAACTTATTTTTTTCATAAAAATGTTTTTGTTTAAAAAGGAATAATATCTATCAATTTTAATTAATTAAAATAGTATTTAATGATGAAATTTTTAAATAAAATGAATAGATTATATATCTATCTATATGAATTTAAATCCATCTAATGATGATTACTATACATATAGTTAATATAGAATCATTTTATTCTTGGAAAATGCATATCTTGAAAAAACCTTTTTTGACACACTTTGTGGGTTTATTTTAAATTAATTTGATAAAATGTATTAATTATTTGAAATTATCATAATTAATATTAGGGAATATTTTAAATTTAACTTTTTTTTTCAAAATGATTATAAAAAATAGTAATAATTTAATTAAAATTGTTAAGGTTAAAATGAGGTTTTGTACATTACATGCACTTTTGTTAAAATTAATTTTCCACATACAAAAAAAATTTATTTGATAAATTGTATTTTATTTTTAGAATCAATGGGTCCAAATATATAAAATTTTTTATATTATTTTTGGCTTAATGGATAAATTAACTAGGTTAAAAAACTATTTACCATGGGAGAAACTAAAATGGAAAAAGTATGTAAACTTAGAGGATAAGGAAATTAAATGTTCAAAGCATGTTTCTTTTTATGTGGTATAGGTGTGGCTTGACCTTAACTACCATAAAATCTATTAATTATCAATTTTAGAGTCAATTTTTAAGGGAGTGACTTCCCATTAATGAATTTTTTTGGTCGTTTATAAAAAATATCACTCTCCCAAGGTTATAAAAGGGAACTCTCTCCCTTCACTTTTTCACACCTCTCAAGCCCTTTTTCCTGACCACCCAGTTCCAAAATATCTCCCCAATATCCTTATCCACATTATAGAGGTGGTGTTCTTACCAAAATACTAGCCTTATGGTCCTTAAGAATTGATCCAATGTAGTTTTATCTAAGAGAAGGTAATAATCTTAATTAATCTCTTTCCTTTTCTTTATTCTTTTAAAACCTTCAATTATGTCTTGTAACACCCCAAAAATTCTAAAAGAACAACATTTTATTCAATAGTGTACTTGAAAAAAATGATTAAATTAGATGATAATATAACGCCCCAAGAATTTAATATATATATATTTTAGAATAAATTTAATTTCTTTGATACCTTATGATTCAAGTAAAAAATATTTTCTTCAATAGATTGTGTTACACGCAAGACGGAGTTTTACCAAATAATAATATACTATTAATATTATTATTTATTATTATAGTTATTGCCTAGCTGTTGGAATGAAAAGTTTGAATAGGATAAATAAATTATAATAATATATATTTTACACACATTTATCGGTTATCTATTGATTATAAATTACAATAAGAATCATTTAAAAGAAACAGAAATGTTTTTGGAGAAACTATATTTTCCTAGAAGATAGTTTAGTCATGCCTGAAACACATAATTTAAAATTAAAATTTAAAAATTTTAAAAATTTTATTTTAAAAAATTTACCCCTTTTTGAAATTGGAATACCAAAATTATCTTAGGGATATTTTTGGTATTTTTCTGAGAAGTTTCATTTTTTGATGAATAGTAAAAAATAATGGATTTTAATTGAAAAATGCATTTTCATCTAAATAATTTATAATGAAAATTTTAAATTAAACTATTTTTAAATAAAAAAATTAATTATACATCTATTAAATGAATTTAGGCCATTAAAATTATTTTTATATTTTATTTAGATAAAAAACATTGTAAAATTTTGAACATTTTCATTTTAAAAACTTTTTTTAGCATCATGTATGTAGTATTAATTTTAAATTAAATATTACACCTTTTGTGAATTGATTTTGGAAAATTTATTCCATATTTTTAATAATCTTAATTTATAATGTATAATAAATTCAACTTAATTTTTTACCAAAATTAATAGTGAATGTAGTAAAAATTAATTATCGCTCTTAAGGTAAAAATGGGTTTACCATGGGTTAAAATAAAAAGATAAGGTTAAAAATAACCTATAAACAAGTCTAAAAACTATTTTATGAACATATTTAGACCATTAAACCTATAAGGTTCTATAATGGTTTATTTTGGACCCTTTGTACATATAAGAAATGCACGAGCACTCAATTATTTTCAAAAATACCAAGTGTGTCATCTCCCCAACTTATAAAAGGTCACACCCTCTCTTCTCCACTTCACACCTTAAAACCACTTTTTTCAGCCAATACCTGACCAAATAAAATTAAAAATTCCATTCACTCATCCTATAAGACTTATTTTGGTCATAAATCCAACCTTTGAAGGATTTAGTGAAAACCTAAGGAGGATGCCCAAAGAAGAGGTAACATTCTTCAAAAAGCATATTTATTTAATTTCATTCTCCACCTCCTTCAATTCATATTATACTGTGATTATATAATAAAATATGTATCTTAAATATACTTATATTTTTAATGATAATGTTATAACCTAAAACCACGCACACTTCTATCAAACAAGTTATGAAATCATCATTCGTGTGTACGGTGAACTACTGCCTTGAGAACCAATGTCGTTTGTTTTCCGTTTACACCTATTAAGGTTGGGTATGATGATGGATATAAATTATATATATTATATTTTTAAAATATTTATTCCTATATATTCATTATATAATATATCTATTTACCTTCCATTTCATAGGATATATGATATCGTCGCTCGTGTTTACGACGAACTACCACCTCGTGAAGCGATGTGATTCGTCTTTCACTAAAGCTTCACATGGAAGGTGATAAAGATAATTAAATGATTATATGTAATATAAATTACATATATATCATTATGTAAGTAATATATATATATATTATTTTTTTCTTTCATTTTCACTCACATAAAGATGATAATATTGTTCATGTGTGTGTGGATTACTACCTTCACAAAATTATGTGACTCTATTTTAATAAACAAACCACATGGATGAAATATATATGTATAAAATATTATATATATGATATTTTTATCATTATTTAAATTTAAAATATTACTTACCACCTTTCCATAATGATAATTGGAAAATTAAAACATTACTCATGAATACATACGACCTACTGTCTCCATGATCATAACATACTTCATTTTTAATAAAAATCCTTCATAAAAGTTATTGTTTTTATGAAAATATGATAATTATTTAATGATTTTTATTCTAGAGATGATAAAAATATATAATATGTAAAATAATCAGAACATCATAATAAAACATACATGAGAAAACAATGCAATTAAAACCCTAAACAATGAAAATAATTAAAGATTATTAACAAATAGGGGATAATACATTATTAAAGAACCATATATGATATTATAAATATTAATGTGGTTATGGAATAAGTTAGAAACACGATTAGAACCATTATACAGGATTTTAAAGCACGTTTGACTAATGAAAAGTGTGAGGTAAGGGATTTCTTCTCAATTTCATTTCATTGAGGCATATTTTAATTTTAAACACATAGTTTCTATTAGATGGTGTATATATTATACCTTTGACAAATAATTTCATGAATAATTAATTATTAATGGTATTTTATGTAATAACCCAAGAATTTATAACATTTTCCTTTTAAAATAAATTTAATTTTGTTGTTAGCATGCTTATATAAAATACCATGTTAATATTACTCTACAAAAAAACAGAGTTAGTTTGCGTTACATGCAAAATTGAGTTTTACCACCTTTTAATGGAAAACCTAATTTAAAACTAAATTTTATAAATTTTATTTTTCAAAATAAACTTTATTTTTGAATTTATAATGTCAAAACTATCTTAGCATGAATGTTTTGTACTTTTTAATGAAGTTTCATTTCTTATGGTTTATTGGGATAATATTTCATGAATGTTCCCTATATAATAATTTAAGTAAGGAAAAAGACAAAAAGGGAACCTTACTTGCCTTTAACATTTATAAAGCATTGAGATATGTAAAATAATTCTTATTTTCTATTATACATATCCTTTTTAAGTATAAATGGGTTATTTTTATCATAAAAATTTTTCATTAATTTTTAGAGATGAATTGGTTACTTAAAATTCTTAAAAAATTACCACGTAGTGATTATTTAGTTAATAAGAAACTAAAATAAATGTTACTATAAATATTAAAAGTGAAGAAAATTGATTTAATTATTACCTTTAAATATTTTTTAGAAGAATATATAATGGTAAAAAACTATTAAATTAATATATTTTAATTGAAATATTTTTTTAGTATTTTTAAATTAAAATTAAATAAATAATGTCAAAATTTACATTACTGTTATTTTATAATAAATTATATTTTATCAAATGATTTAAAATTAATAAAAATCTTATATTCTACCAAGTTATTTTTAATTGTTAATAAATATTAAATATTTTATATTAATGGACCAATTTATCTTTTATAAGTAACTTATTTACCCACAGTTTTTAAAAACATTGTTATCACAGTACGGGTTAAAGAAGTGTTTTTGCGCATGCGCTTGTTTTAAAATTAATTTCTAACACACATGATATTTTTTATTTTATAAATTTTATATCATATTTACAATTAATTGGATCTGTATTTTATAATAAATATCACTTTAATTTAGTCTTCATGGTTAAATCACATAGGTTAGAAAACTAGTTTCTTTAATAAAACCAAAATGATAAAATTATGGAAACTTAGATGTTAAGGGACAAAATTATAAAAATGCTGTTTTTTTCTGTGGTTGAGATTTTTATCGACCATGATTCCCATTTAAACCATTATTTATTTAGGCACATTAGGTAATGAATAACCTATTAATGTATACATTTTGGTATTTACAAGAGTCCTAGTCCTACTCTATAAAAAGGAACTCATCCCTACCACTTCCTCACACCTCTCAAGCCACTTTGGCTAGATCAAGATCTTACCAAATATCTCCTCAAAAACCCTCCCATAAACCTAGAAGCCTTACCTTGATAACAAATCTATCTAAGGAAGCCCTTTGGTGAAAACTAAAGGTAGTCACCTGAATAAGAGGTAATATCCTTCCTCAGGCTCTTTAGTTTTATTTCTTTCTCCACTCGTTCAATAATACTTATTCCCTATTTAAATAAAAACAAAAGTGTCCTAAATTCACTAATATGTTGTTATATCAATTTTTATATGTACACTTACAAAAAGTTTCATCTAATTGGTAACGAACTTATTGTTCGTGTACGACGAACTACCGCCTCGCAAAATGATGATGGTTCGTTTTCCTTTACCACCTCTCATGGTTGGGAATTATGATGGGAACAATATTAATATATGATATATATATATATATTATATTTATAATGTATTTATTATTATTTAATTATTTTATAATACATACCTTTACATTTTCCATTTCATGTAAATACGATAACATAGTTTGTGGAAGTGTGGACTATTGCCTCCTCAAAGCGATGTGATTCATTTACACTATACGTGGAATGTGTATAGAATAGATTTAATTAAAAATATGTGACATAAATTAAATATATATAATATTAATGACATTATTACCTTTTTTATAATATAATATATCATTTATTTATTTCCATTTTCACACATTGAAAATGTGATAATGTTGTTTGTGGATGTGTGGACTACCACCTCTTCAACGCGATGTGATTCATTTTACATCATAAGAATTATATATATAAGTATATATGATTAAATAACATGGTATTTCTGATATAATTATCATTATTTAAATATATAATGTTACTTTCCTTCTTTCCATAATGATCATTGAAAATTGGGAACGTTACTCATGTGTATGTATGACCTACCGTCTCTATAATTATAGTGTTGGTTCATTTTTCAAACCAATATTTCATGATTTTTTTGAAAGTATAATTTATGTATAAATATGATAATAATTTCATGATTATTATTCTGTATATTTCTATATAATGACACCTTTGACCATAGTTGACCCACCATAGTCGTTTTAACACATGAACCGAATTTGGTCAAAAACACCCAACATAAACTTAATTGTTTAAGGAGTTGTATAAAACATTATAATAAGTTAATTGAAAGTAATAATAAACTTTAAAATGTTATGAATCAAGTAAATAATTAACATAAGTTTATTATTTATGAAAATAAAGTCACACGTGACAAGTCAGACTCAAGGTAAGAGATTTCTTCTCAATTTACATTCCATTGAGACTTATTTGTTGTTATGAACCAATTCACTTTTATATGGTGTATATACTACCCTTTGACATATTATGTTATGAATATTATTTATCTCATCATATTATAAGATAAATTTAATGTTATTAATTCATAGGAATTATGGTTCAAATGTTTTAAAGTGGTATGGGACACTTTGGAATGTTTAATGAATATTTTTCTTAAGAATGTTTTTAATGATCTTTTAATGGTTTTCCCATTTATCAATGCCAAAAAACATTATTTTTTACTTATTATCCACTGAGGAATTATTGATAAATCTATATACATTAGTCAATATGGATATTTTATGATAAGACACATTACTTATTAATAAAATAAATTAGTCAATATATGAGTAATACTTTGGACTGACAGACATGGGTGGGGCCCGGTTATAGATAGCCCCTCGATGCATCGGTAGTCTCATGAGACGAATCATTTGGCCAAAAAAAAAATAGTTTAAACTATCTTGAGAATATATCCTGATGGTATAGTGGTTCATGTTCCAAATAAATTATGTCCAATATTAATAAATTTCCTTCATTTTAGTTATAATTTTTATTCATGACATTTTTCATAGACATGTCTATGGATGCATTTTCATTATCATTTAATTGATTAAATGGAATGTGTGTCAGTTTCTTACAGTACCATATTGATTATTCCTTATCTTCTTATTTGAATGGAATATGCTGTCAATTATTTACCATTCCATGTTAATTTATTATCATTGATTCATCATTGCTTCCACTCTACTTACCCTTGCTGAGCATTTGAACACACCCTTATTATGTTTCCTTTTTCTTGGATATGAAGAGGAATCCTTTGAATGAGTTTTAAGGATTCTGTTTAATTAATTTTATTATGTATCATGTTTATATTTTCTATTTCCCAATATATTATGGGTATCATTTATGTAATTTGGATTTCCAAAACTGCTAAACTAATTGGTTCTTTAGGATTTTATTCCTTGTAATTATGCCAATGTAATAACATAATGCACCATTTCTAGGATTCTAGGGTTGGGGGGTTACAGTTGGTATCAAAGGAAGTTTAGTATCAACCTTGGAAACTAGATTTAGAAAATGTAGATTATGGAATATGACCCTAAGATAGACTGTGGGGATAAGTATATAATAACATCCTATAATTTTGGTAAAGTATATAGTATGTGGGTATTCCTAGAAATAAATCATTGTCTAAATTATATAAGTAGATGTGGTTCTAGCATAGATGTAACTAGGAGTAACAACTCTAATAAGGTGTTCTAAGACTAACCCGGTGTAACCTAGTACAAGACAATGGGCCTTACTGCGCACCTAGTTTGACACTCCAAAGGATATGCATAGGATAGTTTACATTTTATTTACCTACCATTACAAAGGATTTTAAAGTAAAGATATCCCCAAAGAAACCATTTTTATGATTATGAGCCTAGCTACACATAAAATTTTCAATTTATGTTAGGTATTTTTTTAGTTTTGGTATTATATATTATGATATGATCTAACCTAGTGTATGTCATAATTTAGAAATGGTGCCTAGTAGAAGGAATGTGAACCTCAATGATGCACGAGATTTAAAGAGTAATAAGGATCATATCATTCATGGTTTTAAGCCAATATTTCAAAGGGAAATAGTATCCTGAGCATTAACATCATATGAGGACATGGTATCATGTGATAATGGGATAGGTAAAGAGTACTCTAGGTATTATATATTTGGAGGTAAGCATGAGAATAAGAGGAAATATGGGAAAAATATGGTTAAAGTGATGAGGGGATAAAATTATTTTCCTACATGTGATAATTTTGGAAAGAAACTCTCCGGTACTTTCTTAAAGGTAATTGGAGTTTGTTATAAGTGTTGAGAAAAATTACACCATATTATTGATTTTATGGTAAATAATGAAATTAAAATGTGCAATGCTTCCACTGTAAGGAGATGAGATACTACGCAAATCATTGTCTCATGTATCAACGTGATATACCCTAAAATAGGCTCATAGATTGTGGTCAAGATTATTATACTACCAAAGAAGAAGAGTAATGATTAATGTTATTATGTTTGGATTCAATAATTATGTCATTTGAGAATTTTATAAATAATTCATTGGTTATAATAATTATGGAATATATGAGGATTTTACTTCATAATTTTTTTGTTAATAATTTGAGATCATATATTAAATACTGCCAAGAAATATTATTTAGTGGAAAGTAAAACTTTTTTGGAAACACATGGTTAAGGGAAATATATCCCTTAATATGTTCCTAATGTTAAGACAATGATGTTTGTGTAAAGAAATTATTTGTTTGGATCACTTAAATTGGACAACTGTTGACAACTAAAAAAATGAGTAATGATTTATTGACAAAGTGGTTTATTCTATCATTGACGGAGTCCACGCCATTTTTTTGGATTTAAAGAATATATTCAATAATTTATATTTAATTTAAGGAATAAGAAGAAAGAATGTTTTTAATAAAGTTTTATGATAATTCAAGTTATTACTATATTTCAAGAGAATACATGATAAAGGGGTTCATGTGTTTGGAAGGTGATGATTAAAGAGGCACTTCATGTTTATTAAAGTCTAATGATAAATTCATTTTGACCTTACTTATAAATTGTTAGATCAAAATATTTAAGAAAATTCAACAATTTATGAAATGGTTTAAGTTGAATGTTGGATGAGTTTTTAGAGTTTAAGGTATTACTTCACCATATGAAGAAACCTCTTCTATGAGGTTAAGTATAAATATTTCAAGGTGCAATCAAAGGAAAAGATTGTGTTTATAGAAATGTATATTTATTATATCCTTAAAAAGTGAAAAAATTTATAAACTCTAGGAAAAGGGACTTGGAATAAAAATGTTATCCTATTATAATAATTTTTAGGATATAAATGACCTTTATTTACACCACTGCTTTATGGTTTTGTGGTACATAAATTTCAACTAAACATGTTCTCTATCACTCTCTATCAGAACTTGATAGTAAGATTTCTCTTCCATGTTAAGGTTTTTACTAATGTTAACATATTATAAATACTAATTTTTTGGTGAACTTCACATTTCTCTTTACTTATTATTGAGATGTGTAATTAACACTATTTATTATGTGGGTATTTCAATAATAGTATTATAAAATATCAATCCCATGATTACTAAGATCAGGTTTAAATTGTGAGGATCCAATTTAATTAAAGTTAGGAGATTGTAACACCCCAATACTTTATAATATTTTCCTTTTAAAATAAATTTAGTTTTTTTCTAGCATTATTATATACAATACGAAGTTATGTTTACGCTATACATAACACTGAGTTATTTTGCATTCCACGCAAAACTGAGTTTTACCACCTTTTAATGGAACACATATTTTTTTTTAAATTTTATAAATTTTATTTGTAAAACTAAACTTAAATTTTGAATTCGTAATGTCAAAATTTTATTAGGGTGAATATTTGGTATTTTTTTGAGAAGTTTCATTTTTTGATTAATAGTAAAAAATGCTGCATTTTAGTTAAAAATTTTCTTTTTCTTTAAATAATTATTAGTGTTAAGTTATATTTTAAATCGGGTTTTAAAGTAAAAATAGATCAATTATACATATATTAATCAAATTTAGTTCATTTTAATAATTTTTATATTGAAATTGTATATAAAAACATATTGAACTTTCGAACGATTTTACTTTAAAAACCTGCTTTCTCACCACGTCTGCGGGATTAGCGTTAAACTTAAATTTCTCATATCTGTGTTTTTTATTTTGAAAAATGTACATACATGGTTTTAATAAGTATAATATTTTTGGTCTAATAAGGTCAAATTAATTTTTTACCAAAACCATTTGTGAAAGTGATTAAAATTAATTACGGTGATTAAGGTAAAATTAAGTTTAACAGGGGACTAAACCTTAATCTTAAGCGCCAAAGTGACCTAAAAACTTATTTAATAATACTAATAGTTCAACTATATACCCTATTGGTTTTTATTTTATGGTTTATTGGGATAATATTTCATGAAAGTTCCCTATATGATAAGTTAAGTAAGGAAAATGAAAAAAGGGAACCTTCCTTAACTTTAACATTTATAAAATATTGATATATGTAAAATCATAAAATTTTATCTTATAAGTATACTTTTTAAATATAAATGGATTATTTTTATCATAATAATTTATTATTAATTTTTAGAGATGAATTAGTTAATTAAAATGCATAAGAAATGCCAACATAGTGATTATTTTGTTAATAAACAACTGGAATAAATGATACTCTAAATATTAAAAGTGAAGAAAATTGATTAATTTATTATATTTAATTATTTCTTTAGATTAATATATAATGTTACAAATATGTTAAATTAATATATTTTAATTCAAATATAGTTTTTTATTTTTTCAAATTAAAAATAAATAAATAATTTCAAAATTGATATTAATGTTATTTTATAAACAAATAATTTATTAAAAGATTTAAAATTAATAAAAATATTATATTCTGAAAAGTTATTTTTAGTTTTTAATAAATATTAAATATTTTATATTAATATACCAATTTATCTTTTATAATTAACCTATTGACCCATAGTTTGTAAAAACATTTTTAGCACAATACAGATTAAAGAAGTGTTTTTACACGTTGCATGCACTTGTTTTAAAATTAATTTCCAACACACATGGGTTTTTTATTTTTTAAATTAGATATAATATTTAAAATTTTTTTATATATATTTTATAATAAATATAACTTTAATTTAGTTTTAATAGTTAAATTATATAGGTTAGAAAACTAGTTTCTTTAATAAAAAACATAATGATAAAATTGGGGAAACGTAGAAGTTAAAGAACCAAATTATAAAAATGCACTTATTTTTGTGTTTTTGATGACTTTATAGAACTTTTTTACCATTTAAACCATTATTTTTCAATTTTTTAGGAACATTTGGTAAATTATAACTCCCATTAATGTATACATTTTGGTATTTATAAGAGAAACACTCCTCCTCCCCTATAAAAAGGAACTCAACCCTCCAACTTCTTCACACCTCCCAAGCCAGTTTGGATCAAACAATATCTTAATAAATAGATACTAAAAATACCTCCCATAATCCTAGAAGCATCACCTTTTAAATAAATCCATCCAAGTAAGGCCTTTGGTGTAAACCAAAAGGATTTACCCAAATAAGAGGTAGCATCCTTCCTCAAGATCTTTAGTTTTTTTTCCTTTCTCCACTATTTCAATTATGCTTATTAAATGTTTATATAATAACACCAGTATAATAAATATAATGATATGTTGTTATATTAAGGTTTAAACATATACTTACACACACTTCCATCTAATTGGAAACAAAATTACTTTTCATATACGGTGAACTACCGCCCCGTGAAATGATGATGGTTCATTTTCCTTTACCATCTCTCATGGTTGGGAATTATGATGGACACACTATTAATATATGATATATAGATGATATTTATAATTTATTTATTCTTTTTTAATTCTTTTATAATACATACCTTAACACTTTCTATTTCATGTAAATATGATAACATGGTTTATGGAAGTGTGGACTACCGCCTCCTCAAAACGATGTGAATCGTTCACACTATACATAGAGCATATAAAGGATGATTTTAATAAAAAATATGCGACATAAATTACATATGTATGATATTAATGACACATTTAACTTTTTTTAAAATATAATATATCATTTTTTTATTTACTATTTCACATACTGAAAAAGTGATAATGTCGTTCGTGGACGTGTGGACTACTGCGTCCTCGATGCGAAGTGATTCCTTTTACATCATAAGAATTATATATATAATTATATATGATTAAATAACACGGTATTTATGATACAATGATCATTTATTAAATATATAATGTTACTTTTCTTCTTTCTATAATGATCATTGAAAAATGGGAATGGTGTTCATGCGTACGTACGACCTACCATCTCCATGATTGTAATGTTGGTTCATTTTTCATAACCATATTTCAGGATTGGTTTTAAAAGTATAATTTATGTATAAATATGATAATTATTTCATTACTATTACTCTTTATATGTCTATATAATTACCACTTTGACCATAGTTTACCTACCAATGTCGTTTTAACACATGAACCGAATTTGGTCAAAAACACCCAATGTAAACTTAATTGTTCAAGTAGTTGTATACAACACTATAATAAGTGAAATAAAAGTTATAATAAACATAATTTTTTTTGAATTAAGTAAATAATTAACATAAGTTTTTTATTCATAAAAATAAAGACACACATGACAAGTCAGACTCAAGGTAAGGGATTTCGTCTCAATTTACATTCTATTAAGACTTATTTTTTGTTTTGTACCAATTCACTTTTATATGGTGTATATAATTCCCTTAAACATATTATGTCATGAATATACTTTATATAATGATATTATATGTTTCATTTAATGTTATTACTTCATGGGGATTATGGTTTAAATGTTTCAAGGGGGTCTGGGACACTTTGGAATATTTAATAAATATTTTCCTTAAGAATTCTTTTAATGATCTTTAAATCATATTTCTATTCATGAACGTCAATAACCATTTTTGTTACTTATTATCCACTGTGTAATTATTGATAAATATGTATCCTTTATTCAATATTAATATTTGATGATAAGTCACATTTCTTATTAATAAAACTGATTATTTGATATATAAGGAATGCTTTGAACTAGAAGATGCTGGTGGAGCCCGGTTATAGATAGCCCCTAGATGCATCAGTAGTATCATGATATGAATTATTTTTCCAAATTAGAATAGTTTATACTATCTTGATAATATATCTTGAAAGTATAGTGGTCCATGTTCCAAATACATGATGTACAATATTAATGCACTGCCTTCATTTCAGTTATCATTTTTATCCATGAGATTTTGCGTTGACATATATATGGATGAATTTTCATGATTAGTTAATTGGTTAAATGACATGTGTTTAGGTATCTTACACTTCCATATTTATTTTTCCATATCTAGTTATTTTAATGGAATATGTTAGCATTTATTTACCTTTCTTTGTTAATTTATTCTCATTGATTCATTATTGCTTTGGTTATACTTACCCTTATGGAGCATTTGAGCTCACCTTTATTATATTTACTTTCCCCAGTTTATAAAGAGGAATTCTTTGAATTATTTTAAAGGATTATATTTAATTCCTTTTATTATGCATCATGTTTTTATTTTCTATTCCCAATGTATTATAGGTATCATGTATGTAATCTGGATTTCCAAAACCGATAAACTAATCGGTCCTTTGGGATTTGATTCCTTATAATCATGTCAATGTAATAAAATAATGCACCGGTTTTAGGATTTTTGGGTTAGGAAATTAAATTTTAAGTTTTAATTTGAATTACTTCATCTTAGGGGATTTTAATTAAGAGTCACCAAGTGGTAAATAATTTCATAACTTAATTTCTTTTCATTGGGTTATATTACTTACTTGTTCCCATTAATATTCTAAGACTATGTGGGTAATGGATTTTGACTATATATTATTGTATTTAGACTTGTTTTATATGTATTTTTAGTTGATGCACATAATTAATTCATTTGTTTATTCTTACTAAAACATTGTGATATTTGTTTACTTCACAATCTCATTTTATTTGAGATTGTTTACACTTGAATTTACATTAAAGGAAATTATTTGATCATTGTTTAATAAACCCATTAATTTTCTTCTCCTATGGTTATTCATGGCTATTTTCAATTACTAGTACCATTTTTTCCACTATAGTGTATTTAAAATGTTTTAGAAAATGTTTTCAAGAAAATCTGACTTCATTTCTCTCTTTTGTTGGAATTATGTTTTCATGCAAAACCATGTTTTCTTAAAAAAATTAAAAATATTTATAATGTTTTAAAATGATTTATCATAAGAATTTTCACCCATTTTCACTCTTTTTTTTTCAAATGAATATTATGTCCTTTTACAAAAATTACTATTTGTATTTAACAAAAATGTGAAAAGAATCTTATTATATTTTCCCAACAGGAAACTTTCCTAACCTTTTTAAAGTGAAAAAGGAATATTATTTTTAACTTTTATGGCATGTATAGAATTACCCATCATCATGAACATCATTTTTTTGAATCCTCCAATGAAATTTTGTGATGATATTTTTATATAAAATGTTTTTAATAGTAATTTTCAAATAAAATGATTTTCAAAAATGATTTTGAAAATAAAAAGGATATTTTCTTAAAGAAAATTTTAAAGATTTTTTATGGAATTTATATTCATCAATGAAAACAAACTGTTATTATTAATACAATGGTTATATGTTTTATTGACATCATCCTTATTCTTAATCTAGATGTCTTATGATTATCTTGACCAAGGATAGTATTGAAATTCACTTCCATAGATCATTTTCAATGTCATTAACGTCCCCTTGATTTATTCACTTTCCTATGATCATTAAACATTACATTTCCCCTAAATATCCATATCATTTATTATAGATATTATTTTTTCTTAAACCGTATACCATTTTTACATACAATATTTTCTTTGAAAGTTATTTGATTAACTAGAAAAATATTGATAAATTTTTATCCTTTACTCAATATAGTTACTTGATAAGGAACATTATTTGTGAATTAAATCGATTATTTGATATATGAGGAAAGATTTGGACATGAAATACACAGGTTGGGGACTGATTAATATAATCCCCTAGATGAATTGGTAGTCTCATTGGATGAATCAGTTGGCTAGCCTCAACTAAATAGGATTTCACCCAAAATATTTTAAACTATCTAGAGGATAGATCTTAATGGTAAAACTATCATGTGCCTGGGAAACATGACGTCTAATAATAAACCACTACCTTTATTTTAGACATCATTATTATCTATGACATTTTTATTATGACATTATCTCTAGATGAATTTCATTATCAGTTATTGATTAAATGGTATGTGTTTTCAGTTAAACACCTTTCCATATAAATTATGAATTATCTATTCATGAAATAAAGTTATTTAAATGGAATGTGTGTACAATTATTTACCTTTCCATATTGATAATTATCCAAGATATTTTCATATTGATGTTATATTTGGATGCAATTCCTTCTCGGTTTACTGATTATATGGCATGTTTGTTAGTTATTACCTTTCCATATTGATTATGCTTATTGATTCATGAATGTCTCCACTGTACTTAACCCTTACTAGGAATTTGAGCTCACCCTTGTTTTTTTTCATTTCCCCAGGATTCCATGAATGATACTCTGAAATATATACAATAATATACTTGCGATAATAATGATATTCTCCAAAAACATTATGTAGTGATTTTTGTACTCAAATTTAATGTAAGACTAATGTATGTATCTAGTTTAATAAGACTAAAAAATTGATCAGTCCTTCGAGATGTGTTTTCTTGTATCTTATGTCAATGTAATGGTAGAAGACATCAACTCCTTGCTTAATGGGGCTAGGTTTGTTGTAGTTGGTATCAGAGGAAGTTTAGTATAAAACTTGGAAACTAAGTTTAGGATAACATATATTAGGTAACAAAATATTATGATAGAATTTGAGGGAAAGTATACACGATCATATGAATGTTTTGGTAAGATATATATTATGTGATTTTTCCATGTAATACATCCATTTATAGATACTATAATTGTATTTGGTTTTGAAATAGATGTACCTAGGGATAATAACTTTGAAAAGGGTGTATTGAGATTGAATCGAGCATTACTCAGTACACAACAATGGGCCTTTATGAACTCCTAATTTGACACTCATATGGGATATGATTAGGATAATTCACACTTTATATAAAACCATTATGGAATATTTGTATAGATAATGAAAATGAATGACCTAGGTTATACCCTAGACCAAGGAATAACCTATGCTGAAATAAAATGGATGAATTATTTGTATAGAATTATTTTACCAATCGTATTTGTTTATAAGAATTATGAAATATCTAAGGATTGTGTTGAAATTTAGAAGAATATATGTCTTCATTAACTTAAGCATTATGAACACCATAATGGTTATGAGTTTAAGGATGATCATAAGTTCAAAGTCTTAAACACCCCTCTTGAAAATGTGTGTGGTGGGAATGTCACAAGATTAAGGATATTTTAGATAAATTTCCTGAATGTATATGTTTTAGTGGAAGAATTATTTATGGAATAATTAATTTAAATTTTATAGACATAATTTTAAAGGTATTGATAATATTTAGTATTGATAAGATCATTAATGACATTGTAATAATAGTAAAATAAGATTATTATACTTTATAAAAAAACTTTATTGAGTACCCTAGTAAAATAGATATTTAATTATTAATTTTATTTTAAGGATTTACATCATATTTTATTTGAATATTATAAGAATTATATTAATATATTTTCAGAAAAATGACAACCTGTATACTGAGTGACAACCCATCAAGTTCGGTAAGTCTATAGGGTCTTAAACTCATGACTAAGGGATGACAAGGGTTTAACACCTACCACTGGACCAAACAATGTCCTTGTAAATATGTCATTGTTTTTTGTTAAAAAATTTGAGTAATAAATATTAATGATATACCTGTAGAATTACTTTTTATTTTTAGATATTAATGTACTAACCATATTGGTTTTGGAAAATATTTAGAGATAGATGAAAAGACTTGTCACTATTTTATGGATCATATGATCCGACAAAAGTTAATTTTAGTGCTTTAGGCATAAAAAATTTGTTTTTAGATATTCATTTGTTGGAGTAAGTGATCGAATCACAATAAAATGATGAAATTGTGTTTATGGAATTGAAATTTATCATGTAAGTATATTTCCTTATATTTTTAGATAGAAACAGAATTCCTCAACATTTGGAAAATGATCATGAAATAAAAAAATGCTACCCTATTACATTCATATCTGATAAATCAAATAGTATTTCAAACCATAACATATTTAGTATTTTGAGGCCCTTATATTTCCATTGATCATTCAACTTCTTGTTAAAAATGACAAATATCACTCTCTATAAATATATATGTCTTCCTCCATGTCCATAGCTTCACTGGTCACTAATTTTCTCCTATTTATAAACCAAATTATGTGTTATTCCAGATGACTTATGTACTTAATTTTTTCTCCTATTAAGAGAATTTTTCATTAATCCTTTTAAGATGTGGGTTCTTAAAGAATGTAATTTCCAAATTTCAAACCCTTGATTATTGATATCAATTTTAAACTGACAGGATGTAATTTATTTAAGGTGGGGAGAATATAATACCCCAAAAATTCTAAAAGAATAACATTTTATTCAATAGCACATGTGACATGAAACACCTACGTTAGAAGAGAATATAACACCCCAATACTTTAAAATATATTTTTTTTTAAAATAAATTTAATTTCTTTTAAATCTTATTAAAGATGAAACTATGAGTTTCTTTAATATCTTGTATTACACACAAGACCTAGTTTTACCAAACAACAATATACTATTGATATTTTTATTTAATATGAAGTTATTGGTTGGGAGTTGGAATGTAGGGTATGCATAGGATTAAATAAATAATAAAAATTTATAGTTTAAACACATTTATTGGTTATCTGTAGATTATAAATAATAATAATAATCATTTAATAGAAATGTTTTTAGAGAAACTTATTTTCCTAAACAGAAGTTTAGTCGCGCTTGGTAAACAAAATTTATAATTAATTTTTAACACTTTTACAAAATTTATTTGAAAAAATAAAATTAATTTTTTTAATATTAATAACAAAATTATATTAGGGAGAATTCTTGGTATTTTTCTAAGAAGTTTATTTTTTTGATGAATTGTTAAAATACTGGATTTTACTTAAAAACTATATTTTCATCTAAATAATTTTTAATGATAAATTATAGTTTGAATTGGTTTTAAATTAAAAATATTTAAATTATACACTTATTAATCCAATTTATTCCATTGGAATCATTTTCATATT
Organism: Viscum album; assembly: GCA_963277665.1. Taxonomy (NCBI): domain Eukaryota; kingdom Viridiplantae; phylum Streptophyta; class Magnoliopsida; order Santalales; family Viscaceae; genus Viscum; species Viscum album. The sequence goes on along the minus strand of OY728150.1, from coordinate 1,512,973,447 downwards.
GAATTTAGAAATAAAAACTTTGAAAACTTTTAAACATTTTCACTTTAAAACTTCACCTTGTCGGCATGTCTACACGATTAATTTTAAATAAATTTTTGAAACTTATGTGAATTTAATTCGAAAAAAATATTCTATATTTAAAATAGTAATAATTCATAATTTATAATAAGGTCAAATTAATTTTTGTCCAAAATGAACAGTGAATGTGGTAAAAATTAATTACCACGGTTAAGGTAAAAATGGGTATACCAGGGGTTAAAATAAAATACAAGGTAAAAAATATATAAATTTTTTTAAAAACTATTTTATAGATATATTTATACCATTATACAAATAAGGCTAAATAATGGTACATTTTGGATCATTTTTACATTTGAAATACATGGGATTACCCAATTATTTTTAAAAATACCAAGTGTTTCACCACCCCTACTTATAAAAGGTTACACCCTATCCACCATAATTAAAACTTTTAAACCTTTCTAGTTCAATAAATACTAGCCAAAATAACTTAAAAAATTTCCACCCATCATCCTATAATCCTTATATTGGGAATAAATCCAACCATTGAAGTTTTTAGTGCAAACCTAAGGAGGATACCCGAAGAAGAGGTAATGTTTTTCAACAAGCACCTTTATTTTATTTCCTTCACTGCATCCTTAAATTCTTATTATAACATGATTATATAATAAAATTAATATATTAAATATACTGAGATGTTTCTATGTTAAGGTTATGACCTAAAATGACACATTCTTCCATCAAATGGGTTATAAAATCATTATTCGTGTGTACGGAGGACTACCTCCTCAAGAACCAATATCATTCATTTTTTCATTTACAACTATCAAGGTTGGGTATGATGGTGGATATAAAGTATATACATGATTTTTATAAAATATTTATACTTATGGAGTCATTATATCATATATAAATTTTTACCTTCCATTCTGTAGGAGATATGATTGTGTTTCTCGTATGAACTATGGACTACTGCCTCACGAAATGATGTGATTCGTCTTTCACTAATGATTCACATAGAATGTAATAAAGATAAATTTAATGGTTATATGTGATATAAATGACATAATTATGATATTAATTACATATTTATCATTATATAAAGATAATATATATATATATATCATTTTTTTATTCCTTTCCACTCACTTAAATATGATAGCAACATTCATGTACGTGTGGACTACCACATTCACAAAATGATGTGACTCTCTTTTCATCACCACACCACATGGTGTGCCGTCTCGTTGATCATAACACACTTCATTTTTCATAACCACCCTTCATAAAAGTAAAATTGTAGTAAAAATATTTTAATCATGTCATTATTATTATTCTGTATATGATATAACTATATAATATGTGAAATAATTGTAACTTCATTAAAAAACACACATGATAAAATAAGGCAATTATTATCCAAAATAATGAAAATAATGAAATATTATTAATGAACTAGTGATAATATATTACAAAAAGACAATATATGATATTATAAATATTAATACTGTTCTTTAATAAGTTAATAATATTCATAAATTCATTATGCAGGAGGTTAAATCTTGTTCGACTAAGGGAAAGGATGAGGTAAGGGATTTCATCTCAATATCATTTCATTGAGGCATATTGTAATGTTATACACATAGTTTATTTTATATGGTAAATATAATATTCCATTGACATGTAATACCATGAGTAATTAATTATTCATGGTATTTTAATTTTCAATTTTAATTATTTCATCTAAGTGGATTTCAATTAAGAGATAGAAAGTGGTAAAGAATTTCATAACTCAATTTCCTTTCATTGGGTTATATTAATTCTTCATTGTCATTAATATTATAAAATTATTTGTGTAATTAATTTTTAGTATATATTGTTTTATTTACACTTGTTTTACATTGATTTATATTTTATACACCTAATCGATTCATTGGTTGATTGTCACTTCAACGTTATGATCTTTTCAAGGGGTTACTTCACAATATCATTTTGTTTGGGATTTTTTACACTTGAATTTACATTAAAAGATATTATTTGATCATTGTTTAATAAACCCATTAATTTTTTTATCATATGAATATTGGTGATTATTTTCATGTAATAATACCATTTTTTCACTATTTGTTACTTAAAATATTTTATAAAATGTTTTCAAGAAATTCTAACTTTATTTCTCTCTTCTGTTAGAAATATGTTTTCTTCCAAATCCATTTTTTCTAAAAATGTTTTTAAAAATGTTTATATCCTTTTCAAGATGATTTATAAAAACAATTTTCACCAATATTTACTTTATAAATTATTTTCTCAAAGTAATATTATGTTGTTTTCAAAATAATTACCATTTGGCTTTCATAGAAAATGTGAAAGGAATATTCTTGTCATTTTCTGAACAAGGCACTTTCCAAAATAATTTATTTTGAAAAATGAATGTTCTTTTTAAAGTTTATGACATGTACAGAATTACCCGTATTCATGAACATCTTTTTTCAAGCTTCCCTTGCAATTTTATGATGTTCTTTTAAAAGAAAATGTTAATAAAATTTTTTTTCAAATAAAATTATTTTTAAAAAATATTTTCAAAATAAAAATGGGCAATTTCCCCAAGAATGTTTTTAAAGATATTTTATGTAATTTATATTTATCAAAAAAACAAATCTTTATTATTACTCTAATGGTTATAAATTTTGTTGATACCATCCTTATTCTTCCTTTGTATGGATTATGATTATGTTGACTAAGGATAGTATTGGAATTCCCTTCCTTGAATATTTTTTGTAGTCATTAACTTACCCTTGAGTTATTAACTTTACATCTATCATTGAAAATAAAATTTACCCTAAATGTCCATATCATTTATCATAGATATGATTATTTCCTAAACCATATACATTTTTTCATATGGGTTTTAATTCGAAAGATATTTGATTAACATGGGAAATATTGATAAATATGTATCATTTACACAATATAGATATTTGATAAGGCACATTTTTTAAAAATTAAATCAATTATTCAATATATGAAGAATTATTTGTACATGAAATACATGGGTTTGGTGTGAGTTAATTTAATACACTTGATTTATGTTTATTCTAGTGAGAATATCAGTTGGCTAGCCTTAAATAAATGGAATTTCACCCAACATGTTTTAAACTTTCTAGATGATAGATATTGATGGTAAATTTATCATGTTCCTAGGAAACATGATGTCTAATAATAAATCATTTCCTTCATTTCAATTATTATCATTATTTAGGATATTTTCACTATGAAATTATCTATGGATACATTTTATTATCAGTTATTGATTAAATGTAATGTGTTTTTAGATATAAACCTTTCTATATTTATTATTCCTTATCTATTTATGTAGTCAAGTTATTTAAATGAAATGTGTGTTCAGTTATTTTTCTTTCCATATTGATTATTATCCTAAAGATTTTCGCATTGATATTTTTTCTGGATTCAATTACTTCTCAGTTTTTTGATTATATGGAATGTGTGTCTAGTTATTACTCTTCCATATTGATTATGATTCATGATTCATGAATTATTCTGCTATGATTAACCCTTACTGGGCATTTTATCTCACCCTTATTTTGTTTCCTTCCCCAAGGATTCTATGAAGGATACTATGAAATATATGAAAGAATATTCTAGATAGAATAATGATCTAATCAATAAAAAACATATGTTTTAATTTGTGTATTAAAATTTAATGTAAGACTCTTGTATGTATCTAGTATACCAAGACTATTAAACTGATTGGTCCTTAAGAATGAAATTCCTTGTATCTTATTCCAATGTAATGGTATCAAAAATCAGCTCTAGTATTACTAGGTTTGGGGTCACTATAATAAGGATTCAAAGGAAGTTTATTATAAACCATGGGAACTAAATTTAAGATAACATAGATTAGGTAATATAACCCTATGATAGAATTTAAGGATAAGTATAGAAGAACATCCTAAAGTTTAGATAACATAGAGTTTATGTGGTTTTAACTTGAAATAAATCCATATCTAGATACTAAAAGTGTACATAGTTCTAGAACAGATGTACCTAGGGGTAGTAACTCTGAAAAGGGAGCGTCATGGTCGACTTGAGAATTACCTGGTACCGAACAACGAACCTTACTACACACCTGGTTTGACACTCTTAGGGGATATACTTAGGATAATTTAGACATTCTTTACAAATCATTATAAAGGATTTTAATAGATAATGATGATGAATGTCCTAGTTTAAACCCTAGACTAAGGAAGAACCTATGTTGAAATAAAACGGATGACGTATTTGTGTAGAATTATTTTACAAATGGTATTCGATGATAAGAATTATGAAACATATAAGGATTGTGTTAAATTTTAGAAGAATTTATGTCTTCATTTACATAAGAGTTATGAAAAGAATCATGGATATGAGTTTAAGGTTGATCTTAAGTTCAAATTATTAAAAACCCCTTTTGAAAATGTGTGTGGTAGGAATGTCACAATAGTAAGGACATTTTAGAGAAATTTTTGAAAATTATATGTTTTAGTAGAAGAATTATATAGAGAATAATTCATTTACATTTTATAGACATAATTTTGAAGGTAATGATAACTGTTAGGGTTTATATGATCATAAATGACATTATAAAAATACTCAAATAATATTATTAGACTTTTTAAAAAACTGTATTGAAAATTCTAATAAAATGGTTGTTTAATGATTGATTTTTGTCAATGATTTCCATAATAATTTATTTGAACATTATAGGAATTTTATTAATATAGTTTTAGAAAAATGAAAACTTGCATATCGAGTGACAGCCCATCATGTCTGAAAATTAAGTGGAGCTTTAACCCATGACCAAAGGATGATAATGGTTTAGAACCTATCACTATCCCATGCGATGTCTTAGTTAATATGTTGTTTTTTAGTTAAATAAATTGATAAATAAATATTAATGATGAACAAATTGTATTAATTTTTAGGTTTAGAGATTAATTTATTAAACATATTGGTTTTAAAAAATATTTAGAGACACGTGGAAATACTTTTCACTCTTTTATAGATCTTATGATCTGTTAAAATTGAATTTTAGTGCTTCGGGCATAAAAAAATAATTTTTGGATATTAATTTCTTAGAGTAAATGATCAAAGAATAACTAAAGAATGAAATTTTGTTTATGTAACAAAAATGTATGAGTTAAATATATTTCCTTATATTCTTAGATAGTTAAATAATTACTCAACAATAGGAAAATGATCTTAAAATAAAAAAAAAATGTTACCCTATTACATTTAAAGATGGTGAATTAGATGGTCTTTCAAATCATCATAGATTTATAATTTTAAGTCCACTTACTTTCTATTTATCATTAACCTTATTGTGATAAATGACCATTATCACTCTTTATAAATGTTTATGATTTTCCTCTATATCAATATCTTCACTTTCCACCAATGTTCTCATACTAAGAAACCTAGTTATGTGTTATTCCAGAAGAGAATCATCCATTATTTAATCTCTTATTAATAGGATGTTTTATTAAATATTTTACGATGTGGGTTTTTCAATAGTTATATTTTAAAATTTAAAATCCTTGATTACTAATATCGAGTTTAAATTATAAGTAAATGATTTATTTAATTTTGGGAGAATGTGACACCCCAAAAATTTTAAAAGAATAACATTTTATTAAATAGGGCATGTGACACACAAAATCTTTATTATAAGAGAATATAACACCACAATAATTTGAAATATATTTATTTTATACTAAATTTAATTTCTTTGATAGCTTATAATACACATAAAAATGATTTTCTTCGATAGCTTTTATTATACAGAATACTCAGTTTTACCAAACAACCATATACTATTAATATTATTATTTAATATGATAGTTATCAATTATCCATTAAAATAGAGGTTATAAATAAGATTAACTATCTTATTCAAATACATATTTTACACACATTTATTGGTTATATATTGATCATAAATAATTATAAGATTCATTTAAAATAAAAATGAATCTTTTCAGAGAAACAATATTTTCGTAAAAGACGGTTTAGTCACACTTGGAGTACATAATTAAAAATTAATTTTTAACACTTTTAAAATATTTATTTGAAAATAAATTAATTTTTAAAATTGTAATACAAAAATTATCTTAGAGTTATTTTTTTTCATTTTTATGAGAAATTGTATTTTACGAATAGTGAAAAATAATGGATTTGAATTGAAAACATCCTTTATATATAAATAATTTATAATGTTAAATTATATTTTTAATTGATTTTAATGTCAAAATAGTTCAATTATACATCTATTAATTCAATTTAGTTCATTGTAATACATTTTATATTGAGTTTAGATATAAAAACTTTGTAAACTTTTGAACTTTTCACTTTCTTAACCCATTCTATCGTCATGTATGTGGGATTAATTTTAAATTATATTTTCAAAATTATGAGAATTTAATTTATAAAAAAATTACATATTTTGAATAATAATAATTTATAATTTATAATATTTTAAACTTTATTTTTGACCAAAATGGATGGTGAATGTAATAAAAATTAATTACTATAGTTAATGTAAATATGGGTTTACTAGGGCATTAAAATAAAAAGATAAGGTTAAAAATAACTTATACAATCATTTAAAAACTATTTTATGACCATATTTCAATAATTAAACCTATAAGGATTTATAATTGTATATTTTTTACTCTTTTTACATATGAAAAATGTAAGATCACTCAATTATTTTCAAAAATAGCAAGTTTGTCCTCTCCCCCACTTATAAAAGGTTACCCTTATCCTATCCACTTAACACCTTTAAACCACCTTGGATCAACCAATACCTACAAAAATCACTTCAAAAATTACATATACTCATCATAGAAGTATTATTGTTTTCATAAATCCAACCTTTTAAAGATTTATTAAAAACCTAAGGAGGATACTCAAAGAAGAGGTAACATTCTTCAACAAGTGACTTCATTTTATTTCCTTATCCACCTCCTTTAAGTACTATTATACAATGATTATATTATAAACTTTGTATATTTCATATAATGATATTTTTATGTTAATTTTTTTACTTTCAACCACACACATATTTATAAAATGGGTTACAAAATCATCATCATGTGTACGACAGACTACCGCCTCATGAACCATTGTTTATTTTTCCATTTCTGCCACTCAAGGTTGGGTAGGATGGTAGATATAAAGTATATATATATTATATTTATAAAAAAATTATACCTATGTAATCATTATATCATATATATATTTTTACCTTCCATTTATTAGGAGATGTGATAACGTCACTCGTGTGTACGCAGGACTACCGCCCCACGAAATGATGTGATTCGTCTTCCACTAATACTTCATAAGGATAGGTGATAAAGATAATGTTAATGATTAAATGTGATATAAATTAAATAATTATTATATTAATGACTTATTTATCAATCTATAAATATAAATATAAATATATATATATCATTTGTTTCTTTTCTTTTAACTCACAAAAATATTATAACACCATTTGTGTATGTGTGGACTACTGCCTTAATGAAATGATGTGACTCTCTTTTCATCAGCACAATAAATAGATTAAAAATATAAGTATAAAATATGGTACATATTATATTATTTTAATTAGTTAAAGGTAAAATATTACTTACCTTATTTCCGTAATGGTCATTGAAAAATGAAAATGTAACTCATGCTTACGTATGACCTACCGTCCCTATGACCATAACATACTTCCTTTTTCATAACCATAATTCATGATTGGTTTTAAAAGTATATTTATTGTAAAAATATTATAATTAATTCATGATTTTTATTCTAGATATTATAGAACTATATAATATTCACAATAAATAGAGCTTCATAACAAAACAAACATGAGAAAACAGGGAAATTAACACCCAAAACAAAGAAAATAATGAGTGATTATTAACGAATGGGTGATAATAAATTATAAAAGGATTATATATGATCTTATAAATATTAATATAGTTATAGAATAAGTTAATAACATTATTAAAACCATAATACATGATGTTAAAGAACATTAGACTAAGGGAAAGCACGGGGGAAGAGATTTCTTCTCAATTTCATTTCATTGAGGTATATTGTAATGCTATGAAGATAGTTTATTTTATATGGTGTATATATTTTCCATTTGACATGTAATTTCTTGAATAATTCATTATTTATGGTGCTTTAAATTTAAATTTTAATTATTTCATCTAAGGGGATTTGAATTAAGTGTTACCAAGTGGTAAAAAATTTCATAACTCATTTTATTCTCATTGGGTTATATTACTTTCTCATTATCATTAATATTATAATAATATTTCTGTACGAACTTTTGAATATCTATTTTTTTTATTTTAATTTTTTCTTTATGTATTTTAAGTTGATACACATAATTGATTTATTGGTTTATTATCACTTTAATTTTATGATCTTTATAAGGGTTTAATTCACAATCTCATTTTATTCAGGATTATTTAATATTGAATTTACATTGAAGGAAATTATTTGATAATATTTTAATAAAATAATTAATTTTTTCTAATATGTTTATTCATGATTATTTTCAAGTGATAGTACATTTTCCCACTTTTTGGTCCTTAAAATATTTTAGAAAATATTTTTAAGAAAATCCAACTTTATTTATCTCTTTGGTTGGAAATATGTTTTTTTCCTAAACTATATTTTCTAAAAATGTATTAAAAATGTTTTTAACCTTTTCAAAATTATTTATCAAATAATGTTTCACCCATTTTTACTCTAAAAATGTATTCAAATGAATCTTATGTCATTCTAAGAATAATGGCCATTTGGATTTTTTTTGAAAATGTGAAAGGAATCCTTTTATCATTTTCTGAATAAGGCTCTTTAATAACCTTTTTATAGTGAAAATTAATGTTATTTTTATCTTTGATGACATGTAAGAAATTACCTCACATCATTACTATCATTTACTTTAATCTTATTTTTCAATTTTATGATGTTATTTTTAATAAAAACGTTTTTAAAAGTGATTTTAAAAGAAAAGAATTTAAAATATGATTTTCAAAATAAAAATGATATTGTCCTCAAGAATGTTTTTAAATATATTTTATGGTACTTATATTCATCAGTGAAAATAACCCTTTATCCTTACCTTAATGTGTACACATTGTATTTATATCTACTTTATTCTTCCTCTGGATGAATTATGATTATTCTGACCAAGGATAGTATTAACATTTACTTCCTTTAATCATTTTTGTAGTCATTAACATCCCCTTGAGATATTCCCTTTATTGTGATCATTGAACATTAAATTTCCCCTGAATATCCATATCATTTATCATGGATATGATTATTTTCAAAACTGTATACCATAATTATATATGGTGTTCACTTTGAAAGTTATTTGATTAACTCAGTAAATATTGATAAATCTATATCCTTTAATCAATGTGAATGTTTTATGAGGCACATTTTTTGTGAATTAAATTGATAATTATATATATGAATAACGGTTTGAACATGAAATATATAGGTTGCGGACCGGTTAATGTAATCCCCTCGATGCATCGATTGTCTCATGGGATGAATCAGTTGGCTAGGCTTAACTAAATAAAATTTTACCCTATATGTTTTAAACATTATATAGGATAGATAATGTTGGTAAAGGTACCATGTTATGGATAAACATGACTTATGATAATTAATCATTTCCTTCATTTCAGTTATTATTATTATTCAGGAGATTTTCCCCATGAAATTATCTATGGATGCATTTCATTATCAGTAATTGATTAAATGGCATGTGATTTCAATTTTTCACCTTTCCATATTTATTATGTATTATTTATATATATAGTCAAGTTATTTAAATGGAATGTGTGTTCAATTATTTCCCTTTCCATATTGATTATTATCCAAGATAGTTTCACATTGATGTTATCTCTGGATACGCTTCCTTATCAGTTTATTGATTATATGAAATGTGTGCTCAATTATTATCTTTCCATATTTATTATTATTATTGATTCATGAATGGTTCAATAATACTTAACACTTACTGGGCATTTAATCTCACCTTAATATTTTTCCTTTCCCTAGGATTCCATGAAAGATAATATGAAAGATATGAAAGAATATACTAGAGGTAATAATTATGTTCTAAAAAAAAATCTTTTAATTTTTTTTATTCAAACGTAATGTAAGAATCATGAATTTATCTAGTTTACCAATCCTACTAAACTAAACATGTAACATCCCAACCTAGCTGAAAACTAAGATGGTAGTCAGACTGGAGGGTCACATGGCCTCAAGCATGCCTCCCTATATTCCAAAGGCTGCAGACTAGCAGTAAAGGTATGAGTAGGTGACAATGGGGAAAATATACCCTCATGATCAGAGTTCTAAAGAAGTATTATATAAATAGATAATAGGCAATAATGTAAAATATAATAATGAAGGACAGAGCAGTTGAAAAATTATATAAAATGTATATAGAATATGGCCAATTCTAATATACAAGAATTCATTCATTCAAAGATGATGTTACATAACTATAGAATTATATATACAAAAAGAATCACAAAATAGTATAGAAAATGGAAAAAATAAAAAGAAAATAAATTCCTAAGGGAGATCTTCATGAGAATCTCGAGATCCATCTCGGTCCTATTCTCCTAACTCCCAGGTACAAGCTAAAGAACACAAGCATCAACCATTGTCCTGCAAACATAATGTCTACTCAGGTACCCTAGTGTAATAGTTGAAACACCCCAAGGTTTTAAAAATTAAATTAAATGCATGAAACTTTGTTTTAATTAGAAATTTATAACTATCCTTTAAACATAATTTTGCAGCTTCTATGTTTTTAATTTCGAAAAAACAGTCATCTACATTTGTGTTCAATAAGTTATTTGGAGTATGATGAGACCAACTTGTTTTTTTGGTGAATAGTAAAATACCCTTATAAATAGTAATATAAATCTAATGAATAGTAAATTTCATTATCATTTTATTTTCGTAAGGCTTTATGATAATAACATCTTGGTTAATTTTTTAATTTTATATAAAAGCAGTTATAGATTTTAAATTGTTTATTTTTTAATTAAGTATGATTTTATTTAAAAATTAAATTAATGATATTTATAAAATTACTATTTAAAAATGGACTACATTTTTGAATTCTATGCATCGAAAAATGGTTAGGGTAAATTTTGGGAATTTTTTGAAATAGCTGATTTTTCAGTGCATAGTAAAAATACAGTTTTGTGTTTCGGTGTGTTAATGACATCATTAATGATGTAATAATTATGTAATAAATATGGTAGACTTGTGTGTAGTAAAATAATATGTATGGTTTCCCAAGTGTCTATTACCTTGAGCAAATACTAGGGGAAAACCCATGGTTTTGTAAATACCACTAATGAGGTGTCCCTTGGAAATTATTAAAATATTCCGTCACTTTTTCTCTAAATACCAACCAATCCTTCATTAACTTCATTCACATTTCTTCCTCAACAAATCTCTGGACTCCTTAACTCCCTATTATTCCTACCAAGGTTTCCTCAATCCCCCAAGGTACCAACCTTCATGTTTTGGGAGTTACTCTACAAGGTAAGAGAATTATCAACTTCTTTCCTTTTCCATTCAAGTTCTCTTTTTTGTGGTATAACTATCAAGTTTCTATACCATGTTCTTATTTACTTCTTATTCGTGATATATTATATAATATGATTCTTTTTTGGATGGGTGAACAATGTCCCCTCTCTTTTTAATATTTTCTAAAACTATGTAGCATAGCCGTTAGGCTGCCGAATTTTTGTAAGAAATTTCTCAATTATTATTTTATTTTGAGTTTCTTTATTTTGTTATTATTTCCTCATATCCTCTTACCCAAGAGGCATGAAAGATCCATAAATCATGTATATTGTGTATTTTCTCATGTTCATGGAAAATTCATCATTATTCTTCTTCTCCTCTCCCAGTTATTTAAGGAATAAAAACATTGTTCGTGATGTGTCGAATTACCAACATCATGGATAATGTGATTTCAATTTGCATTAATTATTTCAAGTATGGTCATGAAACCATTTTTATGGATGAAACAGGTTATAATATATATATATATATTATTTATTATCCATGTTTTTGGAATTATTTTAGGCTCATGTTTTAATTTATAATACAAAATGAGGTTGTTATTATCAAAGAACCAATAAAATGATCTAAACGAACATCATTAATGTTTTAACTTATGAATCATCCTCATATCAAAATTCAAAATAATAAATGGTATAAATTATTATAATTTAAATATGTAAATGACATTACATTCCAATTATGGAGTTTCACTTCCAATCAACAATAGTATCCATCATTAACCAATCATAGAAAACATGTAAAGAAAACACCCCAAAACAATGAAAGGTACAAAATACTAACAAATAAAGGGTGAAATGATGTAATGAAATAATAATTTAAGATATAATAAAGATTTATATGTTTCTATAATATATTAATAACAATATTTTAACCATCATACAAGATGTTTAAACACATTTGAAGTAAGAAGAACCCGAGGTAAGGGAATTCTTAACCCGATTTCCATTCGTTGGGTTAACCTTCTTCTTTATTCATTATGTGGTATTAAGATTATTGGTGTGATTAATTTTTGTTTATATTATGTTTTATTATGTGTATTTATATTGTATACACATATCCTTTAAATTATATTAATTCTCACTCCAATTATATTTTAAAGGACATTCCTTTTAAAACCCTTATAAAACTCTCTTTAATAAATTTCAAAAGGATTGTTTTTTTCTTATGTGTATGAAATGAGTAGTTTCTCATAATTTAAAGATACTTTATTACATTTATATGTTACTTGGACATTATTTATGTTGGTTTTAGACCATTATAGCTCTATATATGTTGGCTTGATCCCCTTTATAGCTCAATATATGTTGGGTTGAGCCCATTATAACGCAATATATGACGGGTGAGACCCATTATATATATCCAATGCATTTGGTACTCCTGAGATGGAAGTTAACCAAAGTTTTATTCCATGTGTAAGGTTGAATGTAATATTTTTATGGTAAATATTTCCCAAGGTTACTATATGATGTTTCTATGCATTTGAGTTTTTATGATTATGGGTTTTGTTGGTTTTTATGTTATCACTTGACTAATGCTTTTTATCTTTATATCACTTACTGATTTTATACTCATCCCATGTTTTTTAAAATGTTTTTCACAAGATATAAATATGGGTAAGAGAAATAATGGATTTATGATGTTTTATATTGAGTGTTTTCAAAGAAATCATGCTTTATTTTTAAGGTTTTATATTTTGAAAAAAATGGAAACTGTTTTAGTAGTATCCTCTTGTATGATTTTGGAATGTTATGTATATAAGGTATCCCAATTCTATAGAACTATAAACTCAAAAATATCCTCAATGTGTAATAATGTATATTCTTGACTAAAATTCAAGATTAAGTAACATTTTAAGGTCAGGCCCTTAAAGTTGGTATCAAAGGATAGTTTAGATAACTTTAGGGGATGTGATGATATTAAAGAATAACATAAATGATTTTTACTCTATGGTAATTTGAAATGTTATAGAATTTAAAGATTACTTTGTTTATTCATCTAAGTTATGTTTGTATATAATGGTTTTCCATAGAAGTAATAAGGAAGAGGAAGTAGGAAGGCACCAAGAGGTGGATGCATGTCCGAATCTACAGCCCGAAATGGTGGGAATCAGAACCAAGGAGTTTGTGACAACAAAGGATCAGTTGAATCAATCAATACACAGAGGTGGTATCCATGCTAGAGAGGAACATTATCAACCATGAAGAAACATGTCTTTTATGGAGAATTTTATGAGGCAGCATCCTCCAACATTCTGTGGAACTGTAGATCCAGTGATAGCTGAAGGATGGATCAATGCTCTAGAAAAGATATTTGATGTCATGAGATGTTTAAAACATCAAAAGTCAATATTAGAAATTTATATTTTGGAAGGTAAATCTGATCAATGGTGGTCTCTGGTTAAGAATAAGAGAGAAAAATATGATCTTGACAGTTTGGAATGGGATGATTTTAAGAGTATCTTTTTAGAAAAATATTTTCCCAAAACTGTTTGAATCAGAATGGAGAAAAAATTATTGGAACTGAAGCAGAAAGATGATAATTTTGTGGAAGCATATGAAGACAATTTTACAAGACTTTCCATGTATGTACCAGATTTTACTCAGGATTTTGAAAGTAAAATTAATAGATTTTATTCTGGTTTGAAACCATTTTTGTGAAGAGATTTGGAATCATGAGAGTTTAAAAGATATGATAATATTGTTCGTTGTGCTAAAAAAGATGATATGGAGTTTGTGAAAACATATGTGCATCATGATGACAATAATAAGAATCGATTAGGTTGGTTGGAAATGGGGAAGAACTCATCAAAGAAGTCTAGAGGTCAGAAAATTAATTTCCATTCTTTTGAAAAGTGTGGTAAAAGGCATCCTGGTGAATGTCTTGTAAATTTGGGGAAATGCTACTGATGTGGGAAGTTTGGACACATGTCTCATGAGTGAAAAGAAAATGATCCAAAAAACCAATGATAAGCCTATGGTGAGATGATTTAACTATAAGTAATTGGGTCATTTTTCTAATGTTTGTCCGAAGCTAGTTACTCAAGCAGGGAATAAATAAGATTGGAAGAATAAGGGTTTGGTAAAATCTTTTGCAACCACTTCAAAAAATGTTGTGACATAAAATGAAGTGGTATAAACTACATTTATTTTTTTACAAATGTTGTAAATGTGTTGTTTGATTTAGGGTTTACATATTCCTTCATTTCTGATAAATTTTCTGAAAAATTGGTAATTCAACCACAAGAAATGAAGTAAGATTTCATGGTAAAAACACCTAGAGTAAATATTATGGAAAAAAGAAATTATAATAATATTCATATATTTGTCTCTGGAAATATTTTACCTGAAAACCTTATTTTTTTCCTCTAGTAGAGTTTTATGTTTTTCTTGGTATGGATTGGATATCTTTTTATCAAGATAAGATAAATTATAGAGAAAAAGAAGTTTTTTTTCAGAAAGACTTTCATTTTGTGTACATGAATAAACTCATACCATTAATAACATATCAGGAAGCTAAGAAACTAATTAAGGATGGAAATGAAAGTTATCTTTCTCATATTTTTGAAGATAAGGGAACTATCCAGATTAATGAAGTACCATTGGTAAATGAATACATGGATGTTTTCCCGATGATTTTTGTGGTGTTATTCCTAATCGAGAGGTTGAGTTTACTATTGAATTAGTTCCCGAAGATAAGCCAATTTCAATACCTACTTATCAAATAACCCAAATGGATCTTCTCTAATTAAAAAAAAAAATTCAAAATTATTAGATAAAGTCTTCATTCGACCCACCACTTCACCATGGGGCCCTCCTGTCTTATTTGTTAAGAAAAAAGATGGTTCAACAAGACTTTTAATTGATTATAGATCCTTGAATAACATTACTTTTAAAAAAGTATCCTTTGCCTCATATCGATGATTTATTTTATTAGCTCTAGGGAGAAAAGTATTTTTTGAAGGTTTACCTGAGGTTGGGGTACCATCAGTTGAAAGTAAAGGATAAAGACATCCTGAAGACTATGTTCTATACTAGATATAGTCATTATGAGTTTTTAGTTATGCCTTTTGTGTTAAATAATGAACCTACTGTATTCATGGATCTTATGAATAGAATATTACATGATTTATTGGATAAGTTTGTGGTTGTATTTGTTGATGACATTCTCATATATTCTAGAAGTAAAGAGGAGCATGAAAAAAATCTAAGGGTTGTTTTAAAAACATTAAAAGAAAATAAATTGTATGGGAAATTCAGAAAGTGTGATTTTTGGTTGCAACAGATTTCTTTTCTTGGGAACATTGTAAATAAGGATATAATAACATTTGATCATGCCAGAACAAAAGTGGTTGATGAATGGATAAGACCTACAAATATTACAAATATTCATAGTTTTCTTGGACTAACAGGTTATTACTGATGGTTTGTTAAAAACATTGCATGGTTGTCTAGCCTGCTAACTAAGTTAACATGAAAAGGGGTTAAATTTTTTTGTATAGAATAATGTGATGTTTGTTTTCAGAAATTGAAAAAGAGATTAGTGAATTCTCCTGTTTTGGCCTTGCCTTCCTGAAATGGTAAGTTTTTCATCTACTGTGATGATTCGTTGAAGGGAATTGGTTTTCTTTTGATACAAAATGAATAGGTAATTGCTTATGCTTCAAGACAACTTAAACCTCCTAAGTTAAATTATCCCACACATGATTTGGAATTGGGGGTTGTGTTTTTTTCTTTTAAAATTTGGAGACACCATTTATACAGAGCCAAATTTCAAATATATACTCACCATAAAAGTTTGAAGTATATATTCACTTAGATGGAATTAAACATGAGGAAGAGATGATGGATTGAACTAATAAAATATTCTTATTTCATTATCAATTACCATACAAGAAAAGAAAACAAAGTAGAAGATTCCTTGAGTCAAAAACATCATGCATCATTAACCATGTTATGTTTGGAACATGATCCCTTGTTTAATGATTTGATGAATTTTGGATTAGAAGTTGTTGGTGAAAGAAATACGTCTGTTTTTTTATCATGTTTTAGTGAGTCATAATTATTAGACAGAATTAAGCAAGCATAGAAGGAAGGCTGTGAGATACAGAAAAAGGTATAATTGGTTAAAATGGGTAAGCTTCTAGAATTTAACCTTGATAAAGATTATGTTTTAAGATTTGGTTAAAGGTTGTGTGTTCCTTGTGATTCCCAGTTAAAGAATGATTTGTTGTGTGAATCTCATAGTTCTCCATTTTCAGTTCATCTTGGGAGTAATAAGATACACAGAGAACTTCAAGAGTATTATTGGTGGGATGAAATGAAAAGGGATATTGCATAATTTACTATGAAATGTTTGACATGTCAACAGGTTAAAGCAGAGCGGCAGTTACTGAAGGGGATGCTTTGGACTTTCCAGTGCTGGAGTATAAATGGTAGAATGTATCCATGGACTTTGTGGTGTGACTACCAAAGACTTACCGAGGTAACAATTCTATTTGGGTTATTGTGGATCAGCTGAAAAAATATGTACATTTTATTTCAAATCAAGATACAATGTATTTGGATCATATTTCTCGACTGTACCATAAAGAGATTGTTTTGCTACATGGAGTTCCTCTTTCCATTTTATCTATTCAGGATCCCAAGTTCACTTATAACTTTTGGAAGGGGATTCAGAAGTCATTGGACATAGAATTATTTTTCAGTACAGCTTTCCATCTTCAGTTAGATGGGCAGTCAGAACGGACGATTCATACATTGGAGGATATGATCTAAACTTGTTAAATGGACTACGAGGGAAGTTGGAATCAAAATATTTATTTAGTTGAGTTTTCTTATAATAAAATTTTTCATTTGAGTGTATATATGGCACCTTTTGAGGCTTTGTATGGGAAGTAGTGTCAGACTCTAGAGTTTTGGGATGAAGTCAGTGAAATAAAGTTGATGGGTCCAAAATTAATAGAGGAAGTGGCTGAGAAAGTGAAGATGATCTAGCAGCATATGAGGATAGCTCAGAGCAAGTAGAAAAGTTATTCAGAAAACAGAAGGAAATACTTCTATTTCGAGGTAGGTGACAATGTTTTCCTTAAAATATATCCTTGGAATAGTGTGATGTGTTTCGGTAAGAAAGGGAAGCTAAGTCTTTGGTTCATCAGTCCTTTTAAAATCCTGGATAAAGATGGAACAGTTGTATACCGAGTATATTTTCCTCCAAGTTTGTCTTATGTACACAAGTTTTTTCATGTTTTGATGTTGAGGAAGTATTTTTCATATTCATCACATGTCTTGAGCCCATAAGTAGTTTAGCTAGAAGAGAACCTTTTTTAAAAAGAGAAACCAGTTCATATTCTTGATCGATTGAAACAGTTATTGTGGAATAAGGTAATCCATTAGGTAAAGGTTTTTTTAGAGAAACCACATGGTTTAAGAAGCAACATGGGAGTCTGAAAATGCTATGAGGGAAAGGTACCCTCACTTGTTTAACAAGTAAATAAAATTGCGAGGACACAATTTCTAGAAGGTGGGGATAATGTAACACCCCAAGGTTTTAAATAAAATAAATTAAATTCATGAAACTTTGTTTTAATTAGATATTTATAACTATCCTTTAAACATAATTTTTCAGCTTCTATGTTTTGAATTTCAAAAAAACAGTCATCTGCATTTGTGTTCAATAAGTTATTTGGAGTCAGATGGAACCAATTTGTTTTTTGGTGAATAGTAACATAACCTTATGAATAGAAATATTAGTAGTAACATGGCCCTAATGAATAGTGAATTGTATTATTATTTTATTTTCTTATGACATTAATATAAAAACATCTTTCTTAATTTTTCAATGTGATATAAAAGTAGTTATAGTTTTAAAATTGTTTATTTTTTAATTAAGTTTGATTTTATTTAGTAATTAAATTAATGATATTTAGAAACTTATTTTCAAGAAATGGAATTTATTTTTGAATTCTACATGTCAAAAAATGGTTGGGGTAGTTTTTTTGGTATTTTTATAGAAACAGTTGATTTTTCAATGAATAGTAAAAATACAGTTTTGTGTTTCGGCGTGTTAATGACATCATTAATGATATAATAATGATTTAATAAATCTTTTAGACTTGGGTAAAGTAAAATAAGATGTTATGTGTCCCAAGTGGATAATACCTTTGGAAAATACCATGTGAAAGCCCATGGTTTTGCAAATACCACTAATGAGGTGTCCCTTAGAAATTATTAAAATATTCCCTCAACCATTGCTATAAATACCAACCCATTCATTCATTAACTTCATTCCAATTTCTTCCTAAAATAATATATGGCCTCCTTACACCCCTATTAGTCCTCCCAAGGTTTCTACAATCACTCAAGGTCCCAACATTCAAGTTTTTGGAGTTACTCTACAAGGTAAGAGAATTCTCAACTTCATTCTTTTTCCATTTAAGTTCTCTTTTATGTGGTATAACTGTCAAGCTTCCATACCATGTTATTATTTAATTATTATTATTTATATATTATATATTATTATTAACTTATGGATGGGTTACCCTTAACCCATATATATTTAATATTTTCTAAAACCATGTTGTATAGCTGTTAGGCTGCCGAATTTTTGTAAGGGATTTCTCAATTATTCTTTTATTTTGAGTTCATTTATTTTATTATTCTTTCCTCATATCATCTTAACCCATATGAATGAAAGATACATAAATAATTTATATTCGGGATGCTCTCATGTTCATGTAAAATTCATCATCATTCTTCTTCTCCTCTCCCACATATTCAAGGAATAGAAACATTGTCCGTGATGTGTCGAATTGCCAACATCAGGGATGATGTGATTTCAATTTTCATTAATTATTTCAAGTCATGTCATGAAAAAAATGGTTTAACCAGGTTATAATATATTTATTATGACTCATCCATGGTTCTAGAATTATTTGTTTCTCATGGATTTAATTTATAAGACTAAATGATGTCGTTACTATAAAAAAACCATTAAAATGATCTAAACAAACATCATTAATGTTTTAACTTTTGAATCATCCTAATATCAAACTTCAAATTGATAAATGGTATAAATTATGGTAATGTAAATATTTAAATACATTTTCATTGCAATTATGTAGTTTCACTTACAATCTACAAGAATATCCATCATTAACCGATCAAGGAAAACATGTAAAGAAAACACCCCAAAACAATGAAAGGAAAAAAATACTAACAAATAAAGGGTGAAATGATGTAATGAAATGATAATTTAAGATATTATAAATATTGATATTTTTCTTGAAGATATTAATAACACTCTTTTAACCATCATACATGAAGTTTAAACACATTTTATGTAAGAAGAACCTGAGGTAAGGAAATTCTTAACCCGATTTCCATTCGTTGTGTTAACCTTATTCTTTATTCATTATGTGGTATTAATATTATTGGTGTGATGAATTTTTGTTTATATTATTTTTATTATTTTTATTTACAGTTTATACACATATCCTTTCAATTCTATAAATTCTCACACCAATTATATTTTAAAGGACTTTCCTTTTAAAATCCTCTTAAAACTCTCTTTAATAAATTTCAAAAGGATTGTTTTTTCTTATGTGTCTGGAATGAGTAGTTTCTCATGATTTAAAGATAATTTATTACCATAATATGTTCCTTGGAAATTATTTATGTTGGTTTGAGCCCATTATATCTAACTATATGTTGGGTTGGTCCCCTTTATAGCTCAAGATATGTTGGTTTGAGCCCATTATAGCTCAAGATATGACGAGTGAGCCCCATTGTAGCTCTCCAATAAATTGGGTACTCTGGAGATGGAAGTTGACCGAAGGGTTATTCCATGTGTAAGGGTGAATGTAAGAGTGATATGGTAAATATGTCCCAAGGAAACTACATTATTTTTCTATGCATTTTGGTTTTTATGATTATGGGTTTTATTGGTTTTTATGTTATCACTTGACTAACACTTTCTATATTTATATCACTTACTTAGTTTAATACTCATACCAGGATTTTTTAAAAAACTTTCACAGGATATAAGGATGGGTAAGAGAAATAAGGGATTCGTGATGTTTGATATGGAGTGTTTTCAAAGAAATCATGCTTTATGTTTTAATGTTTTATATTTTGAAAAAATGGAAACTATTTAAGTAGTATCCTCTTTTATGATTATGCTATGTTATGTATGTAAGGTATCCTAATTATATATAACTATAAACTAAAAAAGATCTTCAGTGTGTAATAATGTATATTCTTGACTAAAATTCAATATTAAGTAACGTTTTAAGGTCGGGTCATTATAATAGCTGACCGATCAGGGTGTGTGATATAAATCCCTATAGGTTCACACCCATGGTGTCTAATAATGAATCTATTACATGGATATAAAGTAAATAATGTACCTTTAGAAGATAAATAATTAGAAAAACTAAATAAATAAACAACACCCCCTCATGTTTCTAAAGGACACCTAAAGGCTCTACCTACTTCGGCTCATGTCCAGAATGAATGTATGTACAATAACTATAATATATATATATATATATATATATAGTTTTATATTGCATACACCTATATATTACAAGTGTGTGATGATGCTAATGGCTATATACTTATAGTACAAGCTGCAAGATGGACCGAGTGTAAGTCAGTCATCCATAACCAGTCTGAAAAAACATATAAGCTCATGAAATATGGTACATTAACTACATCCCAATAGACTGTGAGACTTCATACACAACAAACAATATAGTAAGTGATCCATCATTTCATCACTATAAACAAGGAGCTTGATGCCTCAACCTAAAGTCCTACTAGTATCACAGGTGTGAGATTCCATTACTCAACACCCGATGTAAGGGAGCATGATTTTCCCCTATAATCGATAGATCCATTACCATAATTCCACAACCTATATCAGGAAGTAATCATATTTAAAATAATAATAGTAAGATCCATGATTCATTACCTCTCATTCTCTATATTTCATAATCCCATCATATACAAGGGCATCATAGTTATAAAAATATGAGTTAAGTATGTATGTAAGCATGTAATAAATGAGATGTCCTTTATAACCTTTATATTTATTTTCAATTTTAACCATTTAATTCATTCAATGAATGTAATCCATATTGAATCATTCCATTCAATATAATCAAGTCATAACATTTATGCCATTAAATATTACAAGACATAACATTTAAAACATTTATAACAATCGAGGAAGGAAATTCATCATGTCAAGACATTACATTTAAATAAAAAACTATTTTTAAGAAACAAAATTCATGATTAACTATTTAATTAGTGGAATGAAATTGAGTCTATTAATAATTTAAATTAATTCCTAAGGTCTCAAAGAGGTACTTATAAGGTATCATGGTCCAATGGGAAATTACCTACATGGGTAATAAAATTTATTAAACAATAAAAACCCTTAGAAGGATCTTTGATAATTTTTCATTTATAGATAATGGGGGAAAATCCATTTAATGAAATATTTAAGGGTCATTTTCTAAACATGACACATCACCATCCATATAAAAATCACAAGGAAACACCAATTCCAAAAGGTCAAACACAATCTAAATAACAGATCTCTACTTTTCAATTTAGAAGAAAGCACACCTTATTCGACGAGTTTTTTATAAAAGCATGACATTATTCGTTAAAAAACTCATTTAACACAATGATGAATTTTATTCAAGAATCATAATTCAATTCACCAAAATAATCAATTTTTAAAAACTACCTAGCATGGAAATTCAAATTATAAATATTCAAAATGGCACTAAGGATGGTGCAATCACAAATTATCAATACCTACAAGATAAAAATTACATTAATGATTAGAAAGAGTTATAGACATTTGATTAATTTAATAAAAAGGGTAAATTTTAATTTTCAATCCCATGGGGTGTCCAAAAATGAGGTTTGTATCCTCTAAATTTACAAACATGAATAAAAGGATGCATATGATGGAGAAATTTTCAATTTGATATGAAGAACTCAATTTAAAGAAAACATGTGGAAAAGGATGGTGTGTGGCACAACAACGATCTTTAGAAAATGATGAAAAAATAAGGAAAAATTCCTAGACACCTACCTCATACTTTGGATGACCTACTCACCAAATATCAAGCTCTGATTTGATACGATTAGGAAGAAATCTAAGAAATGTAAATACACTTTTCAAATAGGGGAAATGAGATTGCACCTAGATAATTTTTTTGTGATAATATTAAACTAATAATGATAAAAAAATAATTTAGAGCTTACCGAGAGGAATCTATTGGGACCGACGATGCTCAAATTAGATTACAAATGAAGGAGAAACCTCAAAGCCAAAGTTAGTTTTGGAGGAGACCCATGGCACACAAGGGAGGATAACTCATTTATTAGAGGAAGAAGAAAGAAAAATAAAATATGTAAAAAGATTTTATTAATGGAAAAATTGTAATTTCACCCTAAAAATGGGTCACATGGTTTATCCTAACTGCGCTCTAACTATGCAATACTCATTCCTTAAGAAACCACCTTGTACAATTTTCCACACACGGTTACCCAAACCGCATGCCAACCATGTGATGAAAAGTGATTAGGTACTACATAAGTGGAACTGACCATGTGGTATGGGCACACTGTTTCGGTAAACCATGCGTAGACTGTGTTCATCACATCTTCTTACCACCATAAGCTGCACGGTTCAGTACTGGTGGATGCACAGTTTCAGACAAACCGTGCACCCTTACCAGACCACCCAAACCTTTGATTTTTTTGGGCTCGATGCTCCCAAAACTCAATGAGACACTCTAAGGGATCTCTCAGGCCTTTACCCTGGTCTAAAAACCCATTGAAGTGTTCTAACTCTCATAATTCCATTTCAAAGCTTATTTTGTAAAATGAGCCATCTAATAAATACGCAAATTCCTATTCCCTTGGAATTTTACCTTGGCTCAAAAACATGATTCATTAAAACCTATCCACCTTAGAAATTATTATCCCTGAGAAGACTTTGGGAATTAAAAAACACAATATGACCTATAGGGGTCATGAGTCTCATTCAAACGGATGCATTTCATTTCTAAACACCCAACACACCCTTTAAGAATTAATTAAGCATACAGAACTTAGGTCATCCAAACTTGAGCCAATGCTTATTTTCTAAATGAAACATTTAGATAAAGCTTACCCAAGATCATTTATCTAGAGACATGATCATGTCATTATATCCTTAAACATCTGGACCAAGGTGCTCTCAAACTTAGGATTCAACATTTAATGGCCAATTTTGAACCACAGATCATCCACCATTGGAATTACTGTACAATGCACTCCCCTAAGAGTTCTAGCGATGCTCCTGGCATGAATTCCTTTAACTGGGTAAACCCGATTACATCTGAGGACATATCAAGACCTCATCGTAAATAAATAGTTGAATCCTAATTGACCAAACTGAATATTTTCATGCATTTTTTACCAGGAGAACTGTCGATCCTTTTGACCACACCCACCTTAACCTGGTGATGTGCATCAAAATTATTTCTTTATAATGTTTACACCAAAAAATAAGGGTCACATGTTTAACCACCCCAACAAAATTATCTCAGATATGATCATCTTAGATGGCCGGTGTATTTCAAACGAAACTGTAATTCCCTTCTTCAACTGTAAAAAATGACCACCTTAGAAGGGGTTTTTTTTACTTTAGTAGGGGTTATAACCCCTTCTAGAGACATTAGAGGCAGTTATGAGGAACCACTGCTAATGTTCCTGACTGATGTTAGTAGATCCAGTTTTCGAGGAAGTGATAGTAAATTCATAGTGAATTTAGAGACGGTTACATTAGAAGGGGTTTAAACCCCCCTCTAACATTGACTTAAATTTACCACAAATGTTTTCATTAGAGGCAGTTATAACTGAAACTGCCTATAATTTAGGGATTTAGGGGCGTTTTTCACCCAACCACCCTAAAACATATCTTTTATTATAATAATCCAATCTGAAACACCCTTCCCACCACCTCTCCTTGTATTCCCCCCATGAACCTTCTATTCCCCTCCAATACAATGTGACGCCTCTCCTCATGTTTCCCCCATGTCTCCTCTTTTCATGTTCCCCCCATAACCCTTCCTCTCCCGAAAAACTCTTCCCCCCATAAAGCCCTACCATCCTGACTGTTCAGTGCCCAACACTCCAGTACCCGCCATCCCTCTCATGTGTGTGTCTACATAAGACCCACAACCACCCCTCATCTAGAAAATTCGGACGAGCTTCTAAAATTCAAACCCTGTAGGATTCTAACCCACCTTTTTTGGGTATTCCTTCATCGCATAAACCACTAACCCAATTCTCTTTTTTTATATAATGCATATACTATTTTATTTATATAAATTAATAAGTTTATTAAAATATACATTATTTTCATAATATATTTAAATACATAAAATAAGTTTACTAAAATATACATATATATTAAAAAACATTTATATATTAACAGATTTACACATATAATTTATATACTATTATATTTATATTTGTTAATAAGTTTATTAAAATAAACATTATTAAAATAATATATTTAAATACATATAATAAGTTTACTAAAATAAGAATATGTGTTAATATACATATATATTAACAAATTTACACAAATAATTTATATATTACTGTATTTATATACATTAATAAGTTTATTAAGATAAACATTAGTTTCATAATATATTTAAATAAATTAAACAAAAAAATATATCTATATTTATATAAATATAAATCTATATGTATATATATATTTTCTACACACCTCTATAAATTATATATTTATATATATTTAAATAAAATTATGTATTTATGTACTTATAAACACATTTATATCAAACACTCACACACACAAATGCTTATTTATATATTTATTTGTAATTGTTCATATTTATTTATATACACGTATATATTACATATATATATATATATAATTTACCCAAATATATTATGCACATATATATATATACATACACAATTAATATATACATATATATATATATTACCTATTTATATGAATATAATATATTATACATTTTATAAATATATTCATATACGTATAAAATATATATATATAAATTTATATATAATGAAATTTTTAAAGAAGGTAGTGGGGCTTCACAACCCCAATAATATATTAAATTAGAGGGGGTTCGGAATCCCCACTAATGTCTCACATTAGAGGGGGTTTTAAACCCCCACTAATATCTTACATTAGAGGGGGTTTTCAAACACCCACTATTTTCTTAAAAAACAAATTCCATACAACACACACACACATATAGAACCTCTAAAATCCAACTGAATATATATATATATATATATATGTATGTATATATAGCACCTCTAACTGAATATATAGTGCCTATAACAAAATATATAGTGTAACTAATTATTAATGTAGAGACAGATTTAACATAAATATCTCTAAAATTCAACCACATACTAAAAAATGTTAAAAAAATTAGATGGGGTTTTTCATAACCCTCTCTAATGCATACATAAATGAATTTAGAGGGGGTTGTGCATAACCCCCTCTAAGAACCCCCCTCTAATCACCCTATTTTTTTGTAGTGTTCAAGGAATCTTGTGTTTACAACAAACATAATCATTGAAGCTCATACCTGACTTCTGATGACATTCCCTAGTCAAACCATCACTTTTCCATTTAAAATATTGTTTCATCATATGAAAAAAGGTGTAACCCAGATACATCTCACTTGAATCATTACCTTTTAAAACACACCCTCTGAGCTCGAAAAACAAAATGGGGTAACCTCAGATTCATTAAAATGGGGTACACGAAACTATCCTAAGGTATTCAATACTCCAGGTCCACAAAGATACGTTGGTACAAGGCCAATATGTCTACACCAGATCATTGACTGAGCCCATAGTGGCCTACACCTGGCGATCAAGTTAGAAGAAATGGATGGTTTCCAAGAGTCAGTCCAAGGAGCTCCTACTTGGGAACCCAATTATCACTCAGTGCTTACCACACCTAGATAAGAACCACATGTTAGCATGAACCACTAGTAAAACCACCCAAATAGACAAAAAACTTTTAAATCCATTACATTGATTCTCATTCAATCTCTAAAAATTTAAAAGATTTATAATAGATCATTAAGTACCATTTATAAAACAAATCCACATGATACTTGATTTAACTAACAACTCAAGGAAAAATAGGAAAGTTTTATCAAAGTTCCTTTTTAAACATTAAATATTTATTGAAATCCCATCATAGATTAAGAAATTTATCATATAAATCCATTTTAATAGATTAGGAAACATACGAGGGTCTCATTAAGGCAAATTGGGTTCATTATAATGAAAAAAATAGTATTTTATTTATTATCAAGGTTTTAAAACACTTAAAGCTGGTTATTTCATAAGAAGAATGGACCAACTAACCTAATTTTATCCAATTGTTCATTTTTTAAGTAAATCACATGATTTGCATGCATGTGTGATAGAGTCACAAGCCTTTATAAAGGAAACAATTTCATTTCATATCAAAAGTATATAGATTTTACATTTCTAACCAATTTAAAATATTTCATATGGTCATATATCATGGTTTTATTATATGGGTTTCCATTTCCCAGCCTATAAAGCACCAATACACCTTTTAAACCATAGTCTAACTCCCATTTAACCAAAACTAATTCACTTTATCATTTGAACATTAGCATACTTTTAATTTATAATCATTTAAAGAATATTCTATGATTATATCTAATAGTCTAGTTACATGGATGGCCATATACCAACCTATAAAGCACCTATACACTTTGTAGGTTGGCATTTGGCTCCCATTTAACCAAATCCATTTCACCTTAAAATCTGTTCTTTAAAATATTTAAAATTTTAACCAAAGTCCTCTCTCTATCTATATATATAATATGTTATAGATATTTTATGAGTACACGAGTTATATTTTCCCAATTATAAGGTACCCATACACCTTACAACTAAAAACGGGTTCCCTTTTAGTCACAAACATTAAATTTAGCCCATAAATCCATATATATATATCAAAAACAACTAACATGTTATCACAAATAGTAAAAAATGGAATAAACATGATAAATAAGTAGGAATCATGGAATATAATCATCTATTAATTTTATAAAATAACAAATTATAGTGAAAAAAGCATGGTATATCACTCAAGGAACACAATCATACTCAACAGGAAAATTACTAATGTAAATACATGGAATAGAATATGCATAACATGTGAATTTATATGTTCCTATAATGATTCATGAAATGATTATCCTTTCCAAACTAAGACAAGGGTAAAATACCATAAATTTCATAAATCAATAAATAGTGAAAAATATAGCATTAAATCAAGGTGAAATCAGAATCAAATGTAATAGAAAATAGTCCGAACAGCAATCCCAGTCTTGACCACTTGGATTTCCCCCGTGGGTGGGGTGATCAGTCCCAAACACAGCTATTTACCAAGTGTTGACACATTACTAGTATCATTTCTTCTAACCCAAAATAGTAAGACAAATGATAAGAAAGTAATTGATACCACTTTGTAACATCCCAACCCGAATGACCACTATGATGGTAGCTAGACCAGTGGGTCACATGGCCCCAAGCATGACTACCCATATTCCAAGGGATGATGACTAATAGTGAGGGTCTATATAAGTGACATTGGAGATATTATGCCCTCATAATCAGAGTAGCACAATAGTATTACAGAGAATAGACAATAGATAATAGACAACACACAATAGACAACAGACAATAGACAATAAAGAACAAAAAATTGTGAAAGAAGTAATAAATAAAGACATAGTAGTGAAATAATAATATAAACTATATAAAAAATATGTACAATTCCAATATACAAGAATGAATGCATGTCTAGATGATGACACATAACTAAAGAAGTATACATACATCAGGAATCACAATATAGTTCGGTACAAAGGAAAGAAAGAAAAGAAAAGAAAAGACACAAGGGTGATCTCCAAAAATATCCCAAGCTACAGCTTGTTCCTGTGCTTCTAAATCCTAGGTAAAATCTAACTAGTACAAGCAATAAACCATGGTATTGAAAACATAAGGTCTACTCGGGTACCAAAGTGCAATGGAATCTTGTGCAGGGTGTGAGATATAAATCCCAGTAGGTTCCCACCCACAGTGTCTACAACTAAATCCAATCCATGGATATAAAGTAAATCAGTGTTCTTGTAGAAGAAAAATGATGATCAAAACTGAATAAATAAACAACAGTCTGCTCAGGTTTCTAAAGGACACCTGGCGGCTCTACCTGGTTCAACTCACTGAAAGAATGAATGTATGGATAGTGACTATTATATATATATATACATATTATAGTTATATAATGCATACTCCTATATATACCAAGTGCGTGATGATGCTAATGGAGATATACCTGGAGTACTAGCTGCTGGATAGACTGGGTGTAAATGAGTCATCCACAACTAGTCTGAATGAGAATATAATCTCACACAATAGGGTATATTACCTAAATCCTAATAGAGTGTGAGACTTCATTCACGATTCATGGGATGGTGATTGAGTCATCATTTCATCTTTCTAGTATCTCTAGTGTGAGACACCATGACTCAACACCCGATGTAAGGGAGTGGGATTTTCCTCCATGCTCAATATATCCCTTGTCATCATTCCACATCCTATATCAAGGGTTAACCATATTTAAAATAATAATAACTGGTACCATAAGGAATTACCTCTCATGTTATACATTTAATAATCCCATCACATATAAGGGCATTATAGTTATAACAATATGAGTTAATCATGTACTTAAGCATGCAATAAACGGTGTGTCATTGTAACCCTTTACAATTCATTTCAATTTAAACCATTTAATTCATTCAATTAAAGAAAACCATTATGGATAATTTTAATTCAATATAATCAATTCATAACATTTATTCCATTCAATATAATAATACATAGCATTTAAAAAATTTACAACAATCAAAGAAGGAAATACATCATGTCAAGACATTGCATTTATATCAAAAAACTATTTTTAAGAAACAACCATCATGATTAACTATTTAATTAATGTCATTCCATTGAATCTTTCAAAAATGGAAATTCATTCAAAAATGATCAAATATTTTCTTATAAGGTATCAAGTTCCAATAAGAAATTACCTAAATGGGTAATCCCATTTATTAAACAAGCCCAACCCTTAGAACTATATTTTCTCATTTGTTATTTATAGAGAAAGGTGGAAAATCCATTTAAGTAAATATTTAAGGGCCATGTTCTAAACATTCCACATCGCCCACTATAAAAAAATTACAAGGAAACTCCAATTCCAAATGTCCAAGCATGATCTAAATAAAAAAATCTCTACAATTCATTTTAGAAGACAGTGCACCTCATTTGAGTGGTTTTCTAATAAAAACATGACATTTATTGTTAAAAAATTCATTTAACATAATGATTCATTTAATTAAAGAATAATAATTCAATTTCATAAATGAATCATTTTATAAAGACTAACCAATGTGGAAATTTAAATTATAAAGATTAAACATGTAACTTTGGGGGTGCCTTTCACAATTTATCAATACCTACAAGGGAAAATTTTCGTTATTAGACCTAGAATAATTCTTATAAGTCATTCTACAAATTTCATTCATTTAATAAAAAGGGGTAGTTTGAATTGGAACACCCATGGTGTGTCCATAAATGAGGTTTTCATCCTCTAAATTTCCACACAGAAATTAAAGGGCATATATCATGGAGAATCATTCAATTTGATATGAAGAACTAAATTTAAAGGCAACATGCAACAAAGAATCACGTGTAATGTAATAATTCTATTTATAAAATGATGGGAAAATAAGGAAAAAACATAGATCACCTACCTCATACTTAGGATGATCTACTCATCCAATATCAAGCTATGATTTGATCCAGTTTGGATGAAATCTAATAAACATATATCTTACCTAAAAATATGGAAAATGAGATTTCTCCTCAATCAAATTTTCAAGAGAAAATAAAATTAAGAATGATTCAAAAATAATCAACATCTTTCCAAGAGGAATCCATAGGGACTGATGGCAATCAAATCAGATTAAGGACATATGAGATACATCAAATCCTAGGTTAGGTTTGGAGGAGACCCATGAAGCGCAAGGGAGGAGATATTATCCATCGGAGGAAGAATAAAGAAAAAAAAAGAATTAAAATGGTTTAGTTAATGGAAAAAATGTAATTTAAACCTAAAAACCGAGTCCCATGATCTGGTCGTATGGTTTTTTCAAACCATGCACCAACCATGTGACACCCACTCTTTAAGAAACCACCTCACACAGTTATCCTAACCATGTGAAAACCATGAAATGAATAATGATTAGGTAATACATATATGGAACTAACCATGTAGGATAGGCACACATTTTGGGTAAATCATGTGCAACCCATGCTATTCACATCCACTCAACACCATAAGTCGCCCGATTTTCTGCTGAGGGCCGCATGGTTTCAAACAAACTGTGAAACCTTAATAGACCACCCAAACCTCTGATTTTTCAGGGCTCATCACTACCAAAACTCAAAAATACATCCAAGGGACCTCTCAAGATATTAACTAGGACTAAAAAACACGTTGAAGTGTTATAGATCTCAGAATTATGTGCTGAAGCTTGGTTTGTAAAACAACCCATCTAGTAAACTCCAAAATTCAAATTCCCTTCGAATTTTTCCTTGGATAAAAAACACAAGTCATTACAGATCTATTATTCTCAATGTGTTTCCTTGTATCTTATACCAATGTAATTTTAGTAGACATTTGTTCTTAGTTTACAGGGGTCGGGGTCTCTTTAGTTGGTATGAGATGAAGTTTAGTAGAAACCTTGGGAAATGGATTTACGATAACAAAGATTAGATAACATAACCCTATGATAGAATTTGAGGATAAGTATAGAATAAAAACCTAATGTATTGGTAATATAGATATTATGTGGTTTTTATTTGTAATACATCCATATCTAGATACTAAAAGTGGACATGGTTCTTACATAGATGTACCTATGGGTTAAAATTCTAAAACGGGTGTGTTGGGATTAAATTGAGAATTACCTAATACATGACAACGAGCCTTGCTGCATACCGCATTTTCACTCCTAGAGGATATTGTTAGGAAAATTCACACTTTATTTACATACCATTATGAATTATTTGAATATATAATTAAAATGAATGATATAGGTTAAACTACAGACCAAGGAAGAACCTTTATTGAAATAAAATGGATGAAGTCTTTATGTAAAAGTATTTTTTTCAATGGTATTTGGTTATAATAATTATAAAACATCTAAGAAATGTGTTAACTTTTATAAGAATATATGTCTCCCTTAACATAAGAGTTATTAACACCAAACTATTAATGATTTTAAGGTTCATCATAAGTTCAAAGTCTTAAACACCCCATTTGAAAATGTGTGCGGTAGGAATGTCACAAGATTAATGACATTTTGGATAAATTTATAGAAATTATATGTTTTAGTGGAAGAATTATTTGTGGAATAATCCCTTTATTTTTTTAAAAAATATGTTTAAAGGAATTTATAACCTTTAGGTTTGATATGATTATTAATGAAATTTTAATAATAGTCGAATAATATTATTAGACTTTTTAAAAAAACATGTATCGAAAACCCTAGTAAAAAGGCTATTTAATGATTAATTTTATTTCAAAGATGTCAATAATATTTTATTTGAGCATAATAGGAAATATATTAATATAGTTTTATAAAAAAATTACAACCTTTATTCTAGGTGAATACCCATAAAGTCTTCCAATTTGTAGGGTCTTAATCCCATGGACGAAGGATGATATGGGTTTAGTTCCTACAACTCACCCATGTGATGTCATGGTTAATATGCCATTTTTTAGTTAAAAAATTTGAGAAAAAAAATAATGACGTACCAGTGGTATTAATTTTTAGGATTAGAGATTAATTTTTAACCATATTGGTTTTGATAATTATTCCGATAAAGAAAGAAATACTTGTCACTCTTTTATAGAACTTATGATTTGTTAAAATTTAATTTTAGTGCTTCAACCTTGAAAAATCATTTTTATATATTTATTTCTTAGATTAAGTGATCAAAGGAAAACCAAAGTATGAAATTATGTTTATGTAATAGAAAAATATCAAGTAAGTATATTTCCTTATACTTTTAGATGGTAAAATAATTCCTCAACATTATGAAAATGATATTAAAATAAAAAAAGTTTCCCTATTACATTCATGTTTAATGAGTGAGATGTTATTTCAAATCATCAAAAATTTATGGTTTTTAGGACCTTAAATTTATATTTACCATTCACCATATTGTGATAAATTTATACTATCACTCTCTATAAATATTTACACCTTTCATCCATGTCCATATCTTCACTTCCACCGATGTTCTCTTACACAAAAACCTAGTTATGTTTCATTCCAGATGAACTTCGTACTTCCTTTCCTATCTTATTAAGAGAGTGTTTTATAAAATCTTATAGGATGTGTGTTTTTCAAAAATGATATTTCCAAATTTTAAACCCTTGATTATTGTGATCAAGTTTAAATTGTGATGATGCAATTTATTTAAGCTAGGAAGAATGTAACATCCCAAAAATTCTAAAAGAGTAACATTTTATTCAATAGGTCATGTGATAAGAAACACCTAGATTAGAAGAGAATATAATAACCCAATCCTTTAAAATATATTTATTTTAGAATATATTTAATTTCTTCTAAAGATTATGATACACACAATAATGAGTTTCTTCGATAGCTTGCGTTACCTATAAGCCTGAGTTTTACCAAAAAATAATATAATATTAACATTGTTATTTAATATAATATTTATTACCTATATGTTGGAATGGAGGGTATGAATATGATTAAATAACTTATGAAAATATATAGTTTACACACATTTATTAATTATCTATTAATTATAAATAATAATAAGATTCATTTAAAAGAAAAAGAAAAGTTTTCATAGAAACGATATTTTCCTAAAAGACAATTTAGTCAGGCTTGGAAAACATATTTTAAAATTAAATTTTAACTCATTTATAAAATTTATTTTATGAATAAATTACCACGGGTAAGGTAAAAATGGATTTACAAGGGTGTTTAACTTAAAATAGAATGTCAAAAATAACCTATAAAATTATCTAAAAACTATTTTATGGGCATATTTAAACCATAAATTATATAAGGGTATATAATGGTTTATTTTGTGACCTTTTTATATATTAAAAATGTGATATTACTCAATTATTTTGAAAAATATCAAGTGTGTCCTCTCTCTCCTTATAAAAGGTCGTCCCCTCTCCACTCCACTTTACACATTCAAACCACTTTGGTTCAGCCAATACCTACCCAAATAAATTCCCAAATTTTACTCCTATCATCCTAGGAACATTTGTTTTTCCATAAATCCAACATTTTAAGTTTTTAGTTCAAACCTAAGGAGGATATTCGAAGAAGAGGTAACATTCTTCAACAACCGCCTTTATTTTATTTCCTTATCCACCTCCTTAAATTCCTATTATACATTGATTATATAATAACATAAGTAGATTACATAAATTAATATTTTTATGTAATTTTTATGACCTAAAACTACACACACTTCCATCAAATGGATTACAAAATCATCATTCTTGTGTATGCTAGATTACCCCCTTACGAACTGATGTCTTTCGTTTTGCCATTTCCACCTCTCAGGGTTGGGTATAATGATGAATCTAAAGTATATATATTATACTAATAACATATTTATATATATGAAGTCACTATATCATATATATATACCATCCATTACATAGGAGATATTATAACATTTTTCTTGTGTACGGAAGACTATCACCTCGAGAAAGGATGTGATTTGTCTTTCACAAACGCTTCACATGGAAGGTGATAAAGATTCATTTAAGGATTATATGATATATACATGAAATAGTTATCAAATTTATGACATATATATAATTATATAAAGATAATATATATATATATATCATTTTCTTTCTTTCATTTTCATTCACATAAAGATGGTAAATCCTTCGTGTACATGTAGACTACCACCTTCATAAAATTATGGAACTCTATTTTCATCACCACACCACATGGATGAAATATATAATTATAAAATATGGTATATATGATATTGTGATCATTATGGAAAGTTAAAATATTACTTACCTAATTTTCATAATGATCATTGAAAACTAAAAATGTAACTCATGCATACGTATGACCTACTGCCTACATGATTGTAACACACTTAATTTTTCATAACCATCATTCAGGATTGGCTTTAAAAGTAATTTTTTTTGAAAAAATATGATAATTATGTCATTATTATTATTATAGATAGGATATAAATATATAATATGAACAAGAACTGGAACTTCATAACAAAACACGCATGAGAAACAAGGAAATTAACACCCAAAACATTGAAAATAATGAACTATAATTAATGAAAAAGTGATAATAAATTTTCAACGTATTATATATATGATAATATTAATATTAATATGGTTTTTAAAAAGTTAATAACATTCTTAAAATCATTATATAGTAGGTTAAATCATGTTATACTAAGGGAAAGTGTAAGGTAAGGGATTTTGTCTCAGTTTTTATGCATGTAGTTTCTTTCATATGATGTATATAATTTACCTTTGAAATGTAATGTCATGAATAATTAATATTAATGGTATTTTCAGTTTTAATTTAAATTATTTAATCTAAGTGGATTTTAATTATGATTTTCCAAGTGGTAACAAATTTATTACTCAATTTCTTTTTGTTGAGTTGTATTACTTCCTCAATGTCATTAATATTATAATATTATGTGTTTAATTAATTTTGAATATATATATTTTTATTAAAAATTTATTTATGTGGATTCATTATTGATCCACATAATATATTCATTGGTTTATTCTCACTTCAACGTTTTGATCTTTGTAAGGGTTTACTTTACTGTCTCATTTTATTTTGGATTGTTTACACTTGAATTTGAATTGAAGGAAATTATTTGATCATTTTTTATAAAACCTTTCATTTTCTTATAATATGGTTATTAATTATAATTTTCATTTAATATTACCATTTTCCCACTCTTTGGTACTTACATTTTTTTAGTAAAATTGTTTTAAGAAAATATGACCTCATTTCTCTCTTCGGTCATAAATATGTTTTCTTCCAAAACCATGTTTTCTATAAATATTTTAAAAAAATGTTTTTAAACTTTTAAAAATTATTTATCAAAGTAATTTTTACCCATTTTTACTCTTTACAAAAAAAATTAATGTAATATTATGTCTTCTTCAAAACAGTTTCTATTTTTCTTTCACTGAAAATGTTAAAGGAACCTTATTGTAATTTTCCTAATAAGGTACTTTACTAACATTTTTACAATACAAAAGGAATGTTCTTTTTTACTTTTAAGGAATTTATGGAATTACCCAACATCATGATCATCATTTCTTTGAAGTTTCCCTTTCAATTTTATGAGGGAATATTTAAATAAAATGTTTTTAAAATTTATTTTAAAATAAATATATTTTCAAAATTATTTTAAAAATAAAAATTATATTTTCCTCAATAATGTTTTAAATATATTTCATGGTATTTATATTCATCAATTATTCTTACTCGAATGGGTATATGTTGTATTAATACCATACTAATTATTTTTATGGATGGATTATGATTATTTTTACCATGTAGCCTATTTATATTCACTTCTTTGAATCATTTTTATAGTCATTAACCTCCCCTTGAGTTATTAACTTTTATGTGATAATTGAACATTAAATTTTCCCATAAAATCCATATAATTTCTCATGGATATGATTATTTCCAATATTGTATACCATTTTTACATATGGTGTTTACTTAGAAAGTTATTTGATCAATTGAGGAAATATTGATACATTTTTATCCTTTACTCAATGTGGATATTTTATAAGGTACATTGTTTATGAATTATATATATTATTTGATTAATGAGTAATTATTTATACATGAAATACATGGGTTTGGTACCAGTTAATATAATCCCTTTGATGCATCAATAGTATCATTGCATAAATCAATTAACTATAA
Organism: Viscum album; assembly: GCA_963277665.1. NCBI lineage: Eukaryota > Viridiplantae > Streptophyta > Magnoliopsida > Santalales > Viscaceae > Viscum > Viscum album. The sequence goes on along the minus strand of OY728150.1, from coordinate 1,512,936,522 downwards.
TTATCTAAATGGGTTTCCTCCTAACATGTTCTTAACTGTCTAGAAGAGAGATATTGATGGTAAAGGTATCATGTTCCTAGGAAACATTACATTAGAAAATTAAGCATTTTATTCATTTTAATTATTATTATCAATGATATTTTCACTATGACATTATCTCTAGATGCATTTCATTATCAATTATTTTTTAAATTTCATGTGTTTTAGTTATTCATTTTTCTTTATCGATTATGACTTAGATATTCATGAAGTAAAGTTATTTAAATGGGATGTGTATTTAGTTATTTACCTTTCCATATTAATTATTATCTATGATTTTTTTGAATTGATATTATATTTGGATTCAATTCCATATATGTTTATTGATTATATGTAATGTGTTTAAAGTTATTACCTTTCCATATTAATTATTATTATTGATTCATTAATTATTTTTTTTATACTTAACCATTATTTAGAATTTAATCTCACCCTTATTTTGTTTCCTTTCTCCAGGATTCCATAAAGGATACTATGAAATATATGAAGAAATATTCTAAAGTAAGTAATGACATTATAAAAAAAATTATGTTGTAATTTGGGTATTCAAAGGTAATGTAGGACTCATATATGTATCCATTTTACCAATAATACTAAATTGATCAGTCCTTTAGGATGTGATTACTTTATCTTATGCCAATGTAATGATAGTAGACACTAGCTCCTAACTTACTAGGGTTAGGGTCGCTACATTTATTAACAATTACAAAATAATAACACTAGTATATAGAATATAATTGTAAAGACCCAAAGTTTCATTAATGGAAAATCCCTCTTGATCCAGTTAAATGTTTCTTTATGAAAAATGTTTTAATAAGATGTCAACTTCTTTAGTTTTACGTTAAGATTTGTGACCGTTACTTTTTAGCCGTTGAGCAGTGATCATCTGAGTAGTATAAATATAAGGCTTTAACGAACCCATTTCTACTCAGACAAAGGAAGTGATGGCCACATCCAGTAGAATTGCCCCTTACGAAGCCCATTTGTCAGAGCTCAGAAAATAGGTGGCGTCTTTGGGCTTTTCCCTTGACCAAGCCCAAGCTGAGCTTCATCAAGTCAAGATCGAACGTGATCGTCTACGGGAAAAGTGGAAGTTGATTGAAATTACCACCCGAGCGATGTTATCCGAGCCGCCCCAAGAGTCTGTCACTATCGCGCACCTTACCCTTAAGTCTTATGAATCTATTTTAAGGGGTTATGTAACAAATAAGTAGCACCATGTTCATGTACATTATTTTTGTATATAATAATGAATATAATTTCTAGTCATTTTTGATACATTGTAATTAGTTTTTAAAGTACAAATGATGTTTTTAGTTATTATTTAATTAAGAATTATATTTTATTAAATTAAAGGATTTTTGAATTAAATAATATTTTAATAAAATATTATTATTAATATTAAATTAATTTTTTATTAAGTATAAATGATCTTATAATTTTATGAATGCAATTAAAATTTTTATTAAGGTTTGAAATCCATTTCTGTCAAAACCCGTGAATTTTTTTATAAATGTCGGTTTTTATTTTAAAAGTGAAAATTCACATATTTAGAAAATTATTTAGATAAAATAAATATTATTTTTGGAATCAGGACGTCGAAATTATCCAACGGTAAATTTTTCATAATTTTCTGAGACAGTCAAATTTTGGGGTAAAAATTAAATACCATTTAAATATATAATGTGTTTTATGACATCATAATGACCCAATGGTGATGTAATAAAATAACATAATCCTTATATTCGGCCAATATTTGTTTTATCATTAAAATAATGAGGTTTTTGGTTTGTTTTACTTACTTTTAAAAGCATTAATGGATCCCTCAAGACTTATTCAACACTTTGCCTTTTTAAATTAATTTCCAAGGGAGTGTGACTCACCTCCACATAAGCAAACCTATATTTTTAATAAGTTCGGACCTTGGCCTTGTAAAATATTGTTTTCCTCTTTCCTTTTCCAGAAACCATGGGTAAATACCATGGGATGGTTTGTGGTTTGGATTATTTTAATATAAGGGGTCCAAAACCTAAATAATAAAGAATTCTCTCACCTTTCCTATATAAACCCACCCAAGCTCCCACTTCCTCCTCACTAAAATCCATTGGAGTTCGTCCAAACTCTGCCCTACTCTCTCTATAATCCTCACAAGGTTCCCCAAGCTCCCAAGAAGCCTCTCACAAGCCTCTCTCTAGCCTTTGGAAGCACACTTCCAAGTAAGGGTTTTTTCTTCCTTTCTCATTTTTGTCAATTTTCTTTAAGTTGTATTTCCCTTTTAATTTAAATTATGAATGTTGGGGTATGGTTTTTCACCTCCCCCATAATGCCCTCTTATTGTTTTAATGATGGGAGAACCCTTTCTCTCTCATTAAATGCCTCCCATGTACACCCGTTACTATGCCGAAATTCTGAAAGGAACTTCTCTCTCTTCTTTTACATTTAAGCAATACTTTTGTATCATGAATTTAAATTCCATTTCAATTTCTGGGACATGTATATAAATGACATCCTTACTATCCATTACATTTAAATATGATGAGGAACCCCTTTCTCTCTCATCAAACTTTTTTATGAATTCTTATGTCACGCCATTACGCTGCCGAAATCGCACCGATTTTCTAAGCCAATGTCATTGTGTAGTGAATACCATGCCCATTTCTCCATCAAGGGTATTCACCTTTATGCACATTTACTTATTGATTGTAAAGTTTCATGTGTGAATTCCACATTCCTTTATCGTGGAATAAATGATTATGTTCTCTTAATCCATGTTTTATGATCCATGTGGCACACTTATGCATGAAATGAAATGTTTAAGAAGGGTGCCCCCTTATAGCGCTCCAATGCATTGGGAAAAGTATAGTATCATGATACATCATGTGAAATGAGTGTTGACTCATACTAATTCAAGTGCAATGAGGGTTTACTCGTGCTTCAAGTGCAATGAGGGTTTACTCATGCTCCATGTGCAATGATCCTTGGCTCATGCTAATTCAATGTTAAGTGTTGTTGCCACATTTCCATGTTATGGTTATCATGCTTTATCATGCATTTATGTTCATGTTACTCTAATTCTCTATTTATGTTCCTATTGCATAACATGTATTGTACTCCTCATGTTATTCATTGTGTACTCCCTTACTGGGCTTTATAGCTCACCCTTTTCTTATGCATGTCCTCAGGTTATCCCATGCAATGCTAAGTACGAAGGAATGTAGTGGTAATGTAAAGGAAGTTTTCAATAAAGATGTTGTATTTCAAGTTTAAAGATTTTATGTAATGATAATAATCCGCAAAGACACTAAACCTATCGATCTTCTTTGTTGTATCAAGTGAAGTTTTATGTAATAAAGCATGCTTAAGTTGTATTAAAAAAGCAGGGTTGTCATAGTTGGTATCAGAGGATAGGTTTAGTTATTTTTGGGATTAGGAAACCCTAGTAAAGCCTTAGATACAAGACTAAGCATAATAAAAACATCCCTATGTTTTGGTAAATACTAATTAAGTGGTTTATCAAACAAATACAGCCCTTTCTGGATACAAGAAGGTAGAGGCGGCTCTGGAACAGATGCATCCTAGGGGTAAAACCCAAAAATGCCGCATTGAGCTAGACTCGAACGGGAACTGGTGCACGACAAGGGGCCTTGCTGCACTCTTGGTTAAGACACTCCTGGGGGATCTGTTTTGATAAATTCACAATCTTAGTATGAACCCTTATTAAGGGAAAAATTCCCCTACGAATATATGTTAGAAGGAAGATCATGAAAAGCCTGGATTGAATCCTATAGACTCATGAGTTAAAGAGATTAAAGTTTCTTTATAAGTCATCAATTTTTGTCTTTGGATTACCCTTTATGTGTTACCCCAAACTTTCCTTTTATTCCAGCCAGTGGCCGGTAATAGGAGAACTTGGGCTAACAACCGTTGTGAAGATCAGTGTGATGATTGTACTTATGAGATGCCCAATCCAATGAGAGCTGGAATCGCGAACTTTGTCATGCTTCTCTCTCATCTAACTCAGGTTTTGAATAGAAACACTGGTCAAGAGGAACGTTCAACCCCCCCTAAGAAAGAACAAGTCTCTATTGAAAGCTTCATGAGGAAAAGGCCTCCAACTTTTAGTGGATCATCCGATCCCACGATCGCTGAAAAATGGATCAACTCCATTGAAAAGATATTCTCCATCCTCCAATGCTCTGAAAAAGAGAAGGTTCTCCTGGAGGCTTATCGTATGGAGGGTGAAGCTGATCAATGGTGGATGTTGATCAAAAATATGAAGCCTGAGGAGGAGATCGAGGCTTTGGAATGGAAGGAATTCCGGAAGATGTTTTTCGATAAATATTTTCCACGCACCTTCCGTCTTAAGATGGAAAGGGACTTCCTTTACCTCAAACAGAAAGATGAAGAATCTGTGGGAGCGTACGAGGAAAACTTCACAAGGCTTGCACGATACGCTTCCGGCTTTGTCATTTCCCCCGAATTCAAGGTTGACCGCTTATTTAGTGGGCTGAAGCCTAGCTTGCGGAAAGCATTAGTGATCCGTGACTTCGACAGCTATGAGGAAATTTTCCGATGTGACCTCAAGGTTGAAATGGAGATCGGAGAATCACAGGGGTATCATGGGGACAAGAAGCGTAAGGTGGACATCAATTCTGGTGGTCCGATGGATAAATCCAACGGAGCTAAGAAATTCCAGCACCCCACTTGCCAAAAGTGTGGAAAGAAGCACCCTGGAAATTGCCTTAGGGGGACAAGAAAATTCTTCAAGTGTGGAAGAGAAGGGCACTTAGCTTTTAACTGTCAGCAAGAAGGACCCGCAGCTGCGACAGAGGAGAGGAACACTCCGTTCGAACCTCAACGCATTGTTCAATGCTACAAATACAAAGAACCAGGTCATTTTGAAAATCAGTGCCCTAATCCAAGGGTTATCGGAGGCAACCAGCAACCTCCAAGACAGCAAGGAAGAACTTTTGCCATCACTTCTGCCGAAGTGAACCCCGACAACGAAGTGGTGACAGGTACGCTATTTATTCATTCAAGAATAGATTACGTACTTTTTGATTCTGGTTCTACGCATTCTTTTATATCTAAAATGTTTAGTAGAACAATCCCTGCACCACCACAAATCATGGAAGTAAAGATGTCGGTGAGTACGGAAAATGGGGAAATCATTGCATCCCATGAGTATAAGTCCTCCCCTGTTATAATCTGTGGATTGAATTTCCCGGCGAACCTCGTCATACTCCCTTTGGTGGAATTTGATGCAATTCTTGGCATGGATTGGCTTTCCTTATATAGATCCAACATAAATTGTCGGGAGAGGGAAATCACACTCCATATGGAGAATCGACCCCCGATTCTTTACAAGTGTCAGGAGGAAGATGAATCTCCTTTAGCTCCATCATCTAAAGCATGGATATTACTGCCTTATGAGCATGCATATCTGGCTCAGATGATTGAGTCCAAGGAAGAAACCACCCTTGAAAAAATGCCTATTGTGAGGGAATTCGCTGAAGTATTTCCCGAGGAACTTCCTGGTCTTCCTCTAAGAAGATATGTTGAGTTCTCAATTGAACTTATACCTGGGGTGCTACCAATATCCAACACTCCATATAGAATGGCTTCTGTTGAGCTTGAAGATCTGAAGAAACAACTACAGGAGAATCTGGATAAAGGGTTTATACGCCCAAGTGCATCACCATGGGGTGCACCAGTCCTCTTCGTCAAGAAGAAGGATGGGTCAATGCGGCTTTGCATCGATTACTGTGAACTTAACAAAATCACGATAAAGAACAAGTATCCTCTCCCAAGAATCGATGACTTGTTTGATCAGCTGCGTGGAGCACAATACTTCTCCAAGGTGGACTTGCGGTCTGGATATTATCAAGTAAGGGTGAAGAAGGAAGATATCCCCAAGACTGCTTTTCGTACAAGGTACGGGCACTATGAATTCATTGTAATTCCTTTCAGACTCACTAATGCTCCAGAAATATTCATGGACTTGATGAATAGAGTCTTTAGAGATTACCTAGAAAAATTTGTGGTAGTCTTTATAGATGATATTATTATATACTCCAAAACCAAGGAGGACCATGAGGAGCATTTAAGAACTGTACTGGAGACATTACGCAAGGAGAAGATCTATGCCAAGTACAACAAGTGTGAGTTATGGTTGAAGGAGGTCTCATTTTTGGGCCATATCATCACAAGAAATGGGATATCTGTGGACCCCTCCAAAACATATGCAATTGAGGGATGGCCGAGGCCAACATCGGTAACTGATATCCGTAGCTTCTTGGGGTTAGATGGATATTATCGACGATTTGTGAAAAATTTATCACGATTTTCCAACCCTCTTACCAAGCTAACTCTAAAGGGAGTAAAGTTTTATTGGAGTGATGAATGCAAAGAAAGCTTCAAGGAGTTGAAAAGGAGGCTTATCACTGCACCCATGCTCACTTTACCCACAAGTGGGGAGATTTTGTGGTATTCAGTGATGCTTAGAAGAAGGGATTAGGATGTGTGCTGATACAGAATGATAAAGTGATATCCTATGCCTCAAGGCAGTTGAAAATCCATGAGAGAAACTATCCAACGCATGATCTGGAGTTGGTGGCAGTGATCTTTTCCTTGAAAATCTGGCGGCATTATCCTTATGGAGAGAAATGTGAGATATATACTGACCACAGGAGTATTAAATATATATTCACACAGAAAGAGCTTAATATGCACTGGAGAAGATGGATAGAGCTTATCAAGGATTATGACTGTTCAATACATTACCACCCTGGGAAAGCGAACAAGGTTGCAGATGCCCTAAGTAGAAAGGATCCATCTATTCTATCAATGATGAGAATTGAGAAGGATCCAATATTCATAGACTTGATGAATATGGATGTGGGAATCATAAAGAAGGGAACATCGTCAATCCTTTCACAAATGATTGCTCAACCATCTCTTTTGTAAAGGATAAAGGATGCTCAAAAAGATGATGCAGGAATCCAAGAAAAAGTAGAAGCTATCAAAAAGGGAAAATCCTCAGAGTTTAATGTTAATGAAGAAGGAATTGTGCAGTTTGGGAAAATACTATGTGTTCCATCAAGTTTGCAGCTGAAGAAGGAACTTTTGGATGATGCACATAGTTCAAATTTCTCTATTCACCCAGGGAGCACAAAGATGTATCGAGATCTCCGAGAAAACTTTTGGTGGGATAATATGAAGAAGGAGATCGCTGAATATACATCAAAGTGACTGGTGTGTCAGCAAGTGAAGGCAGAGAGGAATAAGTCTAATGGGATGATGCAACCATTGCCCATACCAGAATGGAAATGGGAGAACATCACCATGTACTTCTTCACTCGACTTCCAAGGACATCCAAAGGCAACAATGCAATCTGGGTTGTTGTGGATCGTCTTACAAAGACTGCACACTTCATTGCTATTCGAGAGGATTTATCTTTGGATCAACTGGCACAGATATATATCAGGTTAGTGGTACGGTTGCATGGAGTACCACTATCTCTTGTGTCTGACTGAGATCCAAGATTTACCTCTAAGTTTTGTAAGAGTCTTCAACATGCTCTGAATACTGAACTGAACTTAAGTACGGCCTATCATCCTCAAACTAATGTCCAATCCGAGCGGACTATCCAAACACTTGAGGATATGTTGAGAGCATGATCAATGGACTTTAAAGGAGGATGGGATCAACATCTTCCTCTAGTTGAGTTCTCTTATAATAATAGTTTCCACTCGAGCATCCAAATGGAACCATATGAAGCCCTGTATGGGAAAAGGTGTAGAACACTGGCATGTTGGGATGAGGTCGGTGAAAGTAAGCTGCTTGGACCAGAAATGTTTGAAGAAATGGTAGAGAAGGTGAAAACCATTCAGCAGCATATCAAGGCAGCCCAAAGTCGACAAAAGAGTTATGCAGATAATTGTCGACGAGACCTTGAGTTTAAAGTCGGAGACATGGTGTTTTTACGCATATCTCCGTGGAAGAAGGTCATGAGGTTTGGAAAGAAAGGGAAGTTAAGTCCAAGGTACATCGGCCCCTTCGAGATTCTTGATCGTGTTGGGGCTGTGACCTATCGACTAGCACTTCCACCTACTATGGCCAAGGTGCATGATGTCTTCCATGTATCACTCTTAAGGAAGTACATACCAGACCCTTAACATGTACTCTCTTCTGAGGTGGTACAATTAGAAGACGATATTTCTTATGAGGATCAACCAGTGAAGATCATAGATCGTAGAGAAAAAGTTCTATGAAATAAGACAATGCCCCTCGTCAAGGTGTTGTGGAGAAACCACAAGTTTGAAGAAGAAACTTGGGATTCAGAGGATATGATGAAGCTAAGTTACCCACATTTGTTTTAGTATGGGAAAAGGAAAATTTTGAGGGCGAAATTTCTTAAGGGGGGAATGTTGTAATGACCCAAAGTTTCATTAATGGAAAATCCCTCTTGATCCAGTTAAATGTTTCTTTATGAAAAATGTTTTTATAAGATGTCAACTTCTTTAGTTTTACGTTAAGATTTGTGACCATTAATTTTTAGCCGTTGAGCAGTGATCATCTGAGTAGTATAAATATAAGGCTTGAACGAACCCATTTCTACTCAGACAAAGGAAGCGATGGACTCATCCGGTAGAATTTCCCCTTAAGAAGCCCATTTGTCAGAGCTCGGAAAAGAGGTGGAGTCTTTGGGATTTTCCCTTGACCAAGCCCAAGCTGAGCTTCATCAAGTCAAGCTCGAACGTGATCGTCTACGAGAAAAGTGGAAGTTTATTGAAATTACCACCCGAGCGATGTTATCCGAGCCGCCCCAAGAGTCTGTCACTATCGCGCACCTTACCCTTAGGTCTTATGCAGCTATTTTAAGGGGTTATGTAACAAATAAGTGTCTCCATGTTCATGTACATTATTTTTGTATATAATAATGAATATAATTTCTAGTCATTTTTGATACATTGTAATTAGTTTTTAAAGTAATAATGGGGTTTTTAGTTATTATTTAATTAAGAATTAAATTTTATTAAATTAAAGGATTTTTGAATTAAATAATATTTTAATAAAATATTATTATTAATATTAAATTAATTTTTTATTAATTATATATGATCTAATAATTTTATGAATGCAATTAAATTTTTTATTAAGGTTTGAAAGCCATTTTTGTCAAAACCCGTGAATTTTTTATAAATGTCAGTTTTTAATTTAAAAGTGAAAATTCACATATTTAGAAAATTATTTAGATAAAATAAATATTATTTTTGGAATCAGGACGTCGAGATTATCCAACGGTGAATTTTTCATAATTTTCTGAGACAATCAAATTTTTGGGTAAAAATTAAATACCATTTAAATATATAATGTGTTTTATGACATCATAATGACCCAATGGTGATGTAATAAAATAACATAATCCTTATGTTCATCCAATATGTGTTTTATAATTAAAATAATTAGGTTTTGGGTTTGTTTGACTTACTTTTCAAGGCATTAATGGAGCCCTCAAGACTTATTCAACACTTTGCCTTTTTAAATTAATTTCCAGGGAAGTGTGACTCACCTCCACATAAGCAACCCTATTTTTTTAATAAGTTCAGACCTTGGCCATGTAAAATATTTTTTTCCTCTTTCCTTTTCCAGAAACCATGGGCAAATACCATGGGATGGTTTGTGGTTTGGATTATTTTAATATAAGGGGTCCCAAACCTAAATAATGAAGAATTCTCTCACCTTTCCTATATAAACCCACCCAATCTCCCACTTAATCCTCACTAAAATCCCTTCAAGTTCGTCCAAACGCTTCCCTACTCTCTCTAGAATCCTCACAAGGTTCCCCAACCTCCCAAGAAGCCTCTCACAAGCCTCTCTCTAGCCTTTGGAAGCACACTTCCAAAAAAGGGTTTTTTCTTCCTTTCTCATTTTTGTCAATTTTCTATAAGTTGTATTGCCCTTTAAATTTCAATTATGAATGTTGGGGTATGGTTTCTCACCTCCCCCATACTTCCCTCTTATTGTTTGAATGATGGGAGAACCCTTTCTCTCTCATTAAATGCCTCCCATGTACACCCGTGACTATGCCGAAATTCTGAAAGGAACTTCTCTCTCTTCTTTTACATTCAAGCAATAATTTTGTATCATGAATTTAAATTCCATTTCAATTGTTGGGACATGTATATATATGACATCCTTACTGTCCATTACATGTAAATATGATGAGGAACCCCTTTCTCTCTCATCAATTTTTTTTATGAATTCTTATGTCACGCCGTTACGCTGCCGAAATCGCACCAATTTTCTAAGCCAATGTCATTGTGTAGTGAATACCATGCCCATTTCTCCATCAAGGTTATTCACCTTTATGCACATTTACTTATTGATTGTAAAGTTTCATGTGTGAATTACACATTCCTTTATCGTGGAATAAATGATTATGTTTTATGAATCCATGTTCTATGATCCATGTGGCACACTTATGCATGAAATGAAATGTTTAAGAAGGGTGCACCCTGATAGCGCTCCAATGCATTGGGTAAAGTATAGTATCATGATACGTCATGTGAAATGAGTGTTGACTCATGCTAATTCATGTGCAACAAGGGTTTACTCGTGCTTCAAGTGAAATGAGGGATTACTCATGCTCCATGTGCAATGATCCTTGGCTCATGCTAATTCAATGTTAAGTGTTGTTTCCACATTTCCATGTTATGGTTATCATGCTTTATCATGACTTTATGTTCATGTTACTATAATGCTCTATTGATGTTCCTATTGCCTAACATGTATTGTACTCCTCATGTTATTCATTGTGTACTCCCTTACTGGGATTTATAGCTCACCCTTTTCTTATGCATGTCCTCAGGTTATCCCATGCAATGCTAAGTACGAAGGAATGTAGTGGTCATGTAAAGGAAGTTTTCAATAAAGATGTTGTATTTCAAGTTTAATGTTTTTATTTAATGATCCTAAGCCCCAAAGACACTAAACCTCTCGATCTTCTTTGTTGTATCAAGTGAAGTTTTATGTAATAAAGCATGCTTAAGTTGTATTAAAAAAGCAGGGTTGTCATAATAATGAGATAATATTATGTTAAAAAAATAATATTTTTCCATCTCCTTCTCCATAAAATGGGAAACAATGTCGTTACTCGTGTGTACAATAGAAGACAACCTCAAGAACCGATGTAATTTTATTTCTATCAATGGATCACATGGATAGTCATAATATTGTAAATATTTATTATATATGATAAATATTAATTTATGTAAGTTTTAGAAAACTAATATATCATTCACTTCATTACCCTTCACCCGTTAAGGGAATGATATCGTCGCTCATGTGTAGGTAAGGTCTACCGTCTCAATAAAGTGATATGATTCATTTCCCATGTCCAACATTCATGAAAGGTTATAAAAATGCATATATTTATTAGATATGATATTTAAAACATTAATATAATTCTTAAGAAGATGTAACTATATCCTATACATAAGAACTGTAACATTAAAGAAAAAACAAAAATGAGAAAATAAGGCAATTAACACCCGAAATAATAACAATAATAATGATAGAACGATAACAACCGAGTGTTAAGATGACATAATAGGATCATATATGATATTAGGAACATTTATATGGTTCTTTTATAAATTAATAACATGATTGAAACCATTATATAGTATGTTAAAGTGTGTTTAACCAAAAGGAAGTGTGAGGTAAGGGATTTCATCTCAATTTCCATTCCATTGAGATATCTTTGTCAATATGAACCTATGCACTTTTATGTGTTTTATATACTAGAAATTTTATGTATATAACATGACTTACTATTTATTAATGATAGTAAATGTTTTAATTCAATTTTATTATTTCAAGGGATTACAATTTAAAATTTACCAGAGGTAAGAATCTATTTTACAATCTCACTTTCTTTTAGGATTACTTTTATTCTTGCTGATGGAATGTTATCATTTATCATTCATATGATCCAATAATTATCTTATGCTTTATAAATTTAATTATTTTATATATTTTCTCCCAAATTTTAATCTCTTTGGAGCTTTCATCAAGAAAATAAATGTTTAAAAGAAAACCCAATTTTATTTCTCTTTAAATCATATATAATTTTCTTCCATATCCATGTTTTCCAAAATTGTTTTTAAAGATTAATTTTATTTAATCAAATTATTTATCAAGGAAATTTTATGTTATACTTGATTTTTTAAAAAGGTTTTCAAATAATTATTTCTACTATTTTTTAAAAGGGATTTTTTTACAAAAAATCAAATGGAATGTTCTTTTTTAACATATACGATAATAATGGACATCCCCACCAATGTAACCATTTTATGAAATTCAGATTATTTGAAACATTTTAAATGGTTTTACAAAGAATCAAATTTTAGGAAATTTTATTTCAATATTTCACATCTATTCACTTTATTCTCTAAAATAACAGGATTTTATTAACGAAATCTATATTCTTGATAAACTGATAGTCACCTCTCATTTCCTAATTAATTTTGCGATGTTAAATTTCTCTTTCAGACAATCACTCCCTAATAGTAATTTTTTTTAAAAAAATTAAATTTATATTAAATGTATATATTCTTTGTATCATGGATATGATTATTTCCAAAACCATATACCATTTATACATATAATGTTAACTTTTAATGCTACTTGATTAAGTGTAAAAATATTTATAAATCTATATTATTTACTCAATATGGATATTTGATGATAAAGAATATTATTCATGAATTAAATTGATTATTAAATTTTCAAATAATGGTTTTAATATAAAATGATGGTTGGGGCTTAGAATTACATATCCCCTTAATGAATTGGCATGTCTCATGAGACAAATTAGTTTTCAAAATTAAATGGGTTTTTTTGCAAAGGTTTAAACAATCTTGTGAAAGGTTTTGATTGTGTAGATATCATAATGTATGAGATAATGACATTCAATATTAATAATTTAATTTATTAAGAATTATGTTATTTATATCCATGTGATTATTTCATTAATATTATACTTTGATTCATGTTGTGCCCAAGTTATTGAATAAATTACATGTGTTTTAAATTATTTACATTTCCATGTTGATTATGAATTATTGATTCATGGTAGCTTCCACTATAGATAACCCTTACCGGGGATTTGATCTCACCCTTATTTTGTTTCATTTCCCAAAGATATAAAGAATAATTATTATAATTCTTTCAAGAATGATGAATGTTTTACAATAATATGTTTTATATTCTATTTTGAATGTAAAATGGGTATCATGTATGTATCTAGTTCTCAAAAACTACTAAAATAGTCATTACATTAGGATATGACCCCTTGTATATATTTTAATGTAATAATGTAGACAATTAATCCTATTTAATGGAGTCTGGTTTGTTACAGTCATGTACCGTGCACTCATATAATATGTATAATACGTGGAATGTCATATAATTACAGAACATGTACTATGAATAAATGATATTCACACGAGTGTTAATTTATGCAGTGTTTAATTCTTTTAACGCACAAATATGATTTGGTGTATTAATATTATACATGATATATAGTTTTTAATTTTTATAAAGAAATTAATAAATAATTTAACGTGTAATAAAACATATCAAACAACATGTACATTCAATTGATGATACACAAACACATGTTGATTTGGTTTAATGGAGTAATTAATTAACTCTTTCTATGTAAACTGGTATAAGATACACTATGTGTACAATCCAGCTACATGCCAAGTATTCTACTCATTATATATTCATTCCACTTTCATAGGTAATGGGAGCATATGATAACAAAATATATTTATGAGATACACTTCATTTATTTTAAATATACACCATGTGACCTTGATGTTACACGATAATATTTTCCACACATCGTATAACAAATACCTGACACATCTTGGACTACACACTTTCTAACATGAAAATGAATGGACTACATGACGTGTATGCAAGTTACATAGCATGTAATATGGTAAATCATTCACCAACCTATTCTGGTTAATATGCATCATATTAATGACATCATTTATTCAGCCACATGACCATTCGGGTTTTGTGAGACTTATTCATAGTGTGTTGAATATGGGTACACGATGTGTCCCCTAGGATTATACACCACGTAGTTCCATGTTATTCATCTAGAAATATTGACACCTCTGAATGGGTTATTCAAATGTTCTTTGTGTATTATTAACTCTGGTTTTTGGTTATATTAATGAGAATAAAAAGGAAGAATATATATTGATATTCATATTTAAAAGAATGAATTTCATAGATGAAAAACTAATATTAAATTCATAAATGATCAATAAATTATATAATTTAAAATTTTAATGTGACTAATGTGATGCCACTTAAATGTTTTGTACGTGGTAGAAGAGGTTATTTGGGTCATTCCAAACATGCTTTCTTCATAATCAGTGAATAATTTGATATGTACATGATAAGAAACATCATGATAAATAAATTAATACGATGATTAATTGACATATATTCCATAACCATGAAGAGAATATCTTTTTCATGGTGTATTTAAAATTGATGTAAATAAAGAATTACCTTAGTCTTGGGAATTATTTCTTTGAATAAGCTATTGATCATCTGAACCTTTGTGCAATTATACTATTATTTAATTGATAGGATCCAAAGAAGAATCACTCTAGTGGTGATCCACACATGATCCTATAATCTAAATGTAGTGTTGGTGGTACTTTGGGTGATTGTTTGACAATAACAATTATCTTGTTTTTTTCCATTTGATCTCTACACAATACTTTAAGGTTAAAGGGTTGAATCTTGTTCATTCTTTCTTGAGATAAGAAGAAAGGTGGATGCTCTCGGTTCTTGAGAGAGTTACAGAGAATTTTTCTCTATAAGGTTGAGAGAATATCTAGAGGGGTATGTTGCGTGCAACAAAATATAACCCTATCAAATGATATAATTAGGAATTTATATAGCTATTTTATAGAATAATTAATTACATATAGTTTTAGGGATGAATTCCTTATTAGATATGTATGAGAAACCTACATCTTTGAAAAAAAAATTTATGATGAAGAGGCTATTCAGTTTAAGGTTTTCAGAAATAAGATAAGTGGTGGATCATGTGAATGATTTCAACATGATATGAGTAAAGGTTTAATACATGATGATAAAGTTTATAGATGATATATGGGTGCTACTTTTATTGTAGTAACTTCTAGTGAGATAGAATGAAATGGTTACAATGGTTAGTAACTCTAGTAGAAAAATAGACTTGGAGTTTGAGGATATATGAAAATAATCCTATGTTGGTTTCCTTTACTTTATTACTTTCAATGACGGTGTTATAATGAAATTATGATTTACTTATTGAATTATAAGTCTGATGTATTTAGAGTGTTTATTCAGTAGAAATATTTTGCGGAAGGGGGTGCATCTAGAAGTTAAAGTGCATCCAAATAGACAGTGGTGGTTAATACACTGTATACAAGTTTTGGAACTTCTACTATAATAGGGGAATAAGGAATGATAATTTGGTTCCCATAAATCCACATCAAAATAGAGTATTGAGAAAATTAATGGGACTCTGGTGGAGAAATCTAGGAGTATGAGGTTTCTATTAGGAATTCTGAAGGAGATTTGGGTAGAGGCACTCAACATAGAAGATTATCTCACTAATAAATTTCTAGCGTCAGAAGTAGGGTAGGAACTTACAGTGGAGTTGTGGTCAAGAAAATGAATCAAATTTCATCATCTTAAAGTATTTGATAGTTTAACATATGTACAAGTAAATGATAATGATAGATATAAACATGCTGAAAAATACCAAATGTGTTTTTTCTTTATATAGAGAGAAAAAACTTTTGGATATCAACTATGGGGTGATGAATGTAAACAAATCATAAAGATAAAATATATTTTATTTAAGGATAAAATTATCTAAAAATACTAGAACTTGGCTAGGAGAGAAGTTCATGAAATATCAATTATCTAAGTTAAGTTTATCTAAGAAAGAGTACATGAATTTAACAAAAAATGGAAACTCATATATGAGTGCTGAATACACCAAAATCCCTTGAGTTAGGCCAACAAAAGATCAACTAGAAAATTTTAGGGTCGTTTAAGCTCACGTGAGAGCACTAGAACTATAGTATTTGTAATTTAGAGTACCATAGGTTCAGCTACCAATACAAAGAGATGACCTAAGTAGTTCAAAAAAGTCTAATGCAGCATCATTCCACAATGAGACTTGGGTGACAAAAATATAGAAGTGGAGTTTTTTTTATTCTAAGACTAATAGAGTTCTATAGTTTCTCTAGAACAAAATTTAAGAGGGATGTTATTGGGTGGTGAAGTCAATTTTAGTTCACTAGAATTTAACCCATTATAATTATGTTTTTTAGAATTTCATAAACTGGATGATGAACTGAACATGTGGTACATAATTCTCCACTAGTGAAAATACTATCAGAAGTTTTCATATACTGATGATTCTATAGTGAATTTCTAGAATTTTGAAAGTTCATCAAGGAAAAAGAGTCACTAAGTCGGTAATCAAGATCAAGCGATCATACTTAACAATCCATGTTTTCGAGGGGGAAGGTGTTATAGGTTCACCAAATGTCAGATAGTATATAATTTTGTCATAAATTTAGCACAAAATGTGTTTCAAATGAGCATTTATTCTGAAACATAGACATTATTTATGATTACATGACTTTTTTAATCTGATTTTAATAACATTTAATCTTTTAGTTATAATTAAAGAAAGCAGAATTGTGTTTCTCCATGCATATAATAAATTGTCTGGAGTTTGTTAAATTTTTTTTGTTTATTTAATTCTATATTTCCATCACCTATAATATCATTGATTTTTTGGGTACTTTTTATGTTTTTTATTTTTATATTGTATGAAAAAGATTAATTTGTGAGGTGAGTAGAATTCATAATCTACCAACATCTGGTATACTCAGTCATGGAGATGAAAACTTACAAATACCAACTCTATAATATGTAGAGTCACCCACATGAAATATTATAGTGGTTTTAAAAGTGTGAATCTTGTGATTTTATCAAATTATTAGATAAAAATTTCTAGGTAGGGGTTTCCCAACAATTGGTATCAAATAGGGTTCTCGTTTTTATGCATGATCCCCAAAAATTGGTATCAAATCATAGGTATGTATATACCATTCCTTTAAAATATCAAAGTATCCACTTCAAATCCTTCCAATTCAATTTCCATATAATCTCCATGAACTGAGCCACAACTCCCACTACATGGGAAATGTATATATGTTTGCAAATCAAAGTGTATATTAAACTTACAAAAGATGAGGTGAGGATTACTTTCCTTTTGTAATTAATTTTTAAAAACCTATAATCTTATGATTATAACAAAATCAAATATCTTTGTATTTCCCCTATGCACATAGGACATAATAAAAAACATTTTAAACTATATTTACTTTCTTTCTATATTTACATTACATGTTCTGTTGTTGAATGTTTTTAGGCACTTTTTCTGTTTTTGAGTTTGCTAGTGTGTGCAATGGATGACTTTGGGTGGTGAGTAGGGTGTCTGGTCTACCTACTTTTGGTATTCTCATTCATGGGGAATCCTAGTTCCAAATATTAATTTTACACTATGTAGAGTCTCCTACATATGATCTTTTAGTGGGTTGACATGTAATAATCTAGTGGTTTTATTTGAACCGCAGATTATACTTTCAAAGAAACGGTTCCCCAACAAGTGGTTTGAGAGTGGGTTATTGTTTTGATTCATGATTCCCAACACATGGGCCCTTTATTATTATATTAATATCTAGAAAACTCCATGTATAAATAATAATATAAGTATTATTATTTACTTGACATATTCTAAACTCAGAGATAAAATAAATTTCATTTCTTTAAATAAATAAATTAATATTTATTTAAATTTGGTTTAATATATCATTCTTTCTGAATATGATAGCTTAGTCTGAACATCCTTCATTTTTAATGAACCTATAATAATTAATACTATTCAATTGATAAATAAAAAAATATTTCTAATATTGATAGTCTTGTGAATGAATATTTATTTAATATTTAATACATATATAAATATAGTTATTGGATATTTTCAATCAATAAATCATGAATACATATTAATATATGGATTGGAGAATAATATTTATTTAAATAATTAAATTCAAATAGAATATAAATATTTGAATAATAGAAACACTAAGTCTGTGACCCTCTACGATTCTTACTATGTGGCATTAGGTAGGTTCACCTAAAGTTTAATATCATCATCTATAAATATTTAAAGCCACCTAGGAAAATTAATTTAATGTCTCAACTAGGAAAACCACATTTGAATTCTCAGTGCATAATAAAATATATTTGTCTTAATATATCATCAATAAAGTTTTATACTCATGTCATCAACCTATATAATTGATATGTTTTTCTTTGACTATCTGAAATGACCCTGTAAATACACCATGGTCATGGAATTTAGTTCATCAATTTTGTTCCAATCAAAGGGTCAAGATATTAACTTCCAAAAATATAGAAAGGAAAAATCCTTTCTCATATTATTTATTAACATAATATCACTCATGAAGCACCCAAAAAACCCAACTTCACCACAAATATATGGTATCATGGTTTTTATCAATACATCATAATACGCAACTCATGATATTTTTTAATAATAATCTTAATGTTTAATGATAATTAAACATGTTTGCACATAAGAATATACAGTGACATGTAAACATAAGGAATTTCTATATGTGGGCCTGTCCTCATAATCTCTTACCTTGGAGATTACTAAGTGAAATGTTTTTGAGATGATGTATTTTCCTCTTATGAGTATCCATAACTTAATAGTTTTCATCATATATTTCCTATCATATGACACCATATAACCATATGAATTATGTTTAAGAATGTCATCATTACACTTTAAGGTTCTCATCATAGTGGGGATCTTTTATAATCTTTTTCAATGTGGTAGATACTTTCGGTCTTTATCACATTAATGTTACTTAAAGAAATAAAAAATATGTGATAATATATTTTTTAATATTAAAATCCAAGAATACACATTAAATCTAAATTTAAAAAAGAAATTACTTATATGTCACCAACTCCAGAAACAATCACACTAAAAAAATATACATGGACTTGATGAATAAATTATTTATATACTACCTTAATAATTTTTTTGTGGTATTTGTTAATGATATTATCATATAATCCAAGTTAAAGGGAAAATATGAGGAATATAAAAATATTGTGTTGAAGACTTCAAGGAAGAAGAATTTGTCTGTTGAGTTGAGAATGTGTGATTTATGGATGTAGAAAGTCACATTCTGGGAGAATTTGATCACAAGAGAAGGAATTTATATGGACATTTCTAAAAAAAAGGTGATTAAATAATGTACTAGACCCATAAGTTTATTGAAGATCCATGATTCTCTTGGATTAATTAGGTATTATCTATTCTTTGGGAGAAATTTCTCATAATTCTCTATCTCACTAACTTTTTAAAAATGGAAATGGGTGAAGTATGTCTATATGGAAGAATGTGAAGAGATATTTAAGGAGATAGAGAAGAGGATAAAAATTTCATATATACTCATAATCGCCTCAAATAGAGAAGGGTTTGTGATATATAGTGATGATTTAAAGAAAGGCTTGGGTTGTGTACTCATGAAAAATGATAAAGTGGTATCTTATGCATTGTGATGATTAAATATCTATTAACAAAACTACCCCATGCATGATCTAGATTTAGTATCCATGATATTTTCAATAAAGATTTGGTGGAATTACCTCTATGGAGAGAGGTGTGAAATTTATACAGATAAAAATAATTTAAAGTATATATTCACACAAATGGAGATGAACATGTATAAATTAATATGGTCAGAGTTAATCAAGGATTATGATTTATTAATACACTAATATTCTGGAAAAGTAAAGAATTTAGATAATGCTCTTAGTATAAAATAACTTTCAACCCTATCCATGAAAAGGATTAAGAAATAACTTATCTTTCTGGATAGGGAAATGATATATTTTTAGATCATAAAGACATGAAATACATTCTAACTTTCACAAATGATTTTCCCACTATCTGTACCAGAGAAAATAAAGGTGGTGAAAAGGGATAATCTAGAGATTCAAAATAATGTGAGAGTAATGAAGTAAGGTAATCTTCATGAATTCAACATAAAAAATATATAGTTATTCAATTTAAAACTAGACTTTTGGTGTTATTATCACCTAAGATAAAGAAATTGATATTGGGTAATACACATTTCTCATCATTCTATATCCATCATAGAAGTACTAAGATGTATTGATATCTTCAAGAGTGTTTCTAGTGGGAGAAAATCAAGAAGAATATTTTTTAGTACACCTCAATGTGCTTGGTAAGTTAGTAATTTAATGTATAGCATCAAAATTATAAGGGGATCATATAGTCATTACCCATACCAATATGTAAATGGGAGAACATCATCATACTAGAAAAATCATAAATAACGGTGGTTATTTTTGATATATATAGTGGTTAAAACCACTGTTAGATTTTTTTAACTTCCTCCTTTTGTATTGTTGATAATTAAAATACGATGATTTTTTTATTTGCGGTGGTTCTTAATAACCATTATCGATCCATTATTTGATGACAAACCTTAACTACTTATAAATAAATAATATTTCATGGTAGTTTAAACCACCTCTAATAAATAAAACTATATCATATATTTTTACATATTTAGTGGTGGTTAAAATCTCCTCTAATTATTTTTATGGCGGTTCCACATATTTCAGACCATTTATCGAGGTTTTTTCAATATGTAACATCGGTTTAAACCACTAAGTTTCAATTAAAAGTAATTTTACATGATTTTTGGTTGTTTAATTCACTATTAACAATAAAATAAATATAGAAACGTCTACGTTGAATCCAAGATAATACACCATAGATGAAAAAACAAACTTTCTAAAATAGTATGAAAAAAATAAATATAATTATCATTATAAATAAAACTCAATATATATTCCAACATTTAATAAACATAAAAAAATATTAAATTAGTTATATGGGAATTAAACCAACCCATAATTACATTAAAATTTCATAATATAAGTGGATACATAGGCATTTCAATATGTAATGTAACTTTAAGGCCTAAAATCCACTCAATCAGTGACCTAGAGTGAGGGAACCACATAACCTTGGGAACACCTCCCCATATGCCAAAGGTTGCTGACCAGTGGTGGTGATCTATGAGAACACTATGGGGGAGACTATACCCTCTGGTCAGAGTGAAAACATAAAAAATGTAAAGGAAATATCATAAAACACATTACATCATAGATAAAAATCCATGCAAGTTCCAAACACCAAATCATAATCAATCAATAACCATGATGATATAGAATAAAATTCAGTTCCATACACACATACCCAACATAACCAAAAGGTACCAAAAGTATACAAAAGATAAAAGATAAAAAAACTACATAACTCTCCAAAAGTGGTTTGAGATCTAGCCTGACACCTATCTCCTAGATCTGTACTAACCAAGCAATGAAACATCTCCCATAGGTGACTTTCCCTTGTCCTGACCTCAAATCATGAAATCCTCTTTTGTACTAGATGAAGGCCTAATAAATGTGTTAGTACAAATCAATAGGCAACCACCAATGGAATTCATAAATAAATCTATTCTAAAGAAAAATTGAATTCTGTAGTGTTGTAATTAAACAACTTAAAATATTAATAAAATAAACAAATAACTCTGAACCTGGGATCCATGGTGACACCTAAGGTTGAACCTACCTACTTTAACAAGTGTTGGATGTCTTTAATCACATTATGATGATCATTCTAACCTGAGTACCCAAGGAGTATCAAAAACATTCACAAGGTTGTTTCCTTTAGGTATCAAAGACCACCCAAGAATGGGTGTTTTTATAGTCATCACATACCACCCAAGGATGATCATTTTCATAGTTATTATGGAACACATAAGAATGGGTGTTTTCATAGTTATCAAATACCACCAAAAAATGGTTGTTTTCATAGTTATCATGGACCACCAATGAATGGGTGTTTTCATAATTATCATAGACCACCCAAGAATAGGTTTTTTCATAGTTCAAAAAATAATCCATTAATTATCATTTCAAAAGTTACCAATTTATAATTACATTTCAACCAAATAAAATTTCATTATTCACCAACTTATAAAATTAAAAAATTATGAACACACCTTTCATCATTTTTCATTTCCAATTACGACACTCAATTATAGCACAACCACTCTATTTTTCATTTTCTAAAAAAATTAATAAGGACACTAACTTAATCGAGTAATTCCAATGTAATTATCTCATCATTAACATTTATCAATTCAGGAGAGTAAGTAGCATTGTAAGATCATATTTTATACATAGGAATAAAATATGAAGTTTCCCATGGAATGCTGGTTCGGTGAAAAATGAAATAACTAAGGGAAAATAGGAGAGACTATGGGATAAAATTAGGGACCACCAACCTTAGGTATATAGAATTCCACTCACCCAATATCAACATTCGATTTGATCTAGAATAATATAATTCAATAAGTAGACAAAAGTCCTAAAAATAAGTAATATTAGATCAACACGGTGAGACACCACTTGATAATGAGTGGAAGAAATAATATAGTAAATTCTAATCATATACTTATATCAAGGTCCTGATCTCACTAAAAATAGAAGAAAACGATAGATCTTGAAAGAGTTCTACCATGGAAGATAAGAAGATGGAGGAGAGGTGTGTGTGGGGTTGTAATCCAAAAATTAAGTCTAGATGTTAGAGTAAGAGGTATAACAAGAATGGGGTAAAATGAAAAAAAAATCCCCCTTAAAAAACTATAAAGTACCCCACTGGATAGACAATGATCCTAGCATCCTGATAAGGATACTGGTTAGCACACTAGCTTGATGGTGTCCCCATACTGGCTAGCTGGTGGGACTGTAATAGCATACTGCAGTCCCAGTTCCTAGCCCTAGGCCCCCCAGTTTTCTCCCATCACCCTTCATACTTTGAAAAACATGATTAAAGGTGGGTATTAAATGAGGTTAAACCAAAAACTAAATTCGAAAACACCTTAAATAGGGATGTGATCTCACAAATAATACATTAAAGATCATCAAGCATTACATCCAAGTCACTTTAGATTCCTTGATATGACAAACGCTCTTCATCCTGATGACTTACAACCTCTAGTTACTACATTTAAAAAATTTAAAGAAATAAATTATATTATATTAAAAAATAAAAAAAATATAAATAAAAAACATTTTTGTCTACTAATAATTTCGTATCATGGATGAAATTTCCTGGAAAATACTTCATTTCGTGTCCTCAAATAAAATCCTAAGCATCGAACACTATAAAAAAATGTTCATACTGAGCTCTCATGCATGAATCATGCTCCTATAATTTTGTATGTAATATAAAAAAAATTATTGTGATGTTGAATCATGAAAAATATTGGGACCTAGGGTATTAGAATTCATCGTAGTGAATGATATTAAGGACCTCCCAAAGACTCGTGATAGGGATAGTACAAAACCCATAATGCACACATGACTTGGATTATCATTGCCTAAAACCTGGAAAATTGCATCACTCTAGAAGATCGATGATTACTATGAGGTATTTTCATCCCATGCCTCCTAAATTTTAGTATTTTCATTAAATAATTTAAAATAATAAAGTAATTTAGTGACATCAATTAAAAACTAAATTATTTTACCCTTGTGCTCTGAGGAGGTCTATTCATATAACTCAAATATGAATTTTTATGAACATAAAAACATATCTCATTCTTCCCAACATAATTACCAACTATACAATCCTATATCACTAATGTAGAAAATCTATAATTATAAAATCTCAATAATTTAAAATTGAGCATATATATATGTTATAATAATTAAAATTTCACCTTGTTTGATTTCCTCGTCATGAAGTTCTTTGGGCCTATTGTGTGTTGGATTATCTTCTTCATTGATTTTTTTTTATAAATTTCCTAAAACATGAAGATATATTAGTATTAAATTTAATATGATTAAGACAAAAAGTAATTTTTTTAAGAAATTCATAGAAATATAATATCACATTATAAAATCCCTTATATTAATCAATAGAAAACCTATTCATAAAATACATCCATTACTCCCTAGGTATCCTTTTTGGTACCATATCATACATTTGATGAAGGCTTAAAGAGTTGAAACTAAACTCTCATCATAATCTATACTTGAAATATTTCCATTTTTCTAATTTTTTCAAAGTAAACTGATACATAATGGAATCAAACACTTCAAAATGAAAAACCACCTATAAATATTAAATTTCATAAATTATTAGAACAATAATATTTATAGTAATATCAAATTAATAAATGGTTGATAAATATTAATTTTTATTCACCTCTATTTTATTATTAATATATTGTACTTTTAGTTTATTGGAACATGCTTCTAATCATGATATGTGATGGGGATGGACTTTATTTTAGATTCTAGATGACCTAAAAAATGATTTTACATGCCTCCTATATCACTCAAAAATACACTAAATCCATCAAATGACACAAAAACATTAAAATTATTCAGCCTCAAAACATGTTTTCTTCCATTTTTATTTGGTTATTTATATCTATTAAAAACATATTTAGTGGTTAGTATAACAATAAAATAAATAATTTGTTTACAATGCCATACATACCAACAACATTCACCTGTTAATACCCTCATGAAGGTATGGGAGAAAACATATGTGTGGTCGAGTCATGCTTATATACTAGATGGCCTGATGTCCCAACACTCATGTCTATTTACCTTTTATTAGTAGGAAGTATACCTATATCATTGGGAAATATACCTGATGGGGTCAGGATCATCACTGGTGGTGTAGTTTCATATGACTATGCATACTGACTACGATCAGTATACCTTTTAGTAATTGGATTTTTTCCCAAAAAATAAACAATAGTGAAAAAATTTACAACATATGAAAATGATATAAGACAATAATAAAATTTATAATTACCAATATAAAAATATTTAATCATTTTCATGTTTTTAAATAGTTAATTTGATGCTCAAAAATATTGATTTCTTTTTAAAATGTCAATATAATTATATACAATCAATAATATATGCCTTTTTATTTTACCATAATACTATTATATTATATTCATTAAAGGTATAAAAAATTACATTACCCCCATACCATTCACAATCAATCTTGACTTAATGATTTTTCAAGAATAACTATTTTTTACTCTTTTAAAAATAAAAAGTTTTGAAATAAAAGTGAAAACAACATCTATGATAGAAACTTTACTAAATAATTAATCACTCTATTATAACATTAAAAAAATATGATTTACTAAGTTAGAGGATTATTGAATATACAATGGTTTTATTCATAATAGAATATCATCATCCATAATTAACATGACATCCTCATATTGACCATCTCTTGGAAGTCTGATAGTTTTGATGTCATCATGGAAAAACAGATCAATAGCTTCATATTAATATAGTTCACTATCAATAGAAAATTATTCTACTCTATAACCCTTATCATACAAGCTTCTTAGTTTCAAAAAAACTGCAACACTCCATCCTTTATCAATTTCATCATCAATATAATATATCATTTTAGATTTTGAATTCAAAATATATGGATCACATTCTTCACACTCACCAATATCAATCAAACGGTTTATGTTTAAATAAGTAAAGTGTGAAAAATATTTCCTTATACCTCTATGAATATCAACACACTTTCATTTAAATAACATAAAAAAAGTTTCCATGATAATTTAATTTTTTAATTTCAATAAACTTTCTATAATATACCAACTCTATAAATTCTGTAAATATGCCATTGTTCTTTTAAATTATTTGTGATAATCAGTATGAAACATGAAACCATTAATTTTATAGGCATCAAATTTACTAGGATGCTTCAAATTCCCTCAATCTAAATAATTCAAATCATCAAACATTTCATCTCATTTACTAATGTTCATGATCTATACAAATAGATATAAAATATTAGTATTTATAAAATTTAATTATCAATATATCAAAAATATGAAACTTATTATGAACATACATCATCATCAATATTTATTTATTAAAGAAGTAAAAATAATAATAGAGAACAAAAAATATTATTATCAACTTACATGACATGAAAAAAAAATCAATAATATATTTATTCACAAATTCTGTTAATTTTTTTCTCATTTCAAGTTCAACTCTGAAGTCATCTCTTTGTTTTTGTCTTCATTTCTTCAAAGAAATGTTATGTGATATCACTATTTACTAGCACATATCATTATGCTTATATGAAATCCATTTATGTTAGTGAAAATGAGGATATCTTTCCAAAAATATGACTAATTATAATTTTAGTTATCATCAATACATATCACTTGATTGAATCTTGTCTCAGGACCATCTAAATACCTTGAACAAAATGTTACACACTCTTCATCTAAGTAACCTCGAGTAATAGAATCTTCTGGATAATCATTGTTCTTAACTTAAGACTTCAAATGACCAATGAAGTGAATGAATAAAGGAATAATAAAACTATATGTTATGAGTTGTAAAGATATAATTCAATAGTGATGAAAATTTAAAAATACAATAACTCTCTATGAGATACATCCATCAATAGAGTACGAGTTCTCCAAATTTACCTTCCTTGACCAAATGAATTATCAAAATAAAAAATAATGGTAAGGAAATATCACATCTAGGTGAAATAGTGAAATTACAATTATTTATTTTATTTTTTAACCTTATTGAGGTTTAAAGTTTTCCTATAGATTTATATAAAGAAAATGAAAAACTAAATTATGAATGCTGTTATTTTATCTTGTAACAAGTTTCACAATGCCGGTAATAGAATCTTCTAAATCAAGATATTTGAGTCAAGAATTTTTTTTCCATGCACCTTATAATATTTTGAGTAAAAATATCATGAAATATTAATATAATGTCCATTAGGTACTTTTAGAAATTTTATTCTTTAAAGGAACACATCTTTTAATGGAATTTAAATAAAAATTCCCATAAAAATATCCCCATTTTAATTTTACCAAATATGAAATGTTATATTCATTTCTTTTAAGTATTTACATGTATTAATATGGTAATTAATTCTTCCCTTATCATTAAGTATTGTCAAAAGCACATTATCACATGCATTCTTCTCAATGTTCATAACATCAATATTATGATGTAACATCTATAGTTCATAATAAGGAAGTTTAAAAAATTTACTTTTTTCCTTTAATTTATGTGATAAAATTACTTTTGATGTGGTATGATCTCCTTTCCCACCACTATTCAACTGATAGTATTTCAAAAATTATATAAAAACAGTTGATAATTGTGTCAAAAATTAGTACCCAAATAATAAATTGGGGGGGGGGGGGGTCAATCTATATTGTTACACTGAAATATATGATATGCCTCCTAGAATCAAAGATGAAACATAATTCACCATTTTTAACTATATTTTGGTCTTTTAGAGTTGAAATCAATGTTACAAAATGGACATGTTGGGCTAATGTGATTATTCCAACTAGAAAAATGTCTAACTCTTGAAAAGTCACTAATTATCCACCTGAGGGAAGCATGATTTTTTAAAAAAAAAATATTTTATTAATCATATTTATTCACAAAATTTTCCCATAACTATTTTAATTCTTGTATAATAGGATAAAGGTATACATAAATATAATATCTAGAAATTGTTTCTGGAATAATTATCAAAATAATAAAAGATGTTTATTGAAAAAAAATCCATGGAGGAAAATTATAAGGGATCATAATAAATATCCATATGTTATAACTGGAACATAAATTCCTTAATTGATTAAATACATTAGAATTAAATCCTGAAAAAAAAATATTTCTAGGGTCTATAAAAAAATTTAAATGTTAAGAATCAAAATTTTTATATGCCACTGAATCTATGGGATGATGCATAAACTCATCACTTTTGTTTTCCATATAATTTCATATCATATACTCTAAAATTTTAGATTATGTGAATAATATTTTTAATAAAGGTTTTAGAATAAAGTAACATAAAACCATCATGGTAAATTTATTTCTCTGCTTCTTTATAGTATCATGTTCATTCATCCTTACATCATTATTCACTGATTTCCATCTATAAGTATGAAATATTCTACACTCATATCTATCTTAATATTCTCCCCAATATAATATAATGTCATTAGGACATACATGAATCTTTATATAATTTATTACCAACTTTTCAACATCATTATTCTTCTTATAAAATGGTTTAGGGGTCTTAGTATTTCCAAAATAACCATATATAATCTCCAATATGATGAAAATTTATTTATTTTTAATTTCATATAAAAACTTGTTGTGGTATAATATCTATATAAAGTACAACATTGAATATTTTTTACACCCCTTATATAAGTCTTTATCTCAATCTTATTTAAGTTCATAAACCTCATTTGATTTCTAAGTTAGGTTGTCCCCAATATTAATATCTAAAAATCAATAAGAGAATCTACTAACATGTTATAATCTTTATGTTAATGTGTTTTTGTTCCCAAAGTATCAATAATTATGTTCTGAATTTCATTCTCTACTACTAAGAAAATTTATAGATGACTATGATGTTCAAAAAAGATAAAAAAATTTGAAATGTTAAATTTTCTATGCCAAATCAATCGCACATATCCAATAAGAAATTTTTTCAATATCAAGTCTTCATAAACATCAAATATTTTCATCCATAATATGAAATTACAAGTAGGAAATGGACATTTAATTCTTCCATAATTTTTTTTATATTTCAAAATTTAAAAATGTCTCCAACCATTTAAGGTATTAAAGTTTATTTTAAGGTAAAGTAATAAAACTTTTATCCATTTCTATAGTATTGAAAAATAAATATAAAAAATTTACAACATATTAGTGAAATGAAATCATGTCTAAAATATAACATATGATTAATATAACATCATTATAAAACCAATAAATTTTTTTAAACCATGGTATATTGTAAGATATTATTAAACATGATATTTAACATTTATAGGATACAAAAAACAAATATTTGAGTATAAATAAGTATATTGAATCAATTAACAATCACACCCACACACCTAACCTGTTGAACACTTTGAAAAAAATCATACCCATTAATGAAAAAAGATAGAATATAGTTTATTTGGTTATTTTTATAAAAAATGAAAAATTAAGAAAACTAATTTTATGCTAAAATATTGATAATGGTATATGTTCTCTTTCACAAAGACAATGTATAATTTCAAATATTAGGCAACAAAAATAATACAATAATTTTAGTTTTAATTATATCATCAAAAATCTCAAAAAAAGAACATAAAAACCTCAATAAATAAAATATATATCCCATTGGGTTAATATTTTTAATAATTTACACAAAAAATAAAAAAATGATGAAAATATCCAAATATAATTCCAAATATATAATAAAACAAATTATTTAAATAATCAATGAAAAAGTACATCAGTAATGGATAATGTACATGAGAAGTTGACAGTGGCGTAACACATCGATACAAACATTAAATAAATTATAATAAAATAGAATTATAAAACAATATATAATGATTCATATTAAAGAAAAAATATTGTTATAAAATAATTTATAGATTTAGAAATACATAATTGAAATAATAAGATCATATTGTGACATAATGAATTGACAATGAAAATATATACACAAAATTGGAAATATTAGCTATGAAACCAAGAATTAAATCTATAATCTAAGGTTGTGATTGAGGTGAAAGGAGGGATTAATATTAATATATGGATGGAATCAAGGGGAGGGGAGGGTGATGTTAGGTCTATAATTGAGGGGAGGAGAGGGTACCCTCAAGGGGGGTCAGCGTGGGGAAGTTATGTCAGACTGGGAAGGGGGGGTATGGTCTAGCTAAGATTGAGGGGAGGAGGAAGAAGGGGGTTATAATAGAAAATATACATATTTTTGGTTTTAATTATTTAATAACAATAATTAAACATTTATTTGGAGGATGTTTATTAATAAATCATCAATAATAATAAATAACCAGCAGTCTTTTATAAATTTTCATTAATAACATGATGAATTTTCAATTTTAGGTAATTTTTAGTGATTATTAGAACCTCTATGAATAAGACACTAAAAATATCAAGTTTTATTATAGAATTTTTCATGGGTATTTTGAATACGTCTAAAAGAAACAACACTATATGTGTTCTGGTGCATAAACTCACCATGACTTCTCAATTTTTTTCTATATAATAAGATTACACTCTTGAACAAATCTCCATGTATATAACAAGGAAGTGGTGAGGTCACATGGTGTGCCACTTTTGATCATATCAAATTGATATCCAAGGTTCACCTCTAAATTATGAAGGATTCTTCAACATTCCCTTAATACCGATTTAAAATTAATACATCTTATCACCCGTAGACTATTTTTCAATCTCAAAGGACAATTCAGGCCCCCGAATACATGTTGGATTCTTGCTCGATGGACTTCAAAGAATGTTGGTATCAATATATTTCCTCTATTGAGTTATCATAAAACAATATTTTCTTATCAAGTATTTAGACAGGACCACATGAAGCTCTTTATGGGAAGAGGTGTAAAACACAAAATTTTTGGGATGAAGTTGGTGAGTAGAAGCTTCTTGGACCCAAACATGATCAAGATATAACAAAGAAGTTATAATCCATTAAAAAAAACATCAAAATATATTAGATTCAAAATAAAAGTTATACTTACAAATATAAAAGAGAATTAGAGATTTAAGATGATGAAAAAAAATTCTTTCAAATATCACCCTGGAAGATATCTATGTGGTTTGTAAAAAAGGGAAATATTATCCCTATGTATATTGACTCCTTTTATATCCTTGACTCTATAAGAGATGTTTCCTATCATCTAGAGGTTCTATTAAACATGGCTCAAATATATGATTTGTTTCATGTAACTCTCCCAAGGAAGTACACACCTAATCCCTCACATATTCTAAATCCATAAGTTGTACAAAAAGATCATGGAATCTATTATGAGGAGAAACCGATAATGATTTTGGATCATGGAGAAAAAGATTAATCGCAATAAGAAAACTCACCTTGTCAAAGTACTTTGGAGAAATCACAAGTATGAATAGGTAAAATAAGAATATAGGGAAGAAATGAAATAGAAGTACCCTTATCTATTCTCAATTGAGGATATGAGTTGAAAATCTGAGGATGAAATTTTTAAATGGGGGAAGAATGTAACAAACTATACTTTAATATATAGAATTTTCCTTGTGAATATAAATGTATTCCATATTTAGGAATATGGTATCGTATAAAACACATGAACCATATAATAAAAAGAAAAAAATACTTTATTTCATCAATATGGAATGTTACACATAGAGAATAAATATACTTCATAAAATTCAAAGTAGTAAAATGGAAGAATAGATCCAAAATAAAATAAAATAACTAGATTAGGAAAATCCCGGTTATTGTGTCCCCTAGAATTATCAATGTCACATAAAAAAATGTAAAAAAGAAAAAAAATTGTTAGAAAAATGATCATAATATTATAAAAATATGAAGACAACTTTGATATAAAACTGAGTGAATGATGAATAAACGAAATATGAGTTATTTATAGGAATCATAAAACCAATATGACCTTTGGAATAATAATATGACTATTAGGAATGGTAACCTAAGCTTTAGAATAGTAACTTGTCAATTATAATAGAAGAATTACTTTTCAATACTATTTACTATAAATAAAATAAGTAAATGTAAATATTATAGTTTTATTAAACAATTATTCAAATTAGAAAACTCAAAATAAAGTATGAGTACATTTTTAATAAGGTGTATTTTAATATATTTTACAAACCATTAATTTTTATATTAAATATTAAAATTTCCTAAATCAGAAAATTATTTTAATAATTTGAATTTTATTTTTGGATCCATCATGTCAAAAATTTCTATGTGTGTTTTTTTGATAATTTTTTGAAAAAATAGAATTTTTGGTGAATATTAAAAACGTAAATTTCCAAATATAATATGTTTTACAATGTATTAGTGAACTAATAATGACATAATAAATTATAAAATGGTTATATTAAGAAAAAATTGATTTAATAAGATAAATTACTCATTTTAAAATAATAAAATTAATTTCCAAAACTAAAATGTAATTTATAAAGTCTAAAAAGATAAAGCAAATCATTAAAAAAATTCATTATTTCTTTTGTATAAACTAATAAATTCAATCGTAAATGTGTCAAAAAGTCAAAAAAATATTCAATTTAAA
Organism: Viscum album; assembly: GCA_963277665.1. Lineage (NCBI taxonomy): Eukaryota > Viridiplantae > Streptophyta > Magnoliopsida > Santalales > Viscaceae > Viscum > Viscum album. The sequence goes on along the minus strand of OY728150.1, from coordinate 1,512,903,993 downwards.
TCAAATATAATTCATATTGTAAAAAATACCACTATTTAAAGTTTTCCTTTGGAAAAAATAATATATTCAATATTTTAACCCAAAAATACCCCTCCCATCAAGTATAAATAATCCATCTTCCTCCCATTGTAAAATCACTTATCTTAGAACCAGATATACACAATTCCCTTATCCAAATACTCATAGTATCTTTATTTATGTTGTGGTTTCATATAATCCCCAATTCTACAAGGCTTTTGTTTCATTGCATGGGTGTAAGCATCAACGAAGAGGTAGCCCCATAATCCTCTTCTTTTCATTTTTTTCTTTCTACTCCCATAATATCTTTTCTTTTTATATCTTCTTAAAAAATTATTTCATTGGTATAAAAAATATTTATGTTTTTATTATATGGTAAAACTATTTTACACCATTCATAATATAAATAACCCCCCCTCTTTTCAACATTTCCCATATTCAGTTTTATCCACCTATGAGAATGTTGTCAATTATTTAACTATCACCACATGCATGGATGGTTATTGAAGATAATATATAATACATAAACATTTATATTTATTTATTTTTATACATATAGAGTTAATTTCACTAATTATAAATAAAAAATAACTGAAACCATGAAATCAAAACCTAAATGAGATTTTTTTAAAAACGTCATCACACCATTCTCTCTTCAATGAAATAGTAATAACTAAATAAAAATGAATTTAATTGATCAGGAATTGAAAAAACATATTATACTTTTTTTATAAATGTTTTAGTAAATATAAGTTCATTATACAGGAGGTGTAAATGTGATGAAACGAATTGGACCTAAAGTAAGGGGACTCTTGAACCCAAATACTCTTTTAGGGTTATCTTTGCTCACTCTATCTTTTCACCATAGATCTCTTAAAAACTATTCTAAATGTATTTATATTTTCTTTTAATTCTATTATTCTTGGAATATGCATGTTCTAACTACATTGGGATGAATTCTTATCCACCTTTTTGATTTTTTATCAATATATTTTCATGAAATCTATCATTAATTCTTTTTATATTTATTTTTTATCTCCATGAAATATGATCTTTTATTTATTTATGATACCCTTCAATGAAAAAAAATTTATATTCCATTCCTATTTTGGGGAACAACCATTTCTTATTCATCAGTATATGCCTTATAACACCATTATGAATCCCATTATTTTCTCATGGGTTTATTTAATGTTTTATGACTGATAATGTTTTCCTTTTTATATATATTACATGATTATGAGAATTTTATGACGTGATGGTTAGGTTTAGAATTATATATTCCTCCAATTAATTGGTTAATGTGATGTATCTCATGAGATTATTATGAATGAACATGATTCTAGAGTTTTTCATATTCTATATTATGAGATTTTTACACATATGTTATTCATGAACATGATTCAAGATTTGTTTACATTCTATATGTGATAATTTCCCATATTGTTTATTATGTTTTATTATTATGAAAGTTCCATATTAAATTTATCCTTAAAATTATTTCAATATGCTTATAATTATGTTTATATACTTACGATATGATTATTATTACTACTTTCACCCATGTTCTCATATTTATTCATGTTTCATATTATTACTTATTATCCATACCATTACTATAATTTTAGCTCACCATTTATTTTATTAATTTCCGTAGGTGATTACATATACTAATATTTTATATAGATTTCTTTAGGAGATCTAGGCATAAGGATTTAAATAATGTCCAAAATTTCATTTGTATTCATGTTTAATAAACCAAATTTTCTCAAGACACTAAAACTTTTGAATTTGTAATGTATTAATATCATATTTTTTATCTTAAAAATGATGTAATAAACATGTATGAAATATATGGTTTGATATATCTTATTTATACTCATATTTAATCACTTAAGAAAAATTTAGATCATAAAAGTAATTTAAAATGACAAAAATATTATAAGAATCAACATTTAGCCCTAGAAAAACACAAAGTTATGCTCTCTAAGTCTATAGGATCGAAGAAAAAAATTAGAGCACCTTTTTCTTCCTCACATACATTGTTTTTGGTTACAAGTATAAACAACATGATAATTTAATATCAGTTTACTCGAACCCTTTATGAACATGGTCTTACTTTCATAAAATCTACTTCATGGTTTCACTTTCCTTGAGTATTTCACACTCTTATACCTGAATGGACCAACCTTGGATTATGAAAACAACACACAACTTAAATATATATCCAACATATACCCTTATAAGATCACAAGTCCAATACATAATAAAATCACTTTCAGCTTTTAGCTAACAGTATAACCTCAACTAATGATAACAGTGCATACACTATATATATATATCCCACCAATATCTAGTTGAGATCATATGCCCAAGAAAATAATTTATTAATAAATTATCCTAAAACATGACTCAAGCATTCAAAATAATTATTTAAAAAATACATTACCATTTCATGTTCATGTGGTGTTAATTACTTTGATATTATTTTTTGTATAATTTTATAACTTATCAAGAGTTGACTTATATTTGGAGTAATATAAAAAATAGTTTGTTGCAAAGAAGTATAGTGGTTGATGCATCATTCCAGTTGTACTTTTACAATATCTCTCATTCTTAAGAAATTCAAAAGTGGGAGTATTGATGTGATGGGAAAACAAATTTATAAAAAGAAGGTAAAATTATTGATAAATTATAATATAGAAAATATCTACAAATTGAAACCTCATCACAATAGGTTATCATTGAATATAATAATTGATCAATATAAGAATCATGATAAAATTTGGTCATGTGAAAGATTTAATTTAACATATGATTTATGGGAAGCATCAAGAATTAATTGAAGGTATACTTGTTTTGAATTGTTTACTTCATCCAACAGACATAACTACTAAACCATCACAATCATATCCTAAATACCCTTCCAAAAGTTATCAACCTTGACTAAAAACTCCACTAGATTTATCCTAATCATCACTAAAAGAGATTCATGTTATTTAATTTATTCTATTTTAATGTCTAACTAATTTTAAACATGAGATTACTCTTCCGCTTACTGATTCCTTTTTCGGGTAATATGCTCTAATAATTCTTTACAAAAATATATATTTTTGGAAATAAGAAGTTCTAATTCTTGAGTTTCCAATTTCTCCTAGATAACCAAAATTCTTTGGATGATGGAATACAATTCTTGGTATTCAAAACCACTAAAATAAACCTATAAATAGATAATAATTTTATCCTAATTTACTATATATCTCTATCAAATGGGTCTAGTTAATCACTTTGAGAATTTTTTCCCATGCTATATTTATTTCTATTTGATTTTTAGATGTGGTATCAAGACAAAAATTTATGTCATCTTCTAAGATCAATACATATACTGGAATGAGGTTACTCATAGAAAATAATTCTAAGGTTGTAAGTATAAATGTAATTGAAACCATTGAAAATGATTTTATTATAGGAGAGTCTTAGTATGAAATTTCATGCTCAACAATAATAAAATAAACTGTTATAAAAATGGTAGAACTGTAAAATTAAAACATAATGCATTAATGGAGAATACATGGCTTAATACCTCTCTCTAATTGATCAAGATTTATTTTAAACATAACTCACATTATCTCTTATGTTAGCTTCAGCAATGTGAAAACTATTTTTCAAGATATGTGTTAAAACTTCTAGAATGAGAAAATTTGGAAGTATAATTTCTAAAACTGAATAAAGATGGTGGAGTGACCTGACTAAGGTCCAAAAATATGAAAATAGAGAAATAAAAAGTAAGAAGACTAGAGGTAATACAATCTGTTGAAACAACGATAAGTCAATAAGGAGGAAGTGTGAAGATGCAAAGTTCTTGTGTAAGAGTAAATTATAAAGTTACATAAGATATTATCAGTGTTCACAAGAGTTTTATAATGTTTTATTCTGAAGTATGTATAATTTGAACTCATAGAGCTTCTAGATGTATGCACTATTCACGGAACAAGATAGATAAGGCCGTGACACTCAATCAGTGTCCAAGACTTGATGAATTATCACCCAAAACATTATGAATGAAATAGAACCGGTTGAACCTATTGGACCCTACATATACTATTAGGATGAATGAGTGAATTATAAGTCTACATTGCAATAATTTTTCATTTCTTTGATAAAATTATTTACATATTACCCCAATAGAGTATGACTTGATCTAAACTAAGTAGAATAACAATATTGTTCTTTGATTTTTTTTCTTCTGTTTATTTTCTTTATAAATGTTTTTTTCTAATTTTGATGCGATAATTATGGTGTATGATTCATATTCATGTCTTCTTAGTTTTACAAAAATTTCATACATGGGTTCATTCCAATTGTGGATGTTTATTAACTTTGTTTCATAGATAAAGTTATAGAGGTTAGAACCAAGTGATCAATGGTTTGCATACCTAACATGTGGTATCATGTCTTGGTTATAGAGTTTCAATATGACCAGTCCCTAGAAAAGGTGTTTTAGATCTTGATTTGATATAATTATTCTACCCTCTTCCTTGTATTATAATTCTAATAAGTGGAACATGATCCATTTTATTTGTTTTTGATTTAGTGGGAGTTCATTGTTTTTGGAATAAATGGAATTAGAAGAGGTTAAGGTTTTAGTTGAAAAGTTATAGTAGAATGATTTTGGATTCTATAAAATAAAGACAGGGTTTGTCTACTATAATAGAATCGTGATTTTCATTGACATGCATCAAAATAGAAGTGATGAAGAAGGAATAATGGGAAATGATATATAAGAAATCATTGGGGTTGATTTATATATCACTATCCTAGAATGTGACCAATAAAATATATTAATTAAATAAAGATTTGAAACTTTTGAAGACTCTTGAAAATATGTATGAGAATCTAAATGTAATGAGAAAAGTTTTTCTATAATAGAGGCTATTTTTCATGAGAATTTCATAACGAAATCCGGTAGTTGATTATGTCAATGACATCAAGAAGATTCAAAGTCAGTTAGAATTGGTATCAGTTAGGTTTATGGATCTTATGTGGACCCATTTGTAATTATCATCACTCCCAAAATCTTAGGATATGATGGTTACTATGATACGTAACTCTAGGATTATGAGTTACTTTGTGTTTGAGGATGTATGGAACTTAATTTTAGATTTGGATATTTTGATGAAGGGGTTCAATAATTATAATAGAAACACATTCATTGTGGAAGGTAGGGATGTCTAGTTACACAAAATATTCATAATAAATGGAAGGAAATAATATATAAAAGTTTGAATAGTTTGAATAAAGGTGTTCACGTGTATTGGTTGTGTAGGAAGAAATTACATATGATGAAATATTATAGGGAGATAAGTGTCAATTCCAAAAAATATACTTTTAAAAGTTTATTCTCTAATCCAATTTCGAAAGATATAGGTGGAATTTATTGAGTGTTTATATTTCACTTGAATCTTGGGTAATATACTCTATAAATTATTCTCATTCTAAATACAAGATAATTAGTGTGAGAAATTATACTTTCAAAAATTGTGGTAAGGTACATGTTGTAGATGGTGAATCTATCAAGATAGTGGACGATTGTATTTGGTTCCCTAGAACAAAAAAATTGTACTTTGGATTACCATACTCTTAATAAATATATTATCACATGATAATTTTTATTCTGTGTAATATTAATTTGATAATTTCATTATATTATATATCGCATGAAAATGATATATTAGTTCCCCTATATAATTAGAACCTATAGATTCTTTTAAAATATTCTTAGAAATATGTGATGTGGTTCTGATAACATTTTTTCTAAAAGTACAGAAATGAAATATGACTCTGAGGTGATCATTTTCTATAAGACATTTATAATTCTTCTCATGAAGTTTTCACTAGATAGTATCTAATAAATGAGGTTATAAGGATAGACCATCCAATAGAAATTTCACAAGTTATATGTGTAATTGGATATTCCTATTTGGTGACATGTGTATTTATCTTTATACTTGGGATTATTATTAGTGTATATAATGAATAGTGTAATTTTATTTATGTATGAAAACCAATAATACATACTATCACAGAGATGTATCATATATTGGATGTGTCATAAGTGATATGGAATTAATTTAACATGTCAATAAAGGTTTTTCCCTTTTGAGTTAATAAAAAACATATCTCATACCATTCAATTGAAATGAAATTTTTAGATTGAATCCATGGTCATGGAAGTTCATCATGGAGTTCATTTCAAAGATTCAAGGAAATATAAATAAATTATATAAGTTTAGGACATATGTATGAAACCTAATTGATGATATATTGAGAAAAGGAATTATATTACATAACAACATTCATAGGAAGGTTGTTATAATTGATACATTAACTTCTTTCTCTATTGGTGTCATGACATGTTTCTAGATGATGATCTTGGATTGTAGATTATTTCACCAAATTCCATTGATAAAGAGTGTTATAGGGTCACTAAACAAGTGTATCAAAAATCACATTAAATTATATTGAAATTAATATTAAGAATAAATATTATTTTGAGCTTGTGGAATAATAATTATTCTAGTTAATTTGATCACATAAATACAATCCTCAAATATTTTACTTTATAATATGTGATTAAAATAATAAATTAGATATTTATTCATGGTTCTATTTAATATAATATCTATTTATCTATTTTTTATTATTCACATGGTAATAATATAAATATTTATTTAGTATGAAACATGTTGGGGTTATATTCCCTTAATTAAATAAAATAAAAAGAAAAATCTATGTTGGAATGGGGTCAGATAAAGAACTTATTCCCTAATTAAAAAATACAAAAGGCCAATAGTAAGAAGATATTAAAGTACAAAGGGAACAAAAATGAAAAATCGTAATCAATGAAATTGAAAACCTTGTAATCATCATGACAATCAGAATCATCACTTAAATAAATGGACATATTGGAATGCATTAGACTCCCTATATCTAGAGGAGTGGATCTAGTAATCATTATGGGACTTAGATAATAATATTATATCCTATTCCTCCACTTCTTTCTGGGTGTAAATTAAAAACCTTAATCATCTTTTTTTTATTCCCTTAAACAAATTTGTCTCTATAATTTTTTTACTAATCTAGACCATATCATCCTCATTATGGTCTGAAATAACATCCCATTTATTGATGATTCCTGAATTATTAATTTAAACCATGATATTTTAATAAAAATAAGTTACCTTTTGAAAATTACATCACTGAAGTCCATCCCTATTAGATCAACATTCAAAAAAGTCCCTTTAACTAGATAACTATGTTGAATTTTTAATTTTGCACCAAAGAAGGTAGAGTAAACTTATATATAACACCTGCTAACACCAAATCATTAGAACCAACTTTCCCAAATTTCATTTTTGTCTTATATTGAAGATGATATATAAATAAACTGATCCCAGTAGCCCATAGTCAGTGGTTACTTTATTACATTGGTATAAGATACAAGGAATCACATCTCAAAGGACTGAATAGTTTAGTAGTCTTGGTAAACTAGATACGTACTTGAAATTCACATTACATTTTAAAACATAAAATAAATAAATAATTTCTTTAAGAAATATATTATTCTCTTTAGTGTATCCTTGCATATCAATCACAAACACTTCCTCATATCCTGGGAAAAAATGAAACATAAGAAAGGGGTGATCTAAAATTTTTAATAAGGGTAAGCGTACAGTTTAAGCTATGAATAAATAAGGAATATAGAATATGGAAAAGTAAATAACTTAAACACAATCAATTTTATCAACAACTTAGTCTTAATATGGAAGGAATAAAAGATGATCAATATTTTCATATAAATAATCACATGATAATGAAACATAACCATGGATATTCTACTAATAAAATAATCACAAGTAATATCAATAATTGAATTCATAATGATGGAATACATATTCTGGGACATCATAAAAATACATGCAAGGTTTCATCCAAGACACCATACATAAACAGGTAATACATTAGCCAATAATCAATCTAGTTTATCTCATTATACCTACCAATTAATCAAGGGGAAAAATTGGACCCCACTCATTAATTACTAAGTCCAATATGTTCCTCTTACAAAAGGGGTGAAATGTAATAAACATATAAATTAAAATTGAAAAAATAGCATATAAAATTTGAATACTTTCCATAATCAATAAACATAACCATAAACAATCAAGATTAATTTGGATAATGGTATCAAAATAGCACATCCACAGTCAAACTGATTATAAAACATCTAAATAAATAATAATGATGATATAAATATAATTTTCCCCTTGCTTATTATAAGCACAATAAAGAGTTTATGTCATTGATGAATAAAAATACCATGAAAATATCCTTAAAAATTTTTTGAGGAAAATATCCTTTGTATTTTAAAAATAAACTTTACTTTTTTTTTCGAAAAACATTGAAAATAATTTCCTTTGAATATAACCTTGAAAGGAGTTTTAAAATATTGAGTGGAATTTTTTTTTCAAGCTTTAAACTTTAAAACATATATTACTTTCATATTTAAAAAAAATCCAAATGGGTATTATTTTGAAAATGAAATAAAAATTCCATTCAAACAAATTTTTAAAATGTAAAAATGGGTAATAATTTATTTGATAAATGATTTTTAAAAGGTTTAAATCATTTTTGAAAACGTTATTTTAGAAAAAATAGGTTTTGATTAAAAAGGTTTTTTAACTGAAGAGAAATAATTTTGAATTTTCTTAAAAAAATCACTATAATTTTAAGTAAAAAAGGGTGAAAAAATGCTACTATTTATTGAAAAGTTCATGAATGACTAGAGAATAAGAAAATAGATTGCGTTTGACATATAAATAATTTCCCCAACAGAAACTTAATAAAAAACAATCCCAAATAATGATAGGGTTGTGAAATAATCTCTCACCATACCCCATGAAAGAATAACATTTAAATATCATGAGAATAAATAAATTCATGATATCACATTTCAAATGGGAACTATATATACCTCATAAAATAGTATAGGTGCATAACATCAAAATATTACTCAATGAAAGAAAATTGAGATGAATTCCATTGCAAAGATCATATCATTGAAGTTTGAATTAATAAAATGAACCAACTATTTGTATCTACTATAAATTCACATAAAAAAGTTTAATATAACATAAGAGAATAAAAAATAATTGTATACATAATCTTATCAAGATATAATCAATGAAGTATAAGCTTAACCCAATAAATGGAAATTAAGTTAAGAAACCTCTTACCTTGCGCTTTTCTTTAGTTGAAATTTATTTTACATCCTGTATACTGGTTTAAATAATTTTATTAATTTATAATAGAACCATATTAGTATTTATGATATCATATATGATCGTCTTATATCAAATTATCACCCATTTGTTAATAATATTATGTTATTACCCTTATTTTTTGTGTTAACTGCTTCATTTTCTTATGCTTTTTTTGTCGTATAAGTCCCATTTATTTTTCATAGGATATATTTCCATCATCTCTAGAATTATATTGAGGTCATATATGTCGTATTTATTCATTATATTCATTTTTTATAAGAAATATTGAATGTTGAACTTGGAAAATGAATCACATAGCATCTTGGAGACAGTGCGTCGTATATACGCACAAGTGACAATATCATTCCATTAAGGGGTGAAATGGTAGAGAGGTGGATGATATATTAACTTTAAAGAATTAATATCATGTACCATATATAAACACTATTCCCATCATTATAACCATACTTGTAAAGTGGTGATGAAAAATTAATTACATTATTATGTGGAGATGGTAAGTCATACATACGCATGTGCGGTGCTTTCGTTTTTCATAGAATGGATAAAGGTAGAAAATAGTTTTTTAATAATAATAAAAACATCTAAGTATATATATGATACTGGATTTATTATTTTTGGATGGAAAAAACACATGAAGAGGAAGTAGAAAATGAAATAAACTTGAAATAATTTATAAAAATTATTACCTCTTTTCGATGTACTTCCTTTAGATATCTTCTTAAAGGACTTAGGGTAGGTATTTTGAGGATAATAGAACCTATAAAACTTGCATAAATAGGTTTATAAAAGTAATTCATAGGACATGGTCGAGATATATGGCTCAATGTTGTCTAATAAGTGAAGGAAATAATTCCCTTTTATAATTGAGGTGAGGGGCAATTTAAGAATTTTCAAAATATTAATTAAATATAAATTAATTTTTATTTGAAAATGGGTCAAAAATAATTAATTTAGAATCTAATATTTTTATGGGTCTAAATACCCGAATCTAATAAAATTTAGATAAGTTTTTACTAAATTTATACCCATATCTTTTGGTTTTAACCCTCATTTAACCTCATTTAACTCTAATCGTGAAAACATGGATATTTACTTTTTGAGGTTTAAAATAGTTATTATAAAATTCAAAAAGACACTCATAAATGAATCATGTATGACATGTTAAACATTATCCCAATAATTTTTCCATATTCAATATTTTTAGTAATTTTATATCATTTAATAAAATATTTTTTTACATAAAAATATTTATAATGTCAACTCTAAGAACTATTCATTAGTTTGAATTTAATAATATCAATATTACACTTATAATTTGAAAAAACAATTTTATTAAATCCATAAAATATAATAATAATCTATTAAAGTCTTTTATCAAATTAATTATGTCAAATTATATATATATATTAATATTTTTAATATCATTTATTTTATTTTCCATTAATTAAGAAATTACTACACCAGCATTGTGAAATATTTTAAGCTAATTATTTATTCTATAAAAAACTTAACATGATTAATATATGTATTTTACCTTCACAATTATTATTTATAGTTCAATATATCCTTTGGATAACCCTATATTAAAATTATTATATTCATTAAAATTATGAATGTGACATCTTTGACTTTTCTTTCAATAAAATTCTATAAGGGTCAGAATCACTTTATAATGGAAACAAATTGATGTATATGTAAAAATGAATTATAATATATGAAAATTACTCATAAAATAAATTTAAGGCAAGTTTTAGGGTCATTTCCTTGTCCTTATCATTTTATTTTTAACCTATATTACCAATTTACCCTTTACCGTGATAACGAAAATTACCAAGGTTATTATTCATATTAGCCAAAAATAAAAGCGAAGTATTTAAAAAATTAATAAATTATAAATCGAAATATGGAATCCATTTTTAAAAATATAAATCATAGAAGTTCTATATTTTAATTTAAAATTAATCCTGCAAAACACAACGAAAAATAATTTTCTTGAAAAATGCATTTTGAAGCCCAAAAATGTACTTATACCAAAATAAGGTATAAGGATGATTATAATAAAATAAAATATAATATTCATAAATAAATTTTACTTAAGTTACATTATTATCAAATTTAAATCTTAAATATACTTTTAATATAAATAAAGTGATTTTTTTATAAAAATCTGTATTTTTCACTATTCAGAGGAAAATAGATATTTTTATAAAATTCCCAAATATTTACTATAAGATAATTTTAATATGATTATTTAAAAAATTATTTTAGTATTATAAAATAAAATTTATATAATTTCTTTCATAATTTCTTGTCTTTATAGGGTTTATGGGCTCCGACTCTGGTTTCTAATTTGAATCAGAGATCATTTTGTATTATCCTTGCTTCGAGGAACAAATTTGTAGAAGCATTGTATCATATATCTTAAGAGGTGGGAATATGGTGCTTAAGCGTTTTTCTCTAGTCGATGGAAGCACGTCTTGGTTCTGACTCTCTTCAAGCATCATTTTGGGTTGATCTTCCCAACCTCCCTCTTCCATTTCATAATGTCAGTTTTCTTCAAAGCATTGGAAATGCCTTAGTGGAGTTTCTGTGTGTGAATGATAATACCATCATCCTTTTGAATGTTTCATAGCAACATATTTGTGTTGAAACAAATCTTTACCAACCTCATTCATCGTATATGTTTCCTCAGGTATGGAAGTATCTAGAATGGTGGCATAAGCTTGTTTTCACCTCATCGGTGTTCTATTGTACAACGTATCGCCTCCAGGGTCACTCTCCTACAATGTGTCGTAAGCTTCATGGTTTTCCTCTAGATCATCACTAGGCACTAGGACCCTCCTCAAAACCATATCAGGCATTCTTCTCTCCTCTGGTCGAACCCACATTTGATCAGTTAGAGATGCCTGGTAGTACCCCTGATCCAATTAGCAGGGTTGTTATTTTTTCTCCTTCCCTTAAGGATTTGGTTTCTTCTCAACCTTCCCCATCCCCTCCATGGGTAGGATACATTTTGGCTATGATCCCCTACCCATCTCAACCATTATCTCCCCCTTATAATAATGGACTGAGGTTTCCTCTTTGAAGCTTCACTTGGCATCTGGGTAAAGTAAGTTTGGGAATTTGCTTCTTCACGCTTCTTCAAAAAATGTTTCATCAAGGATTGAGGGTTCACTTGAACTCCCCACTGAAGATTTATAAATACATTATTTTGTTATTTCAAATTTGTGAGGGATCAGATATGGATGTTTTTCCTCCTCCCTCTCATATTATTGGTGTTCATACAAGATTACAATCTAAACGGTTGATGCATTTATATCTTTCAGAATGTGTTGAGATGCTTGGGGACAATCCAGGAAATGAAATTATCTATAATCTCTATTATGATCTATACATCTAGTGGGATTGGTGCATGGGTTAAAATGTATTTCATTTCCTCTAAATATCTTAATAGTAATTCCTTTTTTGTTACGATTCTTGAGCCAAAGCAATCCTCTTCAAAGATATGAATGTTTACAAAAAAAATTAGGATGGTTATTTGTCTAAATGAAGAGGAAAAAAATCACCATATATAGATTTTATGGAATTCAAATATCTCTGTTGATCTCATTCATGCTTCAGAACTATTCATCACCACAAAAATTACTCCAGGTACTCATAGTTTTCTCGTTACTTTTGTTTATGAAAAATGTGATGCATAAGAGAGGGGGGTTCTTTGGAGCGACATGGGTTCATTCTCCTCAGGGGATATTCCATGGTTTGTTGGAGGATATTTCAATGAAATTACTAATCTTATAGAGAAAAAATGAGGTGGATCTTTTCCAAATAAATCAAGCTAGAATTTATCCTCATTTTTTCCCTTAATGACCTTTTTGATTTGGGATTTGTTGGGGATTGGTTCACTTGTCGTAATGATCAGCAAGGTAGAGGATGAGTATGGAGTCTTATTGACAAGTGTATATAAAATTGATATTCTATATCATGCTTCCCTAACATGAAGTCCACTCATCTTTTCCATGAATTCTAGCATCATTCGCCTCTTCATTTTTATATTTTTACTAAACAATAGTGTGGGGATCATTTTCAGTTTTCTCAGTTTTAGACATCTTTTTCGGGATATCACTAAATAGTTACAGAATCCTATATTAAGACTACTAATGGAATCTTGTGGAATGGGATTAATAATAAAATTATTTAGTTGAAAGGGGATCTCCAATCTTGGGTTAATAGCCAACCCCTTAGTATAGAGGACATGGACCAACTCTTGGATGAGATTGTTTGCATATAACTTTTACTTGAGAATGAGTGGGATGAAACCTATTTTTGTGAGATTTATTATAAGATTAATTTTTTAGATGATATGGTTCTACGAAATGATTACATGGAATGTGAACAATCCCAAATAAAATGGCTTAAATATGGGTATCATAACACTATAATTTCGTGCTTTCATCAATGAAAAGTGACATATTATTAGAACAAATATTTTAATAAAGGATGGAACTTTCTCTAATGATCATGAGGTAGTTGGTGGTATGTCATTTAAGCAATTTAAAACTCTTCTTGAAGGTCCCAAACATAGTATTCTCTATGGTTATCAGAGTGACCAGACAGATTTGTTTGAGGCAATCCCCAATGTTTTCTCAGAGGAGGATAATGTTCAAATTCAATTTTTTCCTAAAGAGGAGGAGATTATCAATTCTCTATGGTTGGTTAATCCTTAAAGTTCATCCAGTATAGATGAATTTCTAGGGTATTCTTCATTAACTCATGGGACCTTGTGAGGAATGACTTGGTGCGGTGATCCATGATTTCCTTTGGTGTGGCTCCCTCCCTTGGGTGGTAGTTCCTACTACTCTAGTTCTCTTACCTAAGATTAGATATCCATCTGCATTGGGTCATTATATATCTATCATTTTGTGAAACTTCTCATATAAGGTCCCATTTAGGGTGATAAATAGAAGGATAGTAAGGTTTATTTCTCATTGGATCTCTCCAGAACAACACAATTTTGTTCGAGGAAGGTCAATCCATGGCGTTATCAGCCTTTCCCAGGAGATGGTGTGTGACATCAACCAAAGTATTATGGGATCCAACATACTTATCAAAATTGATATGAACAAATATTATGATAGGATCAATTGTAGAATTAGTGTCAAAGTCTTCAACTATATGATTTTCTCATCTTGGGCCTTTGACCTCATGTTCAAATGTTTTAGCTTGTCTTTCCATTATATATCTTTACTAGGGATGAATTGTGGTTTCTTCAAATCTTTATATGGTTTAAGACAAGGTAACCCTCTTTCACCAACCATATTTATTATTACCCAATACATTAGTCACTTTCATAATAAAGAAGATCTTGGATGGGGCGATTAGGAAATACTAATATAAAAATTATTGTGGTGGTATTTCCTATTTAATGTTCACTAATAACATAATTATTTTTGTTAATTCTAAAAAAACCATATAAGGCATTGAATTTTTTTGGGAAGAGTATACTAAGTAGAGTGTCCAACTTTTGAATCAAGATAAGAGTAGTATTTTTACGTCTAACCAGTGCTCAGATAGGTGGGTTGCTTCTCTAGAAATATTGATGGGAATTCTAGAATGGGACTTCCCTTGAATACCTAAGTTCCCTTATTTCCTCTTGCAAAAACTGTATTCGGTATTTTTATGGAGTGATAAATAAAATCAATTGATAGATATTAAAATGGAGGAACCGATACTTGTCCTGTGGGGGAAGGATTGGGTTAGTGAATTGTGTTCTTACAGCCATACCTATTCACTCTCTTTATTATCATAAGGTTTTGAATGGAGTAATAAAAAGAGTTAAGAATATTTTGAAATCATTCATTTGTGAAGCACAATTAGAAATAAAATACAACTGAGAATCATGGGATCAATTGGAAAATACTATGGGAGAAAGCTTCATTAATCTCATGGGTGTTTTGAGCTCAATATATATCATGTATGCAAATCTACCCTAGGAATTTATTGAAGGGTGGAATATGTGGGGGAAGATTCATGGCTGAAAAATATGGGAGGAACCAGGGTGTGATGAGTGGGAAAGTTTCTTCATTATGGCGATCAGTTTACCATCACATTATTGTATCCAAAACCTATCACAGTGGATTGTTGGTCAGGGAGATATATGTTTTTGGAATCAGAACTGGATCAGTGTCAACCTAGGATTTCTTGGATGCCCTAAACTAGAAATAACAGTCCAAAAGGTGTTCATGAATCCCTACTTCATTAATGAAATCCTTGATAATAATAAAAAAATGAGTAGATTACCCTTAATGATGAGGTGGATATGTGTGTATTTATAGGTTCTATGTCTGGAAAATTCTCAGGGAAATATTACTATAGGGAAATGATGAATCTGACGTAACTCGATAAATGGGGGAGATCCTCTGGTGGAAGGAGAATCCCATGAAAATAAAATTCTATGTGTGGCATATTAGGAACTGGGCGTTACCCACTGATGAGAATGTGAATCACAAGGGAGTTTTACTTGCTTCTAAATTTACGTATTGTAATAGGCATCAGGATGAATCAGTGGATCACCTTTTCTTCAACAACGATTGGGCATAGTCTATCTGGGAATCCTTCAGTATATTTTTAGGAATCTATTCACATAAAACTTTGAGTGCTTCTTTCTCTCCTATTTGGATTCATGGAGTTTTCAATTTTGGTTCTAAAATGAAAGGTAGAAAACTCATTATTCTGGAAGGATTTTTTTTATAGAAAGTAGGGAACCAAGATCACTATGAAGGAGTTATTTCTTCATGAAATTCCATCATCTGTAGAACTAAGTTCATGATTGGTTATTTTATCCATATGAATAAGAACTACTTTTATGTAATATCCCTCATATTTTTTCAGACAACTAACATTATACATCATTACACAAAACATATTTCACCGGGACATTAGATTTGTTGGTTGTCTCACTATAAAGGACTCAAAATCAATATAGATGGGTCATATCATATGGTTGTTATGCGAGGAGCTGTCATCGTGTGGGAATCAAATTGGTCAATCATCTTCACTTATGCTGCTTTCTTTGGTAATGGGGATTCTTTACAGGTCGAGGCTCATGTAGTGCACACAAGACTACAACTCTTCAATTGGGAAAGCATTGATTTAGTAGTAATTGAAACGGATTCATAAGCAATTAATAATGCACTACTTCAATGGGGAACTATTACATTATCGATTATTTAACTGATGTGGATATTCAATTCACTCATATCTAACCACATGGATATCCTTCATACATGGAGTGAGGGAAAAATGCCACTGATTTCCATGCCTATTTCATCTCTACTTCTTCCCATAATGACATGGTGGTTTTTTCTACAATGGGATTCTTTCCTCTAGAAGGTACGGTGTTAGTTAGAGGGGATTCCCTTAGTATCCACTATTTTAATCATACTTGAGTCCTTGTTTCATTTTTTCCTTAAGTTTTCTTTTGGGACCTCATGGGCACAATTTATTTTTATTAATAAAATAATTATATTTTGGCTAGCATAAGTGCATAGGGGATTGAAAACACAATCAGATTGCGTGAGTGAATCATAAAATTACTCATACTGATCAATACATGGATCATAAAATATGAAAACGAGGAATAATAAAGATTCAAGAGAATTAATAATCATGAGCCATGTGATATCAATATCAATAGTGAGAATAATTATAAACCCATAAAAATCAGTTAAAACATTTTTTGGTAACATGGAGAATCATTTTCAAAAAACCCTTTTAATTGGAATAACAATATGGTAAAAATTCCAATATAATCATTAACGAATGCATTAGAGAGATACTTTGGCACAACGATCGTTTAATATAGTATGGGATTACCCGGTGCTATCTGGACCAACCCATGTTAAGCTATAAAGGGATTACCCATCACAATCTGGGTCACCACATGTTAAACAATAATGGTCCTACCTGGTGCAATCTAGTACAACCCATGTTTAAGCTCTAATGGGCTTACCCGATGCAATATGGGCCACCCTAAGTTAAGCTATAATGGGCTTACCTAACACTATCTAGGCCACCCAATGTTAAGCTTTAATGGGCTTACTTGATGCTATCTGGGCCACCCCATGATTAATGTTTAATGTTCAAGAACTACAAATCAAGTATATAGATCTTTCATTTCACCATAAAACTCAGAGAAACAATCATTATTCCTCTTAATATATGATTAACCCATTAAAATGAAATTATTTTCACTATAATCTCTTTGAAAACTAGTTAAACCATGGAAAATAAATGGGTTCCACAAAAATCTCTATGAAACATGATTAACCAATAGAAAATAAATGAGTTCCAAAGAAATCTCTTTAAAACAATCTTAATCCATCAAGAGAAACAATGAAGATGGAATCGTTACAAAATATCTCCAATATAGGATAAGAAACAACAAGGTTTTTTTAATTTGATGAGTGAATATACCTTTAAAATATCATTAAAAAGGAAAATATCATTTTCATTTCAAAAAACACTTTTTAAAACATTAAACATTTTGATAACCTTTTTCTTGGAAAACATCTTTGAAAACTTATAAAGAAAGATTTTAATATAATTTAAAATGATTTTCATACAAAAAACGTTTTATAAATCCTTTTATTTAAAAATTATCTTAAAAGATCACTGTAACATCCCAGACCTGGCCAACCACCCGAACAGTGCCAAATGGGTCGGGATTTACTACCTTAGGTGCACCTCCCAGAACGCGAAAGGCTGCCGACTAGCAGCGAGGGTCTGAATAGGTATAGTGGGGAGGCTATACCCTCTCAGAGTATCATAGTAAGGGTATTAGTGTGAGTATAATAGTAAATATGTAGTGGAAAGAAAGACTCAGCAGACTTGAAACAGACCCGCATAGCGGAAGCACATTCAATAACAATATACAACGGAATCAATAAGTATAAGAAACATCAGCGTAAATAAACACAACAACATGATGATAACAGGTAACTACTACTGAACTGGAAAACATGCATATAAAGCAGGTCATACACAGCTGAATATAAAAAGGGTGTCAATGGCTAACCAACAGTAGCTACAACAAGTAAGCATGCTGATACAGAAAAGTAAACACAATAAATTAAACCCCATCTAGGTATGACCTCAAGGTCCGTACCATCTCTATGAAACAACTAATGCAACCCAACTCCAGAAGCTGGCCTTTTTCCTTATCGTAAATCCATAAAGTCTATACGCATCCCGAAGGGCCCGTGCAAGGTGTGAGTCAAATCTTAGTAGGATACCACCCAATAGTGCGTACCAAATATTTGTGTTTAAGTAGTCGTGCATTTACAAGGAAATCAGTAATCAGTACAATGCACAAATAAACACAAACTCCATTGGTGCTCAACAGCCACCATGGAGTGTCACCTCCTTCGGCCAACGCCAGAATCTCTGTTGTGTAACCCAGAACCATGTGCCACCTGACACCTCATGTCTCAAGTACAGACATCCCAAAGGCACGCCCCAAATAGTAACCTGGTACCATGTGCCTCCTGACACCTCATGCCTCAAGTACCGACGTCCCGAAGGCATGCCCCAAATAGTAATCCAACACCATGTGCCTCAAGACACCTCGTGCCTCAAGTACCGATGTCCCGAAGGCACGCCCAATCCCCTGAAGGCTCCTCACCTCCCACGTGGCTTTCTACGACATTCACCCCCAACCAAAATACCTAGCCGCAACTACGGGGGCCTCTACCTACATGAGTGGTCAAAACCACCTCATCACGGAGTATCTCTGTGTGCACACTACTCAAAGTCTTGGGTGAGCGGTAATCATCAAAATAGTCCTAATCCACCAACACATCCGACACCTCGTGTCCCTACAACCGTGTCGCTCAAGTCCGATGGCATCACCATCCCAGTAACTCGGTCCATGCCCCACCTGACAGTCGTACTGCCTCAAGCCGACGTCCATGACGCCCAATCCCGTGGTCAAAACCATCCAAAGTAACCCAGAAAAAGCCCAAACCTGTGATCATCATCACTCAAGAGTAACCGGGCAAAGACCAACACATCCCAAATGGTCCAGCAGATGCAATTCAAAAATCGCATATATAACATAGTTAAACAGAAAACATAACCAGGCAAAACCAACTAAAAAGTCGAATTTCACTATACTAGGTGTTGTCCCATACCATCACAGAGGTCTTAAATGCCTCTAACAATTTATAATAGGATTTAACAAATTAAACTAAATATTTTATAACAATCATATTTCAATTAAAACCATTTTGGCATTCCCCAGCCAAAATGCCCCGATGAGAAACATCCCCTCACCTGGACCCACTCATGCAAACTGGTAACCAGGCATACCTAAAGGCATCCCAGAGGTCCCATAAACAATACTGTATGAAAAAACAGATAAAACGGGTCCCACTCAAAATACCCAAAAACACGCTGAAAGATGCGTCACCCAAACAACCACGAAAACACAAAATGAGGTATGCACCACCTACCCGATACTCATACAACACTACTCCTCCGGCGACAGTCGCCAATTCAGTCTAAAAAGTGGTAAATATACAAAATATTTAAACCCGATCAAATGCCTATAACTCATTCTAGAAATAGAATCAGACAAAATGGGCAAAGACGAATCGAGGCTTTACAGAGGGGGTTCCAACGCACTAATCAGCGATCGAATCGAACTTCGGACGAAGAAATGAGAAGCAAATGAAGGTCTGACTGTCTTGGTTCGCGTATCCGGGAAGAGGGCATGAGGTTCTGCCTCAATACGAGGCTACTGCCTGATTTAAGAGAAAAAAATAAAGTACACGGCATGTACTTTAGGACTACATGCTGTGTATATTTCATTTAACTATTCAAAAGATGGCTGATTCCGCTGACTTACTTTCCGAACCTGCCGACATGAGTGCACGACATCTACCTCTGGGTACACGGCGTGTACCAGGTTCCTCTTCTCTTCCTTGTCGGCATACCCACACGCCATGTATATCACTCATACACGACTAGACTACACGTCGTGTCCAAAGGGAACACGATGTGTCCTTGGTTCTACCTGGCCAACAGCATACACACCATGTATGGCCTCACACGGTCGGGGGGTATACACGGCGTGTTCAAAACTACACGCCGTGTAGTAAAAAAATTCTACATGGTCACCACACGACATGTACTCGGCGAGCACACCGTTGGACACTCACCTACACATACACGGTGTGTACTTAAAGTACATGGCGTGTAGTCTGGAAATTTCCAGAAACTCTGCATTTTCTCCAGTTTCCTCAGAAACCAGTCAAAAATTCAAATGGGGTCAGGATTTTGACCCGTTCTGAAACCCCGGGTTCTTACAAACTCCCCACCTTAACATAGCTCATCCCCGAGCTACCAAAAAAATCCATGATATGGCACCGAACACGCTCATCCCAGTTAAACAACCTGGACTACCCCTGTATCATAGGATCCGGCTAAATTCCTCAAGGGGGCTCCCCACCTTAGGAATTTCCTTACCCGGTCTCAACCCAACAAAACTTAAAGCAAACGGGGTTTACTAACCTATTTTCCGAATGCATAGTCCTCCCGTGATGCATCGTCACCCCTGAACCTCCTTGGTTATCCTATGTCGCTTACGACACCCAACGTAGCCCGCACCACATCGGTGTCCACCTCCATGAGGTTCTGGTGCCTAGAACCTCTAGTAACCCGCATCCATGATGCCCCGATGCCCACAACACCTCAAGTTACACGCATCCACGATGCCTTGATGCCCACAGCACCTCAAGTAACCCGCATCCACGATTCCCCGATGCCCACGACACCTCAAGTAACCCGCATCCATGATGCCCCAATGCCACACATCTCATATATATATATATATATATATATATATATATATCACCCACCCGATATAGTGCCAATCAACTGACTAGCATCTAGTCAGTCCACAAAGATGTTTTGCACCTCGTTCACTCAAAACAGACATACCTCTACAGGTCATTCCAAAAACAAAACATGGAGATCATGGTCACAACGCGGTGTACCTCTAACTGTTATCAGCTCACCGGCCTACTCAGCCTCTGGCAGCTCCACGGTGTGCAGCTGGCCTGAAACACGACTGCCTGACGCCTGAACTCACTGCGATGATGCTCCAGTCACCGTCCATAGACCCCTCAGCTGGGTCCCACTGTCTCTGTCACAACCTCCGCGCACAGCTGAACCTCGAATACCCTCTCCAGGTACCGAACCTGAACCCACTCCAGAAGTTGCAGTCTGTCCTAGTCCCTGCCTGCCTGCTATCTAAGAAGGCTGCCTGCAAAACCTCTCCAGATGCCCGTCCTGTCCACATGCCCGACAATCCTTCGGAGGCCTGTCGAACTACGCCCGAACATGTCCCAACTGTCCACACTAGAAGCAAATCACCATTGAACTCCCATGAGGTGGTCTAGATAAATCCCTGGCCTGACTTCCCTATTGGAACTCATCCCGTCCTCGCTTCCTGCTATCCGAATCATCAGCTGAAGCTGTCGTCCTGCCCAAGCGAGATTTCTCTATCTCATTTCCCTTGGCTTTGAGTGCCTGATTTACCACCTCAGAGAAAGATCCCAGCCTGAAAATGTTCTCCTAGACCCGAATGGTGTGTCACAATCCATCCTTAAACTGCCTCACCCTAGATGCGTCGTCGCTCACCATACCAGGTGAAAAACTGGACAACTCTGTGAAGGTAGCTGCGTAGTCCATGACGGATATATCTCCCTGCTAAAGACTCAATAACTCCCATGCTCTCTCCACCCTCAAAGTCTCTGGATAAAAGTGCTCTACGAACCTGTCCTCGAAGCCCTTCCATGCCGACCCCTCATGCCTACGAGCCTGAACCTGTACGTCCCACCAGTACTTTGCCGGTCCCCTCAGCATGTACGTCGCCAGCTTGACCCTCTGCCCTGGAGGCATCTCGAGATACTCAAATATTGTCTGCAAACTTTCTATCCAGTTCTCAGCCGCCTGTGGACCACCCTCACCATGAAAGAGCAGAGGGTGCTGCGACTGAAACTCCCGTGTCAGGTACGCCATAGAAGGCTCTGCACCCTGAACGCCACTGTCAATCCCCTGAAAGACGCGTACCAGGCTCGCCCAGAGCTGCTCGTCGAGCCACGGCCCGAACGATGCCAAACCCGGCTGCTGTCCTGCCTGCACTAGATCCTGAACTTGATTCTGTCCCTGAGCCTGCACCTGCGGTTCATGCTATGCCTGTACCGAATTTTGACCCTGATCCTATGGAACTGTATCCTACCAAGCCTGACGCTCCATCGAGTCGTCAAGGAGTAATCCGCTGAATACAATAAATGGTCAGACATCCCATACATATATATAACAATATATTCTACGCAAATAATGAATGCAGTAAAAGGCAGTGCATAACAACTACCCTTACTCCCCCTCACCGCAACCCAAGCCCCACGACATCCCAACCTCATGACCTTCTTACCCGCTCAATAGAGCCAAGTATCGATAGTACCTCAGGCCATGCCCATCCTGAAAACTCACGTTGCCTCAAACCAATGACCGAGTCGCCCAATCCTGACAGTTACACTACCTCAGTCATAGTACCTACCTGCTCTCATAAGAGTCAGACCCAAATATCCTGAAACATGCAATTATAAAAAATATAAAGCATGGCATATACATTTGCACAACTAGCAATTCTATCAGGAATTTCAACAATTCACATTGTAAAGCAGGAAAATCATGGAAATTGATTTGTTTTATTCACATGGTATTATCACTTCACAAAGCATATGTGAAATTATGAAATTGAAATACCCTTAAAATGTGCCTATCAAAGCCAAGCAAAGTAGCCTCACCATACCGGGCCAAGGTTCAATTCTCTCTTACCACACCGGGTCAAGGGTCACATATCACAATCAAGAACATCATACACCAAGTGAGCCACCGAGGTGGAAATCATATAAACTGTAATCTGAGAAAAAGAAAATAGCAATTCCCACCTGTGGCAACTAGGTCCATCCCTCATACCTGGGGCTGCATGCACCCAAGGACAAGCTAGAAACCCAGTTCCAGTGACAATAACTTATCTCTAGTCTACCATATCCCAAATAGGAAAACCAGCAGAGATAAAAGAGAAGTCTCAATCTCATTAGTAGCCAGAAAAACACTGCTACTAAATCCTTGTCAAGAACCACCTTTGATACCACTTTGTAACATCACGGACCCATCCAGCCACCGGAACAGCACCAAATGGGTCGGACGTCACTACCTTAGGCGCACCTCCCCGAACGCCAAAGGCAGCGAGGGTCTGAATTGGTATAGTGGGGAGGCTATACCCTCTCGGAGGATCATAGTAAGGGTACTAGTCTGAGTATAACAGTAAAGATGCAACAGAATGAAAGACTCACCAGACTCGAACTAGACCCGTATAGCATAAGCACATTCAATAACAATATACAATAGAAGAAATAAGTATAAGCAACAGTAGTGGAAATAAACACAACAGCATGTTGATAACATGTAACTACTACTGAACAAGAAAACATGCATACAAAGCAAGTCATATAGAGTTGAATATAAAAAGGGCGCCAATGGCTAACCAACAGTAGCTACAACAAGTAAGCATGCTGATACAGAAAAGTAAACACAACAAAGTAAACCCCAGCTAGGTATAACCTCAAGGTCCGTACCATCTCCATGCAACAACTAAAGCAGCCCAGCTCCTGAATCTTGCCTCTTTCCTGCATGTAAATCCATAAATTATGCACGCGTCCCGAAGGGCCCGTACAGGGTGTGAGACAAATCTAAGTAGGATACAACCCAACGGTGCGTACCAAATATATGTGTTTAAGCAGTCATGCCTTTGAAAGGAAAGCAGTAATCAGTATAATGCACAAATAAACAAAAACTCCCCTAGTGCTCAACAGCCACCATGGAGTGTCACCTGCTTCGTCCAACACTGGAATATCTATCGTGTAACCTGGCACCATGTGCCACCTGACACCTCGTGTCTCAAGTACCGACGTCTTGAAGGAATTAACCAATTAGTAACCAGCACCATGTTCCTCCTCAAACCTCATACCTCAAGTACCGACGTCCCGAAGGCACGCCCAAAATAGTAACCCGACACCATGTGCCTCCTGACACCTCGTGCCTCAAGTACTGACATCCCTAAGGCATGCCCAATCCCCTAAAGGCTCCTCACCTCCCACGTGGATTTCTATGGTAAGCACCCCAACCAAAATACCTAACCGCATCTACGAGGGCCTCTACCCACACAAGTGGTCAAAACCACCTCATCATGGAGTATCTCTGTGTGCACACTACTAAAAGTCCCGGTGTGAGCGGCAATCACCAAAATAGTCCTAAGCCACCAACACATTTGACACCTCGTGTCCCTGCGACCATGCCGCTCAAGTCCGATGGCATTACCATCCTAGTAACCTGGGCCATGCCCAACCTGACAGTCGTACTACCTCAAGCCGACGTCCATGACTCCCAATATCGTGGTCAAAACCACCCAAAGTAACCTAGACAAATCCCCAACCTATGATCAACATCACTCAAGCATAACTGGGCCAAGCCCAACACAACCCAAAGGGTCCAGGAGATGCAATTAAACAATTGCATATATAAAATAGTTAAACAGAAAACATAACCAGAAAAAACCAACTAAATAGTCGAATTTCACTATACCAGGTGATGTCCCACACCAGAACAAAGGTCTTAAATGCCTATAAAAATTTATAACAGACTATAACAAATTAAACTAAAAAGTTTATAACAATCATATTTCAATTAAAACCATTTTTTCGTTCCCCGGCCAACATTACCCGATGAGCAACGACCCCTCACCTGGCCTCGCTCACACAAACTGGTAACCGAGCATACCTAAAGGCATCCCGGAGGTCCCATAAACAATACTATATTAAAAAAAACCGATAAAACGGGTCCTTCTCAAAATACCCAAAAATGCGCCGAAGGCCGCGTCACCCAAACAACCACGAAAACAAAAAATGAGGTATGCACCAACTACCTGATACTCGTACAATGCTACTCCTCCGGCGAGATCCGCCAATTCGGTCTACAACGCGGTAAATCTACAAAATATTTAAACCCGGTCAAATGCCTATAACTCGTTATAGAAATAAAATCACACAAAACAGCCAAAGAGGAATCGAGACCTAACCGAGGGGGTTCAAACGCACTAATCAGCGATCGGATCGGACTTCAGACGAAGAACCGGGAAGAAAATGAAGGTCCAACTGGCTTGGTTCACGTATCCGGGGGGAGGGCATGAGGTTCTGCCTCAATACGAGGCTACTGCCTGATTTAAGCGAAAAAAAGAAAGTACACGGTGTGTACTTTAGGACTACACGCCGTGTATATTTCATTTAACTGTTCAAAATACGGCTAATTCTGCCGACTTACTTTCTAAACCTACCGACATGAGTACACGGCGTGTACCTCTGGGTACACGGCGTGAACCGGGTTCCTCTTCTCTTCCTCACTGACATACCCACTCGCCATGTATGTCCCTCATACACGACTAGACTACACGGAGTGTCCAAAGGGAACACGACGTGTCCTTGGTTCTACCCGGCCAACGGCCTACATGCCATGTATGGCCTCACACAGTCGGGGGGTATACATGCCGTGTTCAAAACTACACGCCGTGTAGTAAGAAAATTCTGCAAGGTCACCACACGACATGTACTTGGAGAGCACACGGTCGGCCACTCGCCTACACATACACGGCGTGTACTTAAAGTACACGGCGTGTAGTTTGGAAATTTACAGAAACTCTGCATTTTCTCCAGTTTCCTCAGAAACCAGTGAAAAATTCAAACCGGGTCAGGATTTTGACCCGTTCTGAAAACCCGGGTTTTTACAATCACTTAGAAAAAAAAATTAATTTTTTTTTATAAAAACAATTTGGAACAAAACAGATCTATGACCGAAGAGAGAAATAAAGTCAGGTTTTCTTAAAAACATTTACTCAATTACATTAAGTACCAAGGAGTGTAAAAATAATACTATTAATTGAAAATATCATCAATAATTATATGAGAATAAAATTTATGAGTTTCTTAAGATATTGATGATAATATTCTTTCATTGTAAGAATAATCCTAAACAATCCTGACAAATAATGAGATTGTAACAAAAGACTCTTACCACTTTGGTAACCTTAAATCACAATCCCCATGAAAGCATATAATTAAATAAATATTATAATATCATTAAAATAAGCATCATCATGATATAACATGTCAATGTGTTCAGACTATGCACCTCATAAAATAGGATAGGTGTATAACATAACTTATTTCTCAATGAAGACAAATTGAGACAAAACAAATCCCTTAACACTTTAGAAACATTGAAACTGTAAACCCCATGAAAGAGAGATCCTAAATTGGAAATTTAAATCCCTATAATTTTAAGGATAATAATCATAAAATTCAATCATGGAAAGTGTACACACCACCCAACAAAAAAAATGGTGAATATGGAATACATCTCACAAAAATAAGATTAAGATGTGAAAAACCCTTACAATAAGTCTTGAATTCCATCATACTCATTCAAAACTCCAATTTAATAAATATTAGATTATTATAAATCTATAAAATTAATACATTCATATATATAATACCATATATTATTTTCTTATGATTTATATTGCTTTTTTATTAACAATTTCATGTTAAAGTTATGTTTTGGGTAATAACCACTTTGTTTTTCATACAATTTTGACTTTTTATTCTTTTTCATCTTACTTAGATCATGATTTCATAATCTCCAGAATGTAAAATAGGATATAAATATCATATGTATTCATTATATATGTATTTATAATAATCCATAAAATTTAGTGATAGTAAATAAAATGCACCGTTCATGGGGATGGTAGGCCGTACGTACGTATGAACACCATTTTTAATTTTCTTATCATTTTGAAGGAAAGAAAAGTGAATGATATATTATAATTATATAATAATAGTTTTTTCATATATATCACAACTTTTTATTAAACCCTTCATCTATGCATTCCATGTATAGTATGAACAAATCACATCTCTTCATGAGGCGGTAGTCTACCATACACATGACCGAAGTTATCATATTGCCATATAATGGAAAGTATAAAGGTATGTGTGATATAAAAATTATAGAATCATAATAACATATTAAATATTATATATATAATATATATATTATTTCCATCAATTTTCTCAACCTTGAAAGGTGGTAATGGAAACACAAATGATATTGGTTCGTGAGGTGGTAGTATGCCATACACATGAACGATGATTTCATAACCCATTTGATATAAGTGTGTGTGGTTGTAGGTAATTTTTTTCCCCTCAAAATGAGAATTGTAAAAATAATAAAGGATGGAATACCTAGATATGGGTAACATTTTAAACGCAAAATCAAAGGAAGAAGAAGATGGTTGAAACCTGCAAATCGCCTAAGCCTCCAAGGGACTTACGACTATGTGACCATTATAAAGTCACGTGAAGGCTCCACGCACAATGAATAGATTGTATTGGATCCCTCAAAACCCTTTTTTACAATTCCTACTGCTTTTGTGAAGGCTCTCCAGACTACTATTGATCATGTGGTGGTAGCCAATTGGGTTCCCCCGGGCTATGCAGTTCATCGTCCAGTGAGTACCTAACAGACCATCCAAAAATCCTTTGAAAATAAGAGAAATGAATTCAAAAGATAGAGGTTTATTTCAATTTTAAGGAACACATGATGCATCAACAATGATAAGGATGATTTTCTATTACAATATCTAAGAAAATACACAAGACCTCTAAACATTTGTACAATAAAACAAATGGGATAAAATGAGAGGAGTAAGGATATACTCATGGTTTTAAATGAAACATGACATGCCTTGAGTGATCCACAAGATGTCGCAAGAACTCAGGTGACATGTATGACTCGTCTTGTGAAATCCCTTTGGTTTGTCATTAATTTCACATGAAAGGACTTGGACACGTCCAGGAAATATCTCACTTCCTATTTGGCTCCCTAAAGACAAACATATGAATTTTTATAAAAAATCGTCATGCACCCCCATATGACCCATATTGGTCATGAAGTACATCATCAAAAAATATAGTGATTTTATTATACATTACTCATTTAATATTATGTGACCATTAAATATTAGAAAATAAAACAAATTAAATAAAAGAGAGTGTGTGTGGAAGACTCTCACATTTGTAAAACGTCTGTGACACACTAAGGAAGTCTATGAAACAGTTCTGTGAGACCTCCATATAGGCCACCAATGCCTCGTGAAATGTCCCGGGGAAGGTATTGAGTATCTCGTGAATTCCTTTTAATAAGAAAATTGATCTCATGAAGGAACTTGGACATTTAAACATCAAAAAAGGAAGTCCTTTTACATATACTCATGATTAAAAAGGCCATCATTAATTATTAATAATCCAATAAAGGACACATTGAACAGAGGGACTCATGGTCACTGAAATTCCAATGATGCCCTCAGAAGCAGTCCATAGTAGAGACTTGTAATGACGTGTGGATCCATGCCCCTTACCCGACTCCAACCTTGATCTGTTCTAGATATTCAATTCAAATCGGAAAAAAATTGGGGTGGATCAGCCTTTAAATTCCACACCCAAATCTCAAAGAAGGGGTTGGAATCTTGTGCACAAAGGATTGTCTTTTTCGCATACAGATGCATCTGAAAATCCAAAAACTAAAGTAGGTTCTTCTAAATAGCTTATCTTGCAACAAATAAGTATTCTATCAGGTAATACATTGGAGAACATCTGGATCAATCATGTTCCATTCGTAAAGAAATTCATATGATCTTTCCTAGATCAGGTGAAGGACCACTAGCAGGGAATGTGGAGAACATAATGCATGTCTGATAGATCACAAGAGACCCAAAATAAGTTAACACTGAGTAAATATAATGCATCCATAGTATATGTTCTAGAATAAAGAATAAGGTTGGAAGACTTCAACCAAAACATGTCTGATGGCCCTTGCGAGCTTCATGTGAACTATCCAAGACACACAACAACACCAGGAAATGTCACCCAAATCTCACGAAGCTCCTTCAACAAACTATTTGGTTCATGAAAAATCATTTGTACATGTTAGAGCAAGTAACATAGTCCCCCTAGGTATGCCACCTTAGTCACGTGAAGTCCCCATGGACTTGTCACCTAAGCCTTGAGATGTCCTTCAGATACATTTCCTGACATAAATAACGGTGACTGATCATGTCATTCAAGTCATGTGGTCACATCTGGGCATGTCAGATCATCTCTCGTGGTACCATCTAGGTGAGTCAGCTGAGACTCACAAAACCTTCCAAATGTGTTGGCCAGGAATCTTGATGCACTTCAGGGATATCACCCAAGATATGAGACACCCTCTGAGATGTTTCGTACTCACTGTCATGATTCCCTCCATATGTGCCAGCCATCTCTTGTGATGATGCATGGACAAGTCAACTGGGTCATGCGATAACCTTTAGTAAAGTAGGCCAGGACTCAAGGGCATCTCATGGCTTGGTAACCTTGTCCACCCTCGGTGTGTAAGCCTCGGTCACTATAGGGAAACCTCATTTTGTAAGCACCAATAATATAAATAATTATAAATTTGATTCTTTCAATAACCAAGATACTTAATAAACCTTCCTGAGGTCTAAGATCTATATTAAATATCTATAGGGTCATCCTAATATGTAAGTCCAACACCTATTAGCAATGAGGTTGATCATTTCTATCCCTTGTTTCTCACAATGATCATAGATCACGTGTGCTTAGGGAATTTAAATAATCATATCATTTTCATTATAAGACTATACAAAGGAAAGGGAAACCTTAGAGTGTAAGGCCCAACCAAATGAACAATGACTACTCTAATTCCTTGAAAAACCAAGTAACATAGAAAACCTCCCTGAGGTCTGAGCTTCATATTAAATCTCTATAGGGATTTCCTAACACATATGTCCCACTCCCATAAGTAATGATATTGATCATATGTCATCCCTTGCTTCTTACACCAATCATAGCTCATGTGGACTTAGGGAATCGTAATAATCCTATCATTTTCATTATAAGACACTACAAAGGCAAGAGAAACCTCAAAGTGTAATACCAAACCAATTGAACTACGAGAAAGCTGATTCCTTACATATCCAAGATGCATAGGATGCCTTCCTAAGGCCCGAGGTAAAATAAGGATCCAGATCAATATAAACTCTATGTATCCAACATTTCAATCATCGGGACTCAATCATTCCCATGGGTTGATCCCTCTATCTCATCCATAAATGGACTAAGAAACCAATTAAACTACGATGACTCTGATTCCTTCTATAATCAGGATATGTAGGATGCCTCTCTAAGGCCCAAGATCTATATCAAACATCCCATAGACTATCCTAGTACATGATTCCCATATCCATAAGTTTTGAGGCTAATCATCTTCCATCCCTTGTTTCTCACACCGAGCATAGCTCACGAGGTATTAGGGTGCTACAATTAACACCTCACAAGCATCATGACTCTCTACCAGCAAGGGAAATCTCAGTATGTAAGCCCTAATGAGTAGCATGATTGTACATCCCTCATATAAGGACATCTACCATAGGTCCAGTCCCAAGGGAATGATCAAAATATATTAACTCTAATTCCTACTATAACCAGGATACGTAGGACGTCTCTTCGATAATCGAGCTTAAATAATCAGTGCCTCAGTTCTCATACACACGTCCTCTCCGCAAGACGTTAAACTTCACATGTTTAACAAACTATGTTTGTTTTGATTCCTGTAATAACTAAGATATGTAGTATGACTCCTAATGGATCAATCCTTTAATTGTAAATTTAAACTACCTCCTTGTATGCTAGCATATTCTGAAGCACTTGGTTGTATGGTTTTAGCATATAAAGAAGCTACCCATCAATTTTGGAAATTAAATAAGAACCTAGGATATATATAGATGGATTCACTAATGATATCCCCTTTCCATTGTTCGCCAATGATATTCCCTTCCTTTTGTTCATAAAGAGAGTTAAGTTATGATCATTTTGTTAGGGTAACCAATCCCGTATTGGGATTAGGAAGATATTTATGAATATATATTAAATATATAAAAGAGTCCCAAACTAGGAAATAATTCTCACCAAAAGGGTGCGATGAGCCCGACCTCCTTCCTCTTGACCAATTTGAGTCCCTAAAATTCATAGGTCTTGAAAACCCAGAGGACCTCTGGACTTTGGAATGTTGGTATATATATAGCTACAGATGGGGGAACCCTTTAGAGTTTCTAGGGAAGGTAAAAAAAATGGAAAACCTAATGTGAGTTATTAAACAAGGACTTAACCCCCCCCCCCCCACCATAATCAAACCATCAAGAGAAACCCATTACATGCGTTTTTAAATCCCAATAAAAAAATGTTGAACCTGATGTGAATCACTCTAATAAAAAATGATCAATTAACCATGTTGCAGGTAACTTTGTTTTACAAACCCTAAAAAATAAATTAAGACTGGCATGATCTTATAGATGATCCTATGTGACTAGGGTTATCGTGAAATAATTCCATCCATTTTTTGATAAGTCCAAACAAGAAAAATAGATGAATCAGGGAATATCAAGACAACTGTGTTAAACATGCATATCTGATTGAGAAAATTATGCCTAATATATTTCAGTAATTGGTGACCTTGTTCCTTACTGTTTACATGAATGCAAATATTGACAAAATCCTGATTTTAGATAATGTCTTCATCATCCAACATTCTCTCCTGTAAATCATATGCGGCTGAAACCCCATGGGTCGCAAAGTGATCTCACCTACTCAAAAACTCCAATGATAGGTGGAAAAATGATTTTTTTAGATAACCACCGACATGGTACAATCCCAACCATGGAATCTTCCCATGAGGTTCTCCAAGCATGGAGACCAGTGAGTCTGTATCACCCCAAAAAATATACTTCTAAGCATGTAGCCCCTTATCATTACAACCACTCTCTTTAAGATATTATCCCTGGAGTGCGACAATATATACCTTCCATATCTAATGAATGTGGCCTAGGAAGCTAAATATGACTCCCTTCAAGCTAAGGGGAACCTATGGAAGATCATGTTATCTGCCGCCGCCAGAACCATCCTACGGAACCCCACCAGTCGCATACTGAGGGTACCATTAGACAACTTCCACCCTTGACGACCATGAACATGAAATAAGGAAGGTTCATCAGAGGAGGATGAAGTTGGATACCCAAGAGAGGGCTCATATCCCTAATCCGGCTAACAATTCTTACCAACATATTCTTGAAGGAATTAATAATCAGGCTTATATCCCTACTAACTCAGGACAAGTCTGTGGGCATATGCCTGAAGTAGGCATATGGTAGGCTCATATTCCTACCCCTATTCATAAATCATATCAGGATATTCCGATGGCACATGAAGGAAAAAATTGGGTGCATATTCCCACTTCAATCGAAGACATATATCATTGTATAATTGAAATGAAAAACATGTAGACACATATCACTGTACACACTTTACTAAAATGAAAAAATATTTTAGCAACATCTGAAGAAATACACCAAAATATTCTAACACTATTGAAGATAAAGGGACATGAGAATACTTATATCCCTATAGCTAGGATAGATCAACACTTTGATTATTGAAAACAAGTGGCTGCACTGAAGAAACTGCACATTATTTCTCCCACCCAGGAAGATTATCAGCATATTCAGATAAAGGGTGAGGCATTGGAACGAGCTCATATTCTCATTCCAATTGGGGATAACCTAGTGAGAGTTGAACATTTCATGGGTCATGCTCATATTCCAATCAAATAATTCCATCAGTATATTTGAAAGGCCTAATATTAGGCTCATACAATAGTTTTGGTTGGGGCTCACCAAGTGATAGGGGAAAATGCCTCAAAATAGGCTCATATTCTTATCAAAGAAGTCCAGAGGAATACTCTAAAGGTCTAGGATAAAGCATATATCCCCATTATGGTTGAGGCTAACCAAGTAAGAATCGAACAAGTATCATGATATGTTCATATTACTATTAGTAAATATTCTTGGAATATCCCAATTGATCATAGAAGCTAGACGTATATTCCTACTTCTACTGACGAACGACTATACCAACATCATTCCAAGGAAATACAGGAGGAAGATCATATCCCTTCTCACATTCCGAAGGTCTTTCAGCATATTCTGATGAGGAATTCATATTTGAATCATTCTCAAATTCTTAATCCAATTGGGGCCCACCAGGTGAGATTGGCACACACCTTGGTGTAGGCTCATATTCTGGCCAAGAAAGACCAGGGGAATATTACGAATGTTCAAGATCGGGCACATACTCCCATCTTGACTGAGGCTCATCATGTTAGAATGGAACATACCTCATGTTTGGATTATATTTCTATAAATAATGAGAATGATCATTGGCATATTCCAACAGCACCCCAGTAGTGGGATTAGACTCCCGCACCACCAGACAGTTATATACATGTTTCGAAAACTGTCATACACCAATATCATATCCATGCACAAACCCAAAAGGTAGGTCATCATATTCTGACCACAAAGAAGAACATGGTCCATGTTCATAATCCTCTCAATTATAGTGACCTTTAAGTCATTTATGACACATTGTAAACACCACAAGGGTCCGTCGGCTCTTCTATTGAAGCAGAATAATAAGATGTTCCTTACAATTATAGTTCTCCTCGTGGTAGTGTGGAGATGGATCGTAAGAACTCTACTCCTGGAATCCATGGTGGTCAACCTCCCCATGGAGATATCTCCCATGGTAAGGGTATATCCCCCATATCCAGAAACCTCTGTATATAGAGGTGACCCAAACTCTGATGCATTCATATATAGAGGTGCTTGAAGCATCGAGGTCAATGGTATATATTTCCCCATCAACTTCCATCTACACTCGAATCTTTTAAACATGAGACCATTAGATCCATATTCTACGGTCTAACTAGATGGAGGTGTGTAAGTTTAATTAAGAGGAGTTTGAAATTGAAATATGGGGAGAGTTAGCTGGAAACAACCTATCTATCTTTTCTAGCCCCTCTCCACTTTTGACTATGATATCCTAGATGTGTTAGAAAAGAAGTGAATGCCTTATCTTTTCCAAAACATATGGGCTAATCATAATTGGATAAAGGATAGACACATACCATATCCAAGATATGAGGGTCACCTTCGGACCATCAAGATACTCTGTTGTCATCTAGACCAGGCTGTTATCCCAATGGCTTGGGATCCAAAACCAGAAAAGCACAGTGCTAATATACAACAAGCTTACCACCATTTCATTACAACTCTTCAGTAGCTGATCTCTGAAGCCACATAATGTATCCATATTCAACGATGGGAAAATTATGGATCGTTAAACATTTCTTCTCCCCGGGAATAGCATAACACTTAATATACTTCAACCTGTAATGTTATATCCATCGGCAAGATCTGGGGACCGGGTAATGTTCGAACTAATTGGTCACTTCAACAAAATTCTCCCACTTCAATGGTTACTAGACACCATGGATGGGGAGAGAGGGTATCCAACAAGATTTCAAACATGGAACCTCAAGGAAA
This sequence comes from Viscum album, assembly GCA_963277665.1. Lineage (NCBI taxonomy): Eukaryota > Viridiplantae > Streptophyta > Magnoliopsida > Santalales > Viscaceae > Viscum > Viscum album. Next base: position 1,512,868,953 of record OY728150.1, on the reverse strand, counting down.
TAAGAATACCTTCCAAATAAGGAGACCAAAGTTTCGATCACTTGGACAACTTCTCGTAAGGAATGGTTCTTGTAATGGGATTTCATCACACCCAGCTCTTACGCGAGCACATATGTGCCATATCAAGTGGGCCGCAATAGTATATTTCATATCATCCATCTAGAAGGGAACCCAACTGACTAGGCCAAGAGAATATTTAGCACTACCTCCACCTCTCAGATTGTAAATTCCCAATAGGATTCAGGACACATCAACAATAGATACTAGAAAACCCCAACCCACTAGGATGGGGGAATTTATATCTTTATCACCATCACAAGGTTCAACATCCCCTAAGAGGATGATACATACTTCAGTAGTGATTCAAGATCAACCCCACCCCACTGGAATATGGTAATTTATATCTTCATGTATGTTCCAAGAGCCATCAAATCCCCAAAAAGAATCATTGGACCCTTAACAAGAGGACCAATAAATGGAAATTTCAGCCCCGAATGACCCCCACCCCATACGAATGGGGTTATTTTCATCATCATCATCACCATATAAGGGAATTAGTATTTTCTAGGTTAGGAGGAATCAATCAATGATAAACATTCCACCAAATTCTCCCACTGCAAGATAAACCCCTACTGGTTGGGGCCCATTGAAAATAACAATCTTAAACTCCATCAGTCTCACTATTCATAGACCAAGATGGGAGAAGCGTATGAAAAAGATGATCATACCATACCATGGTTATAAGACAAAATAGACCAATATAGTTAAGGGTTCACATAACAACCCTGAAGAAGGTAGTGCAAAATCATCCGGTTGCATTGAAAGTAATGGAACAACCCCCATTTCCCAATATACCTCTATAAATGTCTTCATTGTCAATATGGAAAACATTGCTGATCAAGATGAAAATACATAGGGTTGCAACATGAAAAATGTAACTTAGGATTAGGGTGATTTGGATGAACCAAATAAGGTTTCACACACCGGGAACCAAATACGGCTCCAAAACCTTGCACCTCAAAATACAGAGCTTCCTCCGCCACAACAGAACACTACCAATGAAAAGGGAAAAGAAGTGACTATATCTCAATTTCCATACAAAGTGGAAATTTTTTCACAATATGAGAGTGAAATAAAATATCTTAGATAACTCAATGATGAGCTAATTAGGAAAAATATTCCCATAGGGGTATCATCTTTAGGAAGAGATGAATATTATCCCTCATATGGACAACCCTCTAGCAAGAGCATTGTCTGAGCATCATATTTTCTCTGGATGTAGGAATCCAGTCCATATAAATGAGGAAGTTGAAAATGATCATGTCTTCCCTCCATTGCAGCAAAAACCACTCCCTCATCAGGGTAATCATTTAGTCTTAGGATGAATCGAGAATCAACAAGAGATGAAAATGAGACAAACTCATCGGCCTCCGCATATTCCCAATGAATGAGAGATGGATCAGATGGAATTACCCCCATATTTACTTAATGTCATCAATTCCCTAGCTACTTGAATAGAATCCATTTAAGGGTGACAGAAACATGTGTATCCTGAGAGGAAGCCATATCCTGATTGGGGGGATGAAACCGCACCTCCACCCAATTTCACCAATCCTACATTCTCTACATTCGATAGTGTGGACGACCTTGAATAGCATCTCACACACATCGGGTTCTTATGTAGGAAGATGATGGTCCCTCGAAATCAATAGGAGGCAACAAAGATGATGTGTTTTGTGTAGACTCTGATAGGGCCAACCTCGGTATGGTACAACAGCCTACAAGTAGGATCCTTTGTCAGATGGGATGACCTTCATCATCATTTCCTTTATCAATTAAGTTCTACACTGAGTAAAAAGATGATCGTAAAACTGGAGAACTTCATGAAATGGGAGAATGATAGGGTATAGGATTTCCTAGTGAGATGGAAAGGTTTAAACTATTAAATTCACTTCCATCTCTTGTAGGATAAATTGCTAGAAATCTATGATGAGAATATACGGGATCAGTTGGAGACACCTCTGATTCTCATGAGGTATTAAGGTGTGTTTTCTGAGTTCTCTAGAATGGAACAACATCTTAAAGAATCCATTCGTTGAAATCGATCCAAAACATAACTCATGCCCCCAACATAGAGAAAAAATCAAGCAAAGAAGAAGCTACAACTATCACTCTCAAGATCATAATAGCACCTGTCCAAGCACCTAGGTAGGTACCAAACCACCCAACACCTCCTATCAAGTAGAGAAAACCATTGAATCTCCATCGGCTAGAAGAATAGAAAAATTAGAGTCTCCCAATATATGAATAATAGATAAACAAGGAATACTCCTTCCCAAATGAAAAATATTACAGTTATTTCATGAAATCCATTGACAATAACCTTCTCACACTCCTGCAACCCAAGAAGCCCGATGAGGTCAACCTCATGGATTTCCCTAACCACTGCCCTTTACATATAAGGTTGGGCCATGATATCTAGAACTAATTCATATTTAAGGATTTCATTCAAGTAATTTTTGATTTAGATTAGGTAGTGTTAGATAACTCCTCGTATCAGGTGGCCTACATAACAATTTTCTGATTGGAGGAAGAAGAGGGGTGGTAGAAAGTTCCATCCAGGCATGAAAAAAAGTTTGACAATTGGATGACTCGAAATATAGTAGATCAATCCCATGACACTCTGAAAGAATAATTGCACAGAACCTCAATAAATCTACCATCTAAAAAGGAGGTATCAGATATACCTCCAAAAGGTGGACAAGACCACCAGAAGTAGGAAGAAATAAATGAGGAGGAATCATAGTCTTCTCCAAAGCATTCTCTACCACTCACAGATTTCTTCCCTACAACATATGAAACACGAGAACCTCCCTACCAAATGGAATACTAATTCGAAGAAGGGTTCATCTTTGGTTAGACCAATTTGATACAATTGGGAGACCCCTTATCTAATTATTAATATTTCTTAGACTATGATTTTCCCTCACATAATTGGGGAACGGGAGGTCGAATGCACCGGATCTGAGGATACATGTGACAACGTGGATGTGTTCGGACCTAATATTCTAGTAACTCTCCCATGTATAACATATATGTAGCTAAGAATCATGGGAAATCACTCCAACATTCCCAAAATAGGCAAGGAGTTGTCCCAGAACCCTCCAGCAGTTGTCTGAACTCATTTTTCTAGCATGGACACCTTGTGGGGTTTCAATTATCTGATTAAACCAGATAATGGGGAAGGATGACATGACCTAAACCACTGGTAGAAGATTTACCTTCAACCTGTAGATATAAATCGATCCCATCCACCTAAAATGCATTGTCTACTGATCCACTTGTTCAGGTGAAACCCCACATTGGGAAGCACTAACCTTTAGTAAAAAAGTAATACATTATAAAATAGATGGCAGAAGTCATAGACTAGCTCTTGATCATAGATGTGATCCATCTTTCAAAATAACTTAGGGAGACACTTGTTGAATCAATCTAGATCTCACAGGAATTCAATAAAAAAGGTTCTATAATCGAGGTCAATCAAGTGGAGAAAATGTCCTTAGAATTTCATGTCACCATCTCATTCATTGATCAGGATAAGGAAGAAGACCTTCAAGGATAAAATAGTTCACTATATGAATTAGGAAGACTCAATAATATCGACATCCAAATGAACTTGATTGATAATGGATTTGGGATCAACCTTAGCCCAGTTCGATACCTCCAATGTTTCGGATATTGAGAGGGGATTCGTCTCCCAAAAAGCTGACCATTCAATGGTATGATAAGAGTGAGCAAAGACCTATTGGGAATATCAAGCTTTCATCTCAGTTCAAAGAACTTATGTCAAATTCTATGTTTATGTTGATCCAACAAGACACTTCATATAATGTTTTACTCATAAGGCCTTGGCTCTATATCATTTGTGCAGTACCTTAAACATTCCAGTAGTGTTTGAAGTACCCCATCAATGGAAGGTTTGGCATACTACATGGTAATAATTCCCCCTTTGAGACTTCTGGATCCACATAAGATAAAAAAGGTTTCTACAATAAGGGAGGCAAGAAAACATTAATGGATGATGATATACAGGTTTCAAATCCCAATGGCTTGGGGACCACCCCTATAAATCCCTCGAGTATGATCGACAACAACTATGTGCTCCCCATAAATCTGGTCGAGGTCACATACCTAGTCATAGAGGTTTGAACCCCTTCTTTCCCCAATGATAGTGTGAAAGACAATCAGTTTTGGCTTCAATATGTAATGACTCAGGAAAAAGTGGATGATAATATCTCTTCCCATGGCCTCCCTTGCCCCAAAAGTGTGGGAAAATCCCCCATATAGTTATCTTCATCTAAAAATGTATCCAAAGAATCAGAGATGGAAGAAGATGAGGATTACCTCAAGAATGCCCCTCTAGCATTCGATGAAGGTCTCTCCACCACCATCGATGAACATATAAATATAAATATGGGAACTGAAGAAGAATCACACCCTACTCTGCTTAGTGTTGCCTTGTCCCTCGAAGAAAAAGAGATTTACATCACATTTCTAAATAATCACTGATTTGTGTTCTATTTAACTACATAGAAATTCTCATATTGAATCTAGATGTGTCTATGCACACTCTTAGACTACCCAATGAAAATAAAGGGTTCAATAAGGCAATTAGGAGGATACACCCCTCTCATGACACCGATGTAGAGGCAGAAGTCAAAATGTTGATTAAAGTCAACTTCTTTAGAGAAGAGAAATACCCATGATGGATAGCCAGCATTGTCTCTATCAATAAGAAGAATGGGAAGATTAGAGTCTGGAATGATTTTAGATACCTTAACCAGCATTTACCAAAGGGAAATTTCCTATTAATGATCAAAGGACTCACGATCGATGAAAATTCTAGTTTCTACTAGCTTTAAATTATGGATAGGTATTCGAGGTACAATTAGATAAAGATGGACCCCAAGGATGAAAAATCCACCAACTTCCGAGTGACTCAAGGGATCATTTCTATCAGGTCATGCCCTTTGTCTTGAAGAATATGAGCATCACATATCAACACACCATGCATCATATCTTTAATCCATTCTTCGTAAATATAGTAAAATGTTGTGTTGACGACCTAGTGGTAAAATTATGATAGTGATGTGATCACTTCATAGATCTCCAGGAAATCTTCGAAAAGTTGCGGCAATATAGTCTGAAGATGAATCCATTAAAATGAACTTTTGGGGTAACATAATGGAAGTTACTTGGATTTTTGGTATGCCACCATGGCATATATGTATACCCGAATAGGATCAGTGCTATATCAATAATTTAACCACCAAAATTCTCAAATAACCAAGGGTACTCGAAGGGTACCTCACCTAAATTCAACGATTCATATCAATCCTAGGTATAAAATATATTACCTTCACCATGATAATGAAAAAGGGAATATCTTATCAATGGGAGAATGACTTCCAAAAATCATTTGAAAGTCCAAAGAGGTGATTACTTCACCCATCGGTCCTGATGCCTCTGGTGGAAGGGATTCCACTCATCTTATATGTGACTGCCATGGAATGATCTCTTAGCACAATCCTTGCACAAAGGAATGATGCAGGAAGAAATAATAGTCTCTCCTACCTCATCCAGACAATGATGGGTACTGGGACTAGATATTATGATGTTGAGAAGGATTGAATTTCACTCATCTTCATTGTGAAAAATTTGAGGCATTATTTGCATCACCATGAAGTGCATATGGTCTCTTGTATCAACCTACTCAAGTATATCCTTTCTCGTCCAATGTTGACTATGCACTTTTCCTGATGGGTAGTCCTTATAAAACAATATGACATTCAGTTCGTATCATAGAATTCGGTGAAAGGAAAAACCCTAGCTGATTTCCTCAACACATCCTAACCTGTAAAATACACTATAGGACACTGAGCTTTTAGATGAGGATGTATTATATTCCTATGACGCTCTCTAGAAATGGGAGGTGTATTTTTATAGATCCTCTCAGATCCATGTTGGTACAAGGATAGAAAACCCAATGCTAAATCGTGTTGGTCTAGGGATTTTATTTCTCTCTCATGAAAAAGTAGTTTTCCCTACTCTTTCTCAATAAATGAAGGATGCATGAATAATAATGAATAATATCGATCCCTGATTTATTTCTTGGAATTATCCCTACATCTACACATATCCTACCTAAATATCAAAGGGGACTCAGAGTTGGTAATAAAGAAGATCAATGGAGAATATGCCATCAAAAAGGAAGAATTGGACCCTTTCATTGGCTATATTAGGGGACTGATGGTAGAGTTCCCTTTTGAGCATGTATTGCATCATGTTCCCTAATAAAAGAATACACACACCGAGTTATTGGACAATACAGCCACCATTATGGCCGACCCTAATTAGGAGGAAGCAATTTTTTATATCACACATTGAATAATGGTCATGGAGATCATCATCGATGATATAGATGAAGTTAGTCAGGTTAATGCCTCCCTAGAGTGTGATGAACCAATGACCATCCCTGGATGGATGGATCCCATAATTGTTTATTCTCAAAATGGGATTATTACAGCAGATCGAGCTAGATGGGAACAGATTCGGCACTGAGAAGCAAATTTCACTCTGTAATATGGTTTGAATAAGCATACATCCCTATAAAAAATGAGGTTTTAATAGAATCATCCTTAGATACATAGTAGAAGGAGAGATGATCCATAATGAAATAATTCTATACTGGCTCTTTTGGTGCCCAATAGTCTGGAACTAGGCTCTCCCATAAAATTAAGAGATTGGGATATTATTAGAAAACCATGATATAAGACTACATAGAATTCACCAAGAATTTTCATGCATGACAAATCTATGAAAACATCATCCATTAACCCCTATAATTTCTATATATGGCTAAATAGTCGAAGACATTTTCTATTTGGGGGGATGGATTTCATGGGGCTATATTCCGCAACCACAGATAAGTAGTTCAAGTATATCCTTACTGCCACTGAATTCTACTCCAAATGGGTTGAAGCAATCACCTCAAGGAATTAAGGTTGAAGAACATCATAAACTTTGTAATGTTCTATATTATCACCAGGTTTGTGGTCACTCACACAATATTTACGAACAACGACACTAAATTATGTTCTACAGATTTGAAGAAACTCTACCAGGAGTATAACATCAAGTCCAATCACTCATCTTGCTATTATTTAGTGGAAAATGGATAGATATAGGGAATAAATAAGACTATGTCAAATATACTCTATAATATGATAAACAAGGATAAAACGTCTTATCTTGAAAAACTCGTCCATGCTCTATGGTCCTATCATACCACCACACGTACTACTGCACAAGAAACACCATACTCTTTAGTGCGCGGGACTGAGGTAGGGTTACCCATAGAAGCCCATCTTCCCTCACTTTTAATAGCCATTTTCAAACATCTCTCAAATGATGAAAAAAATCACAAAATAAATTGGATGAGCTGGAAAAACTAGATGATAATAGGTTTCACACACTACACAATCTGGAAGTCCATTATAATCAGATAGAATGAGCCTTCAATAAAAAGGTTTTCTTCCATTCATTCCTTCAAGGAGAATTGGTTTTGGATCTCATAACCCTGATGATGTTGGAAAAAATCCCCTGAAACTGGAACTCAAGGGAGAAGGTACTTATGTAATACATAAGGTTTATCATAATGGAGCTTATGCATTGGAAACCATGGATGGGTAACACTTCATGCGACCCACTAATGCAAGATTTCTCAAGAAATAATTTGCATAACTATCATCAAGAGGGAATCCACATCATAATAAGCCTATTCATCCATCCTATCCACATGATGTTAAACTATACAGAGTCCTTCATAATCACATGGTGTTAAACTGTATGGAGTTTATCCTGAAAACATGATGTTAAATTGTACAGATCTCATCTTGGCTACATGATGTTAAACTATACCACTTTGTCCTAACAATAAGAACTTAAACTATATGGTACACCAATTACTCACTACATGATGTAAAACTGAGTGGATCCATAACCTCTCTCTCCCTTCACATCGGTGAATCAAACATCCTTACTGTAAGACATTAAAATACATGGACAACATCTTTACCATATAACATTAAACTATGCAACATATATCTTCATTAACACATGATGATAAACTACATGGGATCGCGACATCCATCTTCATTCATGTCAGTCCACCAACATCTTTACCGCATAACATTAAACTGCACGACATATGTACTTTCGATACAATATTAAATTGAACAGGTTTCATAGAACTATGTATGGTTTGATTCTAATTCTTCAATAACATACGTTGGGATGCCTCAATCCTATATCTGGTTCTAGAAACTACATGATGTAAAATGCCTCTATTTTACCCTCACATGCCTCTATATTATGAGAGAAAACTTTGTTGTTCTTTGTTTCTCACACTGAGCATAGCTCATGTGAGCTTAGGAATTGTAGTAAGTTCCCCCCCACACACAAGAAAGGAATAAAAGTACATGAATAGTTCATCACAGTTCTAAATGAAATAAAATAAAAGTAACACCATATGTCATTTCCACATGACATGAAAATACATGCTTTTCAAGAACTATGGGTGGATTGATTCTCATTTTCATGAGATGTGTAGTGATGCTCATATATCTAACTTTGGTCCCCGCTACAACATCACCACTTATCTATATCAATCTATCTTCATCCTTTCCACCTACCTTTAAACTGCACCATCCCTCAAGAAATATGAGTGGTTTGATTCCAATTGTCATGGGATACATAGTTATTCTTAGATCTCTAATCCTAGGACTAGCTATAACAATCAACAGAAACAATGACCACTTATCCATATGGTCTAGACCCATGAAGAGAGAGTTTCTTATTCAATAACTAAATGCGAATTGATTCGTATCCCCACAGGATATGTAGTGATACTCATATTTCCAACATCGAGCCCCGTCACAACAAATCAAATACATATATGCCCCACCTTGCATACGGTTCATACCTACGCAGGGAACTTCATTAAGAAATACGTGTAGCTTGTTTCCCATCACTATGGGATATGTAGTGACACAAATGATTCTATTCATGGACCTATATTTGGTACCACCATTTCATGTTGGGGGATCCACATCCTTACTTTGGTCCTTAAACTGCACGACTCTTCAGAACTATGTGTGGTTTGATTCTCATTCTTGTGAGATATGTAGTGACACCCATACTTCTACCCTTGGTCCCAACCATAACATTTCTTTCCTTTCACATCAGTTCCCACATCCTTACCACATGATTTTAAAATTCAAGGAAAATGTCTTGGTCGCATGACATTAAAACTACACAATAAATACATCCTTACCATATGACATTAAAATATATGGAAAACATACTTAATGCATGAAAATAAACTGTACAGAACATGTCCTTTCTACATGATGTTAAACTGCATGGAGATCATCACCCATTGTTATTTCTTTTCAAAGGACCATAAGAGTCTTTCCCTGATTAACTAGAGTACAGGGTGCCTTAATTGTTTTTTAAGAACCTCAATCCATACACCATACTTCATATCTCAAGTGCCAAAGGTTGTTTTAAACCTTTCATTTCACTTGAATAATAAAAGATATTTCTCTTCTTGACCATGTTATCAATGAATAAGGGCTTAGACCCACCAACAATGGACATATTGGGCCAACATAATGGGATTTCTAATTATCATAAGCCTAATGTCCCCATGATGTAACCTAAAAAACTATTGTGTTTTAGGTTACCCCAATAATGGTTATCCCATATCATAACTCATAACCCGATAACCTTGATCTATGATTTACAACACTTTCACCTCTCACTTAGAAGGATGTTGGATTACTCTTGAACCTGGGAATCCTAATTAGGCTCCTATATAACACCTCCCATATTATGTTTATAAGTTTCATGACCTTAAACTTCCCACATTTTGGTTAAAGCTATACGACCTTAAACATTAGCCTATAATGGTCAAAATCACAAGACCTTAAACCTTTAGCGAAGGAGACACAAAACTTATTAGGTTGAAAACCCACAAATGGAAGCTTGAGAAAAATTCAATTATTCACTCACTAAACTCTTCATCTCCAGAGTTGAGGAAAAAATTAGGGCCCAAATAAATAAGGAATAAAGATCATAGGGACTAATCTATATCCCTAGTAAAATCCAAGATATGATTAGTAGACTCCCTGGTCTGGGAAAAAGTTAGAGCAATGGTTTTTCACATTTCCTCACTGCGAGAATAGGTTCTCAAGGTGGTGGAAAAAATTTTAGGGTGTTCAAAACCTTCTTGAATATTACATTTTCCATAAATCACACTTGATGATTTAAATCATACTGGTTCATCTCAAACCTTTCATTTCCCCTAAAAAAGAAAAGATATCTCTCGGATTGACCATGATATCAATTAAAAATGGATTAGACCCACCAACCAGAGAAATTTTAGTCCGATATAAAGGTATTTTTTATTCTTTTGAGAATGGAGTCATCAGAGAGAAACTTAGAACCCAATAGTGTTTAAAGATATCCTTAGTGTGACAATCCCATACCTTCTTCAAGACCTGATCACTTTGGACTATGATTTAAAATCATTATATCACACTATTCAAGAGGATATGACATCCTTGACATCTCATAACCATGTTTTGTACCCTTTCTCAAGGCCAGAATATGACAATTCATTCTCGAACCTTTGATGTCCCACACCCCATGATCCAAAACCATAGGGTTTAAGGCTCTAGTTTTATAACATAAGAGATGGATCACCCTAGGGTACCAGATCCCTCCTCGAATAGCCTCCTCCAACCCCCAACTCCATCATCTGGATGTTTGAGTCATAGAAAATATTTCATGACCCTTGAAAAGAAGTGGAGTTCATATTATCTTGGCCAAGCTATCGATGCAGAAGGGATTAGACCCACCAACTAAAGGAATATCTTCCTTGTATGAAATGAGCTTCAATCCCTTTCATCCCTAGTGACACCGAGGTAGAACCTGACACCTCATAGTGTTAAGGTATTCAACAGGCATCTCTACCCCATTCTGCATTACTTGGATCATACTTTTGGATTGCGACTTATATCACCCACATTCCAAATATCAAGGAGGGCCTAGCTTCCCTAGTATTTTCCCCTCAACCATACTACCTCCATTAATCTTTAATATCCCTCACAAATGAGTAGAGATTATATTTTCTTGGCCATGCCATCATTGCATAAGGGATTTAACCCACCAAAATAAAGTAATATTATCCTTATAAGAAATTAACTCCAATCCTTGTGAGCCCTACCAACACCACAGAAGAACTCAACACCCCATAGTGTTTTGAGTCATCCTTGTTCTTCCAACCTCATATTCCATAAAGTCATGGTAGTGAGACTTTAAACTACATAGAATCTCAAATGAATAATCTAAAAGACCCTTAACTAAAGCAATATCAGGTCCAAACAAAAAGACCCTAAACTAAAACAATATCAAGTCTGATATAAAATTCCCTAAACTAAAACAATATAAGGTCCGAGCTAAAATACCCTAAACTAAAGCAGTATCGTGTCCAGCCTAAAACAACATAAACTAAAGTGATATCATGTCCGAGCTAAAAGAACTTAAACTAAAAAGATATCAGGTCCAATAAAAAAGACCCTAAACTATATCAAAATTACAATTTATTCTTTAAAATCATACAGGGACCCTCAAATGGTATTGGAAAACATAATATGATCAAACCAATCCTATCGTCTTTGGGAAAAGATATAGTACTCTACCTCTAGGATATATATCCTATCCAAATAATCCTTCTGCGAATCAGGTGATCTTAAGATAGCTAGAATAGATTATCAAAAAATTATCTCATCTTGGTGGATATTCACAAGAGTCTCTCAAATAGAATCTATCAAAATTTCAGTATTCGATTCTAGGAATTTTTATAATGAAATGGATGGTTATCATTAACATTTCTAAAAATATCATAGCAGTAAAATGTCATGAACATCATGAATGAATGAAAACTGGATACCAACATAAAAAGTACAGAAAATTTATCCATTTATAATGTAAACAAATAGGTAGGAATATCCAAAATTTGGTATCTCTCCAAATCCCCATAAATAGATTTCATTGTAGGGGTAGAGATAAGATAAAAGTCAACCGGTTGCACTAGAAAGGTCAGAAAGAGTCTAACAAGAAGCATCAAGGGAACACTGTAGTGAAACTCTCCCCACATATTCTATTTCCACTCCAAGATGAAGGGTATTGACTTAAGTAGTCAACTGTTAGATCCTCTTCTGAGCAGCATCCAATGCGTATGATGATGTTGAAAGATCAGACTTCAAATGGGAAATGATCTCCTCACATCTCCATATCTATATGGTCTAAGTATCCATCTGAGCTTGCAGTTCAGATATCAACTGATGGCCCTGCTCTAATGCCTACGATGTCTCCATCATATACTTAGCAAGAGGATCCTCATCTACAATGTCATGAAAATATCTTTCTCTTGTGTATAGATCTCATCATATTAGGACGATTTGCCACATAATTTCATATAGAGTCTCTCAGCCAAATCACCTACCCCCCAAGTCATGAAATAATTGATAAAGGAAATCCCCTTGGTCACAAAATACATATAAGGGGGTATATGTGATTAAGTAAAGAATCTATTGGTAAATCGGACTACTTTGTGCCTAATCATATGCAACCAATAGAGTAGGCATGGTAGGAGGATGACTAACTAGTTGAACCAATGAAAAAATAGGAGAATAATACCCATATTCCCTTCCTTAAATGGGAATATTATCCATATCCTGTGTTAGAGGATTAATTTCCTCAAAAAATGTCTATATCTCCATTTGATAAGTCGTCACTCAAAAGAGTCAGATTTCTTGACACCTTTCCCAGATCTTTGATCAATTCCATCATTACCTATAGCAATGGATTTGGTGAAGAAAAAATATATATCCATGTAATTAACCAACTGGTTTAGAACACTATTCATATAAGATACTACCCATGCATAGGCATAATCCTGGGTGAGGAAAGAAAGAGAAGCATCAGGAGGTGGAAACCTAATCTCAGCCTTGATGTCTTCACGTGTCAGCATCTTCCAGAATTGGCGGATAACCCTGGGATGTCACTCCACTAAAACTTGTACCAGAGGAAGAGGGTAGACCCTTTGAATAAATCCAAATTAATGATGGAATAAATATGTTGTATATGTCTAGTAGATGACTCGCTCATCAAACCTAGCTATAAGAACCCTATCCTGAAAAGAGATCATATAATATCTTTCATCAAGGGAGCTGGTTCCATCATCAATAATTTGCCCATACATTGCATGAAAAAGTATAAAATCAAAGCTATTGGGATAGATCAATGCATCATTAACCTCAACAGGGCTCAAGGACATAGCCCTGAACCTAGATATATTCAGTAATCTAAGATCGTATAAGGAATCCAAGATCTTGGAAGCATTGTAGTATTCATAATAATAGAAATGATCCCCTATCTAGCCAAATAATAACTAGAGAGGACCACTAATCATGTAAGTAGTGATAAATTATTGAATATGGCCTAATGTTTGATAAATGCATGAAAGTATTGGTACTTACAAGTTGAGTATTCACCCTTCCTCAAGTTTCATCTCCATCACCAACATACTAACTCAGATTCCTGAATGCATATCCCCAACTAGAAAAATCCATCCATCCAAGAAAATGGATATAAATCCTACTAGACTCAAGTTCTGAGATATCTCATAATTCACACAATATCCCCACAAGGTACAATATCAAGCCTCCAAAATTTCCCAATATGATCCATCACTATTTTAGACTTGTTTGGGAAGGACACTGATGAGGGTGAATTGATGTTGGTCTAACTTTGCTGCTACATAAAAAATAGAAATTCCATCATTGAATGAAATGATCGAATTAATTTTCAACTCCTTCCTAAATTTCTCCTTTAAAATAATGAGCATATGTAAGAACCTGGTTTTTTCTATAAATGATTTTAGAATATTCTTGAAGTTATTCCAAAGCAGCGCCTTCAGACGGCGTGCGATTCCGAGCCCCGGTGTGGCCGGAATTAAATTTTCAGTGTGTTCACACTGGGCATGCCAAATAAATGGGATAACTCTTAAATGGTAATCCGGATAAGAAATCTGAGTGTATGAATGGGTTCAAAATGGGGTGTTTTCCCTAGGGGCGACATAAAATAAGCCTGCGAGGGACGTTCGGACCCCTCGCTCATTAGCGGTGTGTTAAATGGATAAATTAAATTGAATTATACATTTTATATCTCAAACCCAAGTAACTAATAAACGGTTGATCGGATGGGAGAACCAAGGGCACCGTTGAGTCCGAAGCTTGTCGTTTACCCTAGGAGGGGTGTAACTTTCGCTGGCGCGTGCCTTCTGTGAAAAATGCCACCATGGGAATTTTCATAATTTAGCGGCCTTGGTCGTTAAGTTTTATAACATTTTAATAGAGGCTCAAATTAAAATTCTGAGACCGCCGTTGTTCTCGGGAGGAGGTGTTTACCATAAGGGAGGCTTAACCTCGACCCTGCGGAGGGTTCAGGTACGGGATCTACGGGCGGGGGTTTAAGTGTTTTCTATTTAAACACCACCCCCACCCTCTTCTACCCCCTTATTCCCTGGTGAAAGCCCTCCCAACGATGAAGGAGTAACTTATATCCTATCCTCCATCCCTCCGGCAAGGTGGCGATGGCTCTCACGGATCGTCGGTGAAGCGTCGGGCAACGCCCATCGAGGTAGGCTCGTGTTGTATCGTTTTAATTCCCGCAGTCATCTTCAAATTGAATTAATTGCGTCTAATTGTTGTCCGATCGTCGATAGAAGCCCATAATCGAGTATCAATTGTTCTATGATTTCCAACGCATTCTTATAATTGAAAATCCGAGTCCCGGCGAGTCCGGGGTGGTCCGTTGATGTTTTTGGTGGTTTGGAGTTTTCTGGACAGATTTAGGGGTTCCCGCGGTGGTCCGGCGATCGGCAGCCAGGCAGTAGGCGGAGGTGATCTGGGATCCAGGTGACAGGTAGCGCTCCGGATCCAGGCGGTAGGCAGCGCTCCAGATCTAGGCGGTAGGCGGCACTCCGGCTCCAGGCGGCAGGCGGCGGGTGCAGGACGGGAGGACCCGGGGCGCGGCGCGCGACCCCGCAGGGGAATAAAGACCAGCCCTAGGCGTGTTTTCATGCAGAAAGATGACTGGACCCACGAGGTCCGGTCGGTAGGTGTACCGCGGGTCAGCGCCGGGCCGCGCGGCTAAGCCGCGGGCCGGCGCTGCGAGCCGGGCGAAACGGTTGGTCCAGGCCGGTCCAGCCCAAGGGGTTTCGTCCCCTCTGATTTCAGACACCCGTATCTTCCACTACGTGTGTCCGTTTTGGATTTCATCTATGGTGGTGCGAACCTCGGCTCGAGGTGGAGAATATGAGATGGTTTCGGTGGTTTTACCTCCCGATATGGAGGGCCTTGGTGGAATGACGCGTATGTTAAGTGGATGGGCGTTTTTCTTGGGGGTTCTTGTTTTGGACGGCGTGGACACATCTGATGTCCGAATTGAGCGCTGTCAGTGGCATTGTGACCCTAGCGTTGAGACGGAGTTTTCCAGTGTGGTTTCAGGCATTGAAACCGGAGTTAAGGCATGGGCCCCATGACCCATCTTTTGAGCTGCGTGCACCGCTTTACAACTTTTTAATCGGAAATCCGTTTGGGGCATGCGAGTAGTCGATCCTGGGTGTTTTTCCGAGGGCATTGTAATGGTGAAACCTGACTGGTTTAATTAAGCATACTGTTGTTGGCCCCACGAGGGCCATTTTGGGAGTTGGCGGTGATTTCCATCTTTATCACTGGGTGTCTATTGTGGACAAGTGGATAGTCAATATTGTGTACTTTTTCGAGAGGATCGCAATGGTGTGATCCGTTCGTTGCGCTTCAGAACGAAGATGCGGGTCCCACGAAGCACCGATCGTGTGCAGTACGGTGAAATACATATTTTTCTCTCGATATTAATTACACTCAAGTGCACAGTAAATTTGACATATCATTCCGAGGAGATCACAATTGTGCGATGCACCCGACTATTTTTGGGGCTGAGGCTCGGGACCACGGGACGTTGTTCGGGCGTAAAATGATTTTGGTTACTTTTCCGTTGAATATCTGTTTTAGGCGAGTAAATATTCTATCTCACATGTTTTTCCATGAGGATTTCAATAGTACGAACCATTTGGATGTGAGGAGCCTCATTTGAGACCTCATTTAAATGTGGAAGCATGAAAGGTGTACCGGTGGTTGTTCCTTCCGCGGTATTTGCAGAGAACCCTTAGCATGTGACTGCGTGCACTCCTATTTGAGTGAAGTAAATGTTTTTGGAGATGTAGTTGGCCATGCCTAGGCCAATGAGGTGGCAATATGGAGTTGTTACGTTTATTCCATTCGCGTTGACGTTGGGTGCCATGTGCATGATAGCCTTTGGGCTGGAAACATGGTATAATATGAAAGTATACGAGAACTCTTGGAGTTACATGTGGTTTTCTGTACCTGAGAACATTTGTGCGCTTGGTTGGAGTTGACATGGTGTCACACGTCGTGTGGCCCCCATGTGCGTGACGTGTTTTGCTTTGGGTACCCTTGACCTCTTGCAACGTAGAGGGTCCCTATGTTCTCATTTGTTTGACCAGAGGGGTTGAGTTTTTCCCTGGTTCTGTTCTCGTTTGTTTGACCAACAAAATTGAGTTTCCCATGGTTCTATTCTTGTTTGTTTGACCAGCCGGGTTGAGTGCCCCCTGGTTCTTTTTTCATTTGTTTGACCAGCTGGGTTAAGTCCCCCTGGTTCTGTTCTTGTTTTTTTGACCAACAGGGTTGAGTGGTTTTCCAATAGTTCTGTTCTTGAGGGTTTTCCTGGCAGAGTTGCTTCATGCTCCCTGGTAGAGTTATTGTGGATTCGGTGTGACCAACACATTACACGGGCACCGATCCTCTACCCAGGTGGTTGTTTCCAGTAGGGCTGGCCGGTGAGGTACCATCCAGCAGGGATGGATAGTGGGTACCATCCACCAGGGATGGCTAGTGAGCTACCATCCAGCGGGGATGGCTAGTACAGCGGTGTTCACCGAGTAGTACCATCCAACAGGGATGGCTAGAGCGGTTCCGGGTTTACCTCCAGCGGGGCTGGGAAGTGGTCCTCGATGCCGGGTTTACCTCCAGCTAAGCTGGGAAGTGGTCCCCGATGATGGTTCCGAGCCTCCCTCCAGTGGAGTACCCTTTTTCGGGACTGGGCATTGGGACTCTTTGACGACTTTTGTCAGGTCTCCCTCCAGTGGATTACCCTTTTACGGGACTGGGCAGTGTGGCACCCTTCGACTCTTGCCGGGTCTCCCTCCAATGGGAACACATCGACTTCAAGGGATTACCCTCAAACAGTGCTGGGTAGGGGGTATCCTATCAAATTTTAGGAGACCTC
Organism: Viscum album; assembly: GCA_963277665.1. Taxonomy (NCBI): domain Eukaryota; kingdom Viridiplantae; phylum Streptophyta; class Magnoliopsida; order Santalales; family Viscaceae; genus Viscum; species Viscum album. Next base: position 1,512,851,415 of record OY728150.1, on the reverse strand, counting down.
TCGACTGCGGGGTAGTGATGAGGTGTGTTTTGACATTCCTTAGAACTCTCATGTATGAGGGACGCTTTACCCAATGAGACGTGTCCTTGTGACACAACCTAAAACCGTGTGGGCGAGTCAGTGCCGCCCAAAGCGGATAGTGTCAAGGTGCGGTGATTTGATCACCTTGACATGCAGTTCGGGGCAGACGTGCAGATACTGGGCATCGATGGGGTTTATTTCTGGACTTTTGGCTACTCACTTTCTTGGGCTGAGCTATGGGAGAAAGGTCCCCTTACGATCTTGTTCGGGTTTCTTGACAGAGCATATATTTATGTATACCTTATTTTAGTACCCACTTCATGGGTTTTGGTTACTCTCATTTTAGGAGAGGCAAAGACACGTGGGGTATGCCACGTGCTTTCTGTGTCTAGCTTCTCATGGTTGGATGATTCTACTTTCCTACTATAGGTAGATAAGACTCGACGAGAAGTTCATCTTCTCACTATTTCTAGCTTCTCACGTTTGGACGAGTCTACTTCCTTCCTCTTGTTGGGTTGAGCTGTACTCTTTACTGCACTCTCAGTCGTAATCTTTTACTTTTCCCTATTTGATCTACTGATCACCTCTTCAGTACCTCCTTTGTTGCTCCCTTGATCCTTTGGGGCATCCTACTGAGTATTTTTATACTCAACCTAGCTTGGGATTTGCCTGCACTTGGTGTGACCTTGAATACGATGGAAAGTTTGGTCGTGACTTTAGCATATCTTAGGAGTTCGGGAGCTTGGACCGCGTACGTTGGTCATTGTCGGGTTCCAGGTGTGGGTCCCTCCCAACTGTTTTACTTTTGTCTACCTATTGCTGGGTTGTGGCACTTTTCTAGTTGGGCATATGTTTTACCCTTTTCTTTTCAGTATACCTTCAGAAATTTATTTGTACTGTTTAGAGGTCAATGCACTTTGTGGTTTATTTATAGTAGTTGGCACTTTACTTTCCATTTAACTATACACTTTTGCATTGAGTGTGTTGTGTGTGTGTGTACAGGTACTCAAGAAAAGGCCTCCCCGAGTTGTTTAGCCTTTAGCGCTTGTCACCAGCCCCTAGCTTATGGAGGCGAGCTTGGGGTAGTTGCGGCTCAAGCCCGGGTAGGGTCGGGTCATGAAAAAGTGGTATCAGAGGTGGTTCATTCCTTGGGACATTTTTCGAAAGTCCCTAAAAATAAATTGGTTGGGATCTAGGGCAACAGTTTTGACGCGTCTAGAGAGTGGTTCTCAGTCCAGGGAGTCCAGTGATGGTGCGGCGGCTGACGTATCCATTCATCAGGACCCTGATAAGCCGTTCGATGACTCGGCATGCTGAGGCACCCGTTACAGGGAAAATTGATTCATGCATCACATAGGATTGAGTCTTGAATTTCCTTCTTGAGTCAGATACCCTTGTTGTTACTATTATATATACATATATTCTCATCTGACCGCGGCACTCCTTGATAATATTCATGATATCTTCGCGAAGACAGCCATCTAGGATACCAGCTTTGGTTCGTGACGATGACCCGGTGAGAAACGAGGCCTCGGTACAAGACCCATCAGGCGAGTCCCTTTCTTCGGGTGGGCTGGTAGTAGCACCCCCACCTGGTGAGAAGAAGACAACTTCATCCGAGAAGACTGAGCTTGAGCGCATGTTGAGCATGCTCCGTGAGTTCCAGCGATAAAGACCACTGAGGTTTAGTGGTGAGCCAGACCTTGAGGCTGTAGAGGTTTGGCTAGAGACAGTGGTTCACCTATTCAGGCTTGTGCAGACGCCGACAGATCTTATGGTGGCTTTGGCCACCAACCTTTTCCGCGGATTATCTTGGCGTTGGTGGAGTCTGGTGACTCAGTTTCTTGACGAGTCATCGCTTTCATGGGGAAACTTTCAGTTTTTGTTTCTTGAGGAGTTCTTCCCCTCCTGCTTACACTCCGTTCGGATTCAGTGGCTCCTTTAGTTTCAGAAGAGAGGGATGACAATGGCTAAGTATGCGACTAGTTTCGCAGACTGTGCATGATTTTACCCGGACTTGGTCCATGATGAAAACTTCGGAGCGCGAAAGTTCGAGCAGGGTATCTGCAAAGAGATTCATGCTTCCAAAGTACCCTTGGGAATTTCCACATATTTCGGGGTGCTAGAGAAGGCGCTGGTGACAGAGAGATTCTTGTCGCATTCTACAGTTTGTGGTGACAGCAGGCTCGACAGAGTCATGACGTACGTTGTAGCTAGTGGGCGTCGGGTGACAGAACCTCGACGCAGGTGGATTTTCGATAAACAGACTCAGGGGCGTGGTTGTACACCATAGTCGTGCCAGAGGGAACCAGTGCAGCCCGGAGAGCACCGTTGCTATGCTTGAGAGGGGCGAGGTCACATGGCACGAGACTGCCTGACCAGGCGTGCTGAGAATATCGGGCAGGCAGCAGGTGCACCACCACGCACTACTGAAAAAATGGGCTATACCCATGGTTTTGAATCGTGGGTATAGCCCCCAAAACCGTGGGTATAGGCTATACCCATGGTTCTGAGAACCGTGCGGCTGAACAGCGTCGGGATAGGGGTCTTGACCTATACCCACGGTTTGGTTGAACCGTGGGTATAGGTGTGGTTACACCATGTCATGGAGCGGTACAGTATTAGCCCACGGTTTAAGAACCGTGGGATAATCAATTAAATTCAAAAATATCGTCTGTGGAGGGTTTTGATCCGGGATCTGCTTCGATGTAAACAGCGTGCTGCCCAACTCAACTACATTGAGTTTGTTTATATATACTAACATTATATTATATATATTAATATAGACTCACCACGATTAAAAAACTCGTGCGGAAAAATTCGAACCCTGGGGGGATTTGATCTCGCATCCCGCGTACTGAGAATATGCGCTCAAACCAACCGACGCAACACCGGTTTTTGTATATATATAATATATCTATCTAAATATATTAAAATCAGCCGCGTATATAAAACATTCGGTGTAAGGGAATTGAACCGCTGACCTGTACTGCCCGACCGAACAACCTAACCAACTAACCTAGCTAAATTTTATTTATAAAGCTATAATTTTATCTATTTATATTAATAAATCATATTTATTAGAAAAAGATACCGCCGGGAATCGAACAGCAGACCCGCGCTATATTAATCAGAAGATTCGCCAACTGTACCAGACATATTATATGTGCATGTTTTTTTATATTTGTAATTATTTAAATTATTATTGTGTTCCCGCCAAATAATTTTTTAGGTCCCGCGTAATTTTTCTTTTCCCGCCATAATACAGGAAACCTATACCCACGGTTCTCTAAAACCGTGGGTATAGCTCTTTAAAAAAAACCACAATACCCACGGTTTTCAAAAACCGTAGGTATATGTCATCGGAAAAACTCTATACCCACGGTTTGAAAAGAACCATGGGTATAGAGCATGAAAAAAAATCACCTATACCCACGGTTTTAGAAAACCGTGGGTATAGGTCTTCTATGAAAAACTATACCCACGGTTTTAAGAAAAACCATGGGTATAAGTGACCTATACCCACAGTTTTTCAAAACCGTGGGTATAGGTTCACATACCACACCTATACCGATGGTTTTCCAAAACCGTGGGTATAGGGATAACCTATACCCACGGTTTTCTTCCAAATCATGGGTATAGGGTCATTTTCCAGTAGTGACGATGGAGGCAGCGTCATGATCAGAGTAGCGCCTAAAGAGGCGGTTCTAGCAGAGGAGTGAGAGGAGATGGTAGTGGGGGTCGGCTTTATGAGGTCTTCCCATCACCACTATGTGGTCCACGTCAGGCTCCGGGAGCTGACAGTTGGGACCGCGGACAGTCGCGAGCTTTGGATGTCTACAATCCTGCAGAGCATGGTGTGATAATAGGTATTCTCTACAACTCTTCTACTTTTTGCAGTATAATTTTTAGACTCTGTGTGTGAAATTATTTTCTCTCTGCTCCTTGTTTGAGTGGTTACCAAGGTGGCACAGGGCGTCAGTGTAACCCCGTATTGGTAAGGTAAAAGGCGTGATACCTTTTTATTTAGTATATTGTGTTGACTCTTTCGTTCTCCGAGCATGTAAGAGAGTCTTGGTTGAGATACATCGACTTTGAAACCATGCGTGAACAGATGTCCTTGGGTGTTTAACCATATGGATATTATGAAGGAGGGAATCTCCGGGCTTTGTCCCAGGTCCAGGCAGCGATTCCAGTCGTGGCGTGCGACATAGGGGTTCAGTCGGGGAGGTGAGCTATCCCCAAGGTCCTTCGGGCCGATTGAGACCGTGAAAAGGGATGGTGAGGTTCCCTACCGCCTTTCCCTAACCCCAAAGTCTGGAGTGGGTGCACAACGTCTCCCACGTGGATTACCTGAGGAGATGTGCACATACTCCTATGAACATGATCAGAAAAGGAAGACCTCGTGTGAACATATCAAATCCTTTGGTCTGTGTGCGGTGATGCAGGACTATGCAAGAGTTCTTCTCAGTACGGGAGAGACAGGTCTTGGCTTAGTACCCTGATTTATTCCCTGGTTTTTCTTTTAGGGGATGAAAATCTTGAAGGAGGGAATGATTTAAGAACCCGGTTTTTTCTATAAAAGTCTTTGGAATATTCTTGATGTTATTCTAGAGCAGTGCCTTCAGACGGCGTGCGATTCCGAGCCCCGTTGTGTCCAGAATTAAATTTTCAGTGTGTTCACACTGGGAACACCAAATAAATGGGATAAATCCTAAATGGTAATTCAGATAATAAATCTGAGTGTATGAATGGGTTCGAAATAGGGTTTTTACTCTAGGCGCGACATAAAATAAGTCGGAGGAGGACGTTCGGACCCCTCGCTCGTTAGCGGTGTGTTAAATGGATAAATTAAATTAAATTATTCATTTAATATCTCAAACCCATGTAACTCCTAAATGTTTGCTCGGATGGGAGAACCGATGCCACCGTTGAGTCTGGAGCTTGCCGTTTACCCTAGGGGGGGTGTAACTTTCACAGGCGCGGGCCTTCTGTGAAAAATGCCACCAGGGGCATTTTCGTAATTAAGCGGCCATGGTCGTTAAGTTTTATAACTTTCGAACGGAGGATCGGATTAAAATTATGAGACCCTTGTTGTGCTTGGGAGGAGGTTTTTTCCCTAGGGGAGGCATAACCTCAACCCTACTGAGGGTTCGGGTACGGGACCTACGGGCGGGGGTTTAAGTGTTTTCTATTTAAACACCACCACACCCTCTTCTTCCCCCTTCTTCCCTGGAGCAATCCCCTTCAATGATGAAGGAGTAAATACTATCCTCTCCTCCATCCCTCTGGCAATGTGTAGACGGCTCCGGCGGATCATCGGTGAAGCGTCGGGCAACGCCCATCGAGGTAGGCTCGCGTTTTATCATTTTAATTCATGCAGTCTTCTTCAAATTGGTTTAATTGCATCTAATTTTTGTCCGATCATCGACAAAATCCCATAACCAAGTATAACTCGTTATAATATTTCCAACGCATGCTTCAGATTGAAAATCTGAGTCCAGACGAGTCTGGGGTGGTCTGTTGAAGTTCTCAGTGGTTTGGAGTTTTCCGGCTGGATTTAGGGGTTTCGACAGCGGTCCGATTAGTAGTAGCCAGGCGGAAGGTGGCAGCGCTCCGGCTCCAGGCGGTGCTTCGGCTCCAGGGGATAGGCGGCACTTCGGCTTCAGAAGGCATGCAGCGGGCGTAGCCCGCGGTGCAGACAGGAGGACCGGGGGCACGGTGCGTGACCCCACGGGGGAACAAAGACCCGCCCTCGGCAGCTCTTCACACGGCAAGATGACCGGCCTCACAAGGGACGGTCGGCAGGTGGATCGCGGGTCAGTGCCGGGACATGCATCTAAGCTGTGGGCCGGCCCAGGCCGGGCGGACCTGCCGGTCCAGCCCAAGGGGTTTCGTCCCCTTTGATTTCAGACACCCGTATCTTCCACTACGGGTGTCTGTTTTGCATTCCGTCTATGGCAGTGAGAACCTCGGCTCGAGGCAGAGAATATGAGATGGTTTTGGGGGTTTTAACTGCCGATATGGGGGGACTCGGTGGAACAATGCATATGTTAAGTGGACGGGCATTTTTCTCGGGGGTTCTTTTTTTGGACGGCGCTGACACATCGGATATCCGAATTGAGCGCTGTCAGTGGCATTGAGACCCTGGAGTTGAGTCGGAGTTTTCTAGTGTGGTTTCAGGATTTGAAACTGGAGTTGATGCATGGGACCCACCTCCCATCTTTCGAGCTTCGTGCAGCGCTTTACAAATTTTCAATCAGACGTCCATTCGGGGTGTACGAGTAGTCGATCCTGGGTGTTTTTCCAAGGGCATTGCAATGGTGCAACCTGCCCGCTTTAATTCAGCACACTGGTGTTGGATCCGTGAGGGACGTTTTGGGATTTGGCGGTGATTTCTAGGTTTATCACAGGGTGTCCGTTGTGGACAAGTGGATAATCAATCTTGTGTACTTTTTTGAGAGGATCGCAACGGTGTGATCCATTCATTGCGCTTTGGGACAGAGATGTGGGTCCCACGAAGCACTACTCGTGTGCGGTATGATGAAATACATATTTTTCTTTGGATATTCATTTTACTCAAGTGATCAGTCAATTTGATGTGTCTTTCCGAGGAGACCGCAATGGTGCGATGCGCCCGACTGTTTTTGGGGCTGAGGCTTGGGACCACAGGACGTTGTTTGTGCGTAAAGTGATGTTGGTGACTTTTTCGTCAGATATCCGTTTGATGAGAGTAAATAGTCAATCTCAAATGTTTTTACATGAGTATTACAATGGTATGAACCATTTGGATGTGAGGAGCCTTATTTGAGATCTTATTTAAATATGGAAGCATGAAAGGTGTGCCGGTGGTGGTTCCTTCCGTGGTGTTTGTAGAAAACCCTTGGCGTGTGATCGCGTGCACTCCCGTGTGAGTGAAGTAAATTTTTGAGGAGATGTAGTTGGCCGTTCCTAGGCCGATGAGGTGGAAAGTTGGAGTTGTTACGTTTACGCCCTTCGCGTTGACATTGGGTGCCGTGTGCACAATAGCCTTTGGGTTGGAAACGTGGTATACTCTGGGAGTATACAGGAACACTTAGAGGTACATGTGGTTGTTTGTACCTGAGAACGTTTTTACTCTTAGTTGGAGTTGACTTGTGGCCACAAGTCATGTGGGACCCATGTGCGTGTTGTGTTATGCTTTTCATACCCTTGACCTCTCGCGATGTAGAGGGTACCTCTGTTCTCATTTGTTTGACCAGACAGGTTGAGTTTCCCCTGGTTATGTTCTCATTTTTTTGACAAGCCTGGTTGATTATCCCCCTGGTTCTGTTCGTGTTTGTTTGACCAGCCGGGTTGAGTTTCCCCCGGGTTCTATTCCCGTTTGTTCGACTAGCCGGGTTGAGTCCCCCCTGGTTCTGTTCCCGTTTGTCTGACCATCAGGGTTGAGTGGTTTTACCCTAGTTCTGTTCTCGATGGTTTGGACAACAGAGTTGCTTTGTGTTCCCTGGTAGAGTTCTTGTGGATTCGGTGTGACCAACACATTATGCAGGCACCGATCCTCTATCGAGGAGGTTTTTTCCAGCAGGGCTAGCCAGTGAGGTACCATCCAGTAGGTATGGCCAGTGGGTACCATCCAGTAGGGATGGCCAGTGAGCTACCATCCAGTAGGGATGACCAGTACATAGGTGTTCACCAAGTAGTACAATCCAGCAGGGATGGCCAGAGCGGTTCCGGGTTTACCTCCAGTGGGGCTGGGAAGTGGTCCCTGATACCATATTTACCTCCAACTAGGCCGGGAAGTGGTCCCTGATGACGGTTCCAAGCCTCCCTCCAGTGGAGTACCCTTTTTCGGGACTGGGCATTGTGACTCGTCAACGAATTTTGTGGGGTCTCCCTCCAGTGGATTATTCTTTTACAGGACTAGGCAGTGTGACACCCGTCGACTCTTGCTGGGTCTCCCTCCAGTGGGAACCCATCCACTTCCAAGGATTACCCTCTAGCGGGGCTGGGCAGGGGGTCACCTGTCGACTATGAAAATACCTCTCGACTACGGGGTAGTGATGATGTGGGGTTTGATGTTCCCCATAACTCTCAAGTATAAGGGATTCTTTCCCCACCGAGACGCGCCCTTGTGACATGACCTAAAACCGTGCAGGTGAGTCAGTGCCTCCCAAAGAGGATAATATCAAGCTGTAGTGATTTGAGCCCCCTGACTTGCAGTTTGGAGAAGACGTGCGGATAATGGGCATCGATAGTGTTTACTCCTGGGACTGTTGGATACTCACTTTCTTGGGCTGAGATATGGGATGGAGATCCCCTTACGATCTTTTTTGAGTTTCTTTATAGAGCATATATTAATGTATACCTTGTTCTAGTACCCACTTCTGGGTTTTTGGTTACTCTCTTTCCAGGAGAGGTGACGACGCATGAGGTATGACACATGATTTCCGTGTCTAGATTCTCGTGGTTGGACGAGTCTACTCTCCTTCTATAAGTAGCGAAGACTCGACAAGAAGTTCATATTCTCACCTTTTGTAGATCCTCGTGTTTGTACAAGTCTACTTCCTTCCTCATGTTGGGTAGAGCTATACTCTTTACTACACTCTCAGTCATACTCCTTTACTTTTCCCTGTTCAATCTACTTCTCACCTATTCAGTACCTCCTTTGTTTCTCCCTCGAGCCTTTGGGGCATCCTACTGAGTATTTTTATACTCACTCCTGCTTGGGCTTTGCCCACACTTTGTGTTCCCTTAAAGACGATGGACAGGTTGGTCGTGACTTCAGCGGAGCTTAGGAGTTCGGAAGCTTGGACCGTGTACGGTGGTTGTAGTCGGGTTCCAGGTGTAGGACCCTCCCAGTTGTTTTACTTTTGTTTACCTGTTGCAGGGTTGTGGCACTTTTCTGGTTGGGCACGTGTTTTTCCCCTTTTCTTTTCAGTCTACCTTCAGCACTTGCTTTGTTCTTTTTAGAGGTCAATGCACTTTTTGGTTTATTTATAGAAGTTGGTAGTTTAATTTCCCTTTTACTCTGCACTTTTGCATTGATTGTGCTGCGTGTGTGTGTTTAGGTACTCAGGAAAAGGCCTCCCCGAGTTGTTTAGCCTTTAGCGCTTGTTGCCAGCCCCTGGCCTATGGAGGCGGGCTTGGGGTAGTTGCAGCTCGAGCCCGGGTAGGGTTGGGTTGTGACAGCATATATCTCTCCAAAACTGGGGTCTACTAATGATCATTCCAGAAATCAGTAACATAGAGAAATTCATCATACATTTCAACAAGGAAAATAATCCCACCCAAATGATAGATGCCCCACAGGTTGATTCCCACTTCCCCATGGGACAAATGAAATGCATTGGTACCTAGGAACCAATGGTTTTTCATCTCTTTAAGGAGGTCAGGATTGAATTAGATGATAAATTTAGATATATGTATGGATTCTTAAAGATAAACCCTATATAAATCATTAGGAAACTCCAAAAAACATTTTCTTACCCAGAAAGTTCATGCTCACTCATCAAAGAAATTATCACCGGGACATATATCCCACTTCGAGTACCATCTTCTACTAGAACTATTTATAGAGGAGGCAAGTATACCCAAATAAATCTAAGAAATACTTTTTTTAGTGAAATCACCACCATCCAAACCCATAGGAGAGTTTTAAAATAGATAAGACAAACCCTGAGATTGAGTTGAAACCTGCTGACTATCTTTGGAAATTGTTGTTTGAATGTATTCCAGAGAATCAGACACCCAGGGAGATGGAATGTTAAAATCTAGAGGAGGTGTGGTAGCATCATCCAAAAAAACAAACATGTATAGAGTAATTCAATGAGATAAGGGATAATCCTGAAGCCTTGATGAGAGGAACCTCTTCAGACTCTCATATTCAGTATAAAAATAGTTTCAAGGATTGCCATTACTATTTTTAGTGATCATAACCCTTTTATTGGATACATCCGAGGAATATTTATTAGAGATAGAATCCATATGAAAATAATTATGTGGCATATGTCAGATAAATTGAATATAAAATCTTTTCAAAGACAAAGACATAAAAGTTATGGAAGTATCACGTGCATCTCACAAACCGCTTTTAGACTCCCAATTGCATAAACTATACATGGTCATGTGAATCACATCCATCAAATAATCAAACAAGTTAATCACACAAAACCCATAAAGACAATCCCAGTCCTCATGGAAAATTTTTGATCAATCACCAAAGTAAGAATCATGTTTAATCGAATGGAAGCCTTAACAAGAAAAAATCTTGAGGGAGATCTTTGGCGAAATAAATTCTTGGAGAAGGTTCATAGATAGGGATCATAATCTGGGTTTAGAGAGTGATCTTGCAATAGAGGTATGAAATGGATAAAAGGGTGAGTGAGTTATGGAGAGGTATTGACTAGTAGAATGAATTTCCATCCCCCCAATGTATAGGTAATTTCATAGAATACCAAAAATCACCCAGTAGACCAAGCGTCACCCATGGAACCAACTTGAAACACCACTAAAGGCTCAGGTGGGCATTTAATTTCCTTATGACTGAGTCCTTATCCTTGCAGAAATCCCTCCTTTGGGGGCATTTTTTGATTCCCTCCAAATAAGAATTGGAAAGATTATAGAGGAAGGAATACCTGTATATAGGTATTATTTTCCCCACAAAAGAAAAGGAAGTAGAAGATTGTCAAGATTTGCAGATCGCATTATCCTCCAAGGGAATCATGACCATGTGAACATTATAAGTTCATGTTAAGACTCAACACACAACTCAAATACTAAAATGAATCCCATGAAACCCCTTTTGAAGATTCTTACTACTTCTGTGAGGTCTCTTCAAACAACCAGTGGTCACACAGTGGTAGCCAATCGGGTTCCCCTAGGCCACACGGTTCATCGCCCAGTGTGTACCTGAAAAAAATCATCTAAAAACCCTTTAAAAATAACATAAATACATTAATGATATGGAGGCTTATTGTAATCTTAAGGATGATGTGATTCATCCCCAATGGGAAGGATGATTGTCCTTGATAATATCAAATAAAATCCTTGATACCTCTGACCCTTTGTAAAATAAAACAAATGTTATTAAAGGAGAGGATACAGGAGCTACTTTCAGTAATAAAAGACACGTGACATGCCTTGAGCGATCTGCAATAAGTTGTGAGACCCAAGGTGACATGTACCAATCGTCTCGTGAAAACCCTTTGGCTTGTCGGTCTCAACGCACAAAATTCCTCGGGCATGTCGAGAAAATGTTGCACTTCCCCTTTGTCTCCCCAATGAAAAACAGATGAATTTTTCTACAAAATTCTCGTGCACCCCCATATGACCCATATTGGTCACATAGTGAATCATAAAAAAATAGACTAATTATCTTAGACATTACTCATATAATCTTGTGTGAACCTCAACCTTTAGATAATATAACAAAGTAAGTAAAAGAAGGATGAGTATAAATCCACTTGTGGTTATAAAATGCCTATGGCGTTCTAAGGAATTCTTTTGAATAGTTTTGCAAGACCTCCAGAAAATTCATCGTTGCCTCACAAAATGTCCCAAACATGGTATTGAGTATCTCGCGAATGCCTTTCAAAAGGCACATTGATTTCACATAGGACCTTTGACATGTCAACATGATGACAATGAATTACTTAGAAATATCTATAAGATTCAATAGGTCCTAATTAATTGGAAATAATCCAATAAATGAGGAATTGACTAGAGGGACTCACAATCGCTAAAAATCATGCGACGCACACAGATGCAGTCTACGGTAGAGACTCGCAAAGACATATAGTGTCATCCCCTTCACCAAATTGAGCCTGGATCCATGCTAGATACAATAAACAAATGAATGAACAACCAAGGTGGATAGGACTATAAATTACCCACCCCAAACACAATGAAGGGGATGTAATATATTGTATAAAGGATTTTATTTTTCATATCCAGACTTATCAGAAGACCCAAAAACCAGAGCGGGTTCTTCAAAGCATCTAATCTCAAGACCGGAAAGTCTTACATCAGTTAATATACTGGAGAAAAACTAGAACAATCATGCACCATGCAAAAATAAATTCATGTTATCATTCATAGAACACATGAAAAACCTCCATCAAGGCATGTGAAGAACATCTTGCATGTTTTCTAGATCACGCAATACCCAAAATAAGTTGACACTGAGTAAATATAAGGCATCTACAATATACGATCTAGAAAAAAGAATAAGTTCATAATACAACCAAAACATGTCTGTTGGACCTCATGCGCCTAATGTGAATTATCCAAGCTATGATAAAACACCAAGACATGTCACTCAAATATCACGGCACTCCATCAGCATACTATTTGGTTCATGTGAAATCATCTGGAAATGTCAGAGCAAGTCACACGGCCCCTCTGGGTGTGCCACCTTATTATCATGATGTCCCCATGGAATTTTTGCCCAATCCTTATGCATCTTATAGATACATCGCCTGACTCATATAACGGTGCTCGATCAAGTCATTCAAGTCTCGTAGTTACATATGAGAATGTCATATAATCTCTCATGATACCCTCTATTTGAGTTATATGAGACACGTGATGCCTTCCAGATGTGTTGTTCAGGCTTGTGATTCCCTCTAGGTATGTCAGCTAAGATATGAGACACACTTTGAGATGTTTCATAATAACTCTTACAACTCCCTCCATATGTGTTATCCAACTATCATGATGAAACATGAACAAGTCAACTGGGTCATGTGATACCCTTTAGACAAGAAAGACGGGAAATAAGGTAATCATAGGGCTAGGTGACCTTTCCTTCCCTTAGTGTGTAAGCCCTGATCACTGTAGGGAAACCTTAGTGGGTAATCCCCAATAAAGGAAACTATGATAGCTATGATTCCTTCAATAATCAGGATATGTAGGATACCTCCCTAAGGTCCGAGCTCTATATTAAATCTCTATAAGTTCGCCTGAATACTTAAGTCCCACACCCATAATAAATGAGATTAATCATATTCCATCCCTTGTTTCTCACACCGATAATAGCTCATGTGGGCCTAGGGAATCATAATAATCATATAATTTTCATTATAAGACACTATAAAGGTAAGGGAAGCCTCAGAGTGTAAGCCTCAACCAAGGGAACTATGAAAACTCTAATTCATGAAATAACCAGAATAAGTAGGAAACCTTCCTAAGGTCCAAGCTCCATATTAAATATTTCCCATACCCATAAATAATGATATTGATCATCTTCGATCCCTTGTTTATCACATCGATCATAGCTCACGTGGGCTTATGAAATCACAATAATCATAAAATTTTCATTATAAGCCTCTACAAAGGTATTGGAAATCATAGAGTGTAAGCCTCAACCAATTGAACTATGAGAACTATGATTCCTTCCATATCTAGGACACATAGGACTCCTTCCTATGGCCCAAGCTCAAATAATCATCCACATCGATTTAAACTCCATGCCTCCAATATTTCAATCACTATGACCCAATAATTCCCATGGGTTGATCACTCTATCACATCCATCAACAGACTGAGAAACCAATTGAACTACAATGAATCTAGTTCATTATATAATCGGGATAAGTAATATGCCTCTCTAAGGAATGATCTCTATATCAAACATCCCAAGGATTGTCCAAGTACATGAGTCACATATCTATATGTTGTGAGGATAATCATATGTCATCCATTGTTTCTCACACTGATCATATCTCATGTGGGATTAGGGAACGTCATCAAATACCTCACTGGAATCATAAGTCTCTACTGGCTATGGAAATATCACTATGTAATCCCTGATGATTGGCATGATATGAACACCCCTCATATAATAACATCTACCTTCGGGCCAATCCCAACGGCCTGATCAAACTATGTTAATTATGATTATTGATATGATTAGGATATAAAGGATGTCTCATAGAGGCTCAATCTTAAATAACTGATGCCTCAATACCTGTACATACATCCTCTCCACAATATGTTAAACTACATGGGTTTAACAAACTGCATGAGTTTTTATTCCTGTAATAACCATGATATGTTGGATGCATCATAATGGCCCAATCCCCTCCATAGAATATTAAAATTCCTCCTTGTATGAAAAAAAATCTCGAAGCATTTGGTTATAAGGTTTCATAATATAGATCATCTACCCATCAATTTGGGAAATGGAAGAAGAACCATGAATACATACATATCGATTCACTGGAAACACCCCCTTTCCTTTGTTCAATGATGAGATTACCTTCCTTTTGTGAATAAAGAGAGTTAACTTATGATTATTTTGTTAGGGTAACTGGTCCTATATTGGGATTAGGAAGATATTCATGAACATATCTTAAATCTATAAGAGAGTCCCGAAGTAGGTAATAATTCCCCTCAAAAGGGTGTGATGAGCCTGACCACCCATCCTCTCAACCAGTGAGAGTCCCCAAGAGTCATTGGGCCTAAAAACCTAGATGACAACTATACTTTGGAAAGTAGTCCTATACCCATCTACATATGGGGGAACAATTGGGAGTTTCTAGGGATGGCAAAACAAATGAAAAACTTAATGTGAGCGATTGAGCGAGGCCTTGACCCCCCCAATCAAACCATCGAGTGAAACCCCTTCCATGCCTTTTTAAGGCCCAATTGAAATTGAAAAACCCTTAACACAACAAAATATATTTATATAGATTTTAATAAGGTTATAATATAATAAATATATAAAAATATTTTAAGGGGGTTGATTAATAAAAAATATTAAAACATTCATTCATGAACGTTACCTCTTCTTCGGGAAACTCCTTTTGGTTTTAACCAAAAGCCTTCATTAGTTTTTTCTACAAAAGAGAGGCCTCTAGGATGAGACAAATGAATTTTGGAAGTTATTTGATTAGATTTTGGATTATTTAAATTTTTTGAGAGGTGTGAGGAAGTGAGGGAAGTGAGTTCCCATTTATAGTTGAGGAGGAGTGGTATTCTTATAAATACTCAAACATATTTACTAATGTGAGGTAACCCTAAACTCATGTGAATCCAAAATTGAAAAATAATAAATTGGAGGGAAATTATAGTCTATCTAAAATTACACCACATAAAAATAAAAGCATTTTTATCATTTTTTTCCTTAGTCTTTATGTTTACTCAATTTTACTTTTTTTTGTTTCTTACCACGGTAACTAGTTTTCTAACCTAGGTGATTTATCCTTTATGAATAAATTAAACTGAGACATATTAGATAAGTTATACACACTGATGAAAAATATTATATCTAATTTATAAACTAAATATATCATATGTGTTGGAAATTAATTTTAATAGAAGCATATGTAAAGAGAAAAAATACCACTTTAACCTTAACTGTGGTAATAGAGTTTTTATTATTTAGTGGTCATTATAAAAAAATAAAGTGGTACATGAATGGAACTTATTTTTTATTTATTAAAATTTATAAATAAATTTTCATTGGATAATACTTTTATTAATTTTAAATCATTTAATAAAATATCATTTATTATAAAAAAACAATAATGTCAATTTTGATATTATTTATTTAATTTAAATTTAAAAACATCAATACAATGATGGAATTTAAATATATTAATTTAAAACCTATGTAAAATGATATATTCATCTAAAAAATTAATTCAATAAAAAAACTCATTCAATTTACTTTAATTTTAGTATTTTTAGTATCATTAATTTTAGTTATTTCTTAACTAAAAAATTATTGTGTTAGCATTTCATAAGAATTTTAAGTAACTAATTCCTCTATAAAAATTAAATATAATTTATTATGATGATAAAAAATCATTTATAATTTATTATATTATATATAAATGAACCAATATGGGTTTCCCTATCCCAAATCATTTTAGATATTAAAATAAAGGAAGGTTCATTTTTTGTCCTTTTCTTTACTTAACTTATTATATAGGTCACTTTCATGGAATACTATTCCCCCTAACTCATAAACATAGATAATAAAGTGATAAAGGTCTAAATATGTTCATTAAATGGGTGTTATAAAAGTTGGGGGGTCATTTTACACCTTATATTATATACTTAAACACTAAGTAAACTAGTTTTTACCTTAATCACTATAATTAATTTTAACTTTTTTACTAATAAATTTGGTCAAAAATTAAGTTTATATTATTAGATAATATAAATCATTTTGATTAAAATTATGAAATCTATTTTAGCAAATTTATTTTATAGAAGAGTTATAATTTAATTTAAAATTAATCTCGCAGACGTGATGAGAAAAAAGGGTTTTAAAGTGAAAATGCTCAAATTCTTATAATATTTTATATCAAAATTCATAATTAAAATGATTTAAATTACCAATATTGGAAAAATATATGTATAATTAAACTATTTTTACATTAAACCGAATTTAAAATATAATTTTACCTTATAAATTATTTAAATGAAAAGGCAATTTTCAATAAAAATCCAGAATTTTCACTATTCATCAAAAAATGAAACATTTCAGAAAAATACCAAAAATTCACCCTAAGATAATTTTGGTATTTTTATTTAAAAAAACAATTTTATTTTTTATATAAATCTTATAAAATTTTTAATAATTAATTTAAAATTATGTGTACCAAACACGATAAAATAGTCTTTTAGAACAAATATTTTTTTTAGAAAACATTCTTTTTTATTTAAAATTATTATTATTTTATTAATGATAAATAGTAAACTAATAAAAATGTGTAAAATATATATTTTAATAATTTTTTAAATCCTATTCATACACTATATTCCATCATTTAGGTGATAAATATCATATTAATTAATAATATTAATATAATATTGTTGTTCAATAAAACTTGGTATTGTGTGTAATGAAAGCTATCAAAGAAACTCATTTTTGCATGTAACAAAAGATAATTAAGTGTTGTGTATCATTTATTAAATTGAAAATAATTTTATTCCTTTAAAATCCCATGGTTTTACATCCTTCTCCCTCCACCCTTAGTAAATTGCATTCACATAATTTAAACTTTATCTCAGCAATCAAAGATTGGACATTTGAAAATAATTTTGTTTCAGGATCCTTTTATTAGAGTTGTGGAATTATATTACCATAAATACTAATATAATATGTAAATATACTTACTTGATGAGTATAATTTCATTCTTTAATCAGTTTCCACCACAACCTCCACTTTGTCTCCAAACAACGTGTATTCAGAATGAATTTTTAATTCTTGAAGCACTAAAATAAATTGTTAAAGGACCACCTAATCCTCAAAAGAATAAAAATATATTCCTCTTATCTTTAAACAGTATACAAAACCAAAATGGTTAGCATATTTTAAGAAAATTCCCAAAATTAATAAACCTTCATATGATAAAATAACATTCAAAATTCAACAGCAATACCCAAAGTTTAAAATAAATCATTCCATAAACCTATATCATAAATAACCTCAATAACATCAAAACTAAATAGTGTTTGGACCTCAAAGGTTATCTCATACCTCTAATATTTCAAGCCCAAAAATATTGTGATCCTTTTTTGAATTAACATTAATCACTTAGTCTCTAAATCACTTATCTATCATGTGGTTAACTATATGATAAAACTTATGTTTTCAATATCAAGATCATATAAACCCTAAAGGTTATCAATAACTTAAATATCATTTCCCTAAAATTTAAATTAATATTTCATGTTAAAATAAATACTTAAACCTATTAAAATATATCTTAAAATTCATTACTTAAAACCTAAAAAGTGGTGTCTATGACTTTGAACTTATGATAATCCTTAAGCTTATAGACCTATGATTATATCCATAACTATTAACATAACATCACATGAAAACATACTAATCTAAAAATTTATCAAAACTAACATTTGATACCATCTATAATAGCTGAGAACCCACACTCCCAGATCCTATACTAAAATAATAAACCTTACATTTCTGGATTTGATTCTGATAATGGTGACCCAATTTTTTCCTTCCAAACCTTACAATATTAAAATGAAAAACGGGATCACTTACATAATATAGGACCTTTTTGGTTTAGAGCTTTAGATAATTAGTAAAAACTCATACGTAAACAATTCAAATGAGTTTAGATGATCATTTCTCTAACATAACCAGACATTTATTTTTCACATTGAGAGATCAGCATCATCCATATGAAATCCCTTTTAGATATAACTCATTCAACATCATTCTTTAAAACTATGGGGAAATGATACATAAGAAGTGTGATCTCAAATTCTCAGTAAAGGTAAACATAAGCATCAACAATTGATTTTCATCAATGAGAATAAGAAGTACATATGGGTATGAATACGTAATAAGAGTACATGATAGAATCACAAAATAACTCATACCCATCAATACTTGGATTATAAAATATGAAAACATAGAAAAGGAAAGAGTAATAAAAATATATAATCATGATCCATGTGATATATATATAAACCATGAGAAACATTATAAACCCATAATTAAAACCATTCTTGGTAACTTAGATCATCATTTTTATAAAACACTTTTAAAACCCTTTTAATTTGAATTACATATGGCCGACTTCCAATATAATCATTACCCAATGCATTTGAGTGCTATCTGGTCGCACCCATTATTTAATATATTATGGGATTACCCATAACAATCTAGGTTTCCCCATGTTAATCTGTAACAGGATTACCCGGTACTATCTGGACCATCCCATATTATGATGTAATGAGCTTACCCAATAATATCTAGGCCACCCTATGTTTAAGATGTAATGGGCTTACCCAGTGTTATCTGGGATACCCCATGTTAAGCTGTAATGGGCTTACCCAGTACTATTTGTTCCACCCCATGTTAAACTACAATGGGATTACCTGGATCTATCTGGAACACCCCATGTTTAATGTATAATGCCCAAGAACCAAAAATTAAGCAAATATATCTTGCATTTCATCATAAAACTCATACGAAAAATCATTATTCATATCTGTAACACCCCGACCCCAGTTTCCTAGATATGGTTCATTATTTCATTACATTGGCATGCTTATAATAAAGTTTTATCTCGAAGAACCAAGTAGTTTAGTAGTTTTTGAAAACTAGATACATAAATAGGTTCAACATTACAAATTGAAATGAAATAAAATATATATGTTTTATTGGTAACATCCAAAACTCTAAGTTTATCCCTGTATGTGATTCATAATAAAATTATTCATGTACTAATAAAATGAAACATAACAAAGGGGTGAGCTCATATGCTCACTAAGAGTAATAAATAAAACATAATATATCATAAACATAAACATTAGGCATGGTGAATAACTAAAACACATGACTTTAAAAATATACTAGAGCATAATATGGTAGGAATAAGAGCTGAATAAATAATGCCATAAAAAAACATAACCATGGGTATTCTACTAGTCGAATAACCGAATGAACTTTCAATTACTAGTTTCATAATGAAGGAAATTAATATTCCAAACAATATAAAACATATAGTCCATGCCTCATCCAATACATATAAAAATTATTAAGGCATCAGCCAAAACCATATCAAAAAATGGGCAAGGCCTCAGCCAAGTCCGTATCTATTTTTCTCATGAGACCTAACGATGCATCAAGGGGATATAGTGGACCCCACCCATCACATAATAATTAAAATTCATTCCTCATATTAATGGGGGTAAAAATAAACAACATATAAATTCATATTGAAACTAATATATGAAATATAAATAACTTTCCCTAAACATTAAGCATAAACACTAACCATTCATAGTAAATTGGTGAATGGTTTTAAGATATTACATCCACAGTCAAAATAATAATAAAACATTCAATAACACATGTTGGATGGTATAATAGGATATAAACCTCAATGAAGTTCACTATTTAACAAATGATGTTGACATAGATGAAGATAATGTTAAATGAGGCCATTGAAAATTCTTGAGGAAATAATCCTTTAACATTCTAGAGTGTCCCATACCACCTTGAAATATTTAAATCATAATCCCTTATAATATCATGAGAATAAGTAGAATATTTATATGATATTAAAAAGGGAAGTACATACACCACAAGTAAGAAATAAGTGGTGATCAAGGCATATATCTCATAAAAGTTAAAGTGATATGAGAAAAATCCTGTTTACTTTAGAAAGAAGAGTTGTTTTGGAAAATCATTTGCATTGGTCATGAAATCAGATTATGAATAGTTATATACCATAAAATAAAAGTTAAGGTCATTAAAATTATACTTTAGGCTTAAATAAAGTCTTATTTAGGTGAAATCATTTAAAAATAGTTTTTATAGAAGCTTTAGAAATAAAAGCTTTTAGTGCGGTTTAAGGAAAATATTAAATGATTTTAAAGCACAAAGGCATGTTTTCTTTCATAAAACTAGAAATTAACCAAAATATATTTTTCATGTTAAAATTTGTGATTTTATAAAGGTAAATATGGCATAAAACATATTATATAGTCAACTTTAAAATAGGTAAGAATTTGAGTGGTTCCTTGAATCGGACTTGCATTTCAGAAGAAGTTTTTGAAAGATTCTTTTAAAAAATGTAACTCGCCATAAAATAAAGAAGGATTATGAATGGTACACATATATAGAACATTAAAACATAATTTATGAGATGTAACTTATAATAAATAATAATTTCATTAAGGTGAATAGATAATAAGTTCTACCTTAAAGAAAATGGAGGTTCGGGTAGAAAATACTTACCACTTTGTAATCAATCATTTCGTATGCCCCAAAATTAATAATATTAAAATTAAACATTGAATAAAACGAAAATAAATAGATTAATGATATTATACGTCAATGGATGTTATTCATACACCATACACAAGTAATAGTAGTGAATAAGGAATATTTCACAAAAATGAATGTGGGACGAAGAAACCCCTTACAAACATTTCAGCATGGTAATGAGTGTTCTTGTAGGGGATTAATGAAAAGTAAATGGGTATCCCATCATTTATATATCATAATGGATGTATTATAGAGGTGGTAAAACAAACCCCATCATTATTAATTCAAAATTATAGGACACAAAATAGGAGGGATTGTTGAATAAAAGTGAGAGAGAGGATCCCTTACCTTAAATATGAGGGTGTTCTTCGCTTGATCTTAATGACCTAAATAACCCAATTAGGTTCATTAATTAAAAATTACAGAATAATTTATACATTTATTTTGTTTATTATGAATTTATTGAGTTCATTAATTTCCTTTTATATGGGTTAAGGGATTCAATTTCATTGTTCGTGAGTGCTCATTTTTATAATATTCAAGATCAGATCACTTATAAAAGAGTATGGTAGTTCAAATAAGATGGGATTTGAAGTCTAGAATTGATTTTATATGTTGTTAATTAAAAATAAATATATTAAATGGTTATAAAATTCATTTGGGTTTTTTTAGTGAAGGTGAATCATTACATGAAACATTAATGATAAACACTTGGATTAATTTGTCAATTTTTCTCACAATTACCATGTTTTGTATTATTATTTTACATTGTGAGTTAATAAGGATTTAAAAACATTAAATAAGATAAAATTAATATATAATATTATAGTTAAACCATAAAAATGGTTTCATGACCAGAGTTAAAGAAGGTCAATCAAATTCAAAGTATCGTCGTCCTTGAATGTGATAAATCCACACATCTCAATTTTTTTTCTTTTTTAGAATAAATGAGGGGAAAATGAGAGATCAAGATGAATTATACCATTATAATAACAAATTTCTAGTACATGTATGGTATTTTATTTTTCATACCATTTGTATTAGCAGAGTTTAGGAAATCAAATAGAACAAAAGAATATGAAAATGAAATAAAATAAAAGAGGAATTATACCTCTTGAATTATCCTTCCTTGAGAGCCTCTTAAGGGAAGATGATTTGGACTTTTTATGAGACCAAGGGAATATTTTAATGGTGGATAATGTTGGTAGGATATCTGGGTAGAATTTTTAGAAGGCACAAGTCTTGAGAGGATTGAAGAGAGGAGGGTGGAAGAGCTGGTATTTATAGTGGAGGGGAGGAGGGTTTTCTTAATATTTTAAAAATTAGTTTATTATTTTTCCATAAGACAAGAAATAGTGATGATTTCATGACCAAAAATATAAATAAGTGCATGTGAGTTTGAACCAAGGGTGGTTACATTAAAAATAATTCTAGTAATAGTGTATTTAACTCATAATGTATATATATGGTAAATTACCGTATTTCATTATTCATAAAAAATTCAATTATTTTAGAAAAATCCAAAAAATTCACCCTACCCTTTTTTCGACATGTAGAATCAAAAAATGAAGTTAAACTTCTAAAATAGTTTTATAAATATGATTAATTAATTTTTTAATTAAAATCATAGTTTACTTGAAAAATACACCTTTTAAAACATTTATTTACTAACTCTGAAACATTGGTACATCATAATTTCACTTAAATCCTATATATATACTGTAAAGACCTGTAAATTTCAAGGAAATTTTTTTTCTTATTTTTCTTTGGAATTTTACAAGAGCGCAGCTTCTGACGGCACCTGATTCCGAGGCCCGGTGTGCCCGGAATCATTTTCTGAAGTTTGGCTCGGGTACGTTCAGTGAACGAACGTGCGGGTTTTTCTAACTTTTGAACCAGTGCCCGGAATTGAATTCTGAGGGCACTGATGGGATCGCAGCGCCGGTATTCGCTTAGAAACGCCTCTTCCGGAGTTGCGTTTGCTCGGGTGTGGTTTTTAATTTTCGGGCTTAAAGTTAAGAAATAAAATAATTTTGCGACAACTTTATTTTATTTCGCTTAAGCCACTTGGAAGCCACTTGAAGCCACTTAAAGGCGGCTTGAACTGAGTTGAACTGGATGGGATGCTATCCAGAAATATCCTACCCCTTGGTAGGATATTTGTGATGTGGGGCCCGCACAAGCTCCACTGTTTCTTTCCGCTAAGAAACGCACCCGTGAAAACCCGTCTTGATGAAAATCAACTGACGCGTTTCTTAAAATCTTAACAGACCATTTAATTGGGTTGTTTCTTTCGTAAATTAAATGAGCTGTTTTTTTCGTTGAAATAATTCTACGAATTAATGGTACGTTTCTTATCTTTTGAAATTCAAATGTTTAGTTGTGTAAATAAAATAAGGCTTAAGCTTATTTTATTTTGGGTTGAAACTTGTGGCGTGGAGAGGATTTGGAGGAAAGCGTTCTTTTTCGGCGAAGAACACGAAGAACGTGAAGAACGCGAAGAAAGACAAACCTGCGGAGATCGACGACGCGAAGCCTTGTACCGCGACGCCAACGGATCTCCCTTCGCGACGCTTCTTCCGCGACGATCCAACCCCGCGACAGCCTTCGATCGACAACAACCAAGGTAGGGGGTTGCTCTTCTTTTATTTTCTTTTTGGATTTCAACAACAACATGGATTTAATTATTATTAATTAAATCCGTATGTTCTTGGTCCTCGGAGATCGTCGACGCGACTCCCTTCCGCGGTGTGACGATCACCTCCTCCCGCGACGGTCAATTCCGCGACGACCTCGCATCCGACAGCGACGGCGAGGTAAGGATTTATTTTGGGAATTACCCCCTTTTCTTTTTATATTCCCGTAATTGTTTCTTTAAAAATTAAAGAACCGGAATCAAAGAAAGAATTTTATTTTTTTAAAATTGTTGGTTCATGTGTTGAACATTTTATTTTCTCCCGTTGATTATCTCTAACGCGGAGGGTGCGGGCCAAACAAACACGGCCCGACGACCCTCCGTCGTTCTTCGTTTTGTGCGGATTTGACGGGCGACGACGGAACGTGCCGCAATAGATGTTTGATGTTTCCGCAGTGAAGGACGAGTCCCGGGAGGAGCAACGGCACAGACGGGAAGGAAAACGGGCCACCGGAGCGACTCCGGCGGCCCGCGGAAGCCGGTGGCGGCGCTGGTCGCCGGCGCGGCGGCGCCGGCGGCCGGAGGCGGTGGCACCCCGCGGGTGTCCAGCGCGCCACCCCACGGGTGCCGCGGGGTTGTCACGCGGCACCCCACGAGTGTCTAGCGCGGCACCCCATGGGTGCCGCGGGTGTCCAGCGCGACACCCCGCGGGTGTCCAGGGTGACACCCCGCGGGTGCCGCGGGGTTGTCACGCGGCACCCCGCGGGTGTCCAGGGCGGCACCCCGCGGGTGTCGCGGGGTTGTCACACGACACGTCCGGCTGTCTGGCCGACACCCCGCGGGTGCCGCGAGAGTGTCATGCGTGGCGGCGACTTTCCCCCGCGTCGGCCGCTCGGCCGCTCGACCGAGCTGAGCCGGACCGGCCCTGGCCGGGCCGGGCCAGGCCAACTGGGTCGGACCCGACCCAGTTCGGGCCAACCAGGGGGGGTCGGGCCGGGTCGGCCCGGGCCCGGACCCCCCCGTCTTCGGACGACTTTCATTCAAACGCCCGTAACTTGAGCTACGAGCCTCCAAACGACTCGCCTTCAGCGGCAACGCAATCCTTGGAGCGAGTCGGTCGTTTCGGTTTATCACACTCAATGTTTCGGAATACTTTGGGTTTGGCTGGGTTGGTTCGTACACGAAACCAACCGGGCCCTCGGAGCGGAAACGCTCATATCTTGAGCTACAGACGTCCGATTGACGTACCGTCAGCTTTGTTAGATTCCTCATAGCGAGACGGATCTTTTGGCTCACTCCGCCCGGGGTGTGGGCGCAGGTGGAGTACGGTCGGGTTGGTTTTGCCTTAAAAAAACCAACCGGGCCCCTGGGACGAAAAAACCAATAACTCTCAGACCGGGCGTCCGATTGACATGCCGTCTGTTGCGTTGAGTTCCTGTTGACGATACGGAACTTTTGGCATCCTTCGCCTGAGTTTTGGATACAGTTGGTAGTGGCCGGGTTGGATCGCACCCGAAATCCAACCGGGCCCCTTGAACGGAAAAGATGATATCTTTCATACAGGACGTCCGTTTGACAAACCGTCAGCGGCGTTGACGATCACGTTGGGAAATGGTCCCTATGAGTATACCCTATGAAAGCTCGGGGTATAGTTGAGATATGGCCGGGTTTGGTTCGCTCACGAAACCAACCGGGCCCCTGGGACAAAAAGGCTAACAACTCACAGACCGGGCGTCCGATCGACGCGCCGTCTGTTTCATTGTGACCCCTGTGACGAGGCGGTCCTTTGAGTTACTTCTTCATGGGACCTTGTGATACTTGGAGTATCGAATTGCAGCTCGTGGAGCGGACCCTCCCAGAGTCGAGCGTGCTGAGTACGGGGACCGTGTAGCCGACTGAGACCTGACGACTGCTTGACCGACTCGACTTGGAGTGAGTCGACTAGCCTAGTGGACGAAGCACTACTTTGTTTGGGTGTAGACCCATGGCGGACGGAGCACTACCTGTGTGATAGTGCAGACCCTCGGTACTCGTCCGGAGAGTACCTCAGCAGGCTACTAGGGGGTGTGCACTACTATGTTTGAGTGACATACCTCGGCGGGAAGCACTACTGTGTTTGGGTGGCTGGCCCGCGATACTCGACAGGAGGAGTACCTCAGCAGTCTTAGGTTAGTGAGCAGTACCTCGGAGTCGTGACAGGACCACTGTACACTCTAGAGACGGAGCTCTTCAGTAGTTACGTTTTCGATAATGAAAATCCTGGTTTGAGCTGAGACTTTTGACCTTTGTGTTTCCTCATGATTGAGATGGGTTACTTGATAACTTAGGTATATGTATGGGCATATACCTGGGTAGTGGTTATCTGTTTATCTCATGATCCTTGTGTTTCCTCATGATTGAGATGAGTTACTTGATAACTTAGGTATATGTATGGGCATATACCTAAGTAGAGGTTATCTGTTGAGATCTTCTTTGTGGTTATCATTGTTGGATTTAGTGGGACCTTGAGGGTCTCGGGGTCCCTACTGAGTATCATTATACTCACCCCTGCACGGGCTATGCCCGCACCTCGTTGTGTTGGTTGCAGACGACAGGCAGTGCTGACGGAGGCCGAGTGTTCGAGGACTGGACGGTACCCGGAGGTGGACTACACGACAAGTCAGTGTCCGGAGGTGGACTTCACGGCGAGACGACACTCGGAGGAGGTTGACGGACGAGAGCACTATGGAGGCTATCTGTACCTACCCTTCAGGTAGGATTCGTGGTGGACGATCCAGGAGCTGCGCCATCTGTACCTACCCTTCAGGTAGGATCCGAGGAGGACAACCCAGGAGCCGCTTCCGTCCCTCAAGCTGTTGTCTTTTTCTGTTGTACTTTGTTCCGTTGTAGTTGTACTTTCTTTTGGGTTTGTATTCTGGCCCATTTACTTTTCAGCACTTCTTTTTGTACTTAGTGTTTTACTTCCGCTTGTACTCTGTGGTGTTTTGTTACTTTTATAAAGGCAATGCCTTCCCAGTTATCGGGATTTACAGCTTTGGTGCTAGTCGCCAGCCCCTGGCCTATGGAAGGCGGGCTTGGGGTAGTCACGGCACGAGCCCCGAGGACGGGTCGTGACAATTGGTATCAGAGGTGGTCGGTTCTACCACAGACTTTGATCTTTCTTTCTGTGAAGCAATAGTGTTAAGGGTACCGAGTGTGGTTTTCAGTTCAGGGAGTCCAGTGTTGGTGCGGGCAGCCGACGTATCCATACACCAGGACCCTGGCAACTGATTTCCGACTTTGTGCACGAAAACACTGATTGCGTGTGTGTTTTCAAAGGTTTCCCCCCTTAAAACAGCTCAAACCAGGTCAGCTCACCACGTATAATCATTTGACCGTGTTACGTTGTTTCTTTCAGGATGCCTTTTCTCGGACGACCAGCTAGAGCCCAGAGGGATGTGCGTACTGACAGCCTGTCGAGTGATGAGGCTTCGGTACAGGGCCCTCTTGAAGTTGAGGAACCAGCGGAGGCGCCAGCGGTACTACCATACGTTGGGCCACCGATGCCACCAGCCCCAGCAGTAGGCGATGCCCGCTTCTTAAGCGCACTGCATGAGTTCCAGCGCCAGAGGCCACCCAGGTTCGGGGGAGAGACGGACCCGCAGGCGGCTGAGGATTGGCTGGAGGCTGTGGTGGGAGTCTTCAGGCTAGTGGGGACGCCATCAGACTTCATGGTGACCTTTGCTGCCAGCCTTCTTCAGGCAGCAGCAGGCAGGTTGTGGAGCCACTTGTTCCAGTATTGCGATGGGATGGCTTTCACATGGGAATACTTCGAGACCTTCTTCAGGGTGGAGTTTGTGCCAGTAGCTCTACACCCCGAGCGTGTTCAGGAGATGCTGCCTTTGCCGCGTGTTTTTTGATCAGAAGCCGAGTCATCTGTGGGCAGTAGACAGATGATGCAGAGGTCCAGGAGGACCAGACCAGCAGTTGGGCGATCTCAGGTTTTAGGACCGGTGGTACGGGGCACCCGGGGTGGGGTCAGAGCCAGGCGTTCCAGAAGAAGACTGTGTTACTCATGCGGTGGAAAGGGGCACCTAGCATGTGACTGTCCGACTCCTCGTACAGTTGACCCATAGGCTTTTGAGGATCCATCGAGGCAGAGGCAGCGACGAATTCTTGAGCGACAGTAGAGCAGTGGACAAGGAAGTAGAGCTCCTGGAGCAGGTGTACAGGAGCGAAACTAGTGGATACGTCTCTTGTACTTCTAGTTCCATGTTGATGTTGTTTTTGTGTCTTTGTACCATGAGCTGCAATAAAATAAAGACACTTATCTTGTGATGTTTTCTTTCCAGTCCTCTTTTTTGATGTTACTAAGTGGTCCTGGTTAAGACTGTTGACTTGACCCTCACTTTCGAAATTCCTACTGGAGGAGACCCAGTGACCTCACACCGATGCCGACAGTGTGACTCGACCCTTGGAGGTGAGAGTGACAGTTGGATCTCTTAGTAGTTACGTCGAGGCCTTACGACGTCATCCATGGCATGAATGCATCCTTCATGCCAGGATTGACTGTATTAGGCAATGGGCGTGGTTCATATAGAGAGGGGATGAGACCGGGTTTCTCTTTTCGGCAAAGGAGAAATTTTAGCAGCTCTTCCAGATCGTATGCAAAGGAGGTGTAGTTCATCCAGGAGCGGATGAAGACTGCACAGTGTAGTAAGAAACAGGAAACCAGTGCCAGTCTTAGAGACTCGGGCGTGTTAAATGTTTCAAGAAGAGGAAGCTTAAAGGAGAGATGAGTCTACAAAGCAGCAGACATGGAGGCACAACTAGGAGAGCAGCATGAGGTGGTGTACATCCTAACATGGTACAACCACCTGCCTTAGTTATTCCCGCCAGGCTCAGGGAGCTGGAGGGCAGTGGAAGAATGCGACTGCATGCGGTCCAGAAGTGTGACCCAATGGCTCTAGAAACGATTCAAGGGACAGTCTGTGTCCACTACTAGCTGCTGTAGTAACAGACGTTGATATGAATCATTCCTCACTTTCACAAATCTTGTTCCAGACCAAGAGTTTTCGGTAAGCCATCGACTTGACCCTCACGTCTGGAGATACCTTGAGAGGAGACTTGATAATCACACTTACGCTGACGGTGTGGTAAGACCCTCGAGGAGAGAGTTCTGGTTGGAATCTCTTGGTGGAAGCGTCGAGGCCTTACGACGTTAGTTTGAGTATGGAATGGGCAATAACTGTTCATACTCAAATTGACGGTTTTAGGAAAACGTTGGGATGGGTTTTCCTTGGTCGGCGGAAAAGGAAACCCCAGGCAGTGCAGGGTAACTCTTGCGCAGGAGGGTGCGACCGATCACTCTTGAGTCGGTCAACCTTACCCTCATAGCAGCAGTCGTTTTGAGTTTCAGTTCTAACAGAAATGGAGACCTCTGGAGTTCGAGGATGACGACCACGTCTTCTTACGGGTCTCACCTCGACGAGGTTTACGGAGATGTGGCCTGGGAGGCAAGTTATCTCCGAGGTTCAACGGACCTTTCTAGGTCCTCAGCTGGGTAGGCGAGGTGGTTTACCTCTTGGCCCATCCACTTCAGTTGCACTAGGTGCACGACGTTTTCCACGTATCTCAGCGGAGGAGATACGTGCACGACCCGACACAAATCTCTGACCATGGGGAGCTGGTCTTTGGTGATGAGGTGACTTTTACGGAGTTTCCTGTGGGGATCGAGGATCAACAGGAGCGGATCCTAGGAGGACGGTCGATTCCTCTTGTGCACTTTCTTTGGCAGCTCGGGGACCTCCAGGAGAGCACTTGGGAGTGGAAGGCTCAGATGCGTGCTCAGTACCGCCTTTGTTTCCCTAAGTTTTTGTTGGAGCTTTACGGGGACGTAAATCCCTGTGGTGGGAGTAATGTAAATACCCGTAAATTTCAAGGAATTTTTTTCCTTAATTTTCTTGGGAATTTTACAAGAGCGCAGATTCTGACGGCACCTGATTCCGAGGCCCGGTGTGCCCGGAATCATTTTCTGAAGTTTGGCTCGGGTACGTTCAGTGAACGAACGTGCGGGTTTTTCTAACTTTTGAACCAGTGTCCGGAATCAAATTCTGAGGGCACCGATGGGATCGCAGCGCCGGTATTCGCTTAGAAACTCCTCTTCCGGAGTTGCGTTTGCTCGGGTGTGGTTTTTAATTTTCGGGCTTAAAGTTAAGAAATAAAATAATTTTGCGACAACTTTATTTTATTTCGCTTAAGCCACTTGGAAGCCACTTGAAGCCACTTAAAGGCGGCTTGAACTGAGTTGAACTGGATAGGATGCTATCCAGAAATATCCTACCCCTTGGTAGGATATTTTTGAGGTGAGGCCCGCATGAGCCCCGCCGTTTCTTTCCGCTAAGAAACGCACCCATGAAAACCCGTCTTAATGAAAGTCAACTGACGCGTTTCTTAAAATCTTAACAGACCATTTAATTGGGTTGTTTCTTTCATAAATTAAATGAACTGTTTCTTTCGTTGAATTAATTCTACGAATTAATGGTTTGTTTCTTATCTTTTGAAATTCAAATGTTTAGTTGTGTAAATAAAATAAGGCTTAAGCTTATTTTATTTTCGGTTGAAACTTGTGGCGAGGAAAGGATTTAGAGGAAAGTGTTCTTCTTCGGCGAAGAACACGAAGAACGCCAAACCTGCGGAGATCGACGACGCGATGCCTTGTACCGCGACGCCAACGTATCTCCCTTCGCGACGCTTCTTCCGCGACGATCCAACCCCGCGACAGCCTTCGATCGAGAACAACCAAGGTAGGGGGTTGCGCTTCATTTATTTTCTTTTTGGATTTCAACAACAACATGGATTTAATTATTATTAATTAAATCCGTATGTTCTTGGTCCTCGGAGATCGTCGACGCGACGCCCTTCCGCGGTGTGACGATCACCTCCTCCCGCGACGGTCAATTCCGCGACGACCTCACATCCGACAGCGACGGCGAGGTAGGGATTTATTTTGGGAATTACCCCCCTTTTCTTTTTATATTCCCGTAATTGTTTCTTTAAAAATTAAAGAACCGGAATCAAAGAAACAATTTTATTTTGTTAAAATTGTTGGTTCATGTGTTGAACATTTTATTTTCTCCCGTTGATTATCTCTAATGCGGAGGGTGCGGGCC
This sequence comes from Viscum album, assembly GCA_963277665.1. NCBI lineage: Eukaryota > Viridiplantae > Streptophyta > Magnoliopsida > Santalales > Viscaceae > Viscum > Viscum album. The sequence continues at coordinate 1,512,820,864 of OY728150.1, read as the reverse complement.
AAACGAACATGGCCCGACGACCCTCTGTCGTTCTTCATTTTGTGCGGATTTGACGGGCGATGACGGAACGTGCCGCAACAGATGTTTGATGTTTCCGCAGTGAAGGACGAGTCCCGGGAGGAGCAACGGCGCAGACAGGAAGGAAAACGGGTCACCGGAGCGACTCCGGTGGCCCGCGGAAGACGGTGGCGGCGCGGGTCACCGGCGCGGCGGCGCCGGCGGCCGGAGGCGGCGGCACCCCGCGGGTGTCCAGCGCGACACCCCGCGGGTGTTCAGGGCGGCACCCCGTGGGTGTCGCGGGGTTGTCACGCGGCACGTCCGGCTGTCTGGCCGACACCCCGCGGGTGCCGCGGGAGTGTCACGCGTGGCGGCGGCTTTCCCCCGCGTCGGCCGCTCGGCCGAGCTGAGCCGGACCGGCCCTGGCCGGGCCGGGCCAGGCCAACCGTGTAGGACCCAACCCGGTTCGGGCCAACCAGGGGGGGTCGGGCCGGGTCGGCCCGGGCCCGGACCCCCCGTCTTCGGACGACTTTTGTTCAAACGCTCGTAACTTGAGCTACGAGCCTCCAAACGACTCGCCGTCAGCGGCAACACAATCCTTGGAGCGAGTCGGTCGTTTCGGTTTATCGCACTCAAAGTTTCGGAATACTTTGAGTTTGGCCGGGTTGGTTCGTACACGAAACCAACCAGGCCCTCAGAGCGGAAACGCTCATATCTTGAGCTACGGACGTCCGATTGACGTACCGTCAGATTTATTAGTTTCCTCTTATTGAGACGGATCTTTTGGCTCACTCCACACGGGGTTTGGGCGCAGGTGGAGTATGGTCGGGTTGGTTTTGCCTTAAAAAAACCAACCGGGCCCCTGGGACGAAACAACCAATAACTCTCAGACCGGGCGTCCGATTGACGCGCCGTCTGTTGCATTGAGTTCCTGTTGACGATACGGAACTTTTGGCATCCTTCTCCCGAGTTTTGGATACAGTTGGTAGTGGCCGGGTTGGATCGCACCCGAAATCCAACCGGGCCCCTGGAACGGAAAAGCTGATATCTTTCAGACAGGACGTCCGTTTGACGAACCGTCAGCGGCGTTGACGATCACGTTGGGAAACGGTCCCTATGAGTATACCCTATGAAAGCTCGGGGTACAGTTGAGATATGGCCGGGTTTGGTTCGCTCACGAAACCAACCGGGCCCCTGGGACAAAAAGGCTAACAACTCACAGACCGGGCGTCCGATCGACGCGCCGTCTGTTGCGTTGAGACCCCTGTGACGAGGCGGTCCTTTGAGATACTTCTTCGTGGGACCTTGTGATACTTGGAGTATCGACTTGCAGCTCGTGGAGCAGACCCTCCCAGAGTCGAGCGTGCGGAGTACGGGGACCGTGTAGCCGACTGAGACCTGACGACTGCTTGACCGACTCGACTTGGAGTGAGTCGACTAGCCCAGTGGACGGAGCACTACTTTGTTTGGGTGCAGACCCATAGAGGACGGAGCACTACCTGTGTGATAGTGCAGACCCGCGGTACTCGTCCGGAGAGTACCTCAGCAGGCTACTAGGGGGTGTGCACTACCGTGTTTGAGTGACATACCTCGGCGGGAAGCACTACTGGGTTTGGGTGGCTAGCCCGCGGTACTCGACAGGAGGAGTACCTCAGCAGTCTTAGGTTAGTGAGCAGTATCTCGGAGTCGTGATAGGACCACTGTACACTCTAGAGACGGAGCTCTTCAGTAGTTACGGTTTCGATAATGAAAATCCTGGTTTGAGCTGAGACTTTTGACCTTTGTGTTTCCTCATGATTGAGATGGGTTACTTGGTAACTTTGGTATATGTATGGGCATATACCTGGGTAGTGGTTATCCGTTGATCTCATGATCCTTGTGTTTCCTCATGATTGAGATGAGTTACTTGATAACTTAGGTATATGTATGGGCATATACCTAAGTAGAGGTTATCTGTTGAGATCTTCTTTGTGGTTATCCTTGTTGGATTTAGTGAGACCTTGAGGGTCTCGGGGTCCCTATTGAGTATCGTTATACTCAACCCTGCACGGGCTATGCCCGCACCTCGTTGTGTTGGTTGCAGACGACATGCAGTGCTAACGGAGGCCGAGTGTTCGAGGACTGGACGGTACCCGGAGGTGGACTACACGACAAGTCAGTGTCCGGAGGTGGACTTCACGGCGAGACGACACTCAGAGGAGGTTGACGGACGAGAGCACTGTGGAGGCTATCTGTACCTACCCTTCAGGTAGGATTCGTGGTGGACGATCCAGGAGCTGCGCCATCTGTACCTACCCTTTAGGTAGGATCCAAGGAGGACGTCCCAGGAGCCGCTTCCGTCCCTCCAGCTGTTGTCTTTTTCTGTTGTACTTTGTTCAGTTGTAGTTGTACTTTCTTTTGGGTTTGTATTCTGGCCCATTTACTTTTCAGCACTTCTTTTTGTACTTAGTATTTTACTTCCGCTTGTACTCTATGGTGTTTTGTTACCTTTATAAAGGCAATGCCTTCCCAGTTATCGGGATTTACGCCTTTGGTGCTAGTCGCCAGCCCCTGGCCTATGGAAGGCGGGCTTGGGGTAGTCACAGCACGGGACCCGAGGACGGGTCGTGACATATACTATCATAGGTGAGTTTACTACTCATAAGGCTATGTCACTATTCATAAGGGTAACATTACTATTCATAAGGTTATGTTACTATTCACCAAAAATTAAGTTGGTCATATAAGACTCTAAATAACATACCAATCACAACTGTGTATGTCAGATTTTCGAAATTCAAATAATAGGGGTGGTAAAATTATGTTTAATGGCCAGGTTATAACAATGTGGTGTTTTTTAGAGACCTAATGTTTCATGCATTCAATATTAAATTTATTTTCAAAATCTTGGGGTGTTACAATATTATCATGTGATTAACCCATGGAAATTAAATGGGTTCCATAAAGATATCTTTGAAACATGATTAACCCATACAGAAGAAATGGGTTTCATAAAAATATATTTGAAAAATTATTAACCAAAAAAAAAATGTGTTCCAAGACAATCTATTTGAAATAATCTTAATCTATATAGAGAAAGAATTATGATAGTATCATTATAAAATATCCCAATTGAAAGATAAGTAACAACAAGTGTTTTTTAATTTGATGAATGGAAATACGATTAAAATATTATTAAAATGTTCTTTAGGAAAATATCCTTTTCATTTTGAAAAAACACTTTTTAAAACATAAAACATTTTCAAAACAATTTTATTTTAAAATAGCTTTGAAAACTTATAAAAGAAGATTTTAAAATCATTTAAAACAATTTTTAAACATAAAACATTTTTAAAATAATTTTATTCGAAAATATTATTAAAATATAATTTAAAAACATTTTTTAAAACATTTTTAGAAAATAATGTTTTGGAAGAAAATGGATTTCCGACCTAAGAGAGAAATAAAGTTAGGTTTTCTTAAAAAAATTTACTCAATTACATTATGTAAAAAAGAGTGGAAATGGAAATATGAATTGAAAATTTCATTTATAACCATAGGATAATAAAATTAATGATCTTATTGAAATATGGATCATAATATTTTATCATTGTAAGAATAATTATAAACAATCTGGACAGACAATGAGATTGTGACAATTTTTTTTCCACTTTGGTGACTTTAAATCACAATACCCATGAAAGAATATCATTAAATGTAATTTATAATATAATTAAAATAAGTTGATTCATGATGTAACATTTCAAATGGGTCATAATATACATCTCGTAAAATACAATAGGTCTATAACAGAACTTACGTCTAAAAAAGAAAAATTGAGACAAAACAAATCCCTTAAAACTTTGTTAGCATTGAAATAATAAACCCCTTGTAAAGGGGTAATCAAGTGGTCATGTAAATCCCTATAATTTTAATTATAATAATCATAAAATACAATCATGGGTAGTATTCACACCACACACAAAATAAGTTGTGAATATTGCATACATCTCACAGAAATAAAAGTGAGACGAGAGAAACCCTTTATTTAATTCTTTAATTCCATAATAATCATTAAAAACTCTTGTATAATAAATATAAATTTATTTTTAATATATAAAATAGATATATTAATATATATAATACCATTTATTATTTTCGTATGAATTTATATTACCCATTTATTTACAATTCCATATTAAAGTTATGTTTCGGGTAAAAACCGCTTTGTTTTTCATACATATTTTAACTTGTTATTATTTATCCAATTACTTAGATAATTATTTAATAATATATATAATTTAAAACATGATATAAATATCATATATATTTATTTATATTAATCCATAAAATTTAGTGATAGAAAATGAAATGCACTGTTCATGGAGACGGTAGACCGTATGTATGCATGAATGCTATTTTTCATTTTCTTTTTGGTTTGATGAAAATAAAACTAAATGATATATTATTATTAGAAAAAATTATTTCTTTAATATATATAATTTTTTAAACCCACCTTTAATACATTGCATGTATAGTGTGAACAAATAACATCGCTCTATAAGGCGAAAGTTTGTTGTACACATGAAAGAAGTTATCACATTCCCACAAAAAGAAAAGAATTAAGGTGTGTGTGATATAATAATTACATAATAAAAATAACATCATCAATATAATATAGATCATATATTAATTTTATGTTCATTATTATTCCCAACCTTGAATGGTGGTGATGGAAAAACGAATGACATCAATTCATGAGGCGGTAGTTCGTCACACACACAAACGATGATTTTGTAACCCAGTTGATAGAAGTTTGTTTGATTGAAGTTCATAAAATTATCATAAAAACATATCTATATATTGATGATAATTATCTTATTTTATAATCAATATATAAAAATAATTTAAGTGGTCTGTGGAAGAAATAAAACAAAAACATTCATTGATGAACACTACCTCTTTTTTGGGTAACTTCTTTTAGTTTGAACCAAATTCTTTCCAAGACTTTATTTATTCCCAAATTGAGGATTTTGTAATGATAGGAGGGAAGTTGTAAAGTGATATTTGTAGATTTTGGATGATACAAATGGATTTATAGGTGTGAATAAGTGAGGGTAGTGAGTGCCCTTTTATAGTTGAAGAGGTGTGGCATTCTTGTAAATAATAAAAAGTATTTACTATTGGGAGGTCTCCCTTACCTCATGTGATTCCAAAATTGAAAAATAATTTATTGGAGGGAAATTATTCTCAATTAACTCTTACAACACACAAAAATAAAAACATTTTTATCATTTTTTTCCTTAGTCTTTATGTTTAATCAATTTTACCTTTTTTTTGTTTTTACCATGGTAACTTGTTTTCTAACCTAGGTAATTTATCATTTAAGACTAAACTAATGCCAGAATTATTATAAAATTTATACCCACTGATTCTAAATATTATATATATTTTATAAAATAAGAATTTCATGTGTGTGTGAAGTTAAGTTTAATAAAAGTGCATGTAACGTGAAAAAACACTACTTTAACCCTAACTACACTAACAATGTTTTTATTATTTAGTGGCCATTATAAAGGAAAAATTGGTTAATTAATATAACTTATTTTATATTTATTAAAATTTATTAACAAATTGTATTAAAATAATACTTTTATTAATTTTAAATTATTTAATAAAATATAATTTATTTGAAAATAACAATAATGTCAATTTTGACATTATTTATATAATTTAAATTTAAAAACAACAAGACAATGATGGAATTTTAATCTATTAATTTTAATCCTATTTAAAATGTTATATTGATATAAAAAATTAATTAAATACAAAAATTAATTAAATTTCCTTCACTTTTAATATTTTTAGTACCATTTATTTTAGTGATTCTTTAACTAAATAATTATTGTATTGGTGTTTCTTAAGAATTTTAAGTAACTAATTCATCTCTAAAAATTAAATATAAATTATTATAATGATAAAAAATCATTTAATATTTAAAAATAATATGTATAACTGAACAAATATTTTTTACCCTATCCCAAAGCATTTTATATATTAAAAACAAGGAAGGTCCCTTTTTTGTCTTTTTCTTTACTTAACTTATTATATAGGTCACTTTCTTGGAATAATATTCCAAATAACTCATAAAAATAAATAATAATTTGATAAGGGCTTAAATATGACCGTAACATTTGTGTTTTAAAAGTTGGTAGGTTATTTTACAACTTATATTCTAAGCTCAACCACTAAGTAAACCTATTCTTACATTAATCGTTGTAATTGATTTTAAATGTTTTTACTAATCAAATTGGTCAAAAAATTAAGTTGATATTATTAGATAATATAAATTATGTTGATTAAAAACATGAAGTATTTTTTTTCCAAATTCAATTCAAAGAATATTCATAATTTAATGTAAAATTAATCCCACAGATATAATGAGTAAGCAGGGTTTTAAAGTGTAAATGCTCAAATGCGTACACTATTTTTATATCAAAATTCATTGTGAAAATTATTCCAATGAACTATATTGGATTAATATATGTATAATTAAACTATTTTGACTTAAAAACTAATTCAAAATATTATTTAATATTACAAATTATTTGGATGAGGAGGCATTTTTCAATTAAAATCCAGTATTTTCCACTATTCATCAAAAAATGAAAAATTTCAGAAAAATACCAAAAATTCACCCTAATATAATTTTGGTATTATGATTTCAAAAATTAATTATATTTTTAGATAAATTTTTTATAAAAGTGGTAAAAATTAATTTCAAATTATGTACGCTAAGCATGATTAAACCATCTTTTAGAAAAAAAACGTTCTTTAGAAAACATTCCTTTTTCTTTCAAATGATTCTTATTTTATTTCTAATAAATAGATAACTAATAAAAATGTGTAAAGTTAATATTTTAATAACTTAGTTACTCCTATTAATACCCTATATTCCAACATTTATTCAATAAATATCATATTAAATAATAATATTAATAGTATATTATTTTTCGGTAAAACTTTGTTTTGTGTGTAATGAAAGCTATCGAAGAAACTCATTGTTGAGTGTAACACAAGATATGTAAGTGTTTCATATCATTTACGCTACTAAATATAAATTTATTATTTTAAAATCTTAAGGTGTTACATTAATGACTAGTTTATAATGATCACATAATAATATTTTGTTATTCATTTAAGTTGGGTGTTGTTTTCAATGTATTCTATCAAAGAGGATAAATTTAAAAAAGAGGCTTGGCATAAAATCTTGTGTTGTTACAAAACAAGCCTATAAAACTAGTGAAACTACAAATATAGAATTTTACTATAAATTAATTTATCCCATATCAGGAACACAACCTTGGGTTTGTTGTATCATGCTACAATTAACAACCCCACAAGTGTAGGCTCACCCATTATAGCTTTCCATTCCAATTCTGAGAGATCATCCATAGGAAAAACATACTTCCCCAAAGAAGCTCCTTTCTACATGATGGAAGAATTAACACAATCACAAGTAAGGCCCAACAAGATATAATTACTAACATCTATAGATCCTGGGGAAGACCTAGTCCCTCCCTATAGAGGCTACCTTAAGGAACTAGGTTGTAGTTGCAGTGTTTTCTCAACTGGAAGCTCATCTCTTTTTTGATTCTTCCAAGGATTTATTTTCCTAAAAAAAGATGCATCATTCCATATAATGAAGAATATTGATCAAAACTATAGAATTCTGATAGGTGTACATAGAATTTATAATTATCTAGAAATCAGAGATAAAATAATTAATCTTTTCATATTCAACATGAAGGCTCAGTTTATCATTTTCAATGGATAACAATACCTTTTTTTTACCAAAGTTGTTCTTAAATATAATTTGAGGAGGACACTTGAAAAATATCTAAACCCATCTTGATCCCCTTTTTTCCATTTTAATAGGGACCCCAATTTTATAATCAATGTAAAAAAATCTTTAGATGATAAATAATATCAATATAAATATTTATTGATGAGTTTAGCTAATAAAATATTTATTTATTGAGTAAATAATATTTAGTTAAATAAGTATTTTATTATTCAAGGTTTGATAAATGTTTAGGAGGATTGATGGTCTGAGTTAAGGGCTTGAGGGAGATGATATATTATTTTTTTAGTTTAGAACAAGTTATGAGAATATAATAATAATAATAATATTATTATTATTTGACAAGGTATTTACTTAGAATAAACATTTTGATAAAGGTACCATGTTCACTTATCAATTGTTTAACCCTGAGTATTTAATCATGATTATATAATTTCTTAATGTTCATAGTTTTTTTGAACTACAGAACCTATCTAAGAATTTTGTCAAGCCTAGAGAGAATATTATCCTCCCTCACTCTCAAGAACAAAGAGATAATGGTAGAATATTTTTGTTCTGATAATCGAATAATAGTATAAAGTTCTTGGTTCTTCTTCACTATCATAGGGAATAAAAATATCTTTTTTTCATATATTCCTAGATCATGTGTCTATACCACCAGATGAATTCTATTTTGGATTCTTCACTTAAATGATGCTATAAAAAGTGAGGAAACTAGATTTATCAAAGGATAATCATCATGTTTGATGTAATTATATTTTGAAATTAATAATGAATAAAATATGAAAGATCATCCTAGAATATTATGGGGTTGCATCATATTTCTTTAGATATTATTTGTTGAAATTTCTCAAAAAAATTATTGGCCACTGGCACAACCATTTTTGTTATACCCCTAGAACATTCAAGTGGTATCAAAGCTGTCACATTATAATTTATAATAATTTTTTTTTGTCAATAAAACTTTTTTTTATAATTCATTTCCATTATTTTTTTATTTAACACAAACATTGAGATAACATGTTTTCTAAAATTAATATGACCAAGAATAGGCCATGAACAAATAATGAATGCTTGTAGATCCCATCTTAAGGTGAAAGTTTGTTGGAATAATTACATGTATAAAAAAACATGTAATGGTAAATTTCAAATCATGTACCCATGGTCAACTATATAAGGTGTGGGTTGTATCAATCATGACACATCATGTGTATTGATACGCGGTGTCATTACACATCATGTATTGACCACCAGGTAGAATATTACTTGATAGGGATTACATGGTGTATTATTATTGTACAAGATATGTCACCCCACATAGAATTGACTCCACATAAATCACAACGAGTTTTATGGTCAAAATATGTTGCATCATTACACATTGATTATTGACTGTCAGTTGAGTGATATGGATAAATATGAATTAAATGGTGTGGATCTAGATGTATACACCATGTAATATGTAAAAAATCCTATGGGACACATGATAAGACATTAGGCGTGTTATGTATATTTACTTGAACAAATTACATGGCATGTAGATGGTTGTACACTTCATGTGATATGGTATAATTATGAGAGGCATGAACTGTATTGAATGTAGTTGGTTTTACATGTCATGTGACTGGTGTAACTTCACAATAGGTATGTGACAAGTGATTTTAGATGTGTCATGTGGAAATAAATTCATAATTATTAATTATCGTGTCAGTATACAACTACAAGACATTTATGGTCATCGTACACATCATGTTCTTCATAAGATTTACCAATAGTACATTCCATAAATATTCATATCATTCTATATGGTTATACACACCACAATGAATACATGAAAACGATATGTATATTGTGACACACCATAGAGGCATACATGTCTTGTAAGTACACGATGCATGACAAGGACCATGTATAGTATAAGTTACACATAATGTCAAGTGACAAAACATGCTATTTAAGTATTAAACTATAGAAATGGATTTAATCTAATGTGTAATGATACATTTTATATCGCCTCTAGTACATATCATGTATATTTTAAATTCTAGTATTAAATTTAAACTAAAGGATGGGAATATCAAGTACTATTTGGGCATATTATTAAGATAATGAATTAATTAGTAAATAAATTTATTAGTTAGATTAAATTTATGTTAATAAATAATGAATTGAAATGAATGATATCAAGTTAAAATATGTAGTCATTTCTTGTCATGAATGATAAAGAGGTTGACCAACCTATGTATGTGCTAGGTTTATTTAATTTAATTACTTATTTCATGGATTTTTGTGATAAATTTATTATTAAATTAAATTTTATGATCATTGAATCATCAATTACCCCTTTATTATGTACAAGTCTACATGTCCAAGGATTATTTAATGTAACCCTAAACCCCTAGTACCACTCACATATGAGTGAGTAATCTTTAGTAAAGGATAGAGCTCCCAATAAGAGGAGATAGTTCATGACCCGATATAAGGTGGGACCAACAAAAAAGATACATAGGTTAATGATTGAATGTTACAACTCAATCAATGTATTAGATAAAGAAATTATTTCTCATAGGGTGTAGGTTTATTTATCATCCACTCAATAAACCAAAGTATAGTTAAAATATCATGATCAGGTCACATATTTATTTTATTTTTTAAGTACATGGTTATTTATTTATTTATTTATGTGACACATGGTTTATTTGGTCTATTAAACAAGATCACATAAATAAAATAATTTAAAAATAATGCGATGATGAAATAAAATAAATTAATTATAAGTAAATTATTTATATTGAATATGGTTAACTAATTATATAAAATCCACGAAATTTTAACAATCATATTAAAAATAAAATAAGGGATATTTATTAATAAGTTAAAAAAATCCTTTAAATGAAATATTAATTAATTAAACATCTTCTTTCAATTAAGTTATAATAAAACCGTAGTTCAACATAATTTTATGGACCTCGTTATGGTGATTTCAATTATTAGGGAGTTCTAATGAAATCCTTGATCAACTTAACCTAGTTATCATTACGGTTTGATGGCCTAAATAATACTTGTGTAACTTGGATGCATGCTTTGAGGAAATTTAAGTTTAGGATTTATAGATCTTGGATTCTATTCAATACATCAAGAAACTATGATTTAATGTAGTTTTAAAGATATACTTGACTAAACACCTTCATGTAATTTGATAAATCTTGTTTTTGGATTATTTTAAGCTGAATATGGATCCATTCCACTAGAATATCCAAGAAATACGATATTTTTAATTCAATGGTAAAGAATATTAGGACTTGAAAAAATAATGGGATAATAATAAAATAAATTTATTATGTTACACTTGGTAATCAAGATAAATTACAAAAATATTCTTTCATTTGTCATATAAAATGATAAGAAAAATCATGAGAACACTTTGATCATTGCTGTAAATTTCCTTACCAAAAAAAAAATTTCTAAGATGTTATCACTTGTAAATGACAACAATATAGACAAATTTATATTATGTTTCATAATCCCATGTTCCTAGTCATCCACCTTAGTGGGTGAGAGAAGTTTAAAATGATACTTATTTCAGATATATGGAAGTTGATTTAAATTCACATTACATTAGGTTATCAACTATGTATGGAGATCTAAATATGTAACATAAAGACATGGATTCATACACCATGATAACATATCTCCTGGAACTTAAAAAAGAGGAAGAGAAGATCAAGATAAATGAGATTGTAAATTTTTTTTACAAGTGTAGACTAGAATATAGGTACCAAGATAGTTGTATTTACTTCTAGATTTTTATTAACATTGAACGGTTATCAAAGTTGGCCTTCTATATGGATCATAAATTATCTATTAATCTAATAATATCATATTTACAACCTAGATTCCTCTTATTAATTAATAAATTCATAATGAATCATGAATATTTTGAAAATGGTTTACTAAGTTGATAAGTATTGGTGTGAACACGTTTCCTCACTTATTATAGTGAATGAAGTGAAATAAAAGGTTGAAAAACCTATAAAAAGATCAAAATCAATGTTTATTTCACAATTTATTTCTAAGAGACAATTGATTTCAGGGGAGGTAAATGAATAAGAGGTTATCTGCTCCACATGTGGCATGAAATGTCATTAGAATAAGAAATGCAATTAATTGGAGAAGAATCTATCAAAAGATTCTATTTTTACTGAATTCATCATTTCATGTTATTTTATTAATATAATTATTGGGTATTACATATAATATGTAACTCATATATTTGTATCCAAATATAGGAACCAAGGAAGTTCATATTGATTATAATAATTAAGTTGAACTTTTTAAGTAGTTTAAGGAGGGTGATTCGTAAGTCAACTAAGAAAATACCACAACTTTATATTTTCAAGGGGATTGATTATTGTAAAACTATTATTTGTTTTTGATTGTTACCTTCAAAATTATCTCAGTGTCTAGTTCTAGAGACAATTAAAAATTATTTCATTTATTAAATGAATGTTTTTATGGTATATCACACTTAATTTATAGTTCAATGATACATAAATCACATATATCCAATATCTATATAGAACAATGAATATAAAATATAATAATAATACCCAATTTTGGAAAGATAATTATTGTTTAAGTAAAATTAGAAGTAATTTTACAGTATATACCTAGAAGAGTGTTTATAATATTAGGAGCAAAAACTCTTAGGTTTTCTAACATACTAATTTATTAATTTTTAAGACAAATAAATCCTTAGAGATAAAGGTATATCTATAAATATTATAGAATTAGTTCATAAAGATACATTTAAACTAATCTAAGGAGAAGCTATAGGTAAATAAATATACTTTATGAGATTCCTTTTAAGTGATTTTAGGGATTCTAAAAGGGGTAGTTAATACATCTTTTAAAACATATAAGATCCTTTGGTAAGTTTTTTGAGAATGTCTTAACCAAGAATTCATATAAATTGTAAATATAGAGTAGATATGTTCCTAAACTCACATTACATTACAAACATCAAAGTAATGATGGTGTAAAAAGGAGGATCGATGATGAGTTGTAAAAGTATTATAAGTCTTCCATAATTCCTTTTGGTATATGTTTTGTAAACAATGATTTTAATATCTAACCACTTTCTAAATATATTTACTAATGGTTATTATATAAGTTATAATATGGAATAAATATATTATTTTAAAGCTTCATGTGTTTTGATGAGAACTATTTGTTAAACACAATTTTAGCTACAAACTAAAATCAGGTAAACACTAAGTGAATCTTAATTAATTATCTTAAAAGAAACTTAGGATTTAATTGTCCCTAATATATAAATTTATTATTTATGTGATAAACTATATTTCTATAAGATGTAAGAATTTATATTTTCAGATAGTGGATGAAAGTTTGATGTTAATGAAGTCAAGGATCCTAATTCACATGAGTTGGCATATAAAAATTAGAATCCAAAAGAAATAGCAGGGATAGTTACTCCAGAGACACATATTGTATTAAAAGGTTAAGAAAAATAGGTGGTATTATATTCACCATGGATGGTTATATATTATTCAATAAGAATAATAAATCTTATAAGGAATCATTAATTGGAAACATGCTACGATTGGAATGTTCATATGAATTTATTAATAGATTCCATGTACCAAAATATATTTCTACATTTTTAAAGATTCTCGAGTTAATGTATATTTATTGGTGGTTGTTGAAGAATAAATTATACATGGATGGTAAAGTTGGTATCAATGTGGAATGATTGATTACCTAAGGTTTTAAGTGATGTCTATACTACTCTATAAAGAAACCTTTTACAAGTTTTCATTCTAAATTTCAGTAGAATTCTACTTTTCAAAGAAACCTCACACGATATTTAAATATTTAAAATGGATGTCAAAACCAATTTACTCAATATAAACTTATTGATGATTTTTTTATGATGCAACCAAAAGTGTTGGTGACACCATAGAATTCCAATAAGGTATACATATTGTAGAAATCCATTCATAGATGGAAGAAATATTCATGATCATGGAATATTAGTTTTTATGAAGTCATAAGAAAGTTTGGTTTTATTAAGAATAATAGTAATCCATGTTTTTAAGAGGTTTATGGTAGATCCATAATTTAACAAGACAAATATATTCATAAAATATGGAAAACCGATGTTTAGTCTTACAGTTTGATAAGACTAATATAAAAGATATTTCTCCAAGGATGAATTGAAGTAAAAATCAAATTTCTAGGGAATAATACCAACCAAGATATATTTATGGTATTTATTAGATAAATTCATAGTACATAAATTGAAAAGTTGTTGAAAAATAAAATATATAATGATTCATAGGGATAATTATGTTTCATTCTGTGAAATCTCTCTAAGATGACGTGTTAAAGCGCAAGAGGAGATTATTATGTATATAATTCCAGAAGCTTAAATTCTTGGGATCTAGTATATATCCCATGATGTGTACTAATATTTGATAATTATTTTAAATAAATAATAAAGGGAAAATATCAAATAAAACTATGAGAACTACACTGGGTAGTAGTCAGAATAGTCCAACAGTACTTAAGAAAGTATAATAAATGAGTTCTTGGAAGTTAGATAAATGAGAATACTAGTTATCAAGGTGATGAAAAACTAGTTTTCCTTTATATAATTTTGATCAAGTATCATATATAGTATTAAGTAAATAAGTATAATAATATAATTAAAATCGATGGTATCCATATCTATATTGACTTAGTTTATTTTAGCTTAAGAAGCATTTTAAAAACATTTTGTTCTAAATTTTAGAATCATACCAATATAGTAAAATATTATCACAATATATATTATGATAAACTTATGAATACGGTATTAGAATATATGATAGGTTCCTGATATAGAAAAAAATGTATATACTATGTTATATCACCTCTTGAGGTATTTTTTCAAAGGAATGAATTCCCAACAAGAAGAATTGCCATAATATAATTTTGTTGGACCAAAAGTTATATCCATACCATGGTAGAAGAATTTATATCATATGGGACCTAACAAGTTCTTAGTTGGAAGTTATATCTAGTGTAAGTGGGAATCTATTCAAATTTTTTTCCTATAACCAATTGAATTTATACATTTATTTACAAGAGTATTAATAAATATTTTATCACATGGTTTCTTCTGTGTCACATTTATGAGATAATATATTTACATTATTTGTCCCATTAAGAGGTTATAGTAGTTCCACTCTACAATGAGATCCTAGATATGTTATGACAATATTTTTAAACATATATCATATGCTTTATATAACATAAATATAATAGTACATAGATGATTTTTGAGTATAAAGTGTTACAGATTCATAAGTAATTGAGACTTATTCTCGTGGATTTCAAACTTGGTAATCTCAAAGGACAAGTTTATGCATAAAAACTCTCCTAAAGTAATTCTACATGTTATATATGTCAATTAATATTCCAATTTACATATGTGTTTATTTTTCCTTACACTTGATATTCTTATTAGTGTATATCATGAGTCACATCCTTTAATGTATGAATTAAAACCATGAAAATATATTATCACCCTAATGTAGAACATGTTGGGTTCATCATAAGTGGTATGATATTAATTTAATAATTCAATAAAGGATTTGTACCTTTCGAGTCAATAGAAGAAGATATCTCAGGACCTTTGAATGAAATGAAACTTTTTGATTAAATACATTCTCATGGTAGTTCATCGATGAGTTAATTTTAGAGATCCAAATAAATATAAATCAAGAATACAGGTTAATGAAATAATTATACAATATTCATGATGAGATATTGAGATATAGGTATTATATTACACATCAATGTTCATAAGATGGTTTTTATTGATTTGAAGTTAACTTATTTCTCTATGGGTTACATGAAATGTTGCTAGATTTCGATCTTGGACTTTAGGTAAGTTCACCTAATGCTACTAAAAAATAGGTATAGTGGGTCACACACTAAGTTTATCTAGAATATTATTAAATTCTATTGAATTTAAAATTTAAAATAAATATTATTCTTGAGTTATGAAATTATAATTATTTAATTTATGTTTATTACATAAATTAAATCACTAGATATATGAGTTTTGAATGTGTTAGTAGAATATTAAAATAAATATTTATTCACAACTCTAGTAAATATAATATTTATTTTTATCATTTTTATTATTCACAAGGTAATAAATTTTTTTATTTATTCACTATTTTTATAAACAGATAAATATAAATATTTATTTAAGTATATGAATATTAAAATAAATATTTATTCACGAGTTTAGTTAATATAATATTTATATATTTATTTATTGAATGATATTTATTTAAATAAATATTTTATTATTCATGGATTGATAAATTTAAAGGAGGATTGATGAGATGAGTTAAGTTTCAAGTGGAGATTATATATTAATCTATGATTTTATCACATATCATGTGAATATATTATTATTATTATTCACTATTATAAATTTTACCTTTACTAATATGCCTATACCAATTGTTTTGGAAGAGAAATGGTAAATTTAATTCAAAGGTACCCTATAACAATGGATCCATAGAACTATTGGTATGGGTCTTAGAAATTCAGGTACCTATGCCAATGATTTTGGAGAACTGTTTGTATAGGTCCATGATTTTTTATGAATTATTTTATCAAATAACATTGAATAATTTCAAATTTAAATCAATTTTAAATAAGTAAATAAATATATATATCTTATTAGGTTCATTAAATTGGTTTTATCTTAGTGGTTAAGTTGTTGAATTATAAGTGGGAGGTGTTGGGATCAAAACTCACTGCCTATTTTTACATTACTTATTCCAATGGTTTTCCCAAACCATTAGTATAGGTATTTCATATGAACTATACCCATGATCTGACTACCATTTTTATAGACCACCTATACCAATGTTCCTTCCAAAACTATTCATATAGTTCTACCCTAAGACCAACACAGCCAACAAATCTTCAAATTTTTTGTATAAGTTATACCAACAGTTTTTCGGCCAATACCAATGATTTCAAAATATTGGTATAAAATTTTTTCTAGAGGAAATTTGAAATGGGGTTTACTCAGGATAAAAAATTAAATTAAGGGACCTTGTGTAATTATAAATATTTTAGACTTAAGTACTTATTCCGGATTATATTATTTTGAAGGGTTTAGAGTTCTTACACACAACAAAACCTCTATAAGAATTCTCTTAGGCCTATAGAGAGCATCTTCCTTCTTCCCTCTTAATAAAAAGAGAGAATAAGAGAATATTATTATTGAGATCAATTATTAATGATGAAAAACACTTGGTTCCTCTACACTAGAACTTGGAATACCATCTACATTTTTTAGGGATTTATGGAGTACATCTGGATACTGTTAGAGTAATTCTAGTCTTTATTATTCATTGTAATGATGGTATGAAAAGAGAAGCAACTGAATTGATCAAAAGAGAATTATCACTTCCACTGCAACCCCGAAACCTTCTAGGGAAAGTATAATGTTTCCATATGGACATAGAATAAAATTTTTCTAGAAATTAAAGGGGTGCATCATATACAGAAGTTAAGGAACAATTTTATTTTTGTAAGACAAATGGATGATGTTTGTTTTTTTACAACATTTGTGGGTGGATCTTGGAAAACTAAACATGGTTCCATAATGGTGTCCAAAAGATTTAAATATGGTATATTGTACCTAATGGGAGTTTGAAAATGAGAAATGCATGTCAATTTTTTTTTAAAGTTATGGTATGAAAATCTTGGTCAATTATGTGAGAAATAGATTAAAGACCATGCTATTAAAGGAATAATGAAGACCATAATCATGGAGTGTATAACATTTTAATATTTAATCCTTATGAATTCATATAAGGTGTAATTCAAAACTAATAGTATGACACCAAAGGATCAAAATTTAAAGATGGTTCATATAGACTTATGGGGGATAGGTCTATTTTGTTCTCCTAGAGTTTCACTATACTATATTACCTTTATCAATGATGAAACGTAGAAGGTGTGGGTATTATTTCTTAAGAAAAAGTCCGAAGTTGTTAAAACCACCATTTTATAGAGAGCCAATGTGGAAAAGGAGACTAGAATTAAACTAAAATGTTTGAGTTCTGATAATGGTAGATAATGAAGTATGGAATTAGTATGATCTAATAGTGGAAAGACTTAAGGTTTGGGAGGAAAATACCATGAAACTTGGAACAAAAAAAAGTCACATATAGAATGAATTAGAATTTTGTAAAGAAATAAAATAGTATGAGGATACACGTTGGTTTTACCAAGGATTTTTGGGTAGAGGATGTGAATTGTTTTACCTAATTAGTGAAATAATTCCATCTTCTTGGTTGGGGTGGGAAATTCTAAAAGTATTTTGGTCCAAAAATAATATTAAAAGTTCCCATAAAAAAGTCTATATTTCACTCATTTATGTCCAAATTAATTCCAAATATATGAAAAAGTTAGAGGCTAATTCACAACTGTGTTTGTTTTTAGAGTATGGTGATAAAGACTTCATAATTCATCTCTTGGATACTAACTTGAAGAATTTTTTTATAAGTGTTAATGTTATCTTTAATGAAAATATATTCTACAAATATTGAAACCAAGTTGAACTTTTTGATGAGTCAAAGAATCATCACAAGTTATGGTTTATGTAAATGGAATTATAAAAGTTTCAGATATTCTTGAAATTTTAGGGAGTGTGTCAGTGCTAAAAACACTAGACTATTAAAAATAAGTTCTATATGGATGTTAGTTTCTGATGATTTTTCCAAGGCTAGAAGTACCAGAAATCTAGGGACTATAGAAGATATGGAAATAGATCTTGTAGGTGAAGTTACAGAAGTATTCTTTTTTAAGTATAATTTATTTATTGAATCCACTATGAAGGTCTACTAGGATTTTATTCCATGTTTAGAGATATGGAAGTAACCATCACTACATAATTATTACAGATGATGTAGAACCTAAAATTCCATGATAATATTCAATTATGAGTGACTCGAGTCAGTGGGAGTTATCCATGAGGGATTAAATGAATTCCTTGCATATTTCTATGACATGGGAGCTAATATAACAACCTAATGGGAGGATATTACTACAATAAATATGGGTTTATAAATTGAAGGAGGAAGTAGATAATAGAATGAGGTATATGGAAAGTCTTATTATGATGGATTTTTTACAAATGGAACATACATAATTTTCCATGATCTTTTCTTTAATTGTTAAACACATGACTGTTTATATGGCACTTAGAATAGTTTTCATAAAAGGGTTCCATCTCGATCAATGATATATTAAGAATGAATTTATTCAAGGATACTTAGATGAATTGATTTTCATGGAGTATTTAGAAGGTTTAATGGATAAATATAATGATAATATTTTGTGAAATATAAAATTAAGCCTTTATGGGATGAAGAAAGAACCAATGCAATTAAATCAGAAGTTAAACTCTATTATGGGAGAATAGAAGTTCATCGAGAGAAATTATGATCATTATCATTATCGGAAGGTGTTTAATAATGGTATCTTCATCATATTATTTATCTTTTTCTGTTAAATACTTTTTATTGGACCATTAAAGGAAAGGATTGATTATTTTAAGGATGAACTTTCTATAAGTTTCATGGTAAATTATCTTGGTCTTGGAAATGGATTTAGTGGATATGGTTTATAATAAACATAAATCTTGAAAATTTGTTCATGACTATGTATGAATACATCCTTAATATGGTGTATTTCTTTTAATGAGTGATGAGAAATAATTTACCACTCCCTTAGATGAACACTTAAATTAAATTAAGGATAAGGCACCTATAATGGATGAAAAATCTATGTACATGAAAATTGTTCCATTTTCATTGGTAGTTATAAGCGTGATGTATATCATGTTTTGTATATGGACAGATAGTTAACCTGAAGTAGGATTTATTTGTATATTCATGGATAATAATAGAAGATAACATTGGGAAACAATTAAGTGGATCTTCTAGTATCTCAAGGTTTTTATAAGTTTTTATCTATATTTTATAATGAACAAACTGATGCAGAGGTTTACATATTTTGACTTCAAAGAAGATACTGGTATCACCAATTTCTATGTGTTTACTTATTTAGGTACAACTATGAGATGTATATTGGAACCCCAAGCCATATTTTCAATTAAAAAAATAGAAGAAGATGTTGTTTCACAAATAAAATCTAGGAAGGAGTTGGTATGGATAAAGGAGTTGATGGAAGATATTAGATAAGGTATAATGTTGGAACATTATTTTGTGATTCCCAATGTGTGATACACTTATCAAAAAATATTATGTTTCAATTCACAATGAAGAATATATATTGAAGTATCACTCCATCCTAATGTTGTTGGATTAAAACATGTTGGATCTACAATGGGTGCGGTGGCTGCCCCATGTCGATGGTCTCAAGCGGAATTGTGTTGGATCAAGCAAAGAGGTCATTGCTCGTGGTGGTGGGGTTGTTCGTGACAAAAGAGCGAGTATCCTAATGGATTTTAATTCTCACTATGGAAGCGGTACTAGCTTACAGGCAGAGTCTAAGGCTTTGCTGACTGGAATCAGATTGAGTATTCAAGAAAATATTTATTTATCTCAAGTGGAGACAGACTCGATGATCATCTATAAATCCTTACAAGGTAAAATCCAAACCCCATGGTCTATTGCTTTCATCATTAGGAAATGGATAATTCTTATGAATCATGACACAAAAGTTACCCACACTTGGCGATAAGGAAATAAAGTAACATATCATATTGCCTCCCAAGCTGAGCAAGCCCTGAAATTCATCAATTCTCCTAACATGTATTTCTTCAATCCAGAGGGTGTGTCTTTAATCCAAGGGGATTCCCTTGGACTGCATTATTTCAGGCCTCCTTAGGCTGAGGATTTTCTTATTTTCTCTTATTTTATCTTGTTTTCTCTTTCCTCCTTAATAAAAATGGACATGTAGTAGTAGTACAATTGGTCGATGAAATTCAAAATCTGGAAGATATTCTATCCTAATATGTAGTCCAGGAAATGTTAGAGAAGTGTTTTTCCTTAGTTAGGTTGGTATTATTAGAAGCATTTTGGGGAGTCCATGTATGTGAAAATAATTATTGAGAGAATAATAGATTTGTGGATACTAATGGTGCACTTAGTGGCAAGTCCTTAAAATGATTCTCAAGTGGGAAATTGTTAGGTTAGGTCATATGAAAACCATTTTTTTCTAATTATTATAAATTCCAAAAGGATTGAATTTGTAAGTAAAATTTATGAAACTAGATAAAGATGATGGAGTGATGTGACTAAGGTCTAAAATTCCAAAAGCTATGAAATTTAAAGTTGTAAAACTAAAAGAAGTTCAATTGAAAGAAACATTAATGAATCTCGGAAGAAGTGTGGAGATGAAAAGGACTTTCATAAAAGTAAATACTAAATCTATGTAAGATATTTCAAGAATTCATAAAGTTTATATATGGTTTTCTTTAGAAGTGTTTGTAAGAATAAATTATGATGTTTTCATATGCATGTATTTTTTACTAGAAGATCCATTTGAGGTGGTGGCACTTAGTCGATGGTCAATACTTGGTGGATGATCACTTGAAACATTATGAAGGTGGTGGAACTAGTTTCACCTTTTGGGAAATACTATAAACTTGTATAATAAATTATTGAATTATAATTTGACATTGTGACCATAAACTAGTTATTTAATAAATGTAATTTTTGTGTTCCCTCATAGGGTAAGACTTTATCTAAACTATGTAATGTACTAGTGTTTTTATTTACTTTCTTTATTCTATTTAATTTTATTTTTGGAATTTATTATCATGTTTTCACATGGTAATTGCAGTGTGTAGTTATAGTGTTTTTCTTATTAGTTTGAAAAACATCATAGAGGATTTTTCTTTTCAATTTCATAAGTTTTGGAACTTTATTTCACATTTGGCGTACTAAAGGTTATCTTCTATTGATAATAGATTCATGAGCCCAGAATATTCATAAATAGATAGAGGATCAATTTTTCTAACATCAATATTAGAATAAATTTATTTAATTTTAATTTTATATAAATATCTCTCACCTCACTTGAATGATTACATGGGAGGTCTTTATCTATAAATATTATACTAATAGGAAGATTATTCTTTAGATCATGTATAATATAAGGTTCGGTTTTCCAATCAATTATCCCTATCATCATGGTGTTTAGATAACACTTAATCCATTCTATGGTTTATTATATATATAGATTTGTTGGTTTAGTAATATGAAGTAAATTAATGGATAAATATGTATCCTCATATGTTAGCGTCATCCAAAACTACTATATAATCATTCTATATTGATAAACAAACTTTTATAATAAGTTAAATTTTTAAACCTTTTAATACACCTAAATAGAAACTTAAACTGATAAGTATTTTAAGGTTAGATAATTATTATCCCCTCAACTCATGTTGTAACTACCATATATAGGAATGAGATTATATAAGAAGGGTCGTCATTTACACTGAGGGAATTATTTATTACTATTTTAGTGGGTAATATTTAAGGGGGAATGTAAACCAAAAATAACAACCCAACATGTTGGAAAGTTCATCATCATCCCTAACCATGGGTCATATTTCAGTAATATCAAACAAAATTGGTCTAAAATTAGAAAAATGAATATACATGGGATTTTAAAATTCATAAGAACCAAGATGTGTTCCCATTAATCCATATAGAAACTAAATAAGACTGAAAATAAGTTTTGGAACCTCTCGTTATTAGATTTGTCCTATTATTCAGGTAATACTACTTAACACCAACATATCATAATAAATTTGCTTTCATAGAAAAAAACATGTAGACATGAAAGATGTTTTTTCACTTACTCCTAAATGAGAATCCAAAAATATTGATAACCATCTACTTAGTAAAATTTATAAGAATATCATTTATTATATATTATATTCTATTATGAGCCATACTCGATAAATCCATGTTATATATCTACCTTCTTCTATGATGTACATGTATGTTCGTTTGGTCTTACAGTCATGTTAAATGGAAAATTTCTCACTCTATTTACCTTTGGCCTAGTCTCTTCGCCTTTATTTTTAACCCATGCGACTATAAATATGTCAACCCCTCTACTAAATATAATAACTAGTAAAGGATTAATCAATGTGTTTAGTAGATTCTCAATCATCCCCAATATCTCTTTTTCTAAGAATGGGGTTTTCTTAAATCATTATACAAAATATGTTCTTGAAGAAATTTATTATAAATATCAATAATAATTGAAATATTATTGATTTGGTATATGTCCTAGAGATTAATTCTAACTTCACAATATAGTAAGTGAAAAGTGTTGGTTTTTAAACACCACCAACTAATTAATTTGGGAATAAGTTCATCAAGATTATTCATTGAAAACATTATGATATATATTTCCTTATATAGAATAATATCTTTTAGTATTGGTTTGAATTATATTTAATTCTACTAAACCTAATCGGATCATGGACTCTACACGATTAAATTACCTATAAGATAAAGATATTATTGGAGACTTTTTCCATTCATCTAATCCATTATTAAAGAAAGAAAATTAGTGGGGTAATTCTAGATGACCCTCACTTATACTTGGATACTATTTTATATTCAAAATGAGGAGTGTTCTAGAGTATAGAATTCCTTATAATTTTTATTTATAACAAGTATCCCATTAATGTAAATTTTTTCTTGGTTATAATTCCATATAGATGTCAACCATTCTAATTGAAGGTCATGATTTGGGTCTTTAATTAACATGATATTAAGGAGAATGAATATATATAAATGGAGACTATTATATTAAGGATAGATGAGAAAATATGGCTCCAAATTTTTTGAATTCATTTAATGATGAAGTGAAATAAACTACCATGGGTCAATCTCAATGTTTTCAACCATAAAGTTCCTTCTCTTTCTAGAAACATCAGGACCATGATTGGAAGACCTTGCACATTTTTTCTTTATATTAGAGAAAATGAGATAAAAATTCCATTATCAAAGCTAGAAAAAATAAGAAAGTGTGATATAGATCATGGAAGTGATAAAGGAAGAAAAGTAGGAAAATTCAAAATCTCATTCACCCATCCCTTTTCACTCATCCACATTCACCAAATCCTTAGTTAGGAAACACATTTTTCTAAATTTCATAAATTAAGAGTTCACACTATTCAAACCTAGGATAAAATAGTTATAAAATCTATAAAATTCGCTAAGGTGGGTAGGGAACCCTTCAAAGGGTTGTCCCTCTATTTATAAGAGAATGTACAATGCTCTGACTACCACCTTGATTTTCAATAAGATCAAAAACTCATCTCCAAGTTATGTACATGATTGTCTCCATTAAGATCATTCACCCTACACAAATCTATAACTTGTATCAAATTTTTTATTTATTTATAATTTTATCCTTTTCATCCCAAACAGATCCAATTCAAAGGGGTGAATTTTTTGGCAATAAAAATCATTGATTACACTAACACAAAGTCTAAGGAAAAAATCTGTATAGTTTTGGAAAATATAAAAACCATATACTCTAAACAATGTTAAATTTATATTCTCTATAATTCTATGAATATTTATTTATATGAACGAAAATGTACACCGTAATCCAAGAAGATCACACACTCCATTCTAAGGCTACATGAAAATGACCATTTTTAAGTATCACAACACCTGTTACTATGTACAAGGTAGGGTGGTTTCCATTATCATTCCATAAGTATGGGTTCCAAAGATAGTTTTCCCATACAGATAGGTTCATGATGAGGTTTTAATTATAAATAGACACACCCAAATTCAAAATTAACATAGAAAGGTGAACTATAAGATATAGGAGAGAAGAATTACTATATTGAGTTTTCCCATACTCAATAAAATTTTATAGGTGATTCCTAAATCAAAACCTAATGGAAAGATATGGAAGATAGGGTTACTTTTGTAATTAAATAGATTCCTATATATAACCTTTAAAAAATACAACATTTCCAAGGTCTTAAACATAAAATACATAAAATACCCATATGAGCAATGTTTCAAAGTAGGCATGATGAAAATATTTGATACCTAACCCCCTTTATCCTAATCTTTCATTGTAATGTTCCGACCCTAGAAGCCCAAAGCTGGTGCATTATTACATTACATTGGTATTATTACAAGGAATAAAATACCAAATAACCATATGGTTTAGCAGTATTGGGAAGCCAAATTACATACAGAATACCCATAATACATTTTGAAAATATAATAAACATGCAACACAATAAACTGAAATAAAATCCATCCTTTAAATCTTAATCAATGTTTTCTTATTCAAAACCAAAAGAAAGAAACATAATAAGGGTGATCTCAAATTCTCAGCAAGGTTAAGTATAATAGAATATATAATGAATCTAAATATGTAATGGTAAATAAATGAGTACACTTTCCATAAAATAACTATATAAGGCATAAATAATGCGGCAAGTATGAAATTGAGACACATGTCATAAATCAAAAAATTGATAATGAACTAAATCCATAGATATGTCGATGCAAAATCTCCTAAAAAAATTAACTAATACTAAATGAGGTAAATGATAAATGATGGATATCTATAACATACCCCCCAGGCTTCATACAAAGGATCTAATACTTTCAAGGCTTCATTCCAATAATCTTATACTTTCAGGGCTTCATGATAAGAATATAGTAATTTCAAGGCTTCATGACATGAATCTAAAACAATCAAGGATTCATGAAAAGAATATAAAACATTCAAGGATTTATTCCAAGAATCTAATACTCTAAAGTCTTCATTCCATGAATCTAATACTTTTAATGTGAACACCGTATGAAAAATGGTATATGGTTTAGGAAATAATCATATCCATGAAAAATGATATGGATATTTAACTAAATATACAATGAATAATTATTAAACTAAAGATATTTTTTCAAGATAATGTTAAAAATCACAAAATTAAGTGATTTTTTCAAAGATAACCATCATGAATATTATTGATTAGAATAATCTTTAAACATCCCAAAGTGTCCCACACCACTTTGAAACATTTAAATCATATTACCCATGAAGGTATGGAATTAACTGAACCTTATAATATCATGATATTAAAGATATTTATGATATAATATGTCAAAAGGAAATATATACACAATAAAAAAACGTAATTGGAGCATAATAATGATTAAGTCACAATAAAACGTAAATTGAGATGAAATTCCCTTACTACTTGAGTTGATTTTGAGTCAAGATTTACATGAAGGAGTAAAATAACTTTAAAAATTTAATATCATGATATAAAGTAAAATATTTTTATAATACATCAAAATGTGAAGTATTTATAGAACACGAAATAAGGGAGTAGTGAATATGACACTAATCTCATAGATTTAAAAAGTGAGATGAAAATAGCTTACCTTATCATTCCTTTTTTTTGTATGGTCTTTAGACTCCAATATAGTAGTTAAATATATGTTAATAACTAATAAAATAACTACACTGATGTTTATAATATCATATATCAACTTATTAAAATATTTTATTACCTATTTGTTCACACTCTTTCATTATTTTAACTGTTTTGGGTGTTAATTCCCTAGTTTTCTTAAGTACGTTTCCACTTGTTATTTGTTGTTCTTATTAAATATATAATGGATTCATCATATAAAGAGTTTAAACCATGACTAAATTATCATATATATTCAGTAAATATGTATTTATAATATTCCATAACATTTTGATATTAGAAATGATGTATCATTCAAGGAGACGGTAGGTCGTACGTAAGAATGAATGCTACTTTCATTTCCTTATTGAATTAAAATAATTAGAACTAAATGAGAAATATTTATTTTATAATTTATAGGATAATATTTATATTATATATGTTACATATATTTATTAACATCAACCATTATACATTCCTTGTATAGCATGAAAAAGTCATATCACTTTGCGGGGGCGGTAGTCCACACTTCTCAAATGAAATTATGGTATTTACAAAAATTGGATAGCATAATGGTATGTTAAAAATGAAAATTACAAAAGAATATGAAATACAAAATAATATATATATATATATATATATATATTAAAAATATATTTTCCATCATAATTTCTACCATGAGAGGTGATAGAAAAAATTCGAATAATCATCGTTTCGTGAGGCTATATTTAACCGTACACAGAAACAGTATGTTCATTACCCATTAGATGGAGGTGTGTGCAATTATAGGTAAAACCATTATCATAAAAACATCCTAATATATTAATTATATTGATTTTTTATGTAATCATATAATAATAAGATTATAGGGTGTGTAAAATGGAAATGAATTTAGAAAGCATTAGAGAAGGCGTTACCTCTAAATCGGGTAACTTCTTTCGGTTTATACCAAAAGGATTTATTGGAAAGCTTTATGAACAAAGGGATGCTTCTAGGTCTTGCCGAGGGATGATGGGAGGATATTTTTGAAGGTAATTTCCGAACTTATGTGGTTTTATAGGTGTAATGAATGGGGATAGTTGGTGGACTTTTATAGAGAAAGGGGAGTGTCAGTTTTGTAAATACCAAATATTATTCAATAATAGGTGGTCTATCATACCTAAAGATCCTAAAAAATGAAAAATAATGGATTAAATGAGAATAATTGTCTAGAATAAACTCATACACACAAAAATATGTGCATTTTAAAAATTTGGTTCCTTAACTTCTAAGATTCCCAAAATTTATCATTTTGGTTTTTATTAATGCATCTTGTTTTATAATCTTATTAATTTAACCATTAATACTAAATAAAAGTGAGATTTATTAGAAAAAACATATCCACTAAATTATTAATATTATATACAATTTATAAAATAAAATTTCCATGTGTTTTGGAAATTAATTTTAAAACAAGTGCATGTGACGCACTAAAACGCTACTTGAACCCGGACCGTGTTAACAACATTTTTACAGTATATGGGTAAATATGTTAATTATATAAGATAAATTTGAAAATTAATGGACCATATTTAATATTTATTAACAATTAAAAATAAATTTGTATAATATCTGATTTTTATTCATTTTAAATCATTTAATAAGATTCATTTATTGTAAAATAACAATAATGTCAATTTTGACATTATTAATTTAATGTTAATTTTAAAATATCAATATAATATTTTAATTCAAATATATTAGGTTTAAATATTTGAAACATGAAATTTTAATCTTCAAAAAGAAATATAGAAAATAATACAATCAATTAACTTCACGTTTAATATTTATAGTATCATTTATTTTAGTTAATTATTAATTAAATAATCACTCTGTTGGTATTTCTTAATAATTTTAAGTAACTAAATCATCTATAAAAATTATTGATAAATTATCATGATAAAAATAAACTATTTATATTAAAAAATTGTATGTATAAACGAAAATATGATTTTTTTTATATATCTAAATTTTTTATAAATTTTAAAGGTAAGGAAAGTTCCCTTTTTGTCTTTTTCATTACTTAACCTTTTATATAGAGATATTTAATTTAATAATATCCCAATAACCATATATTTTGAATCAAGTAGTGTAATGGTAAAAATTTTGGTATCCAATGGATTTCGGACCAGTTTCCAAGTCATTTTGGTCCTTAATATTAAGGTTTAATCCTTTATTAAGCTTAATCATGCCTTAATTAGTGTAATTAATCTTAATCCCATTCACTAATTTTTTTGGTCAAAAAATTAATATGATATTATTAGACCAAAAATATCATACTAATTACATCCATTTATTTCATATTTTCAAAATTATAATAACAGAAGTGGGAAAATTAATATTAACGCTAATCTCATAGACGTGGTGAAATAATGTGTTTTTATAATAGAAAAACGTTCAAAAGTATGTTAAGTTTTTATATTCAATTTTAATGTAAAATTGATTATAATGAACTTAATTATATAAATAGATTTATAATTTATATAATGTGACTCTAAAACAAATCTAAAATATAATTTTTCATTAATAATGATTTAAACAAAGAGGCTATTTTTAACTAAATTGCAGTATGTTTTACTATTCATCCAAAAAAAAGATGTTTCTTAGAAAAAAACCCAAAATTTCTCCATAATATAATTTAGACATTATGAATTCAAAAATTATGTTTATTTTTAAAAATTAAATTCATAAAATTTTCAAATTTTAGTTTTAAAATATGTTCACCATTAAAATGTAGAAAAATCGGTCTTGCGTGTAACACAAGTTAATTTAGTGTCGTATGTAGGGTAAGTTTAACATTATAGATAAAGAATTAAAAAAATATATATTAATTATAAATGGAAAATATTTTAAATTTTTGGGGTGTCACATGCATCATCTAGTCCCCTTAAAATACCCTTGGATCAAAACTTTCCTAGGTCACCTATATAGGAAATGCATCGTTGTTTATCCCATGTGGATTCTATGACCTTAGGGGAATCGTTCTTCCTTGGTTTATCCCGTAAAAAGATAAATTCACCTATATATATATCTCCACCACCTTATTCCCATGATTGGATCATTTTCCACAATCTTGTGGACCTTAATATCATATTTCTCATTTGTGAACCACACATCCTATAGGATATGTCCCCTTTGTATTCCTCTACAAACTTGGATCCTCAAAGTCCTATTAATCATGTATCTCTTTGATAAGAAGGATTTCCCATCTTAAAAGGCATTATATTTTCCCTACTAAAATATAATTAAACTATTTGGTGTTCCAAATTTATTGGTTTAAAAGTATAAGTATCAACAAAGCATCATACCTTCTTGTATGGCCTTAACCTATGACATAAAGCTATATGGGCCTTGATTTCTCCTTAGAGGATACATAAGAAACCCTTTTTGAGACTAATAAATTTTCCAATACAGCTTCCAACTATCATCATTACACATGCCTTCATATATGAAATTAAATTCCAAATCTCCTTCCTATATAGATTTAAATAATAGTGTAATTAGAAACATGTATGAAACACAAAATACTTCCTTTGTATAGTATTCTTTAAAATGTGTTAGTTTCAATCAATATCCTTCATTAAAAATATAGCTGATATTATTAAAAGGACATATTTCATGATTAGGAATTAAATATATAAAAAATTACATTAGTAGATAATAATCACCTTTATAGGATGTGTCAACCTCTCATCCTCTCAGTTTCAATACACACACCATGTGAAACCAAAACTAAAATAGGCATGTGGTTGAAAAATTATAGAAATAATCACAAGGACCATGATGTATAATAAAATTATAGATAGACCTAAAATCATTTAGATAATACAATGAAATCATATAAATCATTTATTTTTCATGAAACATGAGTTTGATTATATTTTTTCGTAATATTATACAATAAAAAATATTTGGAGGTCATTTTTGGGCTAGAAATGATTGTGAAAATTTTAAATAATTAATATGATTTGACATATTGATTGTTGGTGTGACACATATATCTTATCATAATGATTAAACAAACACTAAATGGTCATAATTTGATCTTTATGTTATTATAAGTTAGATTCTTTCATATCTATGTTTTGAAATTAGGGTGTGATGGGTTTCTTCATAGATCTTGTACTTAAACATTGTGTCATTTCACAATATCTCATGATATAATATTCATTCTATTTTTTATACTATAAGAGAGTAGTTTACTTGATTAATGGTTCCTTGTAAGATAGTATATTATCCAACAGTTTACTATGTAATCATGATAAGACATATAATTATGATTGACAATAGTTCAATGTGTTTGTTATCCTTCTTATTTAAATATTAACCTAAGGAGTTTTATTTTATATGGACTTTTAGGTATTGGTGATGTGGACTACTTTTGACGGTGAACGGTTTTTGGTTCTCCATATTGCTTTCTTCCTAGGTTAATAGTATTTTTGTGACTATTGGTGAGAGTATATTTACATTTCAACAGTTTTAAGTTATAATATGATGATTTGAATGACATGATGATGAAATTGATTAACTGGATAACATGATTAGTGATGCTGGTTTAAAAAATGTTTTGTGGATAGTTTTTTATTAGATCTATTTTATGTATGGGATTATGTGTGATATTTATTACTATATATCTAATGTTTTTTCAGTTATTGGAGTAATAATATCTACACAGTGACCTCTTGATGATATTTTTCTTGAGTGTGATCCAATATTTGAATTGTTAAGAAGAACAACCAATTAGATAAACCAATATTCCCTATCTCACCCCACATAGTGGTATGGAATATATATTTATTTGACATAGAATGGTAATTTTTTGGTTCAACACTAGCATAAATGTGGATATGGAGTTATTATGTTAATGGATAGTTAACAAGACATTAGAGATGTGGATACTCACTAGTAGAAGTTGGTTTGTAGGGGACCAATTATATATTGAATACATTTTTTATTATTAATACTTTTTATGATGAGGGATGACTGTGGTGATCATTGGAATAAAATTATTTAATGAAATAGAAATATTAGAAATAACATATAGACTTTAGTAATTTAATATACTTATACTTAATATCTTTTGAATCTATGTGGTCAAGATAGTTCACTAGAAAATTATTGACCTATTTTTACCCTACGTGGTTATGATTCATAATAACTTGGCTATGTGTTATTATTTCACATCATTTACTATTATGTAATCATGATATTAACTAGGTTATTTTCCCTTATCAGTGGCTAATTGAGTATGTGAATATATTTATGCCCACATTTATATACAGTTGTATAAGATTCTATTGGATTATATTTTTGGATTATTCAACTCAATTACTAAGGTTTATTGAAATATTTTGATGTTTGGGGACCTATTCATATACCAAAAGGTATCCAAGTTATTTACATTGTATTATATGTTAGGGTTAGTACTTTTTTATACTGAATTTCTTATTATCTTTCATCTTAGTTACGTTGTATGAAATTCATACATTGTACATTGTATATTATATCAATTGGTCATGGATTCCTTATTTTTCATGATTTTTCTATTTATATTTTATTTTATAGTTATTCATATTTTATAGTCACATTTTATTTTTTTCCTATCCCATGTGTGGTTTTTGTGTAATAAGATCATAAAAGTGAGGTATTTGAGAATTTTGTTTGGATATATATAAAATTTTAGAGTTAATAATTTGATAGGTTTTTTTATAAAATAGGGAAATAATATTAGAGGTATTGAGGTTCAATCTAACAGGGTGGATAATCCAACATAAGGTGTTATAGTTGATGTATTCATACATAGGAATTATGATTTCCTTCTGATTAACTCAAGTACTTGAATAATTTATTTCACGGTACAATTAGGTAGTTACATTAATCGTATATTGGTCAAGAGATGAAATTTTTGCGTGATTTCTTTTGATGGGGGAGATGTTTTAGGTGTATAGTTATGAAAATTTTATGATATTTGAAAAAACTAATCTTTGTTTTTTTGTAAAATTATTAGGGTTTGTGATTTCTTTGTAGAGTTTTATCATGAAATAAGGGAATTTAAATGTAAATTCATGAGTTTAAGACGATTGGGTCTACACATATATGAGTGCCACTCATTATTGTACATGAGGATGATGAAGAATTTTTCTAAGTACCTAGGTATGAGAGGTCTTGACTTTCTTCCATGGTGGGGATTGAGTTCACTATAGAAGAAAATATGGAGTCTGATATAGCTCAAGTTGATGAGGAATTATATGATTTAAATTATTTGATTTTAGATGTGGGGGTGAGACAGATTTGTAATGGAAGAGACTTGGTGGGATTAAATTGGTATTTTGTTTTTCCGTGTTGATGAAATTAGTATCTATAATGATTTTCTTTTAAATATTGTTTTTAAAATAGTGTATAAGTTTTTGATAATGATTTTTGGATTTAGGTAATAAATATCTTAAAAATGATATTTTTTCATGTTTCATAATCTATAGTTTCTTCTTAATTTTTATGGTGAATAACATTCCCAATCTATGTGATTTGGGATATATTCATAGTTAGATAAAAATTAAAACTTTCATTGTTTGAATGTTCTATTTTCATATGGTGTTGGGTAATGAACACCCTATGAATTATAGGTTGGATCATGAGTTATTTAATGAGATATATAAATGATAATAATCCCAATTTACATGAGGTATCGTTATACATGGTCATGATTAAGAACTTTTTAGTTTACATGGATTGAAATTTTCATTACATCTATATGAGAATGGTAGTTATGCTATGAAGTATAACTTACTCAGTGTAAAGGGTAGTTTTCATGATGTGTGAACACTATTGGTTAAAAACATTATGATAATATTGATTAATATATATAAAAGTGTGTAAAATTCTTACCATTAGAGTATATATGTTGCCTTTTATTCATGAATAAATTTAATCTATTTACATAATGAGGTATTAGATATGTTTTTGATTTGTTTCAGTCTTATTTGAGGTTATTTTATTAGTTTAATGCCTTCCTAGAGTTTGAGATGGACTTATTCATGTATTTTGTGTGACCAACAACCAATTTCAACTATGTGAGAATCATTTTCTGGATAATTCTTGGTAACTTTTTAAAGGGTTAGTTATGGGAGACTGGACTGGAACTAGATGAAGGGGATGGTATAAAAATGACAATGTCTAGAATCCTGAAAGTAGTGAATGTGGTAGCACTAGGAGGTGGATGATTCTGGAACTATTCTTATGGGTAAAGTGGGAGTATAAGATTCAAAATCATCAAAAATAAATGGGTATTTTAAGTTGAGGTGTTGAAACATAGGATTAACTAGAAGGGAACTTGATTAATGGTGGGCTCCTTAAGAAGATAATATGGTGGTGGAATATATGTTATTGGAAGATAATTGTGTCTCTCGTCTATAAATAAATGGGATTTGGTCATTTTAAATTTGGATTCTTCCAATTTCTAATCATCTTATAATTATCTTAATAATAAAATTTTACAGAATTCATCATGTAGAGTAATACTAAGACTGAAACATGTTAATTTTTTATGTTATTATTTTCATTATTCTTATTTCATAATATTTTTGAAGTTCTTGTCTAGATTATATAGAATTTTAGTGTATTGTAGGTGTGTTCTATCATCGAAGATCCAAATAAAAATTACATGGTTTCATCTAGTTTTAATGTTCTAAATTCCTTGTTTCACATTTGAGTATTCATGGGGTACTTTGAAAAGTAGTGGTTATATCCCAAAAAGTGGTATTAGATCTCAGTGTAGATTTTGGTAGACCCAAACACTATCCAAGGGTTTTAGAGTTTAGTTTAATAAAATCGTTATTCCCTTGACCTTGTAAGAGAATTTTGGTAAAAAATCAATGATCCCTATTTTGTTTTCTAGATTTAGTAAATATTCATTGATTTTGGAAGGAATTTTTTTGAGGGTGAGGTATATATTTAAAAGTTAGATAATATAGATTTCAAATTCAATAAAATAAATATTGAGGATTTTCAACTGCAAAAGTATTTAGATATTTTATTGATTGGTGTCAAATGGGAAGCGACGAAAAGGGAAGAATATGAAAGGATAGAAAATAAATCACTAGGATTGATTAAAATTACACTATCTTAGAATATGTACCATAACATCTATGAAGTAAATATGATTACTAAACTTATGAAGGCTCTTGGTGATATGTGTGAAAATAAAACTATAATGAATAAAGTGTTTCTATTTGGTAAGATATTTGTTATGAGAATATTGGAAGGAAATC
The DNA here is from genome assembly GCA_963277665.1 of Viscum album. Classification (NCBI taxonomy): domain Eukaryota; kingdom Viridiplantae; phylum Streptophyta; class Magnoliopsida; order Santalales; family Viscaceae; genus Viscum; species Viscum album. The sequence goes on along the minus strand of OY728150.1, from coordinate 1,512,786,171 downwards.
TATCAACTGATCATGTCAATGAATTTAATATGATTCATAGTGAGTTTGAATTGGTATAAGTAAATTTTACATACCCAATGTGTGTAATTCTTTTTCTTTCATCACTCCTAGAATCTTGGGATACAATGTTTACTAGAGTGAGAAACTAAAGTTGTAAGAGTGTCTTATTGTTTTAGTACATTTTGGATCTAATTATAAATTAGGATATTTGGAGTAAGGGGTCTTTGGATTCTAATGGAAAGGTATTTAGTGTGGAAGGTAAGGTAATTCTGTTTCATATAAAATTCATAAGAAAGGAAAAGTAAGTATAAATAGAATCCAAACTAGTTCATCTAAATATGGTCCCATATGTTTTCATTATGGGAATAAGGTTTATGTGAATTGAGTTTGTAAGTATAAAAGAGTTTAATATGAAAAAATTTCTTTCATTAGTTCTTCTACAAATCCAATTTTGGAAAATAAAAGTGTTATTTTGATTAGTTTCACTATTCTTCTCAAGTATTGTATCATATACTTTAGGGATTTTTTTCACTGTACATCTAAGATGAAGAGTATGAAGAATTATAAATATAAAATATTTGGAATGGTATATCTTGCGGATTATGAAAATCTCAAGATAATTTCCACTGGTGATGTTACCATTCAGACTTATAATAAGCACTTTGTGGAAATGCAAGGAGTACAACACATACAAGGGATAAAAAAGAAATTGGGTTTGGTATAAAAGTTAGATGAAGTGGCTTTCAATACAAAATTATTAAGTGGATCATGGATATTTATACATGATTACATGGTGGTGTCCAAAAGAGTGAAATATGGGACATTATATATATATATCAACCCTTACTTTTCATGCATTAACATTGCATCATTTTTGCAGAATACTTAATACATTACAAAAATAGATTCCCAAAGACTGTATTAGTATAGTACCATTGGAAACATGGAAACATAAACATTGGTACATAAGTGAGATAAAATATGTCCCACTAGCTTCTACATGAATAGAAACATTCTTAGACATACTATACATAATACATATATTCATGACCTAGGGAAAGGAAACATAAAAATAGGTGAGATCAAATGCTCAGTATGTGTAAACAAGTGAGACATGTAATCATAAACATGAGCATACGGGTATGAGAACATGATCATAAAATTAGAATATCGTACCCTACATATAAAAGATCATAAAAATGAACCATTTCATAAATACTGGAAGTTCATAAGACATGAATTATAAGTGAATCAATAGAATAATCCATTAAAACGTAACATAGGAACAATACATGGAATTGTGGTAGACACATAAACATGTAACATCATTCCCTACGAGTCAGGGCGCATTGAAAAAACTTATCAGGGCACTTCATGGGGACTACACCTACTGGAAAGGACACACTACCATCCCCAGTTGTAGTCCTTTCCCTATAAGGGGTTGGGCTTTCTCATCTTCCCACAGTATATCGGGTTTCCCCATATTCCCATAGTGGATTAGGTTTCCCAATCAACCCATAGTGGATTAGGTTTCCCCATCTTCCATAGTATATGAGGTTACCCCATCTTCCTATATAGGATTGGGTTTCCCCATATTCCAGAGTGGAATCAAGCTTATCGCATTGACTCCCATTATTATCTCATGAGATATAAATCATTACCCCATTCATTAGTGGGAGATATGGGTCCCACCCCTCTGATAATGAAATCATAGATACATGTGCCAAAAGATCATATACAGTCATATCATAACCCATGAAATATAATGTGTGTCATAAAAATGTAATCATATCATTACCTTTGGAAAAGTTATAGGTTTCATAATCATTTCATCAAGTCATAACCCATGAAAATAAGTGGGTTTCATGAGCATATAACCTGTGAAAGTGAAACAGGTTTCATAAACATCATGCCATCAATACATAAATCATTCATAGAAATAATATAAATGGAAACTATGCATCATTTCCCTAGAAAATAATTAGTAACACCAACGGATTTTATATTATATGGAAAATAATTTGAGAAGATCTTTTAAAAACATTTCTTGACAAAAATAACCTTTCTATTTTGAGAAACTCTTTTTAATACATTAACATTTTTTAAATATTTTTCATTCAAAAATGGTTTGAAGTTTTATGAAGAAAGATTTTAAATCCATGAACCATTTTTAGAATCTTTTTTCCTTGAAAATGATAACAAATTATCATTTTAAAATCATTTTAAAAACAGTTTTTGAAACATGTTTTTTGAATAAAATAGGTATCTGACCGAAGAGAGAAATAAGGTAAGATTTTATTAAAAACACTTTCTTAATTATATTAAGTACCAAAGAGTGTAAAAATTACACCGATACATGAATAAATCATGAATAAATATATGAGAATAAAATTCATGAGTTTTCTCCAAATACAGATAATTGGATTTCAACAATTAAATTATAATCATAAATAATCCCAATAAATGATGAGACGGTTTCAATAAAATCTTACCACTTGGTAACTTTGAAGAAGACTCCCCATGTGAGAAAATTAAATTAAATAAAGATTAAAATATCATGAAAATAATTATATTCATCATATAACCTGTCAAAGTGTAGTGTATTCAACTCGTATAAGAATATAGATACATATCATGTCATGTGTCTCAAAGAAGCAAAATTAAGACAAAACTACTTTACCGATTTGGTAACTTTAGAAGAGTAAACTACATTAAAAAGAAATAAAAAAATGGATATCTAAATACCCATAAATTTATGGTAAATAATAATATAATATATTTATTGACAGTATATACACCACACAAAAGAAATGATATGTCAATAAAGCATAAATCTCATAGAAATAAATTGAGACTAGAAATCCCCTTACCTTATGTCTTGAATCTCTTCGTAATCAATGAAACCTCATGTATAAAAAATATAAGTTTATTATAAAATTAACACAGAAAATGTTTCATATATATAATACAATATATGACTTTATATTACCCGTTTATTAATAATTCCATGATAAAGTTACACATCAGGTATTAACCATTTGGTTTATCATCAGGGGTTTGACTAGATATTCTTGATCCTCTTACTTAGATTATGATTTAATTCTTTATAGAATTTAAAACATGATATAAATATAAAATATATTCAGTATATAACTATTTATAATAATCTATAAATGATATAGATATGAAATGAAATACACAGCTCATGGAGATGGTAGTCCGTACGTACACATGAACGTTGTTTCCGTTTAATTATTATTTTGAATAAAGAAAGTAAAATATATATATATGTGTGTGTATATATATAATAATTACATTAGAATTATTATGTCATATATATCATATATTTTTACTAAACCCATCCTTAATACATTTTATTTAAAGTGTTAATGAATCACATTACTTTAAGGTGGTAGTAGTCCACACGTCCACAAATGAAGTTATCATATTTACAAAAAATGTAATGCATGAAGTTATGTGTGATATAATAATTAAATAAGCATAAATAAGTCATATATATAATATATATCGTATAAAAATAGAGTTTCCCTCATAATTACTAACCATGAGAGGAGGTAAAGGAAAAAAAATAGCATCATTTTGCGAGGCGGTAGTACACTGTACACACGAATAGTAAGTTCACCACTCATTAGATGGAAGTGTGGGTTCGTTTATGTAAAAAATTTATAATAAAAACCTATATGTATATTTATTATAATTATTTTGTAATATTATAATTAAATAAGAAGACTTCAGGGGTGGAGAATGAAAATAAAACAAAAGATCTTATGGGAGGATGTTACCTCTTCTTTGGGTAACTCCTCTTGGTTTGCACCAAAGGGCTTACTTAATTGGATTTATACCCAAAAGGAGGATTATAGGATGAAGGGGAGAATTTTGGAGGATATTTTTGTAAGGTTTTTTTTGAGACAAAAGGTCTTGATAGGTGTGAATAAGTGGGAGGGGTGAGTTCTTTTTTATAGTGGAGGAGTGGCATTCTTGTAAATTTTTGAGAAGGGGATTCCACCCACAATTTTTCCATGTCATGTGGCTCCAATAATGGTCCATATCCAATAAAAAGAATTATAGGGTCAAAATGTTATCATCCAATGGATTTTAGACAAGTTTATGATTTATTTTAGGCCTTAAGTTCAAGGTTTGGTTTTTATTAAGCTATTTTTTCTCTTAATCACTTTAATTAATTTTAGTCACTTTCACCAATATTTTCGGTCCAAAAAATAATTTGAAATTATTATATATTATAAATCATTTTGATCCAAAATATGGAGTTAATTTTTTTAAATTCTAATCACAGGAGTGACCAAAATTAATTTAAATTTAATCCCGTAGATGGGATAACAAAACAGGTTTTTAAAGTAAAAATGTTCAATAGTTTCAAATGTTTTTATATCAAATGTCAATGTGAAATTAATTAAAATGACCTAAATTGGTTTAATTGATATAAAATTGATGTAATTAAACTTTAAACCCAATTAAAAATATAATTTTACCCTATAAATTATTTAGAAGAAAAGAATTTTTTTGTTAAAATGTCGTTTTTAAGGATGGGGATAAAGCCTCAATTTATTATTAATGAAAAGAAAAGACCACTTTTTACTAGGTAGATAGAGAACCATTATATATTCTGAATTCTCAATGGTTATGTATCCCATTACATGGCTCACAATCCTGAATGTTTTGGCCTATTCTGTGAATAGTACTGCTATAGTACCTGCCTACAAGAGTACCCGCCATTACTATTGTGCCTATACTGCTATAGTACCACTACAATACTGCTATAGTAAACTGCTTCCAATAGGTGTTGAACCCGCATTTATCATGTGGGATTACAGGGTGCTTACCACTAAGCCAAAGCCCAACTATTTTCACTATTCATAAAAAATGAAACATCTCAGAAAAATTCCAAAAATCATCCCAACGTAAATTTTTATATTTCACTTTTAAAAAATAAACTTGTTTTTTAAAATAAAAAATAAAAAAGTGTTAAAATTTATATTTTAAATGGGTTCTCCATTAAAATGTATTGGGACCACTTTTTTATATGGTTGTATTTATTGTCAATGATTGGAAGTTGTTAATGTTGAGAAATTGGAAGAAGTGGATGCTAAGATAATGAAGGTTGGTTGAAGAGATGATTTATAGAAAATTGTTATGGATTCATAGCATTGGATGCCAGTCTTCGGTAATTATCCATGTTAATTAAAATCATAAAATTGTTGCACTGGTCCTAAGTGTTGAGTAAAGAAGGTTTCTTTATGACTTTTCCATTCCTCTACATTTTGAAAATCACAAACACTTTATCTTATGCAAAATAATTTTTCCTAAGAATTATCTTAATAAGGAATATTTTCCTTCTCCAAGTAAATTTTATCCTTACCTATGTTTTCATTGTTCATTTTATAGTTTATCTAAATCTAACTCATTTTATTCCAAGGTCTAAAATTTGGTTTCAAATAAAAAACCTCGGAATCCTATAAATCCTTTATTATAAAGTATTCTACTTTCACGATCCGAATTCCTCAGAATTTAGACTCTGAACTCTTTAGAATTCAGACTCTGAATCCTCTAAAATTTAAAGTCCAAATTATCTGAAATTCAGACTTCGAATTCTCTAAAATTCAGACTCTGAAGTCTCTTAAATTCATACTCTGAATTCTATGAAGTTCATACTCCGAATTCTATGAAGTTCAGACTCCGAATTCTATGAAATTTAGACTCCAAATTATCTAAAATTCAGACTATAAATTCTGTAAAATTCAGACTCTGAATTACTTAGAAATAATACTCTAAATTCTTTAGAATTTAGACTCTAGATTCTTCAGAATTCAAACTATGAATTCCTTAAAATTCATACTCTGAATTCAATGGAATTCAGACTCCGAAATCTATAGAATTCAGGTTCTGAATTCCTTGAAAAACATAATCCGAATATCCATGAGATATAGTATCCAGATATTTATTTAGATAGACTCCAAACTTTATTTTACCTTAGACTCTGAAAATTAGATTTGGTTAAGTAACCTTATTTTGATTACACTTTTTATAATGATTAAATGATGTCTTACATTTTGTTTCTAACTAACTATTGTTTGAGTGAAAAGTGTACATGCCCCTATGAGATTCAACAAAAAATATGACTGTTTGAGGAGGGATCCAACAGTCAGAGAAGTTCTTATAAATAGGATCTCATTTAAACAAGATCATAATACTGAGACAGAGAATGGTCTGCTGATCACTCTAGAGATTACATGTTGTTGAAGTGATTTATAGAGAGAGATACTCACATGCCTTCTGCGTAATTAAAATCTTTTTCATCATTCTTTGTGTAACTCTGATTGTTGTTGTGATCAATTGAGGACTTCCGGGGATAGGAATATAGGGTTCCAACTACCTTAATGTTTGAGGACTTCTAGGGATAGGAAGATAGAGATGTCTACTATCTTAAATCTAAAAGACTTCCGTGGATAGAAAGATAGAGGTGATGACTACCTTAATGTTTGAGGGCTTGTGGATATAACAAGATAGATTTTTATATTCCTATTGAGGGCTTACCCTAGTGTGGGTAAGACAAGATTTCTTGAAAGTATAAATCTTGGTACTGTTATCCAAGGTTGTTGGATAACCCTCTTTTTGGGTTAAAATATTTCATACTTGTTACTTGTTTTTGTTTCATGTTTATTTCCATTGTATTTTGATAAAGGAAGAATGTATAATATTTTTATAATTTCTTGTACTTTTGTATACTTTGATAAGTGAGTTTCTATACGCTTTAAGGTAGAATATTCTCCTTGTAAACTTTCCTTAAGTTTCATTTTTGGAATCATATTTCAAGAACCTAACAAGTTTGTAGAAGTAAAAGAGGTCTTGTGAATTTACCTTTTTTAACTTTGTTAAACAGAGTTTTCCTTAAGGTTAAAAACAAAAGTTCTTTAACATACAATTCACCCCCCTCTTGTATTTGAGAATCTATATCATTATTTCGATTCTACAATTGGTATTATAGGAGGTATCTAAAATACATATATTCACATATAAGTTTTCTTTCTCAAGTTTTCATTGTTCTAAATATTTTCCTTGCTTTGGAATTTTTATCCTTGTTTACAACCTTTTACTATTAATAAGTTTTTGTGGAAATATATTTTCTTAGAATGGCAGGAATGGATGTTGGTTTGATTGACATTCTAAATCCTACTATACCACCTATATTTTATGGGAATTATTATGAATATTTTAGAGACCATATGAAGACTTTTTTTATTAATACTAGAGTGGACAATTTTGTTATGATTGCTAGAGATTACAAGATTCCTAATAAGGAAGTCAGAAACTTCACTAAACAAGAAAAGTTATAATATCAACTAAACTACAAGGTATGCAATATTTTGTTTTGTTCCATGACCAGGAAAATATATATAGTTAGATTTATTCTTGTGAAGATGTTTACTATATCTAGAAGAAATTAGAGGTTACTCATTTTGGTACATCCAAAGTTATAGAAACTAGAAGAGGTATGCTTAGAAAATAATATCATGGATTTCTATTTCCTTATGAAGAGCCATTATGCAAGGTGAAATAAAGGTTTATGACAATTGTTAACATCCTATAATCTATGGGTGAGAAAGGTTTAGATGATGAAGCTCTTGTGGATAATATTATAGATATCATGCCTAATGAGTGGGAATCTAATAGAACAACTATTGATAAGAATAGTAAAGTATCTCAAATTACTCTTGATGAGCTTTTTGGAACTCTTATTCAACATTAGATAAGAATGAAAAGTTATGTTGATATGAATAAGAATAAAAATGGTAATTGAAGTGTAGCCTTTACTACTACTAAATCCAAGACTCCAAAATGGGTTACTAGATCTTAGTCTAAGAAAGTTACTATTTTATCTAAATTTAGTGAAAGTGAACATGATGATAATTAACTAGCTAATCATTCACAAAGGATGAACAATATAGTTGGAAAAAGAGACTTTCATTATATATATATGAAGAAAGAAAGAAAAGACAAGAAATACTCAGAAGTCACTTGTTATGAATGAAAAAGAGCAGTGCATATCAGGCCAGATTGTCCTATGATTAAGAAAAAGGATAAAAAGGAAAATAATTCTGAAAGGAATGAAAATAAGTATTAAAAGTCTAAATCTAATAATGTTTTTAAAGATAATGACACCTGGAGTGCCAGTGGTGGAGACTCTTCTGATGAATCCTCAGTGTACGAATCTTCTGGTTAGAAGAATCTTGGTTTACTAGCTATACTACCCATTGAAAATCATTGTCTAATGGCCTTGGTACACAATGAATAATCTACCACTAAAGTATACTCTAATGAAAATTATACTGATGATAAATACTATAAGTCTTTAGATGAGAAATCTTCTTCTAATGAAGATAATATATTACCTACTTATAAAGAAATGTATAGGTTTGTTAAACTTCTTGAGAATGAAAATTATAAACTCATGAAAAGGATTGAAAATGAAAATTTGAGAATTTATATTATTACTAAAGAAGTATCATATCTTTCTAAAGATATTGATAAGAAAATTTATGATTTTAAAAGTATTTTAAAAAACATAGAGGAAGTTAATTTTGAGAAGGATAAAATTCCTAAGGATATTGAAAATATAAATTATAAGAAAAATATTTTAGAAACTAACTATAGTTCTAAAATTAATGTTTTTGAGGATAAAAACATGGTTATTAAACTAAAGTCATAAATATTTTCCTTCATGAAGTGTTTTTCAAACTTTACCTCTAGTGAGGAAAACTTTGATAAGAAGTATTCCCAAATTTGACCTCTAAGGAATAGTTTTGGATTTGGTTATACTCATTCTATGCCAGTTTTTAGTAATATCTATTTTGATCCTCAAAGTTCTCCATTCGATACTAAATTTCAGTATGGTGGACATAGGGAAAAAATTTCTTTAAATAAAAATCAGTCTTTAGGTTTTTATAAAGAATATTTTTCTAAGAAAATGTGGATTCCTAAAATCTTGCTTTTTGAAATTTCTGGATCCAAGAAAATATGGATTCCAAAAGTCTAATACTCTTATTTTTAGGAAATTAAAGATAGTACCAACAAAAACACATGGTACATGGATATTGGATGTTCCCAGCATATGACTGGTAACAACAACTTCTTTGAAAAAATTATCAAGACAAAAGGAGGAAAAGTAACTTTTAGAGATAATGATCAGGGAGAAATTATTGGTATAGGTAACATTATTCTTTTTTTTAAAAACCTTGATTTAAAATGTTTTATTTGTTAAGGGTCTTAAGCACAATGTCATTAGCATAAGTCAATTATGAGATGAAGGATACCTTGTGAATTTTAGGAATGATAAATTCTTAGTACACAATTCCAAAAAATAGTTTATTAATTCTTCCCACAGGAAAGAGAATGTATACACACTAAACTTATAAGACCTTAAGAGCCAAGATGTTCCTTGTCTTAGTGCAATGGAAGATCAATCTTGATTATGGCATTAAAGGTTTGGACATTGTAACCTTAGGTTCCTATGTAAACTCTCTAAGAAAAGACTTGTTGAGGATCTAATAGAGCTTAGATTTGATTCTTCAAAAGTTTTTGATCCTTCTAAATATGTAAAGAAACATAAATCAAGTTTTAAATCAATCAGTGAAGTCTCAACTATTGATACATTACAGTTAGTTCATATGGATCTTTTTGATCCAACACAAACTGGAAGACTTAGAGAAACATATTATGTATTTATCTTAGTTGATGATTACACTAGATTCACATGGGTCTATTTCCTAGAAAATAAATATGAAGCTTTTTCTTATTTTAATATTTTTAGATCCCAGGTTAAAAATGAGAAAAACCTTCCATTCATAACTATTCATAATGATCATGGAGGATAATTTCAAAATTCTAATTTTGAAACTTTTTGTAGTAAAAATGGCATTACTCATAACTTCTCATCACCAAGAACTCCTCAATAAAATGGTTTTGTTGAAAGAAGAAATTTAATTCTTCAAGAGATATTTAAAACTATGTTAATTGAATATTCTATAGCTAAACATTTTTGGGCTGAAGTTGTTAGTACTACTTGTTATACTATAAATCGAGTTTTCTTGAAAACCTTTTCTTAACAAAACCCCTTACGAATTGTGGAATGGTAGAAAACCTAGACTTTACTACTTCAAAGTATTTGGTTTTAGAGTATTAATTTTGAATACTAAAGATAATTTACATAAATTCGCACTCAAATCTGATGAAGGAATTTTCCTAGGATACTCCACAACTTATAAGGCTTATAGATTTTTTAATTAAAATACTTTTACTGTTGAAGAAACAGTACATGGTAAATTTGATGAAACTGATCCTTTTGTTTTTAACCAACCTCAACCTATATCTTTGGATGTGTTTTCTAAAACCGATTTTCAACCCTTGATAGAAGATCCTTCTGAAAAGGAAAATGTTCAAGAAAATTTTTCTGAAGCATTTACCCTAGAGGATTTCATATCATATGTTGATGAACAGGTTTTACAAAACCAAAATCAGTTGTTTCTTAAGAATAATCCCAGTGATAGTATCATTGGATATGTAAATGATCCTGTAAGGACTAGAATTTAATTAAGAAATGAAGTAGAACATCTAGCATTCCTTTCCTAATTAGAACAAAAAACATTGATGAAGCTTTAGGTGATGATTCTTAGATAAAATCCATACAATATGAACTAAATGAATTCAAAAGGAATAAAGTCTGGACCTAGGTTAAAAGACCTAAGGAAACTTCTATAATTGGAGTAAAATGGGTCTTCAGAAATAAGTGTGATGAAAATGGAATCATTGTAAGAAATAAGTCTAGATTAGTTGGTAAAGAATATAATCAACTAGAAGGAATAAACTAAGAATAAACCTATGCTCCAGTTTCTAGACTTGAGTCTATCTATATTCTACTTGCCTTTGCAGAATTCTCCAACTTTAAACTTTTTAAAATGGATGTTGAATGTGATTTACTTAATGGATATGTTCAAGAGAAAGTTTTTGTTGAACAACCTCCTAGTTTTTAAAACACAAAACATCCTGAATATGTTTTCAATCTTTTCAAAGATTTATATGGTCTTAAACAATCCCCAAAATCTTGGTATGATAGACTTACATGATTTTTATTACAAAACAATTATGTTAATAGAAATTTTGATCCAACCCTTTTTATAAATAAATATAAGAAAAATGTTTTGATTATTCAAATTTATGTTGATGACATTATATATGGTGAAACTCAGCAATCTATAACCGATTCATTTGAAAATATAATGAAATCTATGTTTGAAATGAGAATGATGGGTGAGTTAAAAATTTTCTTAGGTTTTCAAATTTCTCAAAAACCAGAAGGAACTTATATAACTCAACATAAGTATATTAAGGATCTTATTAAAAATTATGGATATGACAATACTAAGATTATATGTACTCCCATTGGTACCTCAAATTCTCTTGATCTTGATGAAGCTGGGAAATTAGTAGATAAAACATCATTTAGAGGTATGATAGGAATTTTACTATACTTGACAGCTAGTCGTCTAAACTAAATGTTTTCAGTATGCTTATGTAAAATATATCAATCCAATCCTACGGAATCTCATTTAAAGGCAGTAAAAAGAATTTTTCACTATTTAAAGGGAACCATGGATTTATGACTCTTTTATACTTCTGGAAATGGTTTTGTTTTAAATTTTTTTCAGATGATGATTTTGGTGGATGTAGAATGGAGAGAAAAAGTACATCTAAAACTTTTCATTTTTTAGAAGATTCATTAGTTTCTTGGTCACGAAAAAAGCAACACTCAGAAACACTTTCCGCTACTGAAGCTGAATATATAGCAGTTGGAATTTGTTGTGCCCAAGTGTTGTGGATGCAACCCACACTCACAGACTATGGTATGAGTTTTACCAAAACACAAATATTGTGTGATAATAATAGTACCATTGCCTTGAGTAAAAATTAAACACATCACTCTCGAGAAAAAAACACTGATATTAGGCACCACTTTCTTAGGGATCATACATAAAAAGGAGAAATCATTCTTCAATTTATCGGAATGCAAGATCAAATTGAAAATATTTTCACAAAACCATTACCCTCTAATAGATTTGAATTCATTAAAAAGAAGTTATGAATGATAACCATAAGGTAATCTCCAGTATTAACTTCTTGTTAAAACCTATCTCTTTATAGTAAGAAAATCCATTTCGTAGGGGGAGTACATTTTCTTGTTAGTTATTTTTTTGTAATTGAAATTTTTGTAATCAAAATTTTTGTAATCAAATTTTTGAAATCAAAATTTTCTTAATCAAATTTTTTTGTAATCATAATTTTTAATAGTCAAATTTTTTGTATTCAAATTTTTTTAATCAAAATTTTCATAATCAAAATTTTTCATAATCAACAATTTTTTTAATCAAAATTTATTTTATGAAAATTTTCGTAATCAAATTTTTCGAAATAAAAATTTTATTAATCTTTTTTTAATACTTAAGAAAATTTATGGAATCTAATGTTTCTCAAGAATAATTTTCCTCATTACGGAAAATTTTCCTAGAAATCCAGAAGGTATGATTCCTTTCTTAAATTTTCGTATTCATTTTTTTTCTTGTTGTTATTTTCATCTTGTTTAAGAATTTTTTTGGATTCATTTTTCCTTCAATCTGAATTTTTGTATTAAAAACCTTAAAAGATTAGAATCTACAAAATTCATTTTTCAACTATAATGTCAATCGTCAAATCTGATTAAGATTATTTCAACCATTTGATCAATCATGGAAGATGAAACGTAACCTCAAACACCTATATAAGGACTCATGATGGTTGTCCCACATTGGTTTTCAAATCCATGGAATTCTAAAGTTCTCCTCCTCTACTTAAGGTCATTCTGAATCTTTAATTTTTCCTTAATTCTGAATGTCTGTACAAGATTCTACTCAGAATGAAATGTTGTTAGTAAAGTAAATCTCTGAAAGAAAGATATATAGAGAAATTTTAGTCGATGAAAAATTCTTCCCTAAGAATGTTTCTAATATCTCAAAAAATATCAATTTGAATGGATGGGATATATTTTGTGTATCCAAACTAAAGGCGCAGGATCCAGTTTATTTGGATTTGTTGATATAACTCTATGAATCTGTGAGTTTATTCAATGAAGGGGGAGAGACGTATTTTTATCTTAGAGCTATGGAAAAACATACTCTCTTTCTTAATGTAAGGATGAAAGATTAATTGGAATTCCGTATGAGGGTGAAGCATAATTTTTCACCCACAAGTTACAAGATGTTTCAGACTCATTTGATAAGGAAAATAATTTAGAGTTCCTTGTTCTATCAGAAGTGAAGACTCTGAAGATTATCCATATCTCAACAAATCTTCAGATTATTGAGTTATGGGTTCAGGGATTCTCATTACGAGAAGAGGTGATAAAGATACCTTTAAGAAGAGTGATATTTAAGTTTTATACTTTTTTGGTGAATCTCAGAAAGATAAATTTGGCGAAGTATGTTTTGTTGACAATCATAAATATCAAGAATGGGACTCTGAAGTTTCAAATAATCATGTATCTAGATATTCTCTCCAAGATTATATTCCATTGTCTAGAATCGTTCAAATCCCTTATAGTTATAAGACAAGGAATTTCAAAGTAATGTTGTTGAGTGATGATACTCTAAGTAGAATGAAGGTTGGTTTCTCTAGTAAATCAGAAGAATTATATGATTTGTTTGAATTATAAATCAAATCTCTATCGAAGAAATCGGAAGTGTCTAAAACTTTAAAGAAGGGTGGAAAGAAGATTATGGTAAAGGAACCCGAAGAGAAACAAAGAACTCTTGCTGTTCAGGAAACTCAATTCGCACTTCCAAAACCAAAGAAGCAAGAGACTTATCCGGATGAATTGGTTTCTAAGTAGAGAGAAGACAAGAAGAATAAGAAATAAGGAGAGCTTAGTTTTGGCTTAGACCGTACTAAGGAAAAATCTTTATAGATAAAGGCTGCTGAGGATCTTGAGAATTAAGAGAAAGAAAAGAAGCAGAAGAAGAAGATGTCAGAGGCTAAGATTGTTCAATCTCTTCTCAAAGCTGCTGAGAAAGTTTCTAAACAACACCAGGTACCAGAATCATATTTGTAAGAATAACTTCCAGTGACTTCGGGAAAGAAGATGGTAATTCTAGAACTTTAAGAAGAAGAAGAAATAGTTCATGAAGAAGAAGTCAATGAAGAAGAAGAAGAAGAAGGTAGTGGTGATACTAATGATAAAATAAAGAAAAAGGAGGAATATCATGAGAAGGATATTCCTTCTGAGAAACTGTTAATATGAAATTATAAAGTAGAATCATCAAAACTTGAGACCCCAGGAAAAGAAGAAAAGGGTCATGAAGAAGTGAATAAACCATCTGAAGAAGAGATTATTAATCATGATTTTATTTAACCAGAGGATCTTGTGGCAGGTTCCGAGAAAGTAAATCTTGAGGAAGACAAAATATTTTAATTGTCAGATAGTGAGCATGAATTTCAAAAAGTATCAGAATTCACTCCAAATGCTGATAAGGGAAAACAGGTGTTAATTGATACACTTAAGAAATCTGTAGTGAGAAAGATAGTTTTTGGTGGTTTTTCGAAAAGGAAAGCTGAAGAGGTAGAAAAAGAATCATCACCAACAAAATAGTCTGTTTCATAATCCTCCTCTCCTGGACATAATTTTGTAGCTCAGTCTTCAAAAAAATTGGTTGATATTATTCCCGTATTCCAGAGTATAAACTCAAGGTTTCAGATGCATCAGTATTCATTCAATCAGAAATCAGATTCAGTTACCATGCTTATGGATAAAATTTTCAAGCCTGAGGCCTATTTCAAATCTTTTTTCATTGGATATGAAGATCACAAAAGATCACGCAAGTAAATTATAAAGTGGTCAAGGAAAACAATCGAAGAGATAGAATACTTGATGATTTTTAGGAAAGTGTGAAGGATTATTTTAACACCGAATATGGAAATTTCAATGATCTCACTAAAAGTTTTGAAAAAAAGATAAGTCTCAAACAAAACACTCAGAAGAACGGAGTCAAAGATCCGAATGGAAAGCTAAATTCGATTTCTTTGAATTGGAAAAGGGAAAGAGATATCAGAATAGAGTTTGAAGGAAAACTCAATAATAAATAAGTACTTCTGAAAGATTAAGCATAAATTATTAAGGCTCGAGAATAAAAGATCAAAGCTTTGGACAAGAAAAGTGAAGATCAGGATCAGCTGCTGAAGCATGTTGAATAATATCACAAGGAGCTTAAGAAGCTGAAAAAAATTGTGAAGAAGATAATGTCAAAGGAGAAATAAGGATAATTTTTCCCAATCCTATCTTTTGTTGTATTGTTTCTTCTTTTTACAAATCCTTTCAATCATAATGAAGTTTTTTGGTTTCTCTTCATATATTTTTTTTGTTTAGTACTAATATTTCAGGTACCGATTTTTTGTTTTCCATTCCCTTTATTCCTTTTAAAAAATCACAAAGGGGTGGGGGGAAGGAATGATAAAGGAAATACTAAGTAAAGAATTTAATTCACTATGTAAGGGGGAGTCTATCTAAAGGGGAGTTTCATCAAAGAATATTTTCTTTTTCAGGAAAATAAAAATCTATTTATGGAAGTCAAGAATAAGATCCCTAGGGATTTAAAAACCTAGGGGGGTGGGTTAGTCATATTCACCAGGATTCATAAGTAAAGGGAGATAAGTTTTTATTTTCATGTACAAAAAGAAAAACTATAAGTCCTTATATTCCTTTTATAAAATATTTTTTTCTTTCCAAAATGGGGAGACTGTTGAATCAATAAGTTTTCCTTATGAATTTTCCATTCCTCTACATTTTTAAAATCACAAACACTTTATCTTAAGGAAAATCATTTTTCCTAAGAATTATCTTAATATGGAAAATTTTCCTTCATCAAGGAAATTTTATCCTTACCTATGTTTTCATTATTCATTTTATAGTTTCTCTAAATCTAACTCATTTTATTACAAATTCTAAAATTTTGTTTCACATCTAAAACCTCGGAATCCTATAAATCCTTGGTTATAAATTATTTTGTTTTCAAGATCTGAATTCCTCAGAATTCAGACTCTGAAATCTTTAGTATTCAGACTCAGAATTATTTTAAATTTAGACTCTGAATTCTCTGAAATTCACACTCTGAATTCTCTGAAATTTTGTCACCGAATTCTCTGAAATTTAGACTCCAAACTCTTCGAAATTTAGACTCCCAATTCTCCTAAATTTAGACTCTGAATTATATGAAATTAAGAATCCAAATTATTTAGAATTTAGACACCGATGTTTTCATTATTCGTACTCAGAATTATTTATAATTAAGACATCTAATTCCTCAGAATTCAAACTCCAAATTCCCCATAATTTAGACTCCAAATTCACTATAATTTAGACTCCTAAATCTATAGAATTCATGTTCCAAATTCCATGAAAAATAGAATATGAATATCCATGAGATATAGTCTCCAAATTTTTATTTGGTTAGAATCTAAACTTTATTTGTCCATCGACACTGAAAACTAGATTTGGTTAAGCAACCTTATTTTTCGTACACTTTTTATAGTGATGAAATGATGTCTTACATTCTTTTTCTAAGTAACCAGTGTTTGAGTGACACGTGTATAGGTCCCTCTGAGATTCAAGGAAAAATATGATCATTGGAGGAGGGAGCCGACCGTTGGAGAAGTGCCTATAAATAGGAGCTCATTTGAATGAGATTATAAGACTGAGACAGAGAATTATCTGCTGATCACTCTAGAGATTACATGTTGTTGAAGTGATTTCTAAAAAGTCACACAAATGACTTGTGAAAACTGAACATCTTGTTCTGCTTGGTTTGTACGACTCTGATTGTTGTTGTGATCAATCAAGGATTTCTAGGTATATGAATACAGAGGTGCCGAATACCTTAATGTTTGAGGACTTTTGGGAATAAGAAGATAAAGGTTCCGAATACCTTAAAGTTCTAGGACTTCTGTGGTTAGAAAGACAGAGGTGCTGAATACCTTAAAGTTCGAGGGCTTTTGGGGATTAAAAGACAGATTCCAACATTTCTATTGAGGGCTTACCCAAGTATGGGTAAGACAAACTTTCTTAAAAGTATAAATCAAGGGACCTTTATCTAAGGTTGTTGGATACCCTTCACTTTGGATTAAAATATTTCATACTTGTTACTTTTTTTTTGTTTCAAGTTTATTTTTTTGTATTTTGATAAAGGAAGAAATTATAATCTTCTTATACCTTCTTGTACTTTTGTATACTCTGATAAATGAGATTCTATACGCTTTAAGGTATAATGTTTTCCTTGTAATCGTTCCTTAAGTTTAATTTCTCGAATCATATTTCCAGAACCTATGAAGTTTTTAGAACTAAAATAGGTCTTGTGAAGTTACCTCGTTTAACTTTGATAAACATAGTTTTCCTTAAGGTTAAAAACGGATGTTTTGAAACATAAAATTCACCCCCCTTGTATTTTATCATCTACATCATTATTTTGATCCTACACTAATTTCAAAATATATAAATTATTTTCAATAATGAAGATGGTAAATTTGAGGTTGAGGAATTTATTTGGAATTCATATTCCAAAGAAGAAGAAGAAGAATAGTGGTTAAATATGAATAGAAAACAATGGAGTCTGGAAGGTTTTGAAGTCCTAATGTGTCCATGTATGGGTTTGGAGTTTTAAAAATTAATCCATGCACTTAATACTAAATTTCTCACTAGGTTTTTTCACCAAGTATTTTTATAGGGCTTAATTAAAAAAAATTATAACCCTAAATAAAGCTAAGGACAGCTTGACCCCAGCACATGTGGAACCTGAGGGTCAACCATGCTGAGGAAACTGTCCCTAGCCAGCCTAAAGGTGGAATGGGTTGGGAATAGAATGCCTGCATGCAAGGACGAGTGTAAGAATGTAGGAGAGAATAGGGCAAGGACCATGCATAGATTGGGCCAAGGCCTCATGAATGATTGGGCACAGAGCACACCCACAAAATTAGTACGGGGAGGTACCAGAGAGGGGGAGAGAGTAATCTGAGTTGAGTTCAGAGTATCTTTTCTTATAAAGCAGAGGGATTCTGCATCTCCATTTTGATGTGGGATGGTGTTTTGAATGATCTCAGTAGTCCATCTGATCCGGCACCATGATCACCATACAATCACATGTGGAATCTATCTTTAGAATCTAACATGATTTTGGTCGTTCATCACATCTCACATCTCACCTTTTTGAACAAAGGTCGTTAGATACTCTCGAAGTCGTTCCACCATCGTCTTCTTCCTCCCAACGCTCAACGCTACCACTGTCACTCACCAAAGATGGTGGCCGATAACCATGAACGATTTATGGCCATCAAAGGAGAGTCTAAGGATTGAACTGATACCATGCATGCAATCTATATCTTTTATGCATGAAGATATTTCAAAGAATAAGTCTCTACAAAAGGAAAAAAAAGTTTCCAAGGCTACATGGATGATCCGAGCTTGAATTTGAAATATGATTTCATGCAATTTTGAATGCATGCATGTGAAGAGTTTTCTACACAAATAAAAGGAAATATCCCAGATTTGTTGTCATATATTTTACCCATGGTTTAATTATTTTAAAGCCAAATATCTCGGGTATTCAAAGCCTTGATCTTATAGAATATATTACGGGATTTGAACATGGTGAAAGGATTCAATTACTTCATATAAAAGGATCCTCACCAAGTGGAGGAAGTGGCACTGTCATCCGCTGCCTGAGACCTCTTGTTAAAAAAAATATCCTCTCAATTTCTATTTCACGAAGGTCAAGTAGAGTCCCACATGACTTAAACATGTTCTTAGCACTCTCAAAGTGGCCTTTCGAATAAGGGATTACAATGCACCATCCTGGTTGTGTGAAGAAGACCCATAGACATGTAATAGGTACGTAAACACCCTCTCCATGCTTCATGAAAGAAAAATTACCATGTAAAAAACCTTACATGAAGATACTATAGAAGTAGAAGAACCGTGAACCATTTGGTTTCATGAGGAGTGGGAGATCTGAACACCCTGTGTGAAGGAGAATAATACATCAGATGGTTTAACCAAACCCTCAGCATGCTTTATGAATAATTCCCACAAGGACCATGGATTGAGTGATCCAGTTTTCAAGTTAATAAGGCATGCACTATTTTAAGGGGTTTTGTTTTTAGTAAAGAAGCAGAAGCATAAAAAAAGGAGCTTATGTGATATATACATGATTCACATGCCCTCATATGCATGACTTAAAGACACCTGAACCAAGTGAAATGAAAAGAAGAGGAAATGAATAAAATAATAGGCAGTGTGTGTAAAAATGGATTCACCCATTCAGGTTTGATTTTATGAAAATAATTGAAGGAGAAGAGGGAGATTTTGTGTGTGTTAAGAAACACAAAGTGTACAGTCGTTTGAACGAATTGGAAATTCATGGTTCTATACACACTTATTGAACCATTTAACACCCGAATGTGTGTTGTGTAAAGAGACAAAGATGAGGAAAACTTTGCATGAATGCTTTCATGGATATGTAAAAATGTGAACCACTTGAGATACCTGAAACAATATTGATTCATTTGATGTAACAAGGTTTTATTTCAATAAATGATTAATTGGTTAATGAGCAAGATCATTCTTTCATTACATTGAGGGTTCAGTGCAATTCAATTAAAAAAACATTAACTTCACCAAGAAGAAGAGGTGATAATTGATACTACAGTCACTATTGATATTATGTATCAAAGAATAATAAGATTTATAGTTTTCCTAACTGAAGAATGATTATTATTCATGGAAGTTTAACTGTGATGATGTTATGTTGAGATAATCTTCATTGATCTGATGATCACAAATGGATTTTGTGATTTTAACAAGAATAATAAGAGGTTTTAGTATATTTAGTTTTTCACTGAAGAAAAAGGATAAGAATATTTTTCAATAATCAAGGTTGCTATTGGGAATGTAGTAAGAAGGGTTACATGCATACTACTAGGAAAGTAACAAGTGAAGAGTGGAAGATCACGCAAGACTGTGACTTCAGACAGGTGGTGTACTTTCTTAGTGTTACAATCCATTTTAAATAGGGAGAATACTGTCTTGGGAGGTAGTATAGATAACCATAAAGGAGCTACAAGTTTTAATAGGTCATCACCAGTTTATGGAATAAAATTGTTTCATTCCACCCTCCAAAGTGTAGGGACTCACACTGGATTAAGGATTTTTTTTCTAATCCAACCTATTGTAACCTGTTACTATATTATAGAGGAGAATGTTTTTACTAGTCATACCCATTCATGGTAAGGATGTGGATTCCCTTATCGAGTGGTGAACCTTGTAAAAATATCATGTGCATATTTTTACTACTTTCATATTATGGCATGAGATAGGGAAAGAGAATAAGAGAATCAATATTCTAACCGTTTAATAGGTACATGGATAAAAAGTGATAAATTGGTTTAGAAGTTCCCCAAAACTGATTCACCCCCTCTTTGTGTTAGGAATATCCCAAATTGGTCCTCTTAATCTGTATGAGAGTGCAAGGTTAACCTCTGTTGGATTCTCTATAGTGAATCTATTCTCTTTTGAAGACTTGTGTTTATTTCCTGAGTCAACAATGAAGTGTAGTTTTGGTGAAAATTCAGTTACCTCAAAGTAGAAGTCTATAACTTTAAAGACCATGATGGATAGAAAAAATAGAGATAAGGTAAAGCTGAAGAATAAGTCCCTATTCTCTAAAGAATAAGAAACACTTATTTCTCCATACTTTTCTGACAATGAAGACATATCATACATGGAAAGTAATGAGTAGGTGGATGAAGTTTCCACAAAGAATATGGATAATTGTCCTTCCACAAATGAAAATGAGGTATGTGTTAGTACATTTTAAAATTTTTATCATGATATAAATACTAGCACAAGTGGTTATGATCAATCTACAAATTTTCAAGAATTGTCAGTTGAATCATTAAGAACTATTATGCATGGAATTCTTGAAGAAAGTGCATCCTTTTTTTGTGGAGTATTTAAATGCATGCAAGAAGATAACACCCAACTGGAAGAAGAAACTAATGTTCTTAGAGAAAGGCTTGCAAGAAAAAAAATGAATGTTTAATGCTCTCCTGATAAATTGGAACCATTGTAAAAAAAAATAAGGAATTTGAAATAATTTCCTCAAAATTACCCAAAGAAGATAAAGAGAAAGATGGATTCAACAAGACTATGGAAGAAAAGATCCATTAACTTGATAATAAGTTAAAGAAGATAAATGATTTCAAGGGTTTATATCTGGAAGAAACATCCAACAAGATCAAGGAATTTGAATCTTTGTTACAAAAAACATTTAAGATGCATGAAGATGAAATTTAAATAATGAATAAGTATTGTGAAGAGAATATTATTATGATTCAAAATCATAAATTCATCCTCAATATAAAATGTCTAGAATTGGACTCTCAGTTGTCCAATCGTGAGAAAACTCATATTGACACATCACAAAATAATGATACAGTTGCTACTAGAACTCAATTCTCACTGGAGGATTCTAAGGTATAAATACCTCCAACAATTGATAAGAAGATCATGACTTCATTCAATGATCTATCACAAGTAGCTGAGAAAGATAAGGCAATATCTATACCATCTCTTACTCGTGCTTCTAAATATGTTTCTACAAGTAGTGTAGGTTATAAGAAAAATTATAAACAATTATGGATGAAGAAAGGTGATAAGATACCTACCACCTTGGCTAGGGTAGATAGGATGAAGAATTTGGAAGATGGTTCCCCCAGAAAGAGCATAATGCATCTTTAAGAAGACCCAACATCCTTATACAGAAGATATCAAGAAATCAAGATTTGTGGGTCAATGTTGGTGTTGGAACTGATTTGGGAACTATGCATTAAATTTTTTGTACAATAAAAATGAAAAATCCCAAATGAATCATATCTCAAGGTGGAGAAATCCCAAGAAAAATAAGAAACATCCACAGGTCCAGAAGCGTCTGTATATTGAAAAAATATTTGGAATGAATGATAAAATCTATTATGTATGCAGTGGAAGTGGTCACAAATATGGTTCATGATTATCTAAACATGTATCCAAAGTCGATAAGAAAAGGATATCCCAAAATATGGCTAAGAAATAAGAATAATCCTTGGGAAGTAATCTGAAGAATGTTTTAAAAAAATTATCCCAATAAGATTAAAAGAAGGAAAGGTGGGAATAAATTTGGTTCTAAATCCAAGAAGTTGAAGGGTGGTGCATCCAAAAGAACTACCAAGATGTATTACACTCAGAATAATCCATGTGGAAAATCCAAACTTGTTACTACAGTTCCTAAGGATATATTATTTATCTAGCCTAAATATTTGGAAATAATGAGAAAGATGGAAGATGCACATGCTAAGGTTAGTGAAAAAGGAAATGAAAAGATTTCACATGATGAAGAAAAACTGAATAAGAGGTTTCAAAAATAGAAACTCTTGAGTTAAATATCGATGTGTGAGGTGAAACAAGGCAGGTCACACTATTAGAAATTACATTGCATTTATTCGAGCTCAAGAATAATTCCTTAAGAATATAAAAGTTGTACCAAGAGACACTAGTGCTTTAAAATATTTTAAAGAAATAAGGCTCACACACAATGAAATGTAAGAAGTAATAATATCCACACAAACACAATCAAAATTAAAAATCTTTTATGAAAGTGTGACGAATGGATAAAATGGACCATCTGGGTTGAGAAAACCTTCTCAACCATGCTGTTCACATTGATTAAGCAAGGAGGAACCACCTTATTCCCTTAAATATTTTTGTATTATATTTGTTATTATAATACATGTAATTTAAGGTGAAGTAAGTTCTTAGGGGGAGAACCTGAGAAATAGTGATTAGAAGTGTTTTCCCTTGAGGGGGAGAAAAATGAAGAAGTTGATAGAATCATTATTTCAATGGGTATCAAATCATCCTAAAAATCGATTGAAGATCATGTCATTAGAAATGGTATGTCTATATTAATCTATAATCACTGGTTACTCAAAATAAAGATCATCTTACAAAGGGAGAGTAACTATATTAATAAGTGACATAAGAATAGTGGAAGTACTCCAAGTTCACTTATCCTACCTACTGCACTTGAATGTTTTTTATCTATTTGTTTAAGTGGGTGAAGGAATTTCAGGTTTCTTATTTTTTAAAAATGATTTCATATCACATTAAATATATTCATTCTGGAATGAAAGTGGAAGGACCCTTGAAGAAAAATACTTGAGTTCTCATATCCTAAGGTATAATGATCAATGTTTAATGGATAACTTTTTTTGTCTAAATCAAATCCTCTTGTTTTTAAAACCAGACAATTTTTTCACTGGTCCTGAGTTTATAAATATATGTATCAAAGGTGATACATTGTTTACAAAAATAAAGATGGTAAATCTGAGGTTGAAGAAGTTCTTTGGAATTCAAGTTCCAATGAATAATAAGAAGAATGGTCATTTAAGATTAAGAGAAAAAGAGAGAGTGTGGAAGGGTTTGAATTCCTAAGGTGGCCATGCTTGGGTTTGGATTTCTAAGAATAATGTTGGCCATGCACTTAATATTGAATTACACACTTGGTTTTTTAAACATGTATTTTATGGGAATTACCTAAAAAAATTGTCCAAACCTCAAGAAATCTAAGGGGAGCTCAACCCCAACACATGTGGGACCAGAGGGTCAACCATGATGAGGGAATTGTCATTGGTCAACCTGAAGGTGGAATGGGTTGGTCATAGAATGCCCACATTCTAGGCTGATTTTAATCCCACAAGAGCACGTGGGGTGAGGTCCGTGCGTAGCTTCGTCAAAGGCCCTGCGAAGGAGTGGGCGCAGAGCGTTCCTGAAGAACCGTTATGGGGTAGTACCAGGAAGGGGGGAGTAATATGAGATGAGGTCGGAGTAGATTTACTTATAAAGTGGAGGGATTCCACCTCTCTATTTCGATGTGGGGTTTTGTTTTGAAAGATCTTTTCCATCCATCTCATCATGCTCCCTACTCGCCGTTCGATCACCTGTGGTGTATATCTTGAAAATCTGGTATAATCTTGGTTGTTCATCGCATCCTGCGAAGGCTGTCTGATTCTCCCTTAGTCATGCCCCCATCGTCTTCTTCCTCCCAGTGCTTAACTCTTCCACTGTCACTCACCAGAGATGATGTAAGATCACCAAGGATGATTTATGTCCATCAAAGGAGAGTCTCAGGATTGAACATAGACCATGCATGCAATATACATCTTTCATGAATACAGATATCTCAAAGAAGAATTCTTGTCCTAAGGAAAATGAAGTTTCCAAGGCCACGTGGGTGATCTGATCTTGAATTTGAATGGGGATTGGATGCAATTTTGAATGCATGCACATTAAGAGTCTATTGCGCAAATAAAAGGAAACATCCCAGCTTTCTCAACATATATTTTACCCATGGTTTAAATTTTTTGAATCCAAAGATCCCGGGCATTCAAAGACTTGATCTTGTGGAATATATTATAGGATTTGAATGTAGTGAAAATATTTTATTCTCATATATTAAAGGATCTTCACTGAGATGAGGAAGTGTTGTTGTCGTCTGCTACCCGAGGGATATCGTTTGAAAAAATATGGCCTCTATGTTTCTATTTCAGAAAGGGAAAGTAGAGTACCTCATGCCTTTAACAAGTGATTAACACTCTTGAAACAACCTTGAAAATAAGAGAGTACCATGCACCATCCTATTTGTATGAAGAAGACATATGGACACACAAAAGGTGTGTAAACACCCTTTTCGCACTTCACAAAAGAACATGTCCTGGATACAAACCCTTACATGAAGATATTGTGGAAGTAGAAGAACCGTAAACCATTATATTTCATGAGGAGTGGGAGATCTACACACCCTGTGCGAAGAAGAAGAACACACTGACTGGTTTAACCAGACCCTTGGTGTACTTCAGGAAGAAGAATCACAAGGCCCACAGATTGGGTGATCCTATTTATGAATTAAAAAAGAATACACTATTTATAGGGGTGTTGTTTTTTGTGAATAAGGGGAAGCATAAAGGAAAGAGTTTGTGTATTGTATACATGATTCACATGCACTCATGTTCATGACTTAAAGACACCCAAACCAAATGCAAATCAAGGAATAGAAAGAGAAGAGGTGAAGAGGTAGTGTGTGTCTGTGCAAATGGTTTCACCCATTCTATTTTGTTTGCAGCAAAAGAAGTGAAGGAGAAGAGGAGATTGTGTGTGTTAAGAAAAAAAGTGAATAGTGGTTTGAACCAAGAGATAGTTCATGATTCCATGCACACTTAATGAACCATTTCACACCCAAAAGTGTGTTTTATAAAGAGACAAATAGGATAAAAACATTTCATTCATTCATGCATGAATATGTGAAAAAGTGAACCACTTGAGTTACCCAAAATACTCTTTATTAATTTGATCTAATCGGGTTACATATCAAAAAATGATTAATTTGTTAATGAGAAATATCACTCTTTCATAACATTTAGGGTTCTATGTAATTTAGTTAAACAAACATCAACTAAACCAAGAATAAGAGGAGATAACAAATACTAAATTCACTATTGATATTTTGTATCAAGGAAGAAGAAGATTTAGAGTTTTTTCAACAGAATATTAACTACAATTAACGGTAGTTTAACAATGAGGATTCTAATATGAGTTGGTCTTCATTGATCTAATAATCACAAAGGGAGATTGTGATTCTAGAAAGAAGAAGAATAGGTTTCAGTGCAGTTGGTTTTCTACTAAAGAAGAATAAAAATAATATTGTGTAGCTATCAATGTTTCTTCTAGGAAATAAGTAATAATGGTTACTTGAATACTTCTAGGAATGTAACAAGTGAAGAGTGGAAGATTAAGTGGTACTATGACATTAGATATGACTCAACAGGTGGGGGACTTTCTTGGTGTTACAAGCCCTTTTAAATAGGGATAATAATATCTTGAGAGTCATTATAAAGAACCACCAAGGAGATGAAAGTTTGAATAGGTCATCACCAGTTTAGGGAAGTATAATTGTTTTATTCCCCCCTCCAATGTTTAGGCACTTACACTGGCTTAAGGATTGTTTTATAAGCCAACCCACTATAACTGATTACTAAATTATAGTAGAGGATTCATATACTAGTCATACCCATGCACGGTAAGGATGTAGATGCTATTATTGAGTGGTTAACCTTTTAAAAATATCATGTGAATATTTTTACTTATTTCATATTATTGCACGAAACAGGGAAAAGAGAATAATAGAATCAATATCCTAATAGTTTAAGAGGTACTAGAATAACAAGTGATAAATTGGTTTAAATGGTCCCTAACACTGATTCACCCCCACACTTAGTGTTAGAAAAATCCCAAATTGGTCCTCTCAAAAGGCGGAAAAATTTCCTCTTATAAAAATACATTTTTTATTTATAAAATTGGATTTATTCTTGTCTTATACCTATTAAATCTATTGTATGAGTATAAAAAATATTTACTGAATATATAATATATAAATTTTATTGAAAACATTCATCAAAAGTGGTTTGTTTAATTTATTTGGATAAAATTATGTTTGTACATAGAAAAATAGTTTTATTATAAAAGTAGTTTCTGTATTTTCAAATAATTATTACATTCATTTCTAACTAATTGATAACAAAAGGATTAATTTTATATACATGTGTAAATCATATTTTCATAATTTTTTTAATCTTATTTGTAAATTCCATTCCAACAGAAAGGTGATATCTATAATAATATTTTCATAATAATATTAATAGTATATTGTAGTTCAGAAAAACTCCACATTTCATGTAACACAAGCTATCAAAGGGACTCGGTATTGTGTGTAATAAAATCCAAACATAGTGTTTCATGTATATAAAGCTAATATAAGTGTTGTGTATAGTGGAAGATTGCACATGAGCCTTATCCCGGTTGGTAAGGACTCTGTAAGTGCATCCAAGTGACCAAGGATCAAATCCAGGCAGAGGAAAAATTTCTGGGGTGCTGTAGTAGGTACTGTAGTAGTACTATAGTAGGTACTGTAGGGGGAACTGTGCAGTACTATAGTGTGAACTATAGCAAGAACCGTTTGGCACGGTAGAATTCAGGAATATGCCCCCGTTTGGTCCTTCGGGCCACCGATTTGGTCCCTAAGTCCTATAAGGCCTTCTGGCCACCCAGGCCTTCGAGTCAGTAAGGCATTAGGGCTACCTCAAGGCCTTCGGGCCACCTTTAGTGTAGATACAAACCAGACAACCTACAAGGAACAAGCTATAAAAAGGAGGATGAGCAAGAATCTTTCACCAAAGCAGAAGCTAAATGGATTACAAGAATGGGAGGGTATGACACCTGCCATCGGGTCAAGCCTGTTCATGCATGAGAATGCCTAGCCAAATAGAAATGTGAAGGTGGAGAGCTGATTTCATGATGGAGATGCTGGGGAGGAGCAGTTCCAAGTAGTTAGTCTAGGTTGTATGTAATGTTTGAAACCTACGGGCAGTGAATTCCTATAAGGCCTATGAACCATGTAATACTTATGCCTACAAGCCTTGTAAGGGGTCCAACTCACCCCTTGAAAGGTGGATTATCAAAATCAATAAAAAAATGAAGGCCTTTGGGCCATTGGAGTGTATAGTGGAAGATTAACTTAGAGTTTCATATAACATAATCCAAACATAGTGATTTCATATAAAAAAAATATATTAAATGTTTTGTGAAATGAAAAATAATGAAAAAATTAAATTAATTCAAAAAAAATAACAAAATCTTGTGGTTTTACATTATACTTAATAAAAGTTTTGGAATGATAAATACATGATCAGGAAAAAACATATGGATCTACAAAGTTATTTCATTAATGTATTGGTCACTTGGCTGAGAAAGGGATGAAAATAGTAGATACTTAATACATATTGAAACTCAAAATCATGGAATATAGAACATGTAAAGATTGTATCCTTGGGATGTAGTAGAATGTGTCTTTCAGAATAGAAGGAAAGGCACCCAAAGATCAAAAGTAAGATATTGTTCTCATGGATATATGTATGACTAATCTGGTCTGTTCTCATTGTGTTTCACTATACTATGTTACCTTTATTAATTAAGAGACATAGAATATATGGGAATTATTTATTAAGAACAATTATAAAGTTTTTGAGAACATCATTTGATATAGTGGAATGGTGGAAAAGGAGACTGGTTGTAAACTAAAAATCATATGGTCTAATAATGGTGTGTGATAAGGAAGTAAATAATTTTGTAGGTTCTACTAGAAGAAACCCATATGATTTTCAGAATAAAAGGTTGATGACATGGATAAGTTTAAATTTACATCATCTTTTAGAATCTTATTAGAAGTTATGGTTTGTATGAGGTCATACATTGCATATGTGGTGGGAGTAGTTAGCAAGTTAATGGATAATCTTTAAAGAGAACACTGAAAAATGGTAAATTGTATTATCTAATTTCTCAATGTTTCTAAAGGTTTGTAACTTTATTTTGAAATGGATGAACCATTATAGGGGTTTATTGATTCTCACATTAGAGAACATGTGGACACTTAAAGGAGAACCATTGTCTATGTGCTCACTTATAGAGGAATAATTGTGAGTTTGATGTTGAAAATTCAACATATAGTTACACTTTATATGATAAAGGTAGATTATATTTTCCTTAAAGGATCTATGAAGGATTTTATTTAGCTGAAGGTATTGTTGAAGGATCTTATAAAAAGGTTAGTGGTGAGAAAATTATTCTATGATTATCATAGTGTGATTATCTTAGCCAATAATTTTACATTTTAGTATAGGAAAAATCATATTCAGTTGAAGTATCAATTCATCTAAAAGTTACCGGAGGAGAAATTTATGGATATATGAATGGTTAATGATGTTAAAAATATGGGGAATATGTTAATTAAGGTTGTGTTCAATGAAATTTTAGGGTGTTGTTATTCCTCAGTGGGTTAAGGATATCTAGAATCATATTGGGAATATGATGAAACTACAAAGAGATATTGATAATCAAAAGGGTTTTTGGATTATAATGGAGGACATAATAGTATATCCTAAAAATTATCCTTAAGTGGGAGTTTTTTAGGTTTATTCTTGTGGTAAATTTTTTTTACACTAAGTAAAAGTAACTTCTAAAAGGATTGATTCTGTGAGATGGGAATGGAACTGGATATAGGTGCTTGTATGACAGTGAGAATTATGAAAGCCTAAAAGTAGTGAAACCAAAAGAAGTGGGTGATGGATGATTATAGAAATGGGAGTGTAGAAAAATTAGTAGGATGAGATCTGAATACAGCACTAATCATTGAGAATTATAAGGTGAGGTTTCACGGTGTAAGGGAAAATGAGGTTTTCCTTGAGTAATAGTGGTATCCCTGTAAATGTCGAATTATAGTGGATATAGTTTTAACAAAAGATAGTTGTAGCTCTCATTTATAATATATGGGTGTTTGTAACTTGAAAGATTTAAATTTTCAAGTTATATTTTTTTTTTCTCTCAGTAATAAAATTATTCAATGTTCCCCCAGTGGCTTAAGAATAAGACTGAACCAAGTTTATTTTGTGTTTTATTATTTGATTTGTTCTTCATCCATTGTATTTAGAAATATATTTTTGGGATTACATAGAATTGTAGTGTGTATTCAGGGTGATTTTTCTTCTCATCTTTGAATACATCATTATGTGGGTTCATTTAGTTTCGAAAGTTCTAGGTTCCTTGTTCCATAATTGATGATTCGTAGGATGCTTCCAAAAGAGGTGATTCGAAACAAAACATTAGTACCTCATCTTATTTTTATTACTATGTTATTGTTCCATAGTATGATTCATTCTTTAATATATTTTTTTATATGTGTGTTTCATGATTGTCAAGGTCTTTCTTGTTAATTTTAATTTTTTCTTAATAGCCACTTTTATAAGAGCAGCAATGATGATAAAACATTG
The DNA here is from genome assembly GCA_963277665.1 of Viscum album. Taxonomy (NCBI): domain Eukaryota; kingdom Viridiplantae; phylum Streptophyta; class Magnoliopsida; order Santalales; family Viscaceae; genus Viscum; species Viscum album. The sequence goes on along the minus strand of OY728150.1, from coordinate 1,512,756,096 downwards.
GTTCTTTTCATACATATTATATACAAAGAGATGATCAATATTGGAGATGATATGTTATGTGTCCATTAGGAATTTAAGGTATCTATAGATAACATGATAATTGATATTCTAAATATAATAATAAAAAATATTTGATTTAATAGTGTTTTTATGAGGATGATATGGTGAAATTTAAATGTCATCAACTTCAAAATATTTATCCACTAGGTATTTATTATAGATGAAATCATTAGAAGAGGTTTCTTAGGATTATATCAAGTTAGTTGGTGGTGATGTGTATAGGCATGATAAATGTGAGTAAAATAACCTCATTGAGTAAAGGGTGATGATTTCTATTTTCTTATAATGATTGTACAAAAATATTTTATGAGGTTATAACCTAATTTATATAAAAAAAATATGAAGAAACAGATAAATGAATTCTTAGTCTTTTCATTGTGAGATATAATATTTTTGGAATGAGTAATAATCTATGTTGTGAACTATTAATAAAATAATGTAAATAAGTGATATGAAACAATCAAAGTGATTTTTTATAATTATTTCATTAATCATCATTATATGGAATTTAGGTTATCTACAATGTTTCCGTGAATAATATAGGTTGACCTAAGAGAACAACCTACTTTTCTACCAAGATCTATTCATTTCCTCCATTTTAAGGATATACAAGAATTTTTTACACCACTTAGGAAGGATTACCTTTAAGTAAGAATCTACAAGAAAGGATAAGGGTTTTTATTGATTCCTTAAATATGAAAAAAGGAAATACTAAAAAAATTATTCAATGTTGTTTTATTTCAATTAGTATTCAATTTGTATATATAAAAGGATGATACTTTTTTTATTTTTATGATTTTTTGTCTTACTATGGATTTCTAATGTATGAGATAAATAGGTTTAACAAACTTTTATTGATAGTCATTTTAGATCATGGGATTTATTTTTAAATTAAATTGAGTTAGGGATTATATGAGGAGGAAAATTTATTTAATTGGTTTGTGTAACCCTTTTAGATCTTATATTAGGATGGAAAATTGTATTATATAATTACATAGGTCCATAAACCATAGGTATTGTGGGGTTTAATTCTTTATTTTTTCTGAGTGTGATAGATTCATAGAGTTTTGGATGTGATCACCTAGAAGATGGAATTTGATATGGGGACACAATTACCTAATTTGCATGAATATTCTATATATTTGATGAAATTCAAGGATGAGGTGAAATTTATTGAATGAATAAATGAATTGTGAACTATAAATTCTATTTGGAATTTATTAACCTATCAAATTATGGATTGTGACATTTAATGTTCTATACTTTATTGATATTTGTGTGTATAATTATGTCTTAGACGTTTTTTAAATGTGTATCATTGGTAAATGATCATGCGAAAAACTTTAAAAGAATTTATTTTTTTGGGGTTTTGAGAATATGATATTATAATAATGGGTTAATATTTTTGAGGATGAATGGTTTTGAAGGTTTATTTATTATAATAGACCAAAAATGCAGTTTTTGAAGTTTATAAAGTTCATATGGAAATTTAGTTCATTTTATAAGCAAAGAAAAATGGTAATTTTAAACTAGAAAACGGCATGGTAAAAAAATTAATAGTTTTGTTGGTCTCAAAATATTATATTTACCTTCGGGAAGAATTTTGGAACAAATCATAAGGGATTTGATGTTTAGTATTTTAATTAATTAATTAAAACCATGCATGTCATTTTTTTCTTTGAAGATAAAATGGGGATATTTGGTAAAAATGCCTTATATTTAGAATGTGTAAATGTAATATTTCTCAGGATGTAGTGTTTCATTTAATATTAATTTAATTGGATGTCAGGGTTTAGGCCTATCCCAGTCTCATTTAAAACATTCATTTATGAATTATGTTGGATTAGTCTATAAATTATTATTTTTAGTAATTACAAATTTTGCTTATTATGTTTCTAACGAATTGTATGTGTTTTGATAGTAAATTTTTTTTCTTGAAAATTTGTGGAAATTGGTTATATATGGAAGCCACCACACATTATAGAAAGCTACCACATGAATATACTTTACCTACCGTGAAAAGAAACCATGCCAGATAGATAAAAAAAATCTATGTTTTGAATCAATTTCATGACCATTGATGTAACCATGAAGAAATTTATCTAAGTGTGAGATCAAATGAAAGATGAATTAGATATAATATAAGAATAATTTCAACTGAAAATGCAAGATAGTGAAATTTTTTCTTCTAAGTATTGTAATTACAAAATAAAGAAGCCTCTACTAGCCATGCATCTCAACCAACCAAACATTAGAGTTTATTGACCAGAAGTAGATATCAAATAAACTATATGAACATACAATAAAAAATATTCTAACTATGAAGTCACTATGCATAAGAAGTCGATTGGTTGTGGCTAGTTTGATTGACCACATGTAGTTTTGAGCTACTGCAAGATGTGTCAACAACAACCATGAGTTACCAATATACCATGGATAGAGTTAAAAATCCTAATGACTAGTTTTAGTATTTAATAAAAACTATTATATTAGTTAAGACCTTCTAGTTTGAGAATTATTTTTTCTTCATTGGATAGTTTGTAAATAATCATCTTAAAATATGTGGAAGACAAACTCATACATAGGAGGGATTTTAGTACTTGTTTCACTCTATAATTTTTCATTCACCTATATTTTTGTACTCTATTTCAATGATTACTATACATGAACATAGAAGAAGGAAAAAATGACTATATATAACCTTTATTCCTACTGGAAAATTTGACAAGGAATAGAACCTTAATGATGAACTAAAATTCGAACAAAGATTGATCTACATCAAACTTTCCATGTTTTATTTACTCTCTATGCTATCTCTAACATATTGAGCCATGATTATGTTTTTCTGTACATTTACTTAACACTTATCATGTACTATAAATAGGATTAATTTGGTAATCCTTATCTCTTCTCTTTAAATTTGTTATCCCATATAAAAATGTGGAAGATGATTGGTATAACATGTACTTCCATGTGTGCAGTTGTTTTTTTAAAACCTAATCCAAGTAATGGACTGTTTATTAATATTTAATAAATTAGATTAAAAGTGTATTACTATCATGTACAGAGAACTAAGCTCCATAATGGAGCTAAACTATTATTTAATTATGATGTGTTTTTAATTTTCTTTAAATTTACTCGAAAACATTTATATTCCTAGTAAGTGTTTATAAACTATGAATGAATAATATAATTTGATAGTTAGTATTTTCAAGTATACATACATTGTTTTATTTGAGTAGAGTGTTTTCAAAGATAAAATAATTTCAATTATTTTAACTAGGTTTTGAATGAACCTTTGGGAAAGTATTTTAAAATATTAAATTATATATAGCAACTTATTTTGTTAACTTAGACGATATTTTAAATTGAGGATATTTCAATTTATAATTTTGAAAAATATAAATTTCTATATTGGAAGCTCAATTAACCGCCCACCACACCTTTTTGAATTCCTCTCCATTAAATATTTAGTATCAATGGTTTGTTATTTTATTTCAGGCTCTCTATTTTTACTTTCTTAATTTACTTTTTGACCTTGATCAAGTCTTGAGGGAATGATCTTTAATTTCTATGTATTAATTACTTTTTTATTATAAATACTAAACCTAAAGGTTATAATACTAATCAACATAGTTATTTTAATATAACTAACTGTGCTCAAAGGAAAATGAAAATGAAAATCTATCTATAAATTATGGGATTCAATATCTAGTGAACTGTAGAGGATAAATTTGAAAAACTCAAGACTGTTAGAAAGGAATGATATTTTCCAACTAAAGAGGCTTATGATTGTAACTATAAATCTATGAATGCTTTATTTTGTGCTTTAGTTGAATATGGGTTTAATATAATAACTACTTGTGTTACTACTTTTGAAATTTGGGACACTTTAACTATTTCTATTGAAGTAACTCGTAATTTTAAAGAAATGAGATTGAAAACATATACTATGAAGTATGATTCCTTGATGATGAAATAGATTAGTCAATTTATGAAATGCATTTAAATTTTACTGAAATAATTAACACTATGGAGGCACTTGGATAGCTTATTGATTAAAAACCACAAGTTTTAATACTATTTAGATTCTTACCCAATAGGTGGAGAAGCACTATTTTTTTGAATAGATAATATTGTGACATTAGTAAACTATAAGTCGAATAATTGATTGGAAAGGTGATAATTTATGAAGAGGAACTAAAATCTCATAATGAGGATGTTGAACTTAATAATAAAATTGTATCCTTTAAGTCATCAAGTTGAAAATAAAATTATGTTATCAAGGAAGATAACTCAAGAATAAATGGATATAATTTTTAATGTGATGAGGATATGGATAATCTATCCATAATATTTAATAAATACTTCAAAAAAATAAATTCTTCAAAAATTCAAATTACAATAGAAAAGAATGATAGAATAGGAAACCGAAAAAATGATTGGAGAAGAGATGAGTCCTCTGATGAAATTACCTGATATGAATGCAAGAATAAAAAATGTATTAAAGATAATTTCCCTAAGCTATAGTATAATAATAAGTACGATGATAGAGAAAAAGAAGTAAAAGAAATAAATAAAGAAAATATATAGTTCATCTAAGGAAAATTCCATCAATTTTTATTCAAAAAATAGTTATGCAAGTGATAATGAAATTTGTGCTTTATGGCCACTACACCTTAGGTATAGAATACTGTTATTATTTATAGTATTTTTTATAATAATTTTGTAGATGATATTGAAATGAATAATGAATAACTATTTGAATATTTATCTATAATTTAAGATACTATGAATTAAATTGAATATAAATATAATAATTTTAAAAAGGTATATGCATTATCTAATAATACTAAAAATGACAATTATATTGAAAAAAATAATAATTGCAACCAATTAAAATAAAAACATATTTAAAACTTGAAAATGAACAAGTGAGAAAAGATTTGGAACAATTTAAAAAACTCCCCTAACACTTTGTATACGATATTGGGAAGTCAAAAACCTCCCAAACATAATAATGAAATTGGATATACATGTGGAAAAAAATTAGTTGTATTAGAATTACTTTTTTTAAGCTTACAAAATAATAATTTTACCTATAAGACTAAAGTAACTTCTATATTTCTAAACAATCCTTCTTTTTTGGACTAAATAATACTTTTTCCATAAATTTGTTAATTTTGTAGTAAAAAACTATAAAATATACTTGGATTCCTAAATATTTATTTTCTAACTTCTCTAGACCCAAGAAATTATGGGAACTGAAATCTTTTTTCTTTGATTTTGTATTGGTAAAGTTCTTTAATATATCAAGAAAAAGTTTATGGTATCTAAATAGAGGATGTTCCAAACATATGATATGAGACTAATCAAGATTTAAGATTTTAGTAAAATTATATGGTTGAAATATCAATTTTTGTGACAATGAAAAATTAAATATAATTAGTATTAGAAAAATTGGTAACCTTGAATTTGTTTTAATTTATAAATTATTTTTTGTGGATTGTTTAAAATATAACCTAATTCGTATATATCAATTGTTTGACAATGGTTATAATGTTAAATTTCAAAAAAAATCTTATAAAACATTTTATTCCAATAATGCTATTGTTTTTACGACTTCAAGAAATGACAATGTTTATTCAATTAATATGGACCTTTATTCTCCCAAAATGTTTCATTTTTATGTTCCTTTCCAATAGAATATTTGTTGTGGCATGGGAGAATAATCCACTATAATATACACTCACATAAAAAGCTAACAAGAAAAGGATTATTCAAGATCTACCTAATCAATAATTCCCAAAATATAAAGTGTTCAATATCCATAAAAAGGTAAAGAAACACAAAATTTATTTCAAATCAAATAAAGAGGTGTTCACCTCTTAACCACTATAATTTGTTCACGCAGATTTTTTTGAACCTTATATATTTTATTTTATATGTGGAAAACATTATTCATAGGTTGTTGTTGATTATTATTCAAGATAAATATGGGTATTTTTTCAAGATCACAAAAGTAAATCCCCTTAATATTTTGAAAAATATGAAAATTTTATAGAAAACATTAGTTGAATTACTATAAAGACCATGAGAAGAGATCATGGGTGTGAATTTGAGAATCAAAACTTTGAATATTTATTTTCACATCATGGTTATAATCTTAATTTATTTTCACCACAAACACATCAAAAAAGTGGGTTTATTGAAAGGAGATACATAACTCTACAATAAATTCCCCATGTTATTCTTATTGAATATGGCTTGCCTATCTATCTTTGGGATGAATCTACGAGCATATCTTGTTATGTAATTAATAGTGTTCTATTAAGACCTATATTAAAAAATATTCCTTATGAATTATTAAATGGTAGAAATCCACAAGTTAATTACTTCATAGTTTTTGGATGTAAAGTCTTTATTATAAACACAAAAGAGAATCTTGGAAAAATTTCACCAAATAGATATGAAATAATTTTCCTAGGTTATTCAACTTCCAGTAAAGCATGTTGGTTTTTTAACAAAAAATATAATGTTGTGGAATAATTTTTTCATTTAAAATTTGATGAGACATATCCACATGAACCCAAAAATTAAATATATAATCTTGATGATCATATATCAAATTCGAATATAAATAATACCTCTAAGACCTATGACTATACTATTGATTTATTTGATAAATCTCCCAGTGGATACCAGCTTAACAATATTGACCCTGAAGAAGACTTGGAATAACTAAGTATATAAATTTCTAGAACCTTTAATACCCACAAGTATCACTATATATATTTTTTTGTTGGTGATCTTGATAATGGAACTCAAACTTGATCTTATATTAGAAACTATGTTGAACATCAAGCCTTCCTATCTCAATCTAAACTTAAGAGCATTACTAAAGTAATTAGTGATGGACATTGGGTGATACCTATTCATGAAGAACCGAATCATTTTTAAAGAAATAAATTCTAAAAACTAGTTGAAAGGCCTAAATACTACCTGATTATTGGAATTAAATGGGAATATAGAAACAAGGTTGTTGAATTTGGAACCATAGTTAGTAACAAGGATAGATTGGTCACACAAGGTTATAGTTAAGAGGAATGTAATTGTTACGAATAAACTTACACACCAATAGAAGGACATGCATCCATTATAATACTACTTACTTGTGAAACACATCTTAATTTCAAACTATATCAAATGGATGTAAAAATTGTATTATTAAATGGTTATATTATTGAGGATGTATTTGTCTACAAACCTCTTATTTTTTCAAACCCTCATTTACCAAGTCATGTTTTCAATCATTGAAAAGAATTTTATGGTTTAAAATAGGATCCTAGAGATCAATATGATAGGCTCAACTCTTTTCTTATTTTAAATGGATTTTCAAATTGTATAGTTGGTCATATATTATTTATTAAAATAAATTAAAAAAATTCTACTTTCTAAAATATATGTTGATGAAATTATTTGTGGTTTATCCTAAAAAAATATGTTTTGAATTTACTAAATTAATGTAAAATAAATTTGAAATGATTTTAATGGGATAGTTCAAATTATTCCTTGGATTTCAAACTTTTCAAAACAAATATAGTACTAAATTAAATACACAAAAATATATATAAAAATGTTTTGGTCTTTATAGAAAAAATAGAAGTGATACACCAACGAGTATAAGAGGTAAACTATATTTGGATGAAACTATGAAATAAGTTGACCAAACTATATATAGTGGTATGATCAGGATTTTACTATAATTAATTTCTAGCTGAACTGGTATAATTTTTAGTATGTTCATGTGTGTACATTTTCAAGCAAACCCAAAATAGTCACTTTTAAATTCTATTAAATTAATTTTTAAATACATCTAAAATACAACCAATTTTGGATTGTTTTATTATAGAAGACATGTATTTGAATTGGTTAGTTATTATTATGCTGACTTTTGGGGTTGCAAATTAGATAGAAAAGGCACCACCGATACATGTCACTTTTTAATAAAATCTTTGATGTCTTATTATAGTAAAAAAATATGGCACTTTTCACTAAAGAAGCTGAGAACATAGATGCAAGTAGTTATTGTGCACAAATTTGTGGATGAATCTCACATTACTAGAATATGGATATTAATTTAGACATGTCCCTACAAATTGTTATAACACATGTGCTATTAATATTTCTAATAATCTGGTTTTGTGTTCCAGGACTAAATATATTGATATAAGACATCACTTTTTTGAGATATAATTTTCAAAAAGGTTATTTTATTTTGAGTTCATTGAACTAAACATAAATTTGATTATATCCTTAAAAACCTTTGAATATAGAGGGATTGAATTATATCATGCATGAACTAGGAATGATTAATTAATATTAATGATTTGTTGATTGAATGTATTTTTGTCTTAATCATTTTGAAGTATTAATGAAATATGTTCTAGATGATATTTATAATAATTGTAGTCATATATTTGATATTAATTAATAATTTATAAGTATTCATGCATAAAAAAAATTATATATTAGTTTTAAAGGTAAAAAGTCATTGTAAGTTTTCAAAATACTATAATAACCTATGCTACCATGAATTCTTGATCACGTGATTGGTGAAGCAACCATATGAATTAAAGCTATTATTGAACATTCTCATGTACTAGGTTAAGATACTATGCTAATCCAATCTGTCATAAGGGTCACAGTCTGTTTTTATACTATGCTCTCTCAAGATACCATTGGACTCACATTCAGTACATTTATAGTATCTATCTATGTGTTTTTTCTATTATTATATTTTACTATTTATTTTCTTATGTGTTGATATTTCAAAATCCCTAAATGATTTAAAATACCATAAATCAGAATCTAAATAATCACTGTTCTTTCCCTCTTTCGAAAACAAAACCCTCTTACTTTTGAAAGATTCAAACCTCTTGAATCTCTGTGAAGATGGAATAGTTGAAGACAGAGTTGGATTTCAATTCTTCCATTGATCAACTACATTTTTAGAAAGGTAAAGTGAGATCGAGTGTGTCTAGTAAGACTACAACTCATGTATTTCATATTGGTTGGTGTTACTTGAAAAGGAGATTTATGTCAAGTGGGTGATGTCAAGATATTTTTTGGTATGGACCATTATATAGAATTTGGGTTGGACCGAATTGTTTAGTGGAAATAATTGGTTGTTTTATCCAATGTTAGTAAAATAGTTCTATATGATTTTAGAATTAAATGTACGAGAGAATGAGGACTTCATGTGAACCCTTATCATTGGGGAAGAGATTGTACTTTCATCCATGTAATGGGATAAGTGTTTGAAAGTTCCTCATAATAGTGATTTTAAGGATTTTCATAGTTATTATCTGATGGATCATGCATCATTTGAGTATGAAAAAGACCTATTAGAGATAACTGTAGATAGAAACCCTCAAATACCTCTTTCTATGGACTTCAATAGTGAGTACAGACTTCTGGTCAAGTTTATTCAACACCATATGTTTTTCCAGGAAATGGGCCTTCAGCATTATGTTGCATTAGGATTTATTCTTTTTATATTTTATGAAGAAGAGTGAGAAAATCTGTTTGGCCATATATTTGATGAGACACGTGGTGGAATTTTTGCAATCCATCCTATCATTTTAACTCATTGCCTTATCCTAAGTTAGTCTCATATTTTTTAGAGTATAAAGGAATTATTCCTTAGGGATAGTCAAGTCTATAGATTCTAGAGGGAGTTTCTCAAACCAAACTACTTTCAATATTATGAAGGTTAATTGGAATCCCTCTAAAAAGTCATGTGTGGTTTACCTAAAGAATCTTTATAAAAAATTAAACCCTGTTAAAGTTTATGTGATACCAATAATATGTCTAATATAGGTTTCACATAGGGAAAATCAACTTTTTGCGATGGGTTTTTTACGACAGGAATAGATCTCATGGCAAATAACCCATCGAAGATATTATTTGCGATAGGGAAAAAAACCCGTCGCAAATAAGTAGCTATTTGTGATGGGAAAAGCGCTCCTACTGCAAAAGGATTGGCGCGGTTTGCGCACCAAACCGTGGGAAGGGTATTTGTGATGGGTGGTGCCTCCCTGTCGCAAATACCCGACGGCGGTAAATACTATTTGCGATGGGATCTGCCGTCGTTGAAAATATTGTGTCGGCCGGTCACTATTTTCGATGGTCCCCTTCACAAATAGCTGGCGGCGGTAAAAACTATTTGCGATGGGATACGCCCCCGTCACAAATAGTGTGTCGACAAGTCACTATTTGTGACAGGACCTGTCACAAATACACCTTTAACCGCCGACAATAATTAATGCGACCGAAGGTATTTGAGACGGGTCCCATCGCAAATATTAGTATTTGCGACAGGAGACCCGTCATAAATAATCTATCCTATATATACCCCTCATTTTATTTTTTTCTTCTTCCTCTCTATTCCTACATTCTCTCTATCTCTTAAATCTAATTTTAGAGTTAAAATTTCTCTGTGTTAATTTTTTTTACGGATAGATTTTTGAGTCATCTACACCTATAAGAGATCAAGTTTAAAGGTATTTATGTTTTATTTAATTTAATATTTATTTCATTTGTTATATTAATTTTTATTATTGTTAATTAGTTGTAATTAAATTAGATTTAGACTATTTTTTTAAAGTATTTATTTTTAGTAATAAATCGAAACTGTTAGGGCTAATTATTAATAGTTAGTGGAAATTAGGAATTATTAACTATAATTAGTAATGAATATATATAATTAGAGGTAATTAGTAATTTTTAGCGGTAATTAGCAGTAATTAAAAGTAATTATGGATATTTAAAAATAATTAGTGGTAATTAGTAATAATTAGAAATAAATAGTAATAACTAGTAAAAAATAGTAATAAATTCTAATAATTAGAGTAGGTGCACTCACCAAAGCAGAGCCAAATGGATTTTTCAGAATGAGAGGGCATGACTTTGCCATCGGGACGAGCCTGTGCTTGCACGGGAAGCCTAGCCAAATGGCCACGCAAAGGTGGAGAGCTACTATCATGATGCAGATGCTTGGGAGGGGTAGTTCCTTGTAGATAGTCTAGTTGAATTCCCTAAGACCTTCGGGTCATGTAATCTCCTAAGCCAACGGGCCATGTAATAATTGAGCCTACGGGCCTTGTAAAGGTTCCCCCTCATCCCTTTAAAGGGGGGTTATCAAAAATCAATTAAAAATTAAGGCCTTCGGGCCATTCGGGCTAATAAATAATAGACACTAATAATTAGTAATAATTGGAAATAATTAGTGATAATTAATAAAAATTAAAAATAATTAGCGATAATTAGTAATAATAAGCAATAGTTAGTAATAATTAGCAACAATTTGCAATAATTAGCAATAAATAGGAATAATTAGCGGTAATTAGTAAAAATTAGGAATAAATAGTAATAATTCATAAAAAAAGTAATAAATACTAACAATTAGTAATAAATACTAATAATTAGTAATAATTAGTAATAATTAGTAATAATTAGTAATAATTAGTAATAATTAGTAATAATTAGTAATAATTAGTAATAATTAGTAATAATCACTAATAATTAGTAATAATTAGTAATAATTAGTAATAATTACTAATAATAAGTAATAATTACTAATAAATAGTAATAATTGCTAATAAATAGTAATAACTACTAATAAATAGCATTAATTACTAATAAATTGTAATAATTAATAATAATTATTAATAATAACTAATAATTAGTAATAATTACTAATAATTTGAAATAATTATCAATAATTAGCAATAATTAGCAATAATTATCAATAAATAGTAATAATTAGCGGTAATTAGTAATAATTAGGAATAAGTAGTAATAATTAATAAAACTAGTGATAAATTATAATAATTAGTAATAATTACTAATAATTAGTCATAATTACTAATAATTAGTAATAATTACTAATAAATAGTAATAATTACGAATAAATAGTAATAATTACTAATAAACAGTAATAATTACTAATAAATAGTGATAATTACTAATAAATAGTGATAATTCTAATAATTGGTAATAATTACTAATAATTGTCTAAAAAAACTAAAAATTAGTAAAAAATAGTAACAAATACTAATAATTATTAACAAATACTAATAATTAGCATTAATTGGTAATAATTAGTAATAATTAGCAATAATTAGAAATAATTTGCAATAATTAGCAATAATTAGAAATAATTGGCAATAATTAGAAATAATTTGCAATAATTAGCAATAATTAGCAATAATTAGCAATAATTAGCAATAATTAGCAATAATTAGCAATAATTAGCATTAATTAGCAATAATTTGCAATGATTAGTAACAAATACTAATAATTAGCAACAAATACTGATAATTAGAATCATTTACTAATAATTATCAACAAATAGCTATAATTATTATCAAATATCCATAATTAGCAATAATTTGAAATAATGAGAAACAAATAGCAATAATTAGCAATAAATATCAATAATTAGTAATAATTAGCAATAATTAGCAATAATTAGCAATAATTAGAAATAATTAGCAACAATTAGTAATAATTAGCAATAATTAGAAATAATTAGAAATAATTAGAAATAATTAGTATTAATTAGCAATAATTAGCAATAATTATCAATAATTAGAAACAAATACTAATAATTAGCAACTATTACGAATAATTAGAAACAAATACTAATAATTATCAACAAATACTAATAATTAGCAACAAACACTAATAATTAGAAATAAATAGCAATAATTAGCAACAATTATAAATAATTAGCAATAATTACAATAATTAGTAATAATTAGCAATAATTAGCAATAATTACCAATAATTAGAAATAATTACCAATAATTAGAAATAATTAGAAATAACTAGCAATAATTAGTAATAATTAGAAGTAATTAGCAATAATTAGTATTAAATGTTAATAATTAGTAACAATTAGTAATAATTACTAATAATTAGCAATAATTACTAGAAATTGGGAATAATTACTAACAATTATAAATCATTAGTAATAATTAGTAATTAATTATATGAATTAGTAATATATAGGGATAATTGTAATAAATTTTAAGAACTAGGCACAATTTCTAGTGGATTGGTGGCACTCCTTTTGCTCGATGACTCTTCTCCTTTTAACTCTCACTGACTAAAAACATTATGAAAATGGTGCTCCTATGTATTCATATCCAATCTCATATGCACAATATTGGATATGAATCCGTAGGACCACATTTTCCAAATTATGTTTTCAGGCGGTGAAAGTTGCAAGAAGTTGATTTGTCAAAGAAAAGGTGGCTCTTTTGTCTGACATATCATTTACTTGCACCTTTCTCACACTAAAATCACAATGAAGAATCTGGTCGGAGGTACGCTTATGCATTCTCATATGCACGGGAATGAATATAACTACCTCATAAAAGTTTCTTCATTGTGATTTCATTGTAATAAAGTTTCAAGTGAATGAGTTTTGAGACAAAAGACCATCCAAGGATCCACTAGAAATTGTGTTGCCCATAATTAGTGGAAATTAGTAATAATTAGTTGAAATTATTTATCCTATACTTTTTGGATAGTGTTTTTCTTATATCAAATTAATCTAAAATATTAATGATTTTATTTTTTATAAAAAAATATGGAACAAGGAAGTTGACAACAGTTATTATTAGATAACAGTGCTTGGATAAATCGGTGCAGAAATCCAAACAGTTATATTTTAAATCCTGTATATATTGAGGGTGTTGAAGGTTTCTTATCATTTGCATCATCAGAACCAGAATTTGTTTAGAAGGCACAATTAAGTGTCCTTGTAAAAAATGTGCTCTGAGAAAGTTCGACACATTTGAAATTGTTGGGGGACATCTCTTGTGTTTTGATTTTCAACCAGATTTTGTTTTTTGGTATCAACACAGTAAACACTATTCCAGAAAAGATACTAATAATTTGATTCTGAATACATCACGATTTCAAAATTTAGTACATGATGTTGCAGGTCCACTTGTTCAATAAACTGAAACTTAGGATGATATTGATTTAACTCTTGAGTTGGAACCATATGAATTTTATGATTTGTTTAGGTCTGCTGAGGATGCATTATATCCTGGTTGCAAGATAATAAAATTAGAAGCTGTTAAAAAATTTATGGATATTAGATTAGATAATGGAATGTCAAAAAACTTTTCTGATTAGATATTTTCTTTGTATAAAACATTATTACCTGAATGAAATGTGTTTCCGGTAAATTACTGTGAGAGAAAGAGGCTAGTTCATAGTATGGGCCTTACTTATCAGAATATTCATGCATGTTCAAATGATTGCATCTTATATTCTGGTGAAAATGATTCATTGGATAGTTGTCCCATATGTGGATAATCGAGGTATAAAGAAGCTCAACCAGGAAATTCTGGATTGATTCCGATAAAACAGTTGAGATATTTCCCAATTACACCTAGGTTGAGACATTTATTTATGTCTCAGAACACAATGGTAATGATTTCATGGCACAAAACAAATATTTCAACTGGTAAAAGCTTGAATCATCCATATGATGGTGATTCATGGAGACATTTTGACTGAGTGCATCTATTTTTTTATTTAGAATTCTGGAACATGCAATTGGGTGTTTCTATTGACGGTTTCTATCTATTTGGTTCTTTTGGTAGTCAGTATTCATGTCGGTATGTCTTTATAACATCTTAAAATTTACCTCCATAGATGTTGATGAAGGAGCCTTATATCTTTTTTACCATATTAATCCCAGTACATCCAAAAAATAATATTGATGTTTATTTAAGAACATTTATTGGTGAGTTAAATTCATTATGGAGTAATTGTGTTAGTACATATGATGTTGCTGCGAAACAAAATTTCCTTCTAAAAGCTGCATTGTTGAGTACAATTAGGGACTTCCCGACATATGGAATGTTATCTAGATGGAGTAAACATGGTACAAAAGAAAGTTCTTACTGTTTCAGAGACAAAAAATAATTTATGATCATTAATGGAAAAAAAAATTTCAATTTTGACTGTAATCACAGATTTCTTCCAACCGATTATCCTTTTCAAAGGAACAAATCTCATTTCAGAAAAAAGGCACAATTGAAAGGGATGAACCTCCCAAAATGATCTCAGGTACAGAGTTAAAATCAATTTTATTTTTATTACCTCCAATCATATTTGGACCAATAATAAACCAATAGAAAATTCATGGCTTTGGGAAAGAATACAATTAGTTAAAACAGAGCATTTTTTTGGATCTTCCATATTGGTCTAATTTGTTGGTCCACCACATGTTAAATGTCATGCATATTGAGAAGAGATATTTTGATAATTTATTTTATACAGTTTTGGATATACCATGTAAGACCAAAGATAATTTAAAGGGATGATTAGATGTTGTCCAAATTTTAAGGTGACCAGAACTTAAACTGTTTGAAAATGTCAGATCAAAGAGGTTAATGAATCCAAAAACAGCTTATACACTATTCAAAGAGAGTTATTTATTATTTTTTTAGTGGATTATAGATTTGATAATTCCAGATGGCTATGCTTCTAATTTGGAATGCTGTTTTAGGAATGATCATTTTACCAGATTAAGAGGTTATGATTTTCATGTTATAATAGAAAGACTTATACTGACTGGATTAAGTGGTTTGTTGAATTCTATGATTTAGGATTTGATAAAAAATGTATCATATTTTTTCCGAGAAATTTGTGTGGAAACAATAGACTATTATGGACTAAGAAAAATGGAAGAAGATGATGTAATTATATGTAAACGAGAAAAAATCCTTCCACCGGATTTCATTGACTAAAAGGAACATATGATATTACATTTTATTTATGAAGAAAAATCTGTATGTCTAGTAAAAATTTAATGGATATAACCATTCGAGAGATTCATGAATAAATTGAAGAAAAAAGCACATAACAAAACATCAATTAAAGGCCCAATTGTTGAGGCTTATTTGAAAGAGGAAATTGATTTTTTCTGCTCTGATTATTTTAAATATGAATATCCCTCAAGAAACAACTTCATGGGACAGAACGAGGGGAATTTTGATGATGAAATGGTCAATCACATATTAGTTTTTAACTATCCCGAGCGTGGATTCGGTGGATTTCATGAATGATGGATTTTAGATGATGAAAATCACAAAGATCATATATATTTTCTTCTCAACTGTGAAGACATGAAATCAGTTTTGTTATGAGTGATTCTATAACTTATTCTATAATTTATGTTACAGTAAGTAAACTTATTTTATTTTTAGGTTATATGATAATCATATCAAGAAACAACTTCCATAAATTACTACAACTATTCTTGGAAAACATCAGCAAAAAAATTCTCAATGGTTTCAAAAACTAGTAACATAAAATATTGATGGTTTAACATATCAATTCGGTTTATTATTTATTATATTGATAATTTTTCTAAAAAATTTCCAGTGTCTCAACATACTGATAAAATTGATAAGCGACTGTGTATATTGAGTAATACACTATCCAAAATGGTTAAATATTATAATTCATATGTGGTGAATGGTTTGTGATTTTATACACATGCATATGAGGAATCAAAAAAAATGAAAATTGGAGTTTTCTTGAGAGGATTTGATCATAGAGAAACTGAAGTTCACTTTTACGGCATACTGGATGAAATTATTGAACTATGTTATCTAGGACAAAATTATATAATGATGTCTAAATTTTAGTGGTTAGATACTGAGAGAAGATTGCATATTCATCCGAATCAAGGAATCGTTGATATTAAATATAAAAGTCTTATTTTAGTAAATGAATCATTTTTACTGACTCAATAGGCACATCAAATTTATTACGCAAAGTATTGTGCTATTTCAAGAGACCTAAGTGATTGTTGGAGTGTAAAAAAAATCAAATTTAGGGAAAATCATTTTACTCAAAGTGTATGTAGTTTCACTGAAGTGAAAGAAATTGAAAATTTTCAAGAGACTACTCAAAATTAATCTTTTTCACAAAGATACATGAATACTGATGATGACACCCCACAATTAAGGGTCGATGGTGATGATGTTTCTAATGATATAAAAAATGAATTTGAAATGACAAGAGATAATGAAACTAAAATTCATATGGATATTGATGATGTTGAGGGGGAATATGAAGACATTAACATCGTCAGATATGAAGATAATGATAAAGGTGAACATTAACATAGTTAAATACTGGTTATAATCATAATTAATATATATCTATATATAATAGTTATATTCAATTATTTTCTAACAACAATAATTTTGGGTTTCAGATGGATGACGATCTGTTTCGTCAATTGAAGGAGTCTGATCTACATTTGGATGAAGAGGATTTGGGAGCATCTGACCCTCATCCTACTAGCGATTCAGGGGGTAAGCGGAGGGGGCATGGTCTTGTGCGACTGATGATTTTTGACCCTATCCCCAAGAGGCGTCCACATCTTGGATTTGATCCACACATAAGGAGGTATGGTAACCTATGTATTTTAGTTATATTTCTTTAATTTATTTATATACTAATTGTTTGATTATTTTTTTTCACATTTTTGTGTATATAGCTGTTGGACAGGGGAGTGCGATCTTGCACAATTATTTTTCTCAGCCATAGATCACATGGGAACATATTCCCATTGATGGGAAGCTCAGAATGTTCGATCATTGGATGGTATGTAAATAAATAATATTTATTTTGAAATTTATTCCATTAATAACTTGATATTATAAATTATTTGTAGGGTTTATGGTATCCCATAGATGGTAGCATTCGTGACACTATCAACGCGGCATGGAAGGTGTCTATGTGTGATCGTTTCCGTTAGTTTTTTCATAATTTGAGAAGGAAGACCATGAAGAAAGTTGGAGTGACAGTATTTGATGAGTTTTGTAGAGCCCACCAACCAGAGTACATTTCATCTCACGTTTGGGATGGATTATGTTCACACTGGTTGGCTGGTGGATTTCAGAGGAGATCTTCATTGGGTCGATAGAACTGGGGGAGACAGGAGGTGATACATCGAGCCGGTAGCCGTATATTCAGTACACATAGAGAGAATCTGGTAAGTACTTTTTTAAAATATTTTATATAAATTTAAATATAAACTTTTTATTTTATATTCATATAGGCGGTTGAGTAGCCAGATATTACAGAGTACAACATTTATTAGAGGATGTACAGTGATCCATCCACTAGAGAGATTAGAGCTGATCGTCAGCGTTAGATTGTGGACAATATTATTTATTTTTCAGTTTGAAAATTAACTGAATATAATATTTTCACTATTTTAATTTGAAATTGGAACTGAATGAATCATATGAGGTCGCAACCTCTTAGACACAGGCTGAGAGTCAGTCCAAGACAACTTATCAGACTTGTTCCCACCATTTCGATGAGGCGACATGGATGCAGGGGACCCTGTCTGCCTTCGAGAAGGCCCGAGTAGTTAGTATCAACTCTTGATTGACTCTTGAGCCTTATTTTGGTACTGCTATGATGTCGGCATGTATCTCAAGAGGAGATCATGGAGATGCATCATCTTTTGGCTCACAATATCAGGACCAGCTGTGAGCTTAGAGTGAGCTTATAGAGAGTTTGCGTAAGCAGCAAGAGGAGATGTGTCAGTAGCAGCAACATAATTAGGAGGAGCACTGATTACAGTAGCAGTAGTACGAGGAGAAGATGCATCGATGACAGCAGCAGCAACACGAGCAGATGGAGTACATGCATTGTCTGACTCATAGTTTTGTGATGAAGTTTCCTCCACCATCTCCTTCAGCTCCTCTAACTCCTCCAGAAGACTATCCCCCAAGTGATTTTTTTTCATGTTAAAAAATTGAATTCAATGTTTGTAATATTAACTATTTACAGTTTCTGTCTTTAATTAGAGAAAATATTGCATTATTTTTTTTAATTTTTTACAATTTTTAATATTTTTTTTAATTTTTTAATTATTATTCGTATTATTATTTTTAATGCTTGTTTATTTTACTAATAATAACAATAACAATATTTTTTTTATTTTTTTATATTTTTTGTGAATATTGATAATTTTTATATTTTATAAATTTTTTATGATTTTAATAATATTAATATTTTTTTCATAAATATTAATAATAATAACATTATTAAATTATTAGAATTATTTTATTATTAATATTATAATAATATAATATTTTATATTATTAATATTAGTATTATTATTATATAATATAATATTATTTATATTAATATTATTATTAATAATAATATTTTCTAATATTAATTTATCATAATTTGATTGAATATTTTTTATTAAGTATTTGCGATGGGACCTTTTGTGATGGGGGTCCGTCATAAATAGCCTATATATTTTTTAAATAAGTACTTGCGGCAAGAAAACGTGCCGGTCGCAAATACTTTTTTTGCGACAGGCCTGTCACAACTGGTTTATCATAATTTTATTTAATATATATATTTTATTTTATTACGCATTTGTGATGGGACCTTTTGCGATGGGTTCCCATCTCAAAGAGTTTTTACATTTTACAGAAGTATTTATGATGGGAAAACAGGCATGTTGCAAAAAAATTATTTGCAACGGGCCTGTCGCAATAGGTTTATATATATATAAACAGAGAACTATTTGTGACGATGTTTTTGGCAACGGGTTATTTACAACGGGACCTCATCGCAAAATCTCATTTGTGACAGGATCCCGTCACAAATACCTCAAATTCCAGTAGTATTTGTACCCTAATGAAATTATTGATTATTATTCTAAGGAAGAAGATACTATAGAAAGAGATGTGGTTGTACATGTGCCTATAGAAGAAGTGAGTGGTGCCAATATTTGATCTGAAAGTGTTTCTAAAGATAAAGTGGTTGATGTATATGAATATTTAATTTAATATTTTGAGAAATAAAGGATTCTTGAACCTCATGAACCTATAAATGTTTCTCCACCTTCATCACTTCCAAGGAATATAGTTGAGAATACTTCCTATAGACCTCCTAAATATCTTGATACTTTCCCTTCCAAAGAAAAAGAAGTTGGTTTTGTTGATAGAAATAGTGAGCTATCTCTGGCATATATCTTTGGAGACACTACCTCTAAATCATATTATGATGACTCTTGTGAGGATTTTATTCCCTCAGTTATAGGAAATAATTTTGCTGACAGAGTGACTGAGAGTAGTGTGAAAGGGACTCCTCTAGTGGAAAATAAATGGGGTAGATTCACCTTTTTTGTTTCTCTCTAATCTAAGGGGAATATTTCTCTGAGATATTTCATTGTAAATGAATATTTTTATTCATCCAAGGATAGTGATTATTATTATGAAGTAATTACACTTAACCATGGTGGACATGTCATTCTAGGTACTCCTATCATTCCTTTTAAATCTCTTTATAATGACGTTTTTTTTGTCAAAAGAATGATTCTTGAACAGAGGATTGAAAAACCCTCTCCAATACTATGATTATAGGACGAGAAAATGTTAAACCAAATAGTATAAAAAGATCATGATGATATATTTAGGCCTATACATGTAAATCCTACTAGAGTTGTAAAAACTGGTTTAATCAAAGAATCAAAACTGGTACGGGCTTATAAGAAGACCAATGTTATAGGTTTTAATACTAATCATGCTTTTTATTCCTATGAATAGAGAGAATCAATGACTTTGGTGGATGATATTTAATTGACTGGTAGACTATCCCCTTCTAGACAGATTGAACCATCTTCTTTTCCTCCTAATTATTCCATTATTAATAAATAATTTTTTTTGTTAATTCAAAGAAGATCTCATAAATGTTCTCAAAAAATTATTTATAGGATTTATATCTTCAGTTAAACCTGCTAGATAAGAATAAATTTATCTTATTTTTTTCCATTATTCTTTCTCATATTCCACCAAATTTGTTTTTGAAGGTTGATCATCTGAATAAGGATATTCAATGCTTAAGAGGATAATAAGTAGATCAACAAGATAACTTAAGTGACATTATGATAAATCTTGATCAATGATACTTTAATTCCATAGTTCATGCTTCCTCTTCTACTACTAATACTCATAATACACCTTATAATCCTTCACATAATTTTCCATTGGATGAGAATCCGATTAAACAGATTGTTAGAGAGGGAGATGAAAATTATTTTGGATGATTTCATTAAGACAATATAACCGGTGCTTTCTTTTTTTCATAATTAGTATGTTTGGACCCTTGAGATAGTAAGATTTTGTGCCCAAAAATATATAATAGATAAGGATATCATCAAAATATCCATTGATCATTATTTGAAAGAAACATCTTCATGAAAATGTATTTTAAGACCATGTTTAGATCCATATCCAATAACCTTTTCATGCCTCCCCAACTCAAAATTTAAAATCTCAAGTTGAAAAATTGAAGTTGATAGCACCTATTTTGGAAATATTTATGAAGGAGGAAACCATTTTCCAAATTATAGAACATGGTTCTTTAACGATGAAGGATTTAACTTGGACTATAAATCTCTATCTTATAGTGCTCACACTTCCATTGTTTCCCCTTCAGAATTGCATATACCTTTCAATGCTCCTACCTCACCAGAACACTATGTGCCACCTTTTGGATTTACTTCAGTACAAGATGTTCAATATTTTATACTTGATACTAGAGGCATTACTATTCTTGTAACTTCCTCTTCTTAGGCGCAAAAAACACGCAATACCAAATATATTTCATCTCAATAGAAATAAAAAACTCTTATTGATCCTCATTCCATAAGAGAGGTTGATTATTCATATTCTGATTAGGATATCTGATAGGGACCTTGTAATTTATATACTAAATATATTTAGAAATGAATTATTATTTTATTATTTTTATTATATTTATTTATATACTGATTTTTTTATTACGTTAATCCTTATATTTTTTATAATCCAAAAATGTGGAGAACTCCTTTATGGAAGAATTATTTTACTTTTAGAAAATTAGAAAATATTCATGTTTTTAGAAATTTGTGTTTTATCTTGAGATTTCATCCATGCATTATTTTTTATCATCAAAAGGGGAGATTATTAGAATAGTCCATCAATTACTTGTTTTAAGGATCCGAAATCATGTTTTTTATGATTTTAATTAATTGTGAGTTTTGGGATATTAAATAATTTTTCTATAAAAATTGTGAATTTTTTTAAAATTATGGAAGCGATCACACATTATAGAAAGCTACCACATGAAGATAGTTTTCCTACCATGAGAAGAGATCATTCTAGATTGATGTATTTTTTTTGTTATGTTTTGAATTGAATATTTGACCATTGAAGAAATTGTGAAGAAATTTCTATAAATTTTAGTTCAACCACATGATAAATAAGATCGACCACCTTAACCATTTCAACGGACCATGCCAAACAGATGAATTTTTTTCTAAGTGTTATAGTTACTGCATGAACAAGTCTAAACTAATAATTCCTATCATCCAACCATACATTAAATTGATATATCAAAATCATATATCAAAGCACCTGTATAATAGAAAGGGGAGAATTATTCTAAGTATGAAGCAATCACGTTTAAGAAGTTGATAGATTATAGAAAGTTGGATTTTACACATGATGAAATCAACTGACTACAAATAATGTTGATCTACCTCAAGATGTTTCTGCATCAACTATGACTGATCAAGATATTATGGATAACATTCAAAATACCAATAGTTATTTTTGGAATTTAATGAGACCAACCAAAGTATTTAAGACTTGTTTGTATGAGAATGATTTTTTCCTCAATGTATAACTGTTGAAGACACCTTTTCAAATACGAGGAAGACTTAATCATGCATAAGAGGGATGATGGTGCTTTTTGTACATAATAATTTTTCATTTACCTACACTATGATGCGATAATTTCTATATGAATTTACAATAACTTAAAAGAAATAAAAACTGACTTCATCCTACCTTCCTGATCCTATAGAATAATCAAAAAAGGAGGAGAACCTTTTTGATCAATCTAAATTCGATAAAAGATTGATCTACATCAAATTTTTTATGATTTATTCACTCTCTATATTATCTTGTATATATTGAGTCATTCTTAAGTTTTTATATAAATTTAATTATCACTTTTCATGTACTAGAAAGAGTAGTACTCTGATACTCCTTCTCTATTCTCTTTAAAAATATGTTATCCCATGTAGAACTAAGGAAGAGGATTGGTATAGCCTGGAATACATTGTGTGCATATGTTTTTATAAAACCTAATCTTGATTTTGGATTGTTTATTAAACTTTAATAAATGATATTGGTAGTATATTAATATCATGTGGGGATGACTAAGATCTAGATTAGAGATAACCTTTTGTTTAATTCTTCCATGTGTTTAATTTTATTTTCACTTGTATTAAATTAACATAAAAAACATTATATTCTTTGTAAGTGTTTTAAACATTGAATGATACATATACTTTGATAGTTACTATTTTCAAGTGATATATATATATATATATATATTATGTTTTATGAGAGTATAAGGTATTTAAATCTAAAATAATTTTATTTATTTTAACAAGGTTTTATCGAATATTTGAGAAATTAATTTAAAATATCAATTTATATATACCAACTGATTTTTCTGAATGGGAACGTTTATTAAATTGTTGGAATTTTAATTTATAATTTTCAAAAAATAGAAATTTTTATATTGGGATCTCAGTTCACCCCCACTCCACTGCTTGATCATTCCTCTCCAGGCAATAAATTATTATTATTTTTCCATTTTTGTTTATTTTTCCACAAGAATCAAGGAGAGAAAATAGAGGAGAAAATGGAGGAGATGCTGGTCCCCTCGATTTAGGGTCAAATACCATATCAATTTCATTCTTGTATTTTAATCTTAAAATTTTAAATTTAATTTGAAATTTTTTAATTTTTTAATCATAGAAATATACATTGACACTACTACATATAAGGATTTTATCAGTCCTATAAATGACTTTTATCAATGCTAAAAAATCATTGATGTTGTAAGCATATTTAATAATTTATTGCTATTATCAATTCTTTAGAAAGCACTGATAAAGGCACATTCTATTAGTGATAAAAAAGTGTTGATAAAGGTACCATTTATTAGTGCTTTTTTAGCATTCATAAAGTGTGCCTTTATCAGCATTCATAAAACTAGAAAAATATTTTCTTTCAAATTAATTCAGGTACATTACTGCCGCCCACCACACATTTATTAGCACTTAAAAACTCCCATGCACCTACTCACTCTCAATTCCCACTAAGGCTTTATCAGCACTTTCCTACCCCACCCACCTTCCCTTTCCTTTATCAGTACTTTCCCTACACCTTCTCATCCACTCATGCATTTCTGTGCCTAGATTCGAACCTATGACCTCCACCCATGTGCGCCTATGCCCTTACCACTACTCTAAGTTAATATATTATGTATTTTATGATATATATATATATATTTATTTATACATATTTGGATACATATTTTGTATCTATATATTTAATCATATATTTATATATATTTATATTTAGGTACACATATTTTCTATTAAAATTTATTTATATATATTATAATATATACATATATATGTTTGTTAATTCAAACACACACACACACATTTATATATAAATATTATATATACATTTTTATAGGTATAATTTTTTTTATTTTAAATAAAATTGTTAATTATTGTTTATTTAAATATGAATTACATATTTAAAAAATATTTTATATGTAAATATTTTTGAATAATTATTTATTAAAATAAAATTTTATTTGTAAATATATTAAAATACCTATGTGTGTGTGTGTATTTATCTATAAATAACACTATAATAAAAAAATGATAAAATTTGAAAACAGTAATATCCATATGAAATTAATCTCATGAATTTAAATCAATCTTCACCGAAAAAGATAAGTAGACACTCTTTAATGAAGCTGAAATTCCATCTAATATTCCAAAATATGTAAGATCGAATTATAGAGGTAGATTCTCAATTACGAGGGGTGGGGGTGAATTGTATGTTTAAAAACATTCCCTTTTAATACTAAAAGGAAATCTATTTTTAACAATGTTAAACCAGGTAAATTCAAAAACCCTCTATGATTCTAACTCAAAGGGATAATTGGAAGGGCTTGGGTCCAATTATAAGAAACCTAAAATTAAAAAAGTTAAAATTAATAAAAACTTATGAAATTTTATCTTAGAGAAAGATTCTACCTTAAAGTGTATAGAATATTATTTATCAGAGTAAGTATATGTATAAGAAAGTATAATAAAGTTATACTTTATTTCTTTAAAAAAACTAGTGAAAATAAAACATGTTACAAAGAAAGTAAACAAGTAGGAAATATTTTAACCCAAAGAGAAGGGTTTCCATCAACCTTGGAAAAAGTTCCCTTGATATATACTTTCAAGAAATTCTGTATTACCCACACCATGGTAAGCCCTGAATAAGAATATCAAATTCTATCCTTATATCCTTAAAATCTCTCGAATTGTAAGGTAGTTGGAACCTCTGTCTTCCTATACTTGGAAGCTCTCAATTTTATAGAGAAAAAATTGGAGTCGCACTAATAAATTTTGAACAAGTTTTTTACAGCTGAACAAGGTGTTCATAGATCGCACAAGGAACAAGAATTTATATCTCTATAAATCACTTCGCATAATTATGGCATCTAATCTCTTGATCGATATTGAGCTCATTCAAATGAGATCCTATTTATAGGAAAAAACTTCAAAGTTCAGCTCCCTCCTCCAACAGTCATATTTTCCCTTGAATTTCAGAGGGACTTGTATATGTGTAACTCAACCAACGGTTAGTTGAAAACATATTGTACGACATCATTTTATATAAAGAAAAACTTGGGAAATATTATCATACTTTATAAACAATAATATGTAAGGAAAACAATATCATGTTTAAAAAACTAGGATCTGATAAAATTGTAACAAAATGTTAGGAAATCAATGTAACTTTAAAAAATATGAATAATTTAAATCTAGGAAAAATATAAATCAGAGTCTAAGAATATGAACAATCGGATTATAGAAAAATGGATATTTAGAGTCTGAATTCTGAGGAATTCAGAGTCTGAAATATGAGGATGTAAGAACCTAGGTTTTTGGACTCTGAGACTTTGAATAATTTCTTGATGTTATTCCAGAGCAGGGCTTTTATACACCGTGAAATTCTGAGGCCCGGTGCGCCTGGAATTAATTATATAAAAATGTTAAGCGTTTTAATATTACGCACGTGTGGTTAACTAAAGAAAATGTGATATCTCTTAAATGGTTGATCAGATCGAAAATCCGAGACCACATTTCGGTTCGAAACGCAGTGTTTACCCTAGGCCCGACATAAACTGAGTTGGTGCCGGATGTTCAGACCCCTCGCTCGTTGACGGTGTGTTAAATGGATAATTAAATTATCAAATTATTTATTTAATAGCTCAAACATGAATAACTCTTAAATGGTAGCTCGGATTAGAAATATGAGGGCACAACTGAGTCCGGAGCATGCCGTTTACCTTAGGAGGGGTGTAAAAGTCTCAGGCGCGATCCTGCTGTGAGAGATGTCACCCAAGGGAAAAAAAGTTATTTTGAAATAACGACTTAGTGATTTTTATCACTGGAGTTACCTTCTAAATATAATTCAAACAAAGTCTCGGAATGGAAATCTGAGACTTCCATTGAGTTTGAAATGGGGTGTTTTTCCTAGGCGCGATATAAAATAAGCGGGTGCGGAGGTTTCAGAATTCGCGCCTGTTGAGAGAGTTTCAGTGATTTTTTATAAATTCGCTTAAGTGTTGGGAGGGGAAAAACCATCTCTCTCTCTCTATCTCTCTCTATCTCTTCCTTTCACTCTCTCCCTCTCTGATCTGTTCTTCGGCGTTCTTCGCTGTTATTTGTCAGATTGAGGAGAGGACTCCGGAGGATCGAAGCGGGATCGCGCAGGAGCGTTGCCAACGATGAACAGATCCAATGAGGTAGGATTTCTGATTAAATTTTCCACCTTCATGAAATTATTAGAGTTTTGTAAATTTTGTCGATTTAAATTCTTAAATTTTAGAATTTGGGGAATTGGAAAAATGAACACGGCCAACACCCAAGACTTGTTTTATTTGTCATTCTTGGGAGTTCTTCGTCCAAATTTCCGGATGCACCAATTGTGTCAGATCAACGATCGGGGGCAGGCGCTGTGACGACCTCGTCCCGAGCACCAGAATTCTGGCCTCAGAATTGAAATCGAACCTCCAATGAGGTCTTGGTGGTCTGTGGAATGGACCACCGGAGTTGGCCGGTAGGAGTGTCTGGAGACCGCGGTGTGTCGAGCGGCCGGAGGAGGAGCCGGAGCGGCCGGCTGTTTGAAGGTAGGGCAGGGACCGGAACCGGGGTGGTGCAGTCGAGCGTCATCGTTCAGTGAGGCAGAGGAAGCGGTGTAGCCAGTTGAAGGATTCAGTGGAGCACGGAGCCGTGAGCAGGGGACCACGGTGGTGTGCCTAGAAGGATAGAGGAGAGGCGGTGTGGGGACTCAGCAGAGCCGGCGGCGAGCTGGGGAGGCCGCGGCGCAGGAAGCCGGTCGTGGTCAGCATAGGAGGACCCCGAGGTCCCGCCTCGGGGTGTGAGGTGTGGACAAGGACCCACATATCACGGTTCATATTGGGCGATGAATACCAGCCAAAAGGCCAGTCTGGTGAGGAAAGAAAACCAGACCTGAGGCGGTTCCGGTGCGGCTAGAGCAGGCCGCGGCCAGCGGGCCGTGATGATTGGGACCGGGCCGGCCGGGGTGAACCGGCCCGGTTTCCCCCCTTGCGTTTGGGGGGCCATATCTTCTAAATGGCACGTCCGTCTGACGCGCCGTCTATGGCTACGAGTTCGTGTTGGTGAGGTGGACCATTTGATATTGGTTTTGAGGATTTTGGGTTCTGGGCCTGAAGATGGGTGACCCGAAACACTTTAATTTAATAATACTAAATTATTATTAAAGTTGCGACAGACGTGGCTCGGGAGCCACACGTCTGTCTGACGTGCCTTCAGAGGTGTGGTGGCTACATAGCTGAGACGGTCCTTCCAAGGTTGGTTTGGAGCCTTTGCAGGTTGGTTTCATTGCTCGGTAGCACGAAACACTAAATGTGAATAATTAATTAATTATTTAATTAATTAATCAATTATTGCGTCAGACCTAACTCCTACTTTGGATGTCCCATTGACACACCGTTAGTGGCAGCGTGACCCCGGTCCTCGTGTGGAATTTTTGAGACACTTTCTGAGGCATTCTGATTGGAGACAAGGTGCGGGCCACACATGGACTAGTTCGCACGTTTTACGGTGAAACACCACTTTTTCACCTGTCATTCGTTTGTGATGTGTGGGTACTACTTTTTTAGAGATTTTCCAATGAGATTGCAACGGCGCAATCCGCCCGCCTAAATTTGGGCCTGAAGCATGGGCCCCATGAGGAAGCTTTCAGACATACGCTACATTTTACGACTTATGATTCATAATTCCGTTCAGGGAAAATGAATAGACTACGCCGCATGGTTATTGGCAAGGAACGCAGTGGTATGATCTATGTGATGTGTTTCGGGGTCGAGGTGTGGGCCCTAGAGGGCCCCATTTGCATATAACGCGGGGAGTTGCAGCTTCAGAATCCGAAGTCCGTTTTAGGTGATGTCAAAGGAGTTGTGACCCTGGAACCGAGATGAGGTTGACCAGCATGGTTTCAGGCCACAAAGTTGGAGTTGAGGCGTAGGCCCCACGGGCCATCTTTTGAGCTGTGTGCAGTGTACTACAAATTTTTCATCAAGCGTCTGTTTGGGGCGTATGAATAGTCGATTTAGTGTGCTTTTCTGAGAGTATCGAGATGGATTATTTCGCCCAACCTCTTTCAGGACCGAGTTATAGGCCCCACTAGATGTTGTATGGGCATAAAACGGCGTCAAGTAACTTTTTCCTCAGGAGCTCGTTTCCAGCAAGTAAGTAGTTTATCTCAATGTTTTTCTGTGAGGATTACAACGGTGTCATATATTCAGGAAAGAGGATCCACTTACGTGATCTTATTAAATGTGGAAATATGAAATGGCATTTGTCGGAGGCTTATTTGATGTACTCTAAACCTATTCCCGGTAGCGGTGCTAGTGACACCCAGTGATGGCATGGGCAGTGCGGAGTTATCGGGCCAGTTCCGGGTTTACCCTCCAGTGAGACTGGGTAGTGGGATACCAGTTGACCTTGCAGTTTAACCTCTAGTGTGGCTGGGCAGTGGGTAACAGTTGAATTATTTAGGTTTTACCCTCCAGTAGGGCAAGTTAGTGGGTCACCTGATACTTTATTATGGTTTACCCTCCAGCGGATCTGGGTAGTGGGTCACCGTTGACTAATTTAGGGTTTACCCACCAGTAGGGCTGGACAGTGGGTAACCTGATGTTTTATCAACAGAGTTGGGTAGTGAGTCACCATTGAATTATTTAGGGTTTACCCTCCAGCAGGGCTGGGCAGTGGGTCACCAGATGATTTATTACGGTCTACCCATCAGCGGGGCCGGGAAGTGGGTTACCATTGACTTATTTAGGTTTTACCCTCTAGTAGGGCAAGGCATTGGGTCACACAAAGATTTATTACGATCTACCCTCTAGCGGGGCAGGGTAGTGGATCACCGTTGACTTATTTAGGGTTTTCCCTCCAGCAGGGCTGGGTAGTGGGTCACCCGATGATTTATTATGGTCTACCCTCCAGCAGGGCTGGGTAGTGTGTCACAATTGAATTATTGGGATTTACTCTCTAGCAGGGCTGGGATGTGGGTTAACCGACAACTTATTCCAGACTCAGTCCTTTCTATGAGGCTAGTCAATGAATTTTCTCTGTGGTTACCGGAGCGTGACCCTTGGTGGTACGGTGTATTGACGAGGCCGCTTGACATGCGGTATTGTTGGGCAAGGTGATGGCTATCCTTTAAACTATTGGAGACTCTTCTTGGGCTGAGCTTGGAGGTAGAGATTCCCTTACACACTCATTTGGGTTTCTCATTAAGCATATATATATATATTCACCCTACTGTTGTTCCCACTCATTGGGTTTGGTTACTATCCTTCTAGGAGGGGCGAAGATGCATGGGGTATGCCACGTACTTTCGGTGTCTATCTCCTCTTGGTTGGATGAGTCTACTCTTCTGCTATAAGCAGTGAAGACTCGACGAGATGTTCTTCTTCTCACAATTTCCATCTCCTTGCGTCTGGACGAGTCTACTTATTTTCTCTTGTTGGGTTAATCTCCACTCTCTCTCTTTTGTACTCTTACACTGTTCTTTGTTCTATATCCTTCTAACCATTTTAGTACCTTCTTTGTTGCTTCCTCGAGCTTTCGGGGTGTCCTACTGAGTATATTTATACTCACCCTTCTTGGGCTTTGCCCGCACTTGGTGTGCCCTTGCAGACGACGGATAGGTCAGTCAAGACTACGGAGGATCATAGAGGACACATGAGCTTGGGCTGCATACAATGGCCGCAGTAGGACTTTCCGGGTGTGAGACTCGCTAGCTGTTTACTTTCGTATACATGTTGCTGGGTTGTGGAACCTTTCTGGTTGATCGCATGTTTTCCCCTTTTACTATTCAGTTTACTTTTCATCACTTTACCTATACTGGTTAGAGGTTGATGCATGTATGTTGGTTTTCCCTTTTTGTAGCAGTGTTGTATCTTTCTTTATTTTCTCCACACTTTTTCATTGAGTTGCTACGTGTGTGCGTACATTTTCATAGGCAGAGGACTCCCCTTGTTTGTTGAGCCTTTGGCGCTAGTCACCAGCCCCTGGCCTATGGAGGCCGGCTTGGGGTAGTTGCAGCTTGAGCCCCGATACGGGTCGGGTCCTGACAGAGGAATTTGAGTCTGAATTTCAGAGAATCTGGAGTTTGAATTTCAAAGATTTTGGAGTCTTAATATCAAAGAATTTGAAGTCTGAATTTTAGAGAATTCAGAGTCTGAATTTTATAGAATTCAAAGTCAAAATTTCATAGAATTCGAAGTCTGAATTTTAGAGAATTCAGATTCTAAGAAATTGTAAGTCTTTAATATAGGTATTGATTTGATTATTTTACTTAATAATAAATTTTTTAAACTTGGTTTGAGACGATATTAAATAATACATTAAAAACCAATGGTAAGGATAAAACTTTTCTTAGAGAAATAAAATTTCCTTAATAAAATAATTCTTAGAGAAAGATAAAATTTCCTTAAAGAAAATGTGTTTGAGATTTTCAAAACATAATGGAATGGAAAATTCATAAGGGAACTCATTGACTTAACAATCTCCCCTCTTTTGGAAAGCACAAATAGATTTTCAAAAAATAATATATGTAATAAGGATTTTCCTTTTTGATCTTTAAAAAAAATACTTATCTCCCTTAAAATTTAACCATAATGAATACGACTAAATCCCCCTTAGGTTTTGAAATCCCTAATAATCGTATTCTTGTCTTTATTAGAATGCTTACTTTTCCTTACTTAAGAATATATTCTTTTAGTAAACTCCCCCTTACTTAGGGAATTCTCTTCTTAATATTCTTTTGATCTTTCTTTTATGTCGCTTTGTGATTTTAAAAAAGGAATATATGGAATGGAAAAAATGTACCTAAAAGGTTAAAAATATACATGAAAAAAATTTTAGTAAAAAGAAATATCATTATTAGTGAAAAAAATTACATGGAGAGTAGAACAAAATATTGGATTTTAAGGAAAATCATTCATTTTTTTTCCTTCAGCATCAAATTTTTTAGGGAGGATTTTAGATTCTTTAGTTCTTTATGATCATCTTCAAATCTCTTGAGCAACTAATACTGATCCTAATTCTTCTTCTTGAGAAATTTGATTATTTATTCTTGGGATTTAAGAATTTTATCTTGAGACTT
The DNA here is from genome assembly GCA_963277665.1 of Viscum album. NCBI lineage: Eukaryota > Viridiplantae > Streptophyta > Magnoliopsida > Santalales > Viscaceae > Viscum > Viscum album. The sequence continues at coordinate 1,512,724,096 of OY728150.1, read as the reverse complement.
TACAACCACTTCTTGTTTTTTTACTTTTCTTCCAACTCTACCCTAATTTCTCTTTCCCTTTTTAAATTTAGAGCAATTGAATTGATCTTTACATTTAGATCTCTATCCTATTGAATATGGGAAACATGATATTTATTTAGGTTTTATGAATGATCTGATGTAAAATCATTGATGGTTTCATCAGACTTATCAAAAGCATCCTTTACTGAATCTTGGAAATCATCCATGACTTTCAGATCATTGACATAGACCATTTGGTTATTTCCATACATGATCTCCTATGAGCATCATAACCAATATGAAAAGATTTGAAATTCACTTCAGGATTGATAAAAATTTCCACGATCATTCTTATCGAATCCAAATTTTGATTTATAGAATGCTGAAGCAACTGAAATCTCGAATCAATACTTGGAAATAAGGGTATTGTATTCACTAGCTTCTTCAAAGACTAGAAAAAAAACTTGTCCCATGGAAGATTAATATTTGGAAGCAGATTCCCTTACTGGTGAGGGAAATATATCTAGATCTTCATATTTCCTCTTGGATGTTTCAACTACATCTTTCTTATATTGCACAACTATAGCCTTTCAATGAAAATCACCAACCACTTGTTTTCCTTTTTTAGCTCCATATATTGACATCTCAAATTTTGTAGTCTCATGCATATTATCAGATAATTGGATTATCTTATCATCATCAACATCAATTTTATCATCATATTCCTTGATATCTTCAGTATGAATAAAATCATGATTGTTTCTTTCATCATCAGTAGGTTTATCAACCTCATCATATTCATTATAATATTTCTCTTCTAACATAATTTTGGCTGATTCAACTTGTAATGTTTGGATCAACAAATTTTCTGAACGACTTTCTTTTTAAGGGTATTATTACACCATTTTGATTATATCTTCACTTTCATCTTACTCTTCTTTTTATTATTCTTGTTGAACCACCACTTCTTCCAAAATGGTTTCCAGAATTGAAATTTTCTTTCTTAGAGTCTCAATTTGAACTGACTCTTGTAAAAAATATTCTAGTACCTGGATTTGTTTAGAATATTTCTCTTTATCTTTAAGAAGTTCATGAATAAATTAGGCTCCTAACATCCTCTTCTTCATATTTTTCTCTTTAACATGCTTCTCATGATTTTCTGCTACCTGAATCTTCAAGGCCTCTGCCTCAGTAGGGTCTAAAACAAAACTAGAATCTCCTTCTTTATTCTTCTTTTTCTCTCTCTATTTGGCTACCACTTCATCAGAAAAGGTCTCTTTCTTTTTCGGTTTTGGTGGAGCTGATTGAGTTTCTGGAATGGTTTCTTTTTCATTCGGTTCATGTTCTGTTTTTCTATTCTTCTGGGTTTTCTTGTAAGTTTCACCTACTTCCCCTTTCATACTAGCAGCTTGAACCTCACTTTCAGGAATATCATAGAACTCTACTAACATGATACTAAAACTCATTTTCATCCTCCTAAGAGTTTCATCACTCAACAATATAATCTTGAAATTTCTTGATTTTGAACTACAATTAATTTTAAAGGATTCTAAACAAAGAATTATGATCCTCGACAAGATCGCTGGATACATAATTATTTGATACTTGAGGATTCCATTCTTGATAATACTGATGGTCATAAGGATGTACTTGATGAGATTTATCTTCTTTAAATTCACCAAAAAGTCCATCATAAAAATATCACACTTATTAAGGGAATCCTCATGTCCCTTTCTCAGAATAAGAAATCCTTGTATCTATAAGGTTAACAATCTGGATTTGGTTTAAAAATGATTTATCTTCAGTGAATTGACTCCATTGAGTACAAGACACTCAATTTACTTTACCTTCTCAAAACATAATTCCTTTTCTAGTAGCTTGTGAGAGAAAAATATTGCTTCACCTTCATAAGGATTACTGAGAATGTTTCCATCCATGTTGAAGGATAATGAATAGGTCTTCCCATAGATCTTAAATGAAAAATTTTCCCTTCCTCCTTCTTCATAAAAAGTTACTGAATCATAAAATTTTATGAGGAATTTAGGATAAACCAGATCAGGATTCTTCATCTTGGATACACAAAAGCTTTCTCATTCGTTGAACTTGATAAATTTCAAAATTAGAGAATTATACTTGGAAAAAAAATCTGGTTCAACCCACCTTTATCTGAAGATTTTCCATTCTTTAAGATCCTTGTTTGAAACCATTTTATTTTGCAAGGAAATTTCAAGCGACATACAGAATAAAAGGAAACTTAGAAAACTAAAAGTCCGATTTGTATGACAGTAGAGCTTTGGTGAAAAATATCATGAAAAACGATGTGGAATACAGATAATGGGGGCCTTTATATAGGCTTCATAACGATGGTTAAAATTTACAAATTAATACAATGGTTAATATTATATTGAATTGGTAGGACAGTTGATATAAATGTTGAAGAAGGATTTTAAGGTTTCGATCTTTTGAGGTTTTAAGAAAAAAATCGGATTTAAGGAATGTGAACCCAATATAGTTTTCTTAAAATAAGATAGAAATTCCAATAGATAAAATTTATAATTACAATTATTTAAGTAAGGAAACAAACCATCCGGATTGATTATAAATAATTTTCAATATAGGTAAGGTTCTTCTTGAGGAACGTATATTATGGAATTTTTTATTAAGGAAATTTAAATTCTGAAAAAAAAGTTTAAGAATAAAATTTTGGTTCTGATAATTGTATTAAGAAAAAAAAATTAGGTTCCAAAAAAAATTAGAAAGGGAAAATATAAAAGAATAATCATATGTACTCCCTCTATGAAAATGAGTTTCTTAATGTAAGGAGATAGGTTTCAAAAAAATTAATATGGATGATTACCTTACTGTTATCATTCCTAACTTTTGTTTAATGTATTCAAATTTATTGGAGGGTAAATATTTTGTAAAAATATCAGAAATTTGATCTTGTATTTTGATAAATTGAAGAATGATATCTCTTTTAATTGTGTGATCCCTAAGAAAGTGATGCCTAATATCTATGTGTTTTACAGAAGAGTGATGTGAAGAGATTTTTCTTAGGGAAATATCACTTGTATTATCACACAATATCTGTGTTTTGGTCAAAATCATGTCATAGTCTATGATTGTGTGTTGCATCCACAACACTTGAGGATAACAACTTTCAGTTGCTACATATTTAGCTTCAGCAGTGGAAAGAGCTATTGAGCATTTCTTCTTTAATGACCAAGAAACTGATGAATCTCCTAAGAAATCACATGTTCTGGATGTATTTTTTACTATCCATTATACATGAACCAAAATCATTATATGAAAAAACTTTTTAAAATAATGTGATTTCCAGAAGAATAAAAAATTCCTAAATCTATGGTTCCAATTAAATAGAAAAAAATTATTTTTACTTATTTTAAATGAGATTACATTAGATTATATTGATATCTTGAACATATTCATACTAACAACATTATGTATGGATGAAAATATATTAAGTATAATAAACTTTCAATCATACCTCTAAAAGATGTTTGATCTACTAGTTTCTCAACTACATCAAGATCAAGAGAGTTTGAGGTATCAATTGGAGTACTTTTACTTTTAGTGTTTTCATATCTATACTTATTGATAATATATTTAATATAATTATTTTGAGATATATAATTTCCTTCTAGTTTTTTATAAATTTGAAAACTCGGGAAAAATGTTAACTCACCCATCATACTCATTTCAAACTCATATTTCATGAGATTCTCAAATGAATTAGTTAAGGATTGTTGAGTTGATCTAAATATAATGTAATTAACATAAATTTGAACAATCAAAACATTTTTCTTATCATTCATTATAAAAAGAGATGGATCAGCAATTCCTTTAACATTATATTTTTGTAACAAAAATCTCGTGAGTCTATCACACCAGGATCTATGGGCTTTTTTAAGTCTATTGTTGAGCCCTCTAGAAGATTGTTGAATTCTTCCTATGATTTCTATTTTAATAATCACAAATCATCAATTACTTAATCCAGTTGGATTTCTCATATACATAATCACAATATCTTAGTGAATCTATTTATACTGGTTGGATCATGTTTTTATCTCTTTGTTATTGATTTACAAGTATTCCGGAAGTCTTCTGGATCAAACAGACACTTTGTGTTCTATCAACGGACAACAGTCTCACCGATCCATATCGAAGGACAACCGTCTCACTGATCCATATCGAAGGACAACGATCTCACCGATCCATATCGAAGGACAACGGTCACACTGATGGTGATCATCTGAGTCACCGAAGATGTCTCACTGATGCTGATCAAATGAGTCACCGATCATGACACACCGATGCTGATCAAATGAGTCACCAATCATGACACACTGATGCTGATCATCTGAGTCACCGATGATGTCTCACCGATGCTGATCAAATGAGTCACCGATCATGACACACCGATGCTGATCAAATGAGTCACCAATCATGACACACCGATGCAGATCATCTGAGTCACCGAAGATGTCTCACCGATGCTGATAAAATGAGTCACCAATCATGACACACTGATGCTGATCAAATGAGTCACCGATCATGACACACCAACGCTGATCATCTGAGTCACCAAAGATGTCTCACCGATGATGATCAAATGAGTCACCGATCAGGACACACCGATGTCTATCCACTGATGCTGATGCTGATGACCTACCGATCACTTGACTCACCGATAGTAATAAACAACTATTTGAATTTCATTATCTTTACTGTAATCTAACCAACGGTCATATTAGGAATATTTTAATGCTCTGTCATTTATTTAATGAAGGTTGTTGGATGTCAGTGAACCGTACCTCGTACCTGCAAAAAGAAATAATTTCTTTTGCTGGAGCTCGTGCTATAAATACAAGAAGTCCCTATTAATGTAAAGAGACCCAGAAGACAACGATGAGACATATATGAGTGCAAAGAGTGGTGGATGAGATAGTTGCAGAAGACATACAACCTCATACACACTCAAGCTTAGTCAAGAAATGTTCTGTACATTCACGAGGACATTAAATAACTTTATCGACTACTTTTATCACTATCTCTGAACCTGGATGCTAAGCAGATAACACTCTGTTTTTCAGACAAAAACCAGAAGAGGACTCAAAATCATTTCTGATCAAACTCAAGGAGTCCAAAGCTTCACTGCAATCACTAGAGCCATTTCTAAACTCTATATATCTGCTCAGCGATTCATTATTTTACATTTTGAGTAGTGTGTGTTATTTGCTGTATTTTACACACGCATTGTCTTCTGTACTTTAACTGGAGGATCTGTAAATCCTCACTCAATATCATATTTCCCACTGGGATAGTGGTATAGGTCGTGTGTGACCTAGACAGCAGGTTTCTGTTGTTTTGTTTCCCATGAATAACAGTGGTAGAGGTCTTGGACCTTGACAGTTGTAAACTGTTGTGAACCCCGATCCAGGGTGTGGATAAATTTTATATAGTGTTGAGAGGACTAAGTCTTGGCTTGAGACTGAACCTCTTGGTTATATCTGCTATGCTACATCTTTCAAAGTTATTCCTTTTATTCCGCTGCTAATTACTTTAAAACCAAAACTGTTTTAATGTCACTTTGATAATTAAACTCCCAAGTGTTTATATTAGTTGTGAATCATTAAGTTAGTTTCAAAAATTAATCAACTCTTCTATTGTGATTAACTGGGAAATAATCAATCCCTTGAGAACCCAACAGAACCTTTACTTTGATATAAATTAACTACAGTTTAATTCAGTATTTCATTTAGGGGTTTTTAAGAAAAAGTTTTTAAAATAGAAATTTTAATTGGAACTCAATTCACCCCCCTCTTGAGTATCCACTCCGACCAACAATTGGTATCAGAGGTTGTTTAAATATTTTCTAAAGTACTCTGTTTTTCAACTGTGATTTTAGTTGTATTTTAAATTTCTTAAAATTTCTGCTATTTCTCAATTTTTATCTCTTTAAAATGTTTGCTTTAAGTATGCTATCATGGATAATAGACTTGAAGGTGTTTCTACCAATAGACCACCATTTTTCAATGGCACTAACTATGCTCAGTGGAAAATCAAGATGAAAATTGATTTAGAAAGCATGGGTTTTGATATTTGGACTACTATAGAATAAGAATATAAAATTCCTAATACTGTTAGAACTACTTGGAATGAAGCTACTAATGATTCCAACAATAATAATTGCAAAGCTATTAATGCCTTGTACTGTGTTTTAGTAGATGAGGAATTTAATAGAATATTTTCCTGGTAAACTGCTTATGAAATTTGGGATACCTTAGCTGTTTCTCATTAAGGAACAACCAATGTTAAGGAAATGAGACTGAATACTTATACTATTAAGTATGATAATTCTATGATGAAGCCTGATGAACCCATTTCTGACATGTATCTCAAGTTTAATGAAATTTTCAACACAATGACCTCTTTGGGAAATGATGTTCCATCAAAGGAACAAATTATGAGAATTCTGAGATGTCTACATGAAAGATGGAGATGAACTTCTGTCTCAATTAGAGAATCATGTGAATTGGTGAACTGCCAGTCAAGGAACTAATTGGCAAGATGATGGTGTATGAATAAGAACTTAAGGTGAAAAAAGAAGAAGATGATGAACCTAGAAGAAAGTCTGTTGCTTTCAAATCTTCAACTTCAAATAATAAGGATAAGGAGAAACTCCAAGCTATAAATGAGAGTTCAAGCTGCGAAGACAGTGAAAGTGCTTCTGATAGTGATGCTGGGATGGCTCACATTGATAGAAGGTTTAAGAAGTTCTATATGAAGAAGATGTTTTTCAGAAAATCAAATTATAAAGGTAAGTATGATAGCAAGGGACATTGGAAAAAGGATTGGAAGAAATCTGACAAATCAGATGAAGTTGTCTGCTATGAGTGCAAAAGAAAGGGACACATAAAAGCAGACTGTCCAAAGTTGAAATACAAGAAGAGGTATGAATACAAGGACAATAAGTATAAGAAAGCCATGAAGGCAACTTGGAGTGATTCTGAGGATAGCTCCACTAAATCTGAAGTTTCTGAAACTGAAAAAATAAATAAGGCAAACATGTGTTTTATGACAAACACCTCCGAGGTAGCATCTGAAACTCCTGATTTAAATTCATATTATTCTGAAGATGATTCTGACTCAGAAAACAAGACAAAATCTGAACTATTTGAAAACTGTGATATGTTAGAACAAACCTGTAATGAGATGAAAGACAAATACAAAGGTTTAAAGAAACAGTATGCTTTAACTGTTAAACATAAATCTAATCTTGATATTGAAATGGAAAAGAATGCTCAGTTGCTTAAAGAAAACACTGAACTAAAATTATCCAATGAGAAAATCAAGAAAGAATTAGAGAAATTTACCAAGGGCAAAGATACTATTACTCAGATGCTTGGTAAGAAAATAGAACCTAGATACACTACTGGTATAGGATACCAACCTTGACAAAGGAAAATTACCAAAACTAAATTCATTCCTAAATATGAATAGAATGTAGCTTGTTCTGAAACTTCATATGCTTCAACTAATTATATTTATAGTTATGGATCTAATAAGGTTTATCTTTCAAAATCTTTTAACTCTAGAAATATTATGAGACCCATTAGAAAAATATGGGTACCTAAAGTTTTATTGGCTAACCTGTCTGGACCCAAGAAGATCTGGGTACCAAAATCATTTCCTATCTAAATCTGTTTTGAAGGGAACCTGCTTAAAGAGCTCCTATAGAAAGCCTTGGTATTTGGATAGTGGATGTTCAAGACATATGTCAGGAGAATCCTCATTCTTTAAAATCTTAGTCATAGTTGATGGAGGGTTTGTCACTTTTGGTGATAACTCTAAAGGGAAAATCATCGGCTAAGGCCAGATTGGTTACACTGACTCAGTATTAATTTCTAAAGTTTTATTTGTTGATGGAATTAAATACAATTTGTTAACTAATTATAAGTTATGTGAAGATGGTTTCTATGTTAAATTTGAAAATGATTCTTGCAATGTTTTTAATTCTAAAAATGTTTTAGTATTTTCTGCCTTAAGAAATGAAAATGTTTATGCTGTTGATTTAAATTCTATAGATAAGAAAAATATTACTTGTTTAAATGCTTTTCATAAAGAGTCTTGGATTTGGAATAGAATATTAGGACACTGCAATGTGGATTCACTTAGAAAACTTTCTAGGAAAAACTTAGTTAGAGACCTACCCAAACTAGAATTTCCTGCAGACAAAGTTTGTAATCTCTGTCAAAAGGGGAAGAAACATAAAGTTTCTTTTAAATCAAAGAACGAAAATTCAACTTCTCAACCTCTCGAGTTGGTTCACATGGATTTATTTGGACCTTTTAGAGTTTCTAGTTTAAATGGGAAGCACTATGTATATATTCTTGTAGATGACTTTTCAAGATATACTTGGGTATATTTTCTAGCTCACAAGAGTGAAGCTTGTTCTTGCTTTGTAAAATATTCCAAGACTGTAGAAAACCTTAGTGGACTCAAAATTAAAACCCGGAGAAGTGATCATGGCCGTGAGTTTGAAAATCATGAGTTTGAATCTTACTTCTCACATAGTGGCTATAGTCACAATTTCTCTGCCCCTAGGACACCCCAACAGAATGGTGTAGTAGAAAAGAGTAATAGAACCCTGCAAGAAATTTCTAGGACTATGCTTAGTGAGTATGACCTACCTGTTTATTTTTGGGCTGAAGCTGTCAATACATCTTGTTATGTTATTAATAGAGTCTTGAACAGACCTGTTCTTAAGAGGACCCCTTATGAGTTGTGGAACCATAGGAAACCTAAGGTTAACTACTTCAGAGTTTTTAGCTGCAAAGTCTTTATTCTTAATACTAAATACAATATTGACAAATTTTCATCCAAGAGTGATGAAGGAATTTTCCTAGGTTACTCTAATTCTAGTAAAGCCAATAGAGTTTTCAATAAAAGAACCAAATGTGTGGAAGAATCTGTTCACATAAAATTTGATGAAACTGATCCACATGAACCTAAGACCTCTCTTGAAAATCTTAAATATGATCTCTCTGTTTTGAACCTTAATGATAAAGAAAGTAGACCTGTAGTTAAAACATCCAGTTCTGGAAATTTTCCAGAACCTGCTTCTGTGGAACCTCAACCTGTAGTTGAATCTGAAATCTCTATCCCCACCTTTTCTAGACCAACTAGGACTCCAAAGAACAATCCTTTAGATGCTGTTGTAGGTAATTTAGATAGAGGAACACAGACTAGAGCTTCTCTAAGAAATCAGGTTGAACATCAATATTTTCTTTCACAATTAGAACCTAAAAATATCATTGATGCTATCAATGATTAATTTTGGGTAATGGCTATGCAAGAACAACTAAATCAATTTGAAAGAAACAAAGTATGGAAATTAGTAGAAAGACCTAAGGACACTATAACCATAGGTACAAAATGGGTGTTTAGAAACAAAGTTGATGAATCTGGAAACATCATTAGAAACAAAGCTAGGCTAGTTGCACAAGGTTACAATCAAGAAGAAGGAATTGACTATGAGGAAACCTTTGCACCTGTAGCTAGATTAGAGGCTATTAGGATCTTACTTGCCTATGCATCACATCAGAATTTCAAGTTATATCAAATGGATGTGAAAAGTTATTTTTTAAATGGTTTTATTGTTAAAGATGTTTTCGTAGAACAACCACCTGGTTTCTCAAATACTCGTTCTTAAAATCATGTTTTTAAACTTTATAAAGCTTTGTATGGTTTAAAACAAGCTCCAAGATCTTGGTATGGAAGACTTTCAAACTTTATTATTTCAAAAGGATTTACAAAAGGAATAGCTGACCCAAATCTTTTTATAAAAAGGATCTAAAAAGATATTTTAATAGTAAAAATCTATGTTGATGATATTATTTTTGGATCTTCTAAAAATTCTTTATGTACTGATTTTTTAAAGGTTATGCACAATGAGTTTGAAATGAGCTTAATTGGAGAGCTTAAGTATTTTCTTGGATTTCAAATCTTTCAAACTAAAGATGGTATTGTTCTAAATCAAAGTAAATATACTAAGGATTTATTAAAACATTTTGGTTTGGATAGTATTAAGGAAAGTGATATACCTATGAGTACTACCTGTAAATTGGATGTTGATGAAACTGGGAAACCAGTTGATCAAACCTATTACAGAGGCATGATTGGGAGTTTAATTTATATTACTACTAGTCGACCAGATATTATGTTTAGTGTGTGTATGTGTGCTAGATTTCAAGCTAATCCTAAAGAATCACACTTACTGACTGTTAAAAGGATTTTTAAATATCTTAAGTATACTGTGAATTTAAGTTTGTTTTATCCAAAAATACAATCATTTGACCTAACTAGTTATCCAGATGCTGACTTTTCTGGATATATGTTAGATAGGAAAAGCACATCTAGAACATGTCATTTACATGGAAATTCCCTAGTATCATGGTGTAGTAAGAAACAGAACTCAGTTGCATTGTCTACTGCTGAAGCAGAATATATTGCTGCTAGTAGTTGCTGTGCACAAATTCTGTGGATGAAACACACTTTATTGGACTATGGATTTGATTTTAAACATGTTTCAATTAACTGTGACAACGCTAGTGTGATCAAAATATCTAAGAACCCTATGTCTCACTCTAGGACTAAGCACATTGATGCCAGAAATCACTTTCTAAGAGATCATTATCAGAAAGGTGATATTTATCTAGAATTTATTAGTTCTAAACACCAATTAGCTGATATTTTTACAAATACATTATGTTCTGAAAGAATGAATTTTATTAAACAAGAATTGTGTATGATAGATCTATGAAACTGATTTGTGAAACTGATCTGTGAAACTGATCTCTGAAACTGATCTGTGAAACTGATCTATGAAACGGATCTTTGAAACTGTTATGTGAAACTGATCTATGAAACCGATCTGTGAAACCAATCTATGAAACAAATTTGTGAAACTGATCTGTGAAACGGATCTGTTAAACTGATCTGTGAAACTGATCTATGAAACCGATCTGTGAAACTGATCTACGAAACTGATTTATAAAACTGATCTGTGAAACTACTTTGTGAAACCGATCTGTGAAACTGATCTGTGAAACAGAACTGTGAAACCGATCTGTGAAACTGATCTGTGAAACCGATCGGTGAAACCGATCTGTGAAACTGATCTGTGAAAATGATCTGTGAAACCGATCTTTGAAACTGATCTCTGAAACTGATTTGTGAAACTGATTTGTGAAATCGATCTGAGAAACCGATCTGAGAAACCGATCTGTGAAATTGATCTGTCAAACCGATCTTTCTTTCTATTAGTTTTTTTATGTTGTAATTAATTAACTACTTTTATCTTTATTATGGAAACCCTAAATGTTGAAATAAATGATACGCGGATATTTCTATTCCCCAAACCGTCAACCTTTCATTTCCCGCCAAGCCATATATCCTCTCTTCTCCTCTACTTCGAACCTTCGAACTCCTGCATCCCCCAGAATCTTCAAATGGCTAAGCAAAAGAGACCAAGCAAAGGATAAGAAAGTCATGTACCTTCAAAGCGTGCTCGAGGAGAGTCGATTAGTACCACTCAAATATTAGTAAATCCGAACCTGGAAACTCGGATTGTTACTGTAGAAAAGTAAGTCAGTTCCGCCTGGATTTTGACAAGTAAGTCACTATTGTTACAAGTTTTAGAATCGTAAAGATGGAAAGCCTGGTTCTCAGATAACACTCGTGTATACTACCCAAATCTATTGCATGAGTTTTATATAAATCTGCAAGTTACATTAGATGGTGTAGAGGCTGACATAATGTCTTCTGTAGTGAAAGGAATGAAAATATCTTTTTCTTCTAAACAATGGGATGAATGTTTAGATGTACCCCATGAGGGTCGGTATGAGGATTATGCTAGAAATATTCCTCCAACCACTGAATACTTCTCTTATGAGTTAGATTTATAGCTTTTGACTGGAAACATAGAGTCAAGGAGAATCAAAGCCTCAGAGCTGGATGATGAATGTAGACTTCTCTTTAAGATTATTCAGCACCAAATTTTCCCCAGGAAAAGAGATTTTGCTGCTGTAAGATACCAGGATGTTTTTCTATGGTTTTTACTAACGACCCATGAGAAGATCAATTTTTTAGATATCTGATCTTGCACATATCTGGAATGGTGAAACCTTCTAAGAAATCGATTACTCTTTTCTATTCCAAAATGATCTTTGCAATGTTAAAGAATTTGGAATGTGTTGATGAAGATGATGAGATAGTTGAATCTGATAGTGCTTTTTGTGTTAACAAAGAAATTTTTAAATGGATGAAAATAAACTGGATACCATGGATGAAATGCTGGGTTTCTGATGAGGACAAGCTGTATGAGTCCTAAAATCCCACTGATCATGGAAAGAGGCCGAAGGGTTTAAGAGACCCTAGTTTGAAATCAGATGAGGAGCCAATTTACTCTGATGATGAGGAAGAAGTAGATGTTGAATGGAATACAGACACTGAAGAGTCTGGTAAACAAGGGATGGAAGAAGCTGAAACAGAAGAAGGAAGTATGTCACCTCCTGATGATAGGAGTGATCCTGATACTGTGAGCCCTTAGAGAAGAGTGGACTTTGGATCTGCCAGTCCACCTTTACCCTTACCTGAATCAGAACCAGTTCTTGGTGATGAAGAATCTAGTGACACTGAAGTATCTGACAATGAAGTTTCTGTGAAGAATGGAAATGGGAATGATGATGATGATGATGATGATGATAATGATGATGATGGTGATAACCGGCCAGTGGATGGTCTTGCTGTACCTCCAACAGAAACACATCAAACTGTACCAGAAACAAATTCCAATGGCAAGAGATATTCTGTAGAAATCAGTGGAAAAACAAGTTATGATAAACCGAAATATAATCTATGTGCTGCTGTTTGGGATGATTACCCTTGTTTTGCTGTTTTGGGTTTAGAGTATTCTGAAGAAGAAGAGGAAGAATCAGAATCTACTGCAGTTATGAAGGAAATTCAGCCAGTTGAGGCAAGGTCTGCTCATGCTGTTGATGTTGCAAATGTTCATCTAACTAGTTCTACTGTATCTCAGTCTGATTTTGATAAGTTCAAAAGTGAGTTGCTTACTGCTGTGAGGGATACAGTTAGAGAAGAAATTTCAAATTCTATTAGAACAGACCTGGCCAATACTGGTGAGTTTATTGGCAGGCACATAGCCTCTCTAAATTAGATTCTAAAGGATCTACAACCTGACTTAGTTTCTTTATCAAACGAATTTAGATCAACCATATCTGGTATGATGGAAGTTTTGAGGAATCTGATTGAACATCTTAAGAATTCTGATCTGAGAAAGTTGAAAGCTGAGATAACTCAGATAGTTGCTCAATCCAGTATAGCCAAAGTAACCAAGATCACTACTCGTGAGCTAGAGGCTCTAAGGAAGATTGTGCATGATGAATTAGCCGCCATTAGACAAGTTCTTGATTTGGACTCATTGAATAAGATGAAGGAGGACAGTGATCACATTCCTAAGATGGTAACAGTATATTCAGCAGATTCCACTAAATCTCAGAGAGAGATCAAGGAAAAGGTTGACCATTATTTTTCAAAGATTTATACCAATCATGAGATGACCATGAATTTCAAAGTGTTAGCTGACAATATGAAACTACCTCCAGTCACTCAAGCTTTCAAGACTGAAGTTCATAAGTTGCAAGATTTTACTCCTACGTTGGAACGGTTCATGGAGAATAAGGATGATTTTTAGAAGGCTATGCGGTATGGTGCAGAAGTTATTCAGAATTTCATAAATCTTTTGAAGCCTTATCTGAATTCACAATCCACCACCATTGTGCTTCATATTGATGACCCTCTCAGTGCCTCTGATGTTGCTCCAAATCAGATCTCTGTTGCTCAAGATCTATCTCAACTCCGACCAGTTCCTCAGCAATCTTATCAACCAGCTGCTACTGCTGCATAGCAAATCCCTATGGCATCTACTCCTCCACCTTCCCGAGTCATCTTACCACCTTTTCAAATTTGCCTTGTTCAACCTGCCTCCAAGCCTTCCAACTTACCAACCATTTATCCTTCTGACAAAGGAAAAGCCCCGTTACATCCCAAGAAATAGTTGTGCATTGTTGTTGATAGGGTGAACCCTGTTGTGTTTGTACTATGATGTACCTTATAAACATTATTCTCTTTTCTTTTTATTCTCTCTACTGTCTTCTTTTAATCTCTTATTTATCTGTTTTCCCTCATTTTTTGATTATCCCAACGGGGGAGAAATATGTATATATATGGGGGCGATGCATCTCTAAAGGGGGATATTTTTCTTATCTATGGGGGAGAACCTTTCTATGGAAATGCTTGCATAAGTATTTAAAGGCATAAATTCAGGGGGAGATTTATATCTCATTATGTTTTTATTCTTATTATGCCTTTTCACTATTATTGATGATATATTATTTTTATTTATGGATAAGATTTGTGATTATCAAAAAGGGGGAGATTTTGGATCCCTCTGGAAGATTGTTGAATTCTTCCTATGATTGCTATTTTAATAATCACAAATCATCGATTACTTAATCCGATTGGATTTCTCATATACATAATCACAATCTCTTAGTGAATCTGTTTATTTTGGTTAAATCATGTTTTTATCTCTTTGTTATTGATTTACAAGTAATCTGGAAGTCTTCTGGATCAAACATACACATTGTGTTCTATCAAAGGACAATGGTCTCACTGATCCATATCGAAGGACAATGGTCTCACCGATCCATATCGAAGGACAACGGCCTCACCGATCCATATCAAAGGACAACAGTCACAACGATGCAGATCATCTGAGTCACCGAAGATGTCTCACCGATGTTAATCAAATGAGTCACTGATCATGACACACCGATGCTGATCAAATGAGTCACCGATCATGACACACCGATGCTGATCATCTAAGTCACTGAAGATGTCTCACCAATGCTGATCAAATGAGTCACCGATAATGACACAACGATGCTGATCAAATGAGTCACCGATCATGACACACGGATGCTGATCATCTGAGTCACCGGATATGTCTCACCGATGCTGATCAAATGAGTCACCGATCATGACACACCGATGCTAATCATCTGAGTCACCAAAGTTGTCTCACCGATGCTGATCAAATAAATCACCAATCATGACACACTGATGCTGATCGAATGAGTCACCGATCATGACAAACCGATGCTGATCATCTGAGTCACCGAAGATGTCTCACCGATGCTGATCAAATGAGTCACCGATCAGGACACACCGATGTATAGCCACCGATGCTAATGCTGATGACCTACCGATCACTTGACTCACCGATAGTCATAAACATCTATTTGAATTTCTTTATCTTTATTTTAATCTAACCAACGGTCATATTAGGAATATTTTAATGCTCTATCATTTATTTAATGAAGGTTGTTGGATGTCAGGGAACCGTACCTCATACCTACAAAAAGTAATCATTTCTTTTGCTGGAGCTCGTGCTATAAATACAAGAAGTCCCTATTAATGAAAAGAGACCCATAAGACAACGACAAGACATATATGAGTGCAAAGAGTGGTGGATGAGATAGTTGAAGAATACACAGAACCTTATACACACTCAAGCTTACTCAAGAAAAGTTCTGTACATTCATGAGGACATTAAAGAACATCATCGACTACTTTTATCACTATCTCTGAACCTGGATGCCAAGCAGACGACACTCTGTTTTTCAGAAAAAAACCAGAAGAGGACTCAGAATCATTTTTGATCAAACTCAAGGAGTTCAATGCTTCACTGCAACCACTAGATCCATTTCTAAACTCTATATCTTTGCTCTGCGATTCATTATTTTACATTTCGAGCACTGTGTGTTATCTGCTGTATTTTACACACACACTGTCTCCTGTACTTTAACTAGAGGATCTGTAAATCATCACTCAATTTCATATTTCCATCTAGGATAGTGGTAGAGGTCGTGTGTGACCTGGACAGCTGGTTGTTGTTGTTTTGTTTCCCACGAATAACAGTGGTAGAGGTCTTGGACCTGGATAGTTGTAAACTGTTGTGAACCCCGATCTAGGGTGTGGATCAATTTTATATAAAGTGTTGAGAGGACTTAGTCTTGGCTTGAGACTGAACCTCTTGGTTATATCTACTATGCTACATCTTTCAAAGTTATTACTTTTATTCCGCTGCTAATTACTTTAAAACCAAAACTGTTTTAAAGTAACTTTGATAATTAAACTCGCAAGTGTTTATATTATTTATGAATCAGTAAGTTAGTTTCAAAAATTAATCAACTCTTCTGTTGTGATTAACTGGGAAATAATCAATCCCTTGAGAACCCAACAGAACCATTACATTGACATAAATTCACTACAGTTTAATTCAGTATTTCTTTTTGGGGGTTTTAAGACAATGTTTTTAAAACAGAAATTTTATTTGGAACTCCATTCACCCCCCTCTTGAGTATCCACTCCGACCAACATCCATATAAAGCTTTTGTATGTTTAAAAAAAATGTTCAAGATGTTTTGTATCTTCAAAACCATGATGTTATTAAACATAAACTTCCTCTTGAATGTATTCATTAAAAAAATCACACATCATGCCCATTTTGAAAAAGTTTGAAATTAAAGAATGCTGAAAAGGAAAGTAGAATATGAATAGATTCAATCCTAGCTACTGGAGCATAGGTTTCTTCATAGTCTATTCCTTCTTGGTGATTATATCCTTTAGTAACTAATCATGCTTTATTTCTTACAATGATTCTATTTTCAACACATTTATTTCTGAAGACCATTTTACACCAATTATAGATGTTTTCTTAGGTATTTAAACCAAGGTCTATAATTTGTTCCTTTATAATTCATTTAGTTCATCTTGAATGTATTTAATCTAATCATCATCACCTAAAGCTTCATCAGTGCTTTTAAGTTCTAATTGGGAAAGAAATGCTAGATTTTCTACTTCATTTATTAAATAACTTCTAGTTCTTACTGGTTGATTTACATCACTAATGATACTATCATTGGGATGATTATTAAGAAACAACTGATTTGGTTTTTGTAAAACTTATTCATCAACATACGGTAGAAAATCTTCTGGGGTAAATACTTTAGAAACATTTTCTTGAGTGGTTTCCTTTTTAGAAGAATTTTCCACCAAAGGATGATAATCATCTTTTGAAAACTCATCAAAGGATGTAGGTTGAGGTTATTTAAAAATAAAAGGATCCATTTCATCAAATTTAACATGTATTTTTCTTCAACAGTACAATATTTTTTGTTAAAAACACTATAAGACATAGAAGTAGTAGAATATCCTAAGAAAATTCCTTTATTGGATTTGGGTGAGAATTTATGAAAATTATACTTAGTATTCAAAACGAATACTTTCCATCCAAATACATTGAAGTAAGAAACTTTAGGTTTTAAACCAGTCCCCAATTCAAATGGTTTTTTGTTAAGAAAATTTCTAATTAAAACTCAATTTATAGTATAACAATTATTACTAACAACTTCAACCCAAAAGTGTTTAACAATATAATATTCACTCAATATGGTTCTAGTTATTTCTTGAATAATTCAATTTCTTCTTTCAATAACACCATTTTGTTGAGGAGTTCTAAGAGATGAGAATTTATGATTAATGCCTTTCTTACTACAAAAAGTTTCAGAATCTGAATTTTGAAATTCTCTCCCATGATCGCTATGAATAGTCATCAACAAAAGGTTTTTATAATTTTTTAATTTGTCTAAAAAATATTAAAAATAAGAAAATGATTCAGATTTCTTTTCTAGGAAATAGACCCATGTAAATCTATTATAATCATCAACTTAAACAAATAAATTGTATTTTCCTCCAATACTTCTAGTTTGTGTTGGACCGAAAAGATCCATATGCACTAGCTATAATAAATCAGAAGTTGATACATCAATGATTGATTTAAAGATTGACTTAGGTTTCTCTCCATATTTACAAGGATCACAAACTTTTAAAGAATCAAATCTAAGCTCATGTAGATCCTTAACAAGTCTCTTCTTTGAGAGTTTGAACATGTTCTTGAGGTTAGATTGTCCTAGTCCTCTATTCCATAACCAAGATTGATCTTCCATTTCACTAAATCAAGGTAGGTATTGGATCCTAAGGTCTTCTAAGTTAAGTGTGTAAACATTATCATTCCTATGTGTAGAGAGAATAAACTCTTCCTTGGATTTTTTTACTAAGCATTTATCATTCCTATAATTCACAAGGTACCCTTCATCACAAAAATATCTTATGCTTATAAGGTTATGATCAATATCTTTAAAAAATAATACAATTGAAATTAAATCTTTTCCAAGGAGAACAATGTTACATATACCCACAATTTCTCTATGAGCATTATCTTTGAAAGTTACTTTACCTCATTTCTTCATGATAATATTTTCAAAGATGTTTTTGCTACTAGTAATGTACCGAGAACATCCACTATCCATGTATCATTTATTTCTATTGGTACTTCATTTATATTCCTAAAAATAAAAAAGTTAGAATTTTGGAATCTAAATTTTCTTGGATCTAGAAATTTCAGAAATTAAAATCTTAGGTATCCACATTTTCATATAAAAATAATCTTTTTGAAAAACTAAGTATTGGGTTTTGTTTAAAGAACAATTTTTACCCCAATGTCAACCACATTTACACTTGGTGAAAAAAGGATCACTTTGGGGAACAAACATAGCTATTACAAAAATAGGTTTTGAATGAGTATAACCAAATCCAGAACTATTCTTAAGAGTAAAAAGATGTGAATACATTTTATCAAATTTGTTCCTTCCAGAAGTGAAATTTGATAAAAGTTTCTTAGAGGAAAAAATTTCATATTTTAGTCTCATTACTAAATTCTTGTCCTCAAAATCATTAGTCTTGAAGTTTGAGTTAGTCTCTAAAACATTTTTCTTAGAAATAACATTTTCAATACCCTTATAATGTTTATCATTCTCGAAATTAACTTCCTTAATATTTTTAGAAATAAATTCAAAGTCAAGAGTTTTCTGATCAAGATCTTTACAAAGATATAATATCTTTTTTGTTAAAATTGAAATTCTAGAATTTTCTTTCTATAACTTCTTTTTTATCTTAAAATTTTCATTCTCAAGTAATTTAAAAAAACTATAGACTTCTTAAAATGAAGGTAAGGTGTTATCTTTTGATGAGGAAGATTATTCATACAATGATTCATAATATTATTCATTAAGAAAATTATAATTTAAAGAATTATTGATTAAATATTCAACATACCTTATACATAATACAATGATTTTCAATAGGTAATCTGGCTATAGGACCACCATTCTTCTGACCATAAGATTTATATTTAAAATATTCATATGAAGAGTCACCACCACTGGAACTCTCGGTTTCATTTACCTTCAAGACTTTCCTAGCCTTAGATTTATAATACTTTTTTATATTCCTTTCAAAATGATATTCCTTTCTGTATTTTCTATTAAGAATAGGATAATCAGGTCTGATACGTCCATCCCTTTTGCATTTATTACAAGAAACATTAGAATAGTTCTTGTCCTTTCTGTCTTTCATCTTATATCTATAATGAAAATATTTCTTTCTCACAATCTTGTTCTTCCTTCAAGAAAGATTGGATAATTCATTATTAGACTGATCAATATCACTTGATTTAGATATAACAACAAATTCCTTCACTTTATATCTATTTACCCTTTTCTGGAGTCTTGTATTTTGATTTAGTAATGAAATCAATGCTTTTATTACCATTATTTTTCTTTTTGAAATCAACACCTCTCTCCATTCTTGTTTCATACTGATGGAGAGTTCCAAATAACTCGTCAAGAGTAATGTTAGATACTTTTATATCTTCATCAATAGTTTTATTTTTAGATTCCCACTCATTACGCATTATATCAAATTTCTTGTCCACAAGAATTTCATCATCAAGACCTTTATCTCCCATAGATTGAAGACTATTGACAATGGTCATAAATCTTTGTTGCACTTTGTAAACAGGTTCTACATAAGGAAATAAAAATCCATGATATTCAGCTCTTAACATAGATCTTCTAGTTTCTATCACTCTAGAAGTTATAAAATGTGTAACTTTAAGTTTCTTCTAGATACTATTAATATATTCACAAGAAGATATTTTACTATAGATATTCCAAGTTATGGAACATAAAAGAGTATTGAGTACCTTGTAGTTTATTTGATATTCTTATTTTTCATGATATGTGATGGTTTTGATTTATTTGTCAGGAATATTTTATTCTCTAGTAATCATAACAAAATTATCCACCCCAGTGTTAATAACAAAATAGTACTCGCCCATGCTATTCCATGACATATTCAATTACTGGAATTTCATTTAATAAGAGAATAGTATTTATAAAATTTTAGAAGAAATAATAATTTTGAATAAAAATTGAATAAATTAGGGCATAAAGAAATAATGCATAAGGTGAAAAAAAATATAACTATTAATGGTAGTCTATTTATTTAGGTATTTACTATATATTTTACACACAAAATACATTTTCTTTAGAAGACACTTTTTTGATAAGTGGAAACCATAAAAAACCTCTACATATCACCCACATAATTTTTATTTTTCAATAAATAAACATCATGATTATAAATGGTTAAAAACAATGTTGATACATTTACATCCCAAAGATAAATTAGAATAGAACTACAACCCGAAAAAAAGGGAGACCAACTGGAAAAACCAATAGTGCATCACATGGGAGACCAAATCCACCAGGTTTGATTTCCTATTACACCACAACCTAGCATTCAGTGAACCACTACATCCTATCATAACTTGGTGGAGGTCTTCCATTCAAGGGAAGCACATAAATAAACATAAAATATATAAATGTTCTGGTGGAATTAAATCACACCAAAATCAGGAAGAAGACTGATGAATCTATTATAGGAACAACCAAATCCACTGATCCACTAAGGATAAATTCATTGATCAACATGATTGAACATTCCAAAACATAATTTTTGTAATCATACCTCTACTCACCATCTATTTCCCTGACATTTAGAGCCTCTTGAAGAGTTTTAAGTGGTACAGAAACCACCACATTATAAAATTAAAAGCTGATGGTTCCTCAAAATCAATGATCAGATACGTTTTATTCTTAGACATCAAGGTCCAACAGTTGATTATAATAGTTATAACCATCTCATCTGCAGTATGCATTCTCTATTTTAGATGGCTGATAGAGCTAATATTTCCAATATTTTTAATGTCAATTTAAATGATTTAAACCTCAAAAATTTAAAAATTTGATCTTATTTGTAACAATTTTGGATTTAGAGTGTGTTTTGGGATAAAAAATTTAAATTGCATAATTCTGGATTTTTAACAGATTTTTACCACAGGGGTATTTTGGTCATTTATAATAAAATATATTTCCAAATTTTGTGATTAGATTTTTTTTGGAATCCTTATTTTATTTCCTTCAACATTGTCTTCAGGACCAGGGGCTTAATCGATATTCTAGATGCCCAAAAAAATCAATGAATTTGACATTTTTTCCGGGCGGACTGCATTGACCCTACATTGATAATGGAAAACAATTTCGGCCTAAACTACTCCAAATGATTCGATTATACATGGATAAGAGAGAGGACTCCCAAAAACACATCTAAAATAAATTTCAAGCCGTTTTTAATCTTTTATGATGGCCTTTGAGTGATTGAGGTTTGAAGGAAGCTTCATCCAGAGAAATGGATTTTCAATAGAAAAACCATAACTCCTTCAATACGCATCCAATTAATCTGAAATGTTGAGGGTGGATGACCAAGACATTTATGAAAAATATTTATGAAGAGGTTCACGCATGAATCGGCCAATTAATGGGTCGAAAATGCGACAACCTTTTGATGAGGAAATATGCTTATAAAAGGAGAGGTGCTCCTACCTCTAAATCATATTCTATTTTTCACCACACCATCTGTCACAAAAGGGAGTTAGCTTGAGAGAGAGAATGGGAAGGTGGAGATTTTGATCCTTAAGAAGATGACATCCTTTTAAGATTAAATAGAGAAGAATAAGGCTTCTCAAGTGATGGAAGGCTAAGCGACAAGTGGTTGCGGACGGCGACACCCGGCGGACACTCTCTTCCGAGTTTGGATTTTAATGTGTAATCTCTTTTTGAATTTCTCTTGAACCAATATTTTTGAATGAATCTGGGTGTTTTATTTCTTAAATATATTTTCAACACATTTTTTTTGATCGTTGTTCCATCTATAAAGTAGAACAATTTACTTTTCTATTTAAAATTCTTTGGTGAGGTTTTTCCATTGAGCATAGCGAATTCAATTAGGTTAAATTACTTGGAGGTATTTAAGTAACTGAATCACTTATATAGGCGGGAAAAAAATCATATTTAAGTCTTAAATATGGTGTCTTTTCAAATTTTAGTGTAAACCTGGGGGTCCTTGGGGGTACATTTAGGAATTTAAAATAAGAGATTTTTTTATATACAAGGAAGAGGGGAGTGTCCGAGAGGGTGAAGCTTGTCTGCGACTGGTGTTTTTATTCTTGATTTCAAACCCACATTATCTTTCCTTTAAAATTATTTTAGTTTAGTATTTAATTAAAATTTTATTTTCAAATTGTTAATCAAACCCCCATTTTCATTTCATTAAAAACAAATAAAATAACAAAAGTGACAGTTTTACAACTCGAACTGCAACCTCCTCGAGAGAAAACCCTGTGGTCACCACTGTGCTACATTAAAAGGGAAAATATTTATTGCGAGTTTTTCAACAAAAACGCTCACATCAATGGCTGACACCATCTATAACATGGAAAAAAGTAAATAGCCTGTTAAGATATTTCAGGCCTAGAATATATTCATTGGGAGTATTACAGCAATCCTGACACCATAACATGCATAGATAATTTCTATCATTGACATATTATAATAAAAAGTAATGGAAGATAGTAAAAAATATTGTCAATGAGTAGACATGCCCATGTTTGAAGAATAGGGATATCATACCTCTGATATAGACTTCTGAAAAGGAGAGAACTGGAGCTCCCCAGAGGTTTGACATGGATCCATAAGATTACTAGAGACAAATCCTTTTAAGTGGATGTTTGTTATTGAGAATAAGAAGGTAAGGTACTTGAGGTAATAGATAAACCTGTAATGTGGGTGATCAATTAAACAAATTATAAATCATACAGAAAAGAACATTAAATAAAATTAAAAATAATAATATACATACCTCTCGATAGGAATATTAATCTTTGCAGCCTACTCTTCATGAAGCTTTCTTTACTATTTGAAGGTGTGTTTTCTATCTCTATAATCATATGATAAGATAGTCAATAATAATAATTTTCACAGTTAAGAAGCTAATATTTAAAAATAATTGTTAAAAAATAACATATCTTAAAGTAGAACTTATTGTTAGAGGGATAGTGAAATTAAATAAGGATTATATTAGTGATATAAAAATGAAATCGAAATCTATCAATATAAGTGTTGTCATATAAAAATAGAAATTAAGAAACAATTCGGATGAAACTACATGTTGGTAGAATATAAATTAGTTGAAAACTATGCACAACTGAACTATTACAATAAAAACATATGTTTTCCACCTCATATTTCTTTTATCATGAAACATGTTTTTATAAAACAGCAAACAATGAAAATGTATCAATTTCCAAAAGTCAAACAGACTAAAAAATTTATTATGAATGATCATATCTAGAGGCCATGAGTAAAAATTCCCTGAATATGAGACTCCAATGACATAGTCACTATTTGAGTACCAAATGAAAATTCCAGATCAAGAAAATGATGTAGAGTATTTATTTGTTCGGTTACGGGGGAACACAGACACTGTATAGAACTCATTACCTCTATGCTAGAACATCCATGCATAATCAAAATCTTACCAAAAAATTCCATAGTATATCCATCAGCTTCATAACATCCCTGAGAAAATGAAAATGAGTCGGATATGTGCATTAAAAATGTTGATAATGTTACCATAAAAACATTATTTTAATATTTCATTGAAAATCAATTTACATACCTACAATAATGGAAAGTTAATTGGGATTTCATGCCAGATTTCCAAACCATCACTTAGTTTCTACCTTCTACTAATGCTTGGATAGTAAAATGGATGACCCATAGGAGTTTCAGCACCTACAAAATCATCCAAAATAAAGCTGTAGTTTTACCTGGATTTTTATTTCGGAGCTATAGTTTCGGAATAAGAGGTAATGAACCAGAAGTTTCAGCACCTATAAAATCATCCAATATGTTTACCTATAGATACAATAATGTTTAAAAGTAATAAGACATACTAATAACGATTACCTTTTCTATATTATGTAGTCAAACCATATATCCTATAGGGATTCATTTCGTACATACTAATACCGCATATCAAACTATCCATATCAACCTCTTATGGAGATTATTGGAAATCTAGAAACTGTTTTCCATAAGAAATATGGAAACAATTTTTAAGAACAAATATATAATCAAAACTAATATCCTCTCATATTGAAACTCATGGGTTTAGAATATTACCATGTCCATATTAAAGTAGTCAAACTCATAGCCTATTGAGATTCATTTAGTATATACTAATGCTGAATATCATACTATCTATATCAACCTAAAATGGTGATCATAAGAAATCTGGAAACACTTATGCATAAGAAACATGGAAATGGTTATGCATATGAAATGTGTAAAAACAATATATGTTGGAAATTGGGAAAAAGTTGAATAATCAATCCCTAAATATCTATGTATAACTAATATGGAAACAGTTACATATAAAAAATCTTGAAACACTAAGTTTTTCACAATGTGAAAGAAATTATATAAATTTCATGGCCATCTGAATGCAGGTGCACCAAACCGATATATCCAAGTAATATAAAGATATGGTAGGTAGAACTATATAGATAATTCAGTGGGGATGTAGGAGTATCCAAGACAGAAGGTGATGTTATTTGGGATGTAAACAAAATGAATATATCCTAAAAAATCAGCAACGCTAAAAAAATAAATACTAAAAAAACGAGAATATTCTATTTTCATGAATGCATATATAAGGGGTAAAAATACATGTACCTTCTATTTGTAACTATCTTTATTGTACATATAAGAAATCTTCCGAAAAAAATTCTCTATGTTTCATTCCATACAACATGGGAAATTAATGACAACAACATATGAGAAAACAACATGTGAAATAAATCTCATTTTTTCACTAATATAATCAACATGTGCATATATATGTCATCATCTACCTATGATGGTTGGTATGATTGATGGATGGTTGAATCTACATAGCCCATGTATTCCACTGAGATGCTCAACAACATTTATCATTGAAAACAAAAAAATAGTAGTGCATCATGAGAAGAAAATGAATGTAAATAAACCAATATAGGGGGAGTGACTATCTATCATCTGTAAAGATTTGTTACAGTTGCATGTTCTTGTGGTATCGACTTTAGTAGAAAAATGTGAATTCATATAGCGATTCACCCCTATTATCTGGTTGTCTCACATCAGGCTAGTGGTCCCAAAATAACCCAACCAATGTGTGCATTCCATGGGTTTTTAATTACACATTTTATGTTTGATTTATTTAATATGTAACTGAATATTTCTAGGAAAAAAATTAAAAGAAAAAAATATGTAACATTATATTAATCCAATAGATTGATCAAAATGATAAATGCTTCCCTTAAGTATCAGTTCAACTGCTGACATTGAGTAGATGCCCCTTCAACTCTATTTAAAGAGTCCTAACTTAATTAGAGATGAAATATGGTATTAGTACCATCAGTTAAAATCATTTTCTTGCCCTGTGATTACTTAACACATCTGCTAAAAATGATTCACTATTGTGCTATGGTGCATAGAAGCAAAACTCAACTACAACTATTTTCCAACTACAAATTTAATATTGAAATTTCCATCAAATTTAAGTGCCTAAAATTCCAAAAATAATATAAAAAATATAGAACTTACAACTTTATAAACAATGATAATAAATAGTAAATTTTAATGTGAACATCATAAGTATCGTACAAACTTTCCAACATTATTCGGCAGGAACCCTAAGACGAGCAGAGTGGTTTTGTGAGTGGTAAAAGATTAGGGAAATCGCATGTGGGAGTGGGTATGTAGGGATGGATTGAAAGGGGAATGATGAAGAGGAGGATTTCCAAAGAATGAAGAAAAAAATTTTCTTTGAGAAACCTTACTGGAGTGGAAAATAAATCTAGGATTGGGAGCACGATGTCAGTATAGTTCTGTAGGAACCGTAGGTCGAGCAGTGGGTAATTGCGAGTGAGAACCAAAAGAGTGTCTTAAAAAAAATTGTGAGCAGGGGTGAGTCCTATCATACTATATATTTCTTCATTAAAAGACATTAACTATTAAAAATTCATCTTAGATGGATCAGGTAAATAATCAAACCATTTCCGAATGCAATAACATCTCAGCCAGATCCTCTTTCCATTTTACTCTTACTCTGGGCAGTCCTCCTATTTCATGCACACTTAATTAGTCAAACCAGAAGAGGTAAATAATATTGTTTTATTTAAAAACATAAAATCATCTCTATCATATCTAATAAATTAGGATTCAAGATAATATCATGTTGATGAGTTGGGAAGACATAATATAAAATGAACCAAACCTGCAAAGTAGTGATAACATTATATTTGGAATGATCCCTATGAACTAAATAAAAAAATTGAATTTCTTAATTCATGGACTACAGGACAAACTAACAAATATTTTTTTCAGATTGATTTACCAAAATCTCTAGTTTTTGAATTTTAAGGTAATAAAGAATAAAGGTAATTTTATTATTCGAACAATTATTTCATTTCTAATTTTGTTTTCATAAATATTTGAGGTCTATTTCATCACAAATAACATTAATATTTATAACCATGATTTCCATATAGATCATCATACCATTGTTTTTATCATAGGTCCAAGTGTTAGAGGATAATTTTCATTTAAAACAATTATTTATTATCATGCATCTTCGAAGCATCCAACGTTATTATGTGGGAACCCTAGGAAGAGAAGAGAGGATTTGCGAGAGGGAAAAGTGGAAGGAAATCACAAGCATGACTGGGTCTGGAAGGACGAAATGAAATAGGAAAGATGAAAAGGAGGGTTTCCTAAGTACGAAGCCTGAAGTACTCTTTGGATAATCTTTTTCTAGTTGAATAGAAAACTAGGAGCAGGAGCATGATGCCAGTATAGTTCTATAGGAACTGTAGGTCTAGCAGAGGGTAATTACGAGTGAGAACTGTAAGAGTATCTTATGGAAATTGTGAGAAGGATCAATTCTGGTCATAACATATATTTCTACATTAAAAACATTAACCATTAAATATTTATCATAAATATATCATGGGAAGAAACAAATTGTTTCTTAATGTAGAAACATCCCAACCAACTCCTCTTACCATTTTACTCATACTCATATCAGTCCTCCTATTTCCTGCACACTTAATCAGTCAAACAAACCCAGATCAATAATATTATTTTTGTTAAAAACATAAAATCATCTCTATCATAGCTAATAAATGAATAAGAAATAAAATAAAATTTTGATGAGGTGGAAAGCCATAATATAAAATGAACCAAACCTATAATGTTTAAGTAACATTATATTTGGGATGCACCCTGTGAGCCAAATGAAAAAAGTTTATTTCATTATTCAATTACTACAAGAGACACTAAAAATAAGAATCTGGAGACAATTTCAAAAACTTATTTCATAGATGGTTCTAAATTCTAGGCATTCATGCTTTCACCTTATATCTTTCATAGATAACTTTTTGGGAGCTCAAATCAACCCAATGATTAAAACACACTATTTGACCTACCAAATAACCATTATAATGTTAGTTCAGGATCTTAAACACTTTGAAATTAATTGAGGGGAAGGAATATGACATTTTACAAATCATCAATAACTGGGATTGGCCCATGATTTCTTTTATAGAACAACTTCATTGGTGTAATAGAAGAAAGTAAGGCTGGTCGATGTGGTTCTGTATTCAAAGGCTCCAGCAGCACAACACCAGAAGAATATCCCCATGACAACACTCAAAATGATGGTATTTAAAGAATAATATACCAAAATTTCCATGTACAATAAAGAGGGAATCTTATTCACGTTTTTCAAAATAATCAAAAAATAAAAATGGAGTCAAAACTCAAATGAATCAACAGTTTTACATAATGAATGTTGCCAAAATTCTATGTTAATTTTAATTTCTTACATAATATTGAAAAAATATGAGTACTCTTATCAGAAAATACACAATTAGAGGAGAATCGGAGGGAAACCAAAAGCAGGATTATGATTCCTATGTAGTTCTCGGGGAACCTGTAGCGAGATCACGATGCAGGCATTGTTCTGCAGGAAACATTGGTCGAGCGGAGGAGCTGGAGGATAACGTCGATGTTGTAATCAAGGCTCTTGAGGAAGGTATTAGGTGGATTGGAAGGATGTATTATTAATCTAGTGGAATCAAACAGTGAGGATGATTCTACGGTGGGTTTCATGAGGAGAATAAAGAAGAGAGAACATAGCCAAAGAATATTGAGGGGGGATTTTTGGGAGGATTGGCAGAGAGCAAGAACCTTACCTAAGGAAGATCAGTCATTGAAAAGTGAGAAGAGAGAGAAAGACCAAGAATCCTAAGTGACGACCATGTCGAGATTTTTCGACAAAGTGTGGATTGACCGTGAAAGTGAGGATGATAGAGGCGAGGGTTTTAGGGGAGTGTAATTCACGATGTGTGATAAAATCAGCGGGATCAGGAGAGGGAGGTGGATGAAGAAAGTGGTACTATGCAGGAGAGGGGCGACATGGATGAATGGAGAAATGGAATTTAAGGAAAAAATGACATCGAATAATGGGATTTTGAAACGTGGCAATTGGAATGCCAAAACTAGTATATATAGTTGATGTCTTTATAATATCTCTCTAGTACTCATAACCATTACCATAAAAGATTGGTGGTGTGGTAGGATTCAGATTATCTATAGAACCAATGTTCATACCTACCATTCTATAACAAAATATATTTTCCATAAAACTTATTAATATTATAAGTTTATAAAGAAGAATTTTATAAGAAATATCTTAAGAAATACATGAACAAGTAATGTTGATCAAGAAAAGATGAGTAAGAAAAATTATATGAAAGTATAAGTATTTCATAGACCTTATATGATACCATTCGTAGGATCAAATTATAGATGTAGATGCTCAATTACAAGAGGGAGGTGAATTGTGAGTTTGAAAACATTCCCTTTTAAGCATAAAAGAAAATCTATATTTAACAAAGTTAAAAAAGGTAAATTCAAAAACCCTATTTGATTCTAACTCAAAGGGATGATTGGAAGGGCCCATGTCCAATTATAAAGAACCTTAACTTAAACAAGTTAAACATAAGAAAACTTATGAAATTTTATACTAGAGAAAAATTATATCTTATTGTGTATAGAATATTATTTATCAATGTAAGTATAAGTACAATAAAGTATAATAATGTTATACATTCTTTCTTTAAAAAAATAAAGCAGAAATAAAACTTGTAACAAAGAAAGTAAATGAGTAGGAAATATTTTAACCCAAATAGAACGGTATCCAAATACCTTGGATAAAGGTCCCTTGATTTATACATTAAATAAATTCTTTCTTACCCACACTAGGATAAGCCCTCAATAAGAATATTAGAGTATGTCTTGTTATTCCCATATGCCCTTGAATTTTAAGGTGGTTTTTACCTATGTCTTCTTATTCCCAGAAGTTCTTGTACTTTAAGGTAGTTAGAAACTCTGTCTTATTATCCCCATAAGTCCTTGAACTTTAAGGTTGTTGGAACCTCTATGTTCCTATCCTCAGAATCCCTTGATTATACACAATAACAATCCGAGTCGCACTAAGAAAGTTTGAACAAGTTGTTCATTGTTTAACAAGGTGTTCATATATCACACCAAGAACGATATTTTTTCTCTCTAGAAATCAATTCATTTCATCCAAAAATGTAATATATTGATCGATATTGAGCTCATTGAAATGAGATCTTATTTATAGGCAAAACCTTCAATGGTTGGCTCCCTCCTCCAACGGTCATAGTTTTCCTTGAATTTCATAGGGACATGTACATGTGTCACTCAATAAACAGTTAGTTAAAAACATGTTATACGACATAATTATATATAAATAAAAAAATGGAAAATATTATCATGATTAAGAAATAATAATATGTATGGAAAAAAATATCATGTTTAAGAAAATAGGAGCTGATAAAATTGAAACAATATGTTAGTAAAGTAACATAAATTTAACAAATATGAATAATAAAAGTACAGAAAAATTTCAAATCAGAGTCTAAGAATATAAGCAATCAGATTCTATAAAATGGATATTTGTAGTCTGAATTCTAAAGAATTCAGAGTTTGAATTTTGAGAAATTTGGAGTCTAAAATATGAGGAATCCAGAGTCTGAATTATAAGAAATTTGGAATCTGAATTCATAGGAATTCAGAGCCTAAATTCTTCAGGAATTCAGATTCAGAATTATAAAGAATTTGGAGTCTAGATTTCATAGAATTCAGAGTGTAAATATTAGGGAATTCAAATTCTTAATTTTATAGAATTCGGAGTTTGAATTTCATAGGATTCAGAGTCTAAATTTTAAAGAATTCAGAGATTGAATTTTAGTGAATTTGGAGTCTGAATTTCAGAGAATTTGGAGTCTAAGAAACTATAAGGCTTTAATATAGGTAATGATATGATTATTTTACATAAGAAAAAGATGGTTAAACTTGGTTTGGGAAGACATTAAATAAGACATTTAAAACCAAGGGTAAGGATAAAACTTTTCTTAGAGAAAGAAAATTTTCCCTAAGAAAATAATTCATAGAGAAAGATAAAATTTCCTTAAATAAATTGTGTTTTTGATTTTAAAAACATAAAGGAATGGAAAATTCATAAGTAAAATTATTGACTTAACAAAATTAGTGTATCCTGGATAAAAAATAAATTTCAGAGGCCTCCTAGGCCTTTTGACCATGAAAAAAGTGATTAGAGTCTCCCTTAATTTAAATGGAATATATCTCTTTACAAGATTCGATTTGACATCTTGTGAAGCCCAAACAGACACCTGAATAAAAATTTATGGTTATTTTATGTTCAAGACCTATTTTCAACTTTTCATAAGATATTAATTAATTAATTATTTTCTTATATCATGAAATTATCATTAAATTACTATTACTCGATACTCATTAGAAAATTATTAATTAATATGGGTTTCTAACTATTTTCTAAAATGTTTTTCACTAAATATATTAT
Source organism: Viscum album (assembly GCA_963277665.1). Lineage (NCBI taxonomy): Eukaryota > Viridiplantae > Streptophyta > Magnoliopsida > Santalales > Viscaceae > Viscum > Viscum album. The sequence goes on along the minus strand of OY728150.1, from coordinate 1,512,692,611 downwards.
ATATTAAGTGTAAATAAATATCTAGTATTATAAAAATCTCATTTAAGAAAATATTATATATATATATATATCAATAGATATATATTTCTATTTTAAAATATGGTTTTTAATGATATATAATTTTTTATGAAGTCCACTTTTATTAGGGTTAAAAGAAACTACTTTATCACTAATAAAGGGGGAAAATTTATCAGTACTAAGAAAAGAACTGATAAAGGAAGGATTTTATCAACATTAAAAAAAAGATCATAAAGGGAATCCTTTATCAGTTCTAAAAATGTGTTGATAAATGTGGCCTTTTATCAGTATTTTTTTTAATATTGATTAATGCACTATTTTCCAAAGTCTTTAGCTAGTACTGATAAAAGAACCCCTTTTATCAACACTTTTTTAGCACTAATAAAGGGTATCACTAAATAAGCATGATTATATTACAGTATTAATTAAAAATTAATTTATTCTTATCAATTTACAAAAATAAAACGGTCAGCCACATCATTGACTAGCCACCACACCCCATTGCAGCTCATCGATATATCCTCTTCTATGGCTCTCATAGATGAAATTTCTCTTATATCTTCACTTTAGACTTGTAGTTTTTTGACATGATAAAGGTATCACTATATCATCAATTCTATTCTATCAATTTTAAGAAAATATGTTATAAATTTAGGATGAAAGAATTATGGATCTATGGAGTGGTTATTAGGTATACAAGGTGAGACTGGATTAAGTAATGACTGTATTATTTATTAAGAGATGAGGGGTAGCGTGTGTTATGGAGGTAGTCTAATATTATATCCTTGTGTAGAATATTTAGAGTAGCATAGTAGAACATAATTATAGGGATGGAGATAGGGAGGTTGAGCATGGGGTGTTTTTAACAAATGGGGTTATGAATCTATGATTATGGAAATATATTTTGAAAATGTGTAAATGTGTCTTATTAAAATACAAGTAGTTTCCATTCATGGAAAGGTGGAGGAGTATGATAGCAATATAATATATTCATTGGTTTTAGTGGATTTATGGAAATTTTGGTGTGCAATAGTAGTGACTGGATGTGGTGGTTTCTTTAAGAAATCAAGAATAATCTCAATTAGTAAGATATTAGGGTTTTCTTTTTTAAGTGGTGTGTTCTATAGAGTATAGCATGGGAAGAAACTTCCTGGGGAACCATATTCATAAGTGGTTCTTGGGTAAGTGAATAGTTATTTCCTTCCTCCTTAACTAATGTAACTATAAAAAAATTAATAAATCATATGTATGTAGATTTATATTATGATATTTTCTAGTTCAATGAAGTTCATTTGAGGGGTACATTAGGTATTTTAAATTATGATACCCTGACATTATCAATGATGGACACTGTAATAAATTTAAATGTAACTATTTTTTATTTTTTTGAGTAGTTTACAGAGGTGTCCATAATTGAGTGATTTTTTACTTCCTAAGATGAAAAAATGATAATATAATATTTTTGAATGATTGTGAACATGGAGAGTATGCCAATTATCACTGATAGCCTAACGAATGGTGATCTTATAATTGTACTTTAAATCATTACGATGATTATAGAAACTTATATTAATTAGTGATTCAATACAATATGGTTGAGAGAAAATACAGAGGTAGATTTAGAAACTAATTCCCTATAATATGTGCAATGATAGATTATGGTTCCATTAGGTATATGGGATGGGGTGATTATATATTCCCACATTTCATGGTGGGTGGATTATCTTATATTAACCAAAACTTATTATAGTGTTTGATGACACTTTTGGTGAACAAGGATGAAGAGGTATATGGAAAAATTTGTATTGAGGTACATACCTATGAGCTGGTAAAGTAAAAGAATCAAAGGTTAGTGGGTATGATGTATTCATTACCCATTCTGTATGTAAAATGGTATGAAGTCATGATGGATTTCAAGAAGACCATTTTGTGGCTATCCAATGGGAGATGTTATCTAGGTGGTGGTTGATCAGCTGATGAAGGTTACTCACCTCTTTAGGATTAGAGAGACTATGATGGTTGATGTGTTGTAGAATATTTATATTTTATAAATATTTAGTATTCATGGAGTACCTAGTTTAATTGTATCAAATTATGTTGAGGGATTTATTTCATGGTTTTGGTAGGGATTCTAGAGGGTTTTAGGTACTCAAATTAATTTGAATGAATTATATCATCCATAGACCGATGGGAAGACTCGGTGAACTATATGAATTATATGGGATATATTTTAAGAAAGTATCCAAGATTTTGGCATAGCATGGGATGATTATTTGGAATAATTTGAGCTTTCTGTAAAAAAAATCCACTAGGAGTTGATTCAGATGGATCCATTTGAGCTATAATATAGGACATCATATCAGTCACCTTTGTATTTGATTTTGAAAATCGAGGAACCATTAGTTGGGGAAATCACTATATTAGAAAATATTTATTGGTTTCAGTTAATCTAAAAAAATTCATGGCTGATAGAATGAAAAAATTATATAATAACAAGTTACATTAATGAAAAACCTCTGTAATGATTTGTAATGACACATGTTTTTTCATATTGCAATTTTGAGCAGAGATCTGAATTTTTTCTTTCAGATGATTGTAATGGGTAAAATGGTCCTTTTCCCCTAACATATGATCTTAGATAATTTTTCTGACCACTTTACTACTCTTGTAATATGGTGTTTACCATAGGATACAATTTTTATCGGAATCTAATCCATTTGAATTTTAGAGAAATAAATAATATTTAATATTAAATAAAGTTAATATTAATGTATTCATGTAGGTTCCTTCAGTGATAAATTTTGACTAGAGCATCAGATTGAGATTCCATATCCTCTTTTAATTCTGAAACGAAGAGTTTTTCCATGGAGGGGAATAATCTTAGGCCGGGCATCGGGGCTTACTTGGACCCCTATTTTTTTTTTCTATATCTGCTTTTCTTTATTTTATTTTTCTTTCCTTTATTTTCCTTCCTTTTTCCTTCTCGTGGATGCATCTTGTGTATCCTCATTTTTATGAATTAAGAAAGAAATGTGATAGAGAGAGAGAGAGAGAGAGAGAGAGAGAGAAAGAGAGAGAGAGAGAAAGGGGTGACACCACGGAGCCTTCTATCCACTGGATCTACATGCGGAAACCATGGACTACAGATTCAAGTGAAGCTTCAGCAATTTCCACCCAAAGGTAGGTTGTTTTTAATTTTTTACAAAAAATCCTTGTAGTTTCATTGTTTTTAAGTTTTAATCCCTTCATATGCTTTTATATGGCTTCTTGAGGCCCAATCAACTATTTTTCGGGGTGAAATGGGGGTTTCGGGGTGAACCGATGATTTTCTATTCAGGAAAACCCAATAAAATAGCTTGTAGTCTACGGAGACGCATCATTTGTTCTTATTATTTATTTAATATGATCCTTTATGAGTAAATTCCATGTATAGGGGTGTACATGCCATGTACTGGCACTCAGATGTGTAGTTGGGTATCCAGATAGGTGAGCTCATGTAGGGTTACATGGTTGTGTGGAGTACACATCCAGACCCCATGTGGGTCACACACCGTGTACATGTATATGAAATAGCCAAGTATATGGCCAGGATGGTTGAGAGACATGGCCTAGTACCCCATGTGGGATACATGTCGTGTTCCCACCTTACACGCCGTGTACCTGGGGTATTTACACGCCCAAACCAGTATAAGTACATGCCCATGTGGGCCTTATGGTGTAGACGCTTTTTACTGAGGGTGACATGTTGTGTACTACCCCATTTCAACCCTATGAGAGTTTTTGTGTCTTCTTTCCCTGGAGTCAGAATTAGACCCAAGAGTAGTCCATTCTAAGTAGTTTTTATCATAGATCGTGATGGTAAAACCCATGAAGCTATCTGAGGACTCCTAATTTGTGTTTTGGTAATTCTACCTAAATGGAGAGGTTATTTCTATAGTGATCAAATTCAGTTATCTCTTGAGGTAGAGACTTGAATTTGAATGGTAGGTTAGGGGCTCAGACCAACCTAGTTGAGAACTTGATCTTAGATGAGCCATGGGATATCTCTCACGACTGGTCCCCATTAGCTTTCTTTTGAGGGTGTCTCCCTTTTGAGATGTACCCTTATATCATAAAAGGCCATGAGACCATTCTATTCCAATTATACCTTGTATGATTCCTATACTTATGACTTGACCTAGAAGATCCCATGCAGGATGATTCTAACCATTTTATATTACTATGGATCCCCTAAGGGATTCCTTTTCTTATGATCTAATATTTGGGAGTCCCTTGTAGGATCCCTTTACCTGTATACTATTCCTAGTATCCCATGTATGATTCCTCCACCTTATTATATGGTTATAGAGGGCCCCTTGTAGGACACATTTACCATTGTGTTATTCATAGGATCCCATGCAGGATGCCTCAGTGTTTCTTACCATTTGAGAATCCCTTATAGGATTCTTCCCTTTTAAATTTTTATCTAAGTATCCCAAGTAGGACGCCTTAACTTATGTTTAGAGCTTGAGGATCCCAAGTAAGATGCATCTTTAATGTTTGAATTGAGGGACCCATTGGGTTCCCTTTGTTTGACTGACCCTGAGTTAGTACATCGAGTTTGGGTAGAGATGGTAGCGGGTTTCACCTTAGAACCTATACCGAAATTCTAAGCCCATGGGTTTGTGGCATTAGTGTTGGGCTTGGTTGTTCATCCACCCACACTCTTTTTTTTATGCTTTCTCATGTTTATTGTTAATGAAGAGATTTTTACCAAAGGTGCATCCTGGTTGGTGGCTGTTGAGCATGATTTAAGGAATTTTTCTTTCTTTTGGGATACCCATACGTTCTTCCTAGGATCCGTATTGCTTATTGGGATGCCCAAAAGTTCTTTCGAGGGATCCATCTTCTGATCCATATTGTTTATAATTATTAATTTTATACCCAAAGGTACTGCGAGGGACTTGGATGTTGATCTTAGATATATATGTCTAGATTATTATATTGTTGGTATGACTATAGGTGTTTCATTGTATCTGATTATTGATCCTTACATGATGGTTATGGTATGCCATGAGTGATAATTGTATTAATATTTTAGGAATCCCTTAGATGAACTGAAAGTTATGATGACATGTACACCATGAGTGATACTTGGTTTACCTATTATAGGAATACCTTGGATGGAATCATAGACTATTTATTTCTATAGATGCCTTATAGGTAACTCCATGGATCTTGAAGTGTTACTGTATGACTTGGATTTAGTATGCTCATTAGGTCTTGAATCCATGGGATGCCTTGGTCATTGCTACCCCTTGTAGCTGGCTTTCTTGGACTTGCATAGGCCATGTTTGGTAGACATGATATTAGGACTCCAACCAATGCATTTACCAAGTTTCCATTGAGATGATCCTAGGACTCGACGAGGATTCCTTGGTCTTCTATACCATGGATTGAGTCCTTCATGGTCTGGAACATGATTATATGGTGTAGAAATGATGGAATTTGTAATTTTTATTACATGGAATATACTCATGATGATGCCTTGGTCTTTATACATTGGATCTGACCCTTGGGGGTATAACACATGATCACTCAGCATAGGATGTAGTTGGCTGTAGTGAAATTTTATAGGATTGATTGTCTGTATATAGTATCCTTCTTTATAGTGATTGGAGGTGAGTATGGGTGAACCCAGGTGTAGGATGAGTATTCCCCTATGGTGATGCATTTTACTCAGATACATTTCTGGCATTGGCCAAAGCAGGTACAAGTTGATTGGGATTGCAGACCTAAAGATCAACTTAATGATACACAGCTTGAGTGGCACGATGTCCAGCTCAATGCCCTTGCCTAGGATGTCCAAGTGATTGGGATTATGGACCCAAGGATCAATTTTCATTTGGTTTTATGTTATTTGTTTCACTTACTCATGAATATTCATATTTATGTATATATATATATTTATGGGACTATATATGTATACACATATAGATTTAGACATCCATGGTGGAACTTTCCTAGTTGACTGGGATTACAATCCAAGGGTTTGACTGTGGTTTCATGTTATTTGTTTACTTCCTTTTTAGTTATGCCTAAACTAGGCTAGGAAGTTTACTTTTTTATAAAATTATGGCAAGATATTTTTAGGCTTCTTGTTAGGGTATCCTACTGAGATTATTTCTCACAATTTCATGTGCACCTATGTGTACATGTAGACCCTGTGTATAATTTTCATGTTAATCATGAGTTTAATGGTGGATAGGGTCGAGGCCCAGTGTAGCATGTTTGAGAGAAGCTGCTCACTTGGGTTCCTTTGATCAGGATGGTGCAGCTTGACAGTGTCTGGAGACAGGGTATGTGGTCTGGCTCAAAGTTACTAGTACAACCCTATACTTTTATTTTAGTTTCTTGTTTTACTTTCTATATTTTTATGGTGGACCCAGTGTGTGACCAGTTTTGTATTACATTGCATAGCTATTTTATCTTTTATATAATTTTCATTTATTAATGTATAATGTTCTATTTAAGCTTATATATTTTTTCCATCTTTTATTTACTTAACTACTATGTATTATACTTTGTAATCCCCATTGTTACCTTACCCTGATATGATGGAATATTCTCCCAACTATCACACCCTAGGACCTTGATACTAGTCAGTAGCCTCTTCTATACTGGGAGGCATGCTTGAAGCCTCATAAACCACTAGCTCAGAGCACCGGTTTAGTGGCACCTAGGTCAGGATGTTAAAAAGTGGTATCAAAGCTATTCTTTTCCTAGTATTTACTATTTGGGATATGGCAGACAGTATTATTAGTAATGTATCGTAACCTGTGATAGATATCAGATGAGTGCATTTATAACACTTGTTTTGGTAAGAAGTCCTAGTTTCCAAGGTATAGTATTGTTTTTCTGATCTATGATGTTATAGTTGTATATGATTTTTTCCACCAGTGACGTACATGTTGTGTTGATGTTAGGATTTACTATGCATCTCTAGCTCTTGGCCATTAGAAACAGTCTAGACACGTATTTTATCTCCTGGTCAGCAAAGGAAGGAGGAATCACATGCATTATACTAGGCACGTAGGATCCACATCATATAGGTCTACTAGTGTGAGATTTTACTAATAACAATGGACTTACTAGGCCTTATTACACATATATTTTTCATTCTTTTGGAAGGTTGTGTGGATCTATGGTGAGGCATTTTTTTGTCAGGATAATGACTCATTCCTCATGCATAGGAGGTGTAGTGACCCTAGTTGGTCGATATGGAAGGTTATTTCTTTATATTTTACCCTATTTAGGGTTTTGTTTCTTAGTTTTGGGTTATCTAGTTGGATAACTATGCACGATGTTGATGGATGCAAGGATACTTCTTGTGAGCTAGACCTACATGGGGTATTTGCATATATGGATGCCCAATGGGTGTCAGTTTAGTTTCTCTTCTGCATTGGTATCCTTTCCTCTAGGGAGAAGTTCCTACTGAGGATTCTTAGTGAGGATCAAGCCTATAGAGGTCATGTTTTTAGTTTTGAACATTATTATTTGTTGTGATCTTTACCTTCTTCTAAGAGGTTTGATATTTTAGGCCAGGAGGTTGGACCTTGTGACCAAGTTGTGATAAATTTTCTATATGGATAGGTGGAGACTTAGATACCCATAGTTTGACTCAGACCCTTTTATTTTGATGTCTGCTTTGTTCTAGTGTAGCCTGTGTGAGAGGCTGGATCATGTTTTTGGATTCCTTTTTAGGCAGCGAGCTTATTTTTATGCTCATTTTGAGTTTGAGGCATGGTAGGTGATTGAGTTTTTCCTTATAGAAATGTTGATTCCTTTATATTTTGATGAAGAACCTTAGGTTCTTGTTTTCAAGACTGGTTTCGAAGGGAATGATTTTTTAGGTTCCTAGCTTAGTCAACTGGTTTTTTTCTATGGCTAATGTAGTCAATGCATGGGTATATGCCGATGACTAGAAAGATGTCGTGTGATGGGTGGTTATGGAATAAATCATGGCACATGTGAGGTGATCGATTTTCAAGAGGAGTTCCAAGGGAACTTTTGGCTTAATGAAACTAACATATAGTGTAACATAGTAATATTATCCTTGTGATGAATGACTTTATGGGAGTGAGTTGGGTGATTAAGGTTCATTATGGTTGCTCATGATATCATCTAAATCATAAATCAGTTTGTGGCTATGTGAGAGCCAAGGACTGGTGTATTCAAAACTTTCCACAATCTTATTTACCTAGGAGTTGTGGTTAATGTAAAAAATTTACCTCCATAGTAGAGGTGAAATTGAGAATAAATGGGTTACCATAAGATGGTTAAACTCTTTTTGAATCTTGGTCAGGTTTAACATGATGTGAGCATGGCTCAGAGAGAGATTGACACACCCTATTGTAGAATCGCAGTGTACTTCTATTAGAGATGATCATGATCTATCTTATATCATCTTGAGTATGCTGAGAGAGCATTGACCCTATGTTGAACTCCATTTTCTTTAGAAATGTTCTTCCCTGGTTGAGGAAGGGAACCTATTAAGGTTGAGCTCAAGGAGTGTTGTAAAGAAACCTATATGGTGGGGAGTGCACCATTAGCTATTTGAGGGCGGTGATCCCCATTTTCAATTGAACTTTGGATTTTTTGTATTGAAGTTCGGTTTTGAGATGATGATAAGGTTATTCCTATAGCGGGGAGTACCAGATCAGTCATAGTAAAATGTATTTCGTATATAAGGTAGTTGTTGACGTTATGAGGCTGACCATTGGACCCATGTTTTTCCAGACTACAATTTAGAGTAGAAATTTGAATTTTTTCTTTCAAAATCTTATATATGGTAAAATAGTATTTTATTCCTAGTATATGTTCTCAGATAATTTTTTTGACCACTCTGTTGGTCCCGAAATCGGGTTTTTACCCTTGTATAGAAGTTTGGTAGAAATATGAGTCATTCAAATTTTAGCAGAATAAATCATATTTAATATTTAATAAATTAAATATTAATTTATTCGCATAGGTTCATTCGGTTATCACTTTTGAATGGAGTGTCGGATTGAGATTCATTCTCCTCTGTTGAGTTAATAATGGGAATTTGTTCCAATGCAGGGCATAAAATCAGGTCGGACACTAGGGTCGTCCCATGCCCCTTTTATTTTCTTTTCTTTTCTTTTCTTTTCTTTTCTTTTTCTTCTTTTCTTTTTCTTTCCATTATTTTCCTTCCACCTTCATTATCAGGGTTGACTCATATGAATCCTCATTTACCTGAACTAAGATAGAAATATTAGAGGTATAGAGAGAAAGAGAGAGAGGGAAATAGGGGTACCTCCATAGAGCCTTCGACGCACTGGATCTACGTGCGATAACCGTGGACCATATATTCGAGTGAAGCTTTCGTGGTTTCCCCCCAAAGGTTGTCTTTTTTTTATGTTTCTACCAAAAATACCTTTAGTTTCATTATTTCTAAGTTTTAATCACCCAATATGCTTGTATATGGCCTCTTAAGGCCCAATCTACTATTTTTGGGGTTGAAATAGGGGTTTTAGGGTGAATGGGGGGTTTTCAGTTTGGGAAAACCTGATAACATTGTGTGTAGTCTAGGGATACACACCAAGTTTTCTTTATATTTGGGGAAGATGAAGTGTAATGAGTACACTCCATGTACATGGGTGTACACGTCAGGTATTGGTACTCGACCATGTAGTCGAGTACCAAGCTAGGTGAACCCCTATAGGTGTACATGGTCATGTGAAGTACATGACTAGACCCCATGTCGGGAACATGATGTGTACGAGTACATGGATTGGTGAAGTATCCAGCTAGGCTGGTTAAGGGAAACGTGATAATACCCCATGTTGGATACACATTGTGTTCCCTCCTTACAAGGAGTGTACCTAGGGAATTTACACACCAAAGTCGGAAAACATACACACCCATGTAGGCCTTAGGTAGAACACACCATAACCAATGGTGACACACCATTTACTACCCCATTTCAATAATTTGTGATTTTTTAACGTCTTCCTTCCCCAGATTTGTAATTTTTCCCAAGATTAGTCCATTATAGGTAGTTTTCTATGTACATCACAATGATGAAACCCATGGAGCTATCTAAGGAATCCTAATGGGTGTTTTGGGGCTTGTACCTAAATAGAGAGGTTCTTCCTCCAGTGATCAAATTCAATTGTCTCTTGAGGGAGAGACATGAATGTGAATGGTAGGTTGGGTGTTCAGGGCAACCTAGTTGAGACCTTGATCTAAGATGATCCATGGGCTATATCTTGTGACCAGTGCCTAGTAACTTTCTATTGAGGATGTCTCCCTTGTGCGATGTTCCTTTTTGGCCTAATAGGCCTTGAGACCAGTTGTTTCCAAGGATTAATCTTCTCATGTCTTGACATAGAAGATCTTGTGTAGGATGGATCTGACATCTTACTATTTACAAGGATCCCCTAAGTGATACCATTTATTATGAGCTGATTTTATGAGTCCCTTATAGGATCAATTTACCTGTATACCATTTCAAGGATCCCATATAGGATACCTCCACCTTCTTATACGGTTATAGAGAGTCCCCTATAGGACACATTTATCTTTGTTATATTCATATGATCCCATGTAGGATTCCACAATCTTACTTACTATTTGAGGATCGCTTATAGGATTCCTCCCCTTTACCTTTTTATCTATAGATCCCAAGTAGAAGGACTTCACTTGTGTTTATACCTCACGGATCCCAAGTAGGAAGACTCTTTATTTTTTGAATTGAGGGACATAGCGGGGGCCCATTATTTAACCATCCTTGAGTTAGTACATCGATTTTGGGTAGAGATTGTATTGGGTGTAACATTAGAACTCATTCCAAACTTTTAAACCTTGTGGGATATGGAAATAGTATTGGTTTTGGGCATTCATCCACCCTCACTCTTTGTTTATGCTTTCACATGTTTATTGTGGATGCAGTAATGTTTACCATAGGTGATTCCTAGTTGGTGTTTGTTGAGCATGATGCGAGGAGACTTTCTTTCTTTTGGGACGCCCATTATTTTTTCATTGGATTTGTATTGCTTATTAGGATATCCAAATGTGATTTCTTGGGATATGGATTTTGAGCTATGTTGTTTCTGATTGTTACTTGTGTACCCATAGGTACTACCTAAGACTTGGATTTTGAGCCTTGATGTATATATATTGATTATTAAATTGTTGGTATGACCAGATATGTTTCCTGATATCCGAATGTTGAGACTTACATGATTATTATGGTATACCCGGAGAGATACTTGGATTCTTATTTTAGGAATTCCTCAGATAGACTCATAGGGATGATAACTTGTACACCTTGAGTGGTACTTGGATTCCCTATTGTTGGGATTACTTAGATGGACTCATAGGATTGTTATTTCTATAGATGATTTATATTTTCCTCCTTGGATATTTATATTGTAGTGGACTCCTTGGATTGAGTATTCTCCTTGGGTCTTGATTTCATGGGATTCCTTGGGCCTTGATACCAATTGGATTCGGCTTGCATGGACTCACATAAGACATGTTCAGTAGACATGATTCTAGGAATCCAACTAGTTCCTTTACTAAGTTTCCATCAAGATGCTCTTAGGACTTGAAGATGATTCCTTGGTCTTTTATACCTTGGATCTAGCCCTTCATGGTCTGACACTTGATTATATTGCCTGACCATGATGGATGTTGTAATATTTATTACACAACATTGGCCGATGAGGTTACATTTTTCCTTATAACTTAGATTTGACCCATGGGGTCTGACATGTGATTACTCAGTATAGGCCATAGTTGGTTGCATTGAACATTTAGAAGATTGACAAGTGGTATATGGTATCAGTCTTTATGGTGATTGGAGGTGAGTACGGGTGAACCCTGGTGTAGGATGAGTATTCCCCTATGGTGGCGTACCTTTCTCAGAGACATATTTGGGATTATAGACCCAAAGATTGAATTAATGATACACGAATTGAGTGGAATGATGTCTAGATCAATGACCTTTCACAGGATGTCTAAGCGATTTGGATTACAGTCCCATGGATTGACTACTGTTTGGTTTCGTGTTATTTGTTTCACTTACTCATGAATATTCATATTTATGTATATATGTATAGGTATGGGACTATATATTCAAACATATAAAGATATGGAATACCATGGTGGAACTTTCCCAATTGACCTGGATTACAAAAACAGGGTTCAGTTGTGGTTTCACATTATTAGTATACTTATATTTTAGTTTTTCCTCAAATAAGTTGGGTAGTTTACTTTTGGATACACTTATAGAATCATATTTATAGTTTTATTGTCAGGGTATCCTACTGAGATTATTTATCTCCCATGAATATGTACCTCAATGTATATTCAAACCTTATGTCTACTTTTTAGGTTGATCATGAGTCTCATGGTGGATAATACTAAGGCCTAGAGTTGCATGTTCAAGTGGAGATACTCTCTTAGGATCTTATGATCGGGCTGGTGCAGTTTAACAGTGTTTGGAGATGGGGTACAAGTTTTGGATCAAAGTTAGAAGTATATCCATGTACTTTTATTTTATTTTATTTTGTACTTTATATATCTATATAGTTGGACCTGTGGGTAAACATTATTATATTGTATGGCATAGTTTTTTTGATTTTATGTCATTTTCATTTATTATTGTAGCATATTCTATTTAAGATTATTTACTACTTCAAAACTCTGTTTTCTTGTGTATGATACATAGTTATTTATTCTCTTCACTTACTCTGATATGAGGGCATAGTCTTCTGACTATCACACCTAGGCCCTCACTGTTAGTCAACAAACTTTGGTGTATGGGGAGGTGCACTTGAGGCCTGATAACCCAATGGATCGGAGCACCAATTTAGTGGAATCTAGGTTGGGATATTACAATGTGGTATCAGAGATATTCTTTTCATGGACTTTACTATTTGGGATATGGTAGACAAGAGTATTAGGAATGTGTTGGAAGCAATGATGGATATCAAACTGGTGCACCGAGAACAATTGTTCTGGTAAGATGTCTTGGTTGCTAGGGTATGGGATTGTTGTTCTGATCTATGATGTTATAGTTGTATATTATTTTTTCCATGAGTGACACACATGTTGGGTGGATGTTATGATTTATTATGGATCTCTAGCTCTTACCCATTGGCAAGAGGCTGAAGATGGATTTTTACTCTTGGTCAGTGAAGGCAAGAGGCGTCTCATGCATCATACTAGGCACGTAGGATCCACATCATATAGGCCTACTAGTGTGTGATTTTACTGAGTAATGAGACCTTACTATTCCTACTTACACATATATTTTTCCTTCTATTGGCAGTTTGTGTGGATCTACGATGAGGAATTTTATTGTGAGTTTGATAACTCAGTCCTCATGCATGGGAGGTGAAATGACCCTAGTTGGTCAATATGGAATGTGATTACTTTCTGTTGTACCCCTTCTAGGGTTTTGTTTCCCAATTTTGTGTTATAATGTTGGATAATAGAGCACTATGTTGATAGATTCAAGGACCTTTCATGCAATCTAGACCTCCATGGGTATTTTTTGTATATGGATGCTCAGTGAATGTCAGTTTATTTTCCCTTCTTCATCAGTATCATGACCTCTAGGGGGAAGTTCTTTCAGAGGATGCTCAGTGAGGATCATGCCCTTGTAGGTCGTTTTTTTTATTTTGACCCTTGTAGGTCATTGTAATCTTTACCTTCTTCCTCGAGGTTTTATCTTTTGGGTTAGGTGGTTAGACCTTGTGACCTAGTTGTGAGACCTTTTCTGTAGTGCTAGGTGGATACCTAGAGGTCCTTAGTTTGACTCAGACATGTGTAGGCGGATGTCCATTTTGTTCAAAGGTAGTATGTGTGAGAGGTTTTCCCATGTTTTGGATGACTTTTTAGGTAGTTATATTAGTTTTATTATCATTTTAAAATCGAGGCTTGGTAGGTGCTTGAATTTTGAGTTATAAGCACATTGATTCCTTTATCATTTGATGATGTATCATGGGTTCTTGTTTTGGAAGACTGTTTATAGTGGGCAGGATTGTTTGGATGTCTGGATTGGCCGAATGGTGTTTCTGCTATTGCTAATGTAGTCACATCATGGGTATATGATCATGAATGGAATGGTGACATGTGATGGGAAGCCATGGAATAAATCATGGCATGGTTGAGGTGCCTGATTTGGAAGAGGAGTTCCAAGTTAAATTTTTTATTAATGAAACTAACATTTCGTGTAGCATGGTTAGCTTATCCTTGTGGTGAATGACTCATTGGTAGTGATTCAGGTGATTAATAAATACAATGGTTTTATATGGTATCATTTGAATTGCAAATCGTTGTATGGCTATGTGTGATCCAAGGACCAATGTTTTCAAGACTTTACATGGTCTTGGTTACCTGTTAGTTGTTGTTAATGTGACAAATATCCCTCCATGGTAGAGGTGACATTGAGAATCAATAGGGTATCATAAGAGGGTTGATCCGTTGTTGAATCTTGGTCATGTTTGATAGGATGTGATCATGGCTCGAAGGGAGGCATGCACACCCTTTTATAGAACCTTAATATACTCATATTAGGGATGATCATGCTCTATCATGAATTGTCTTAAGTATAATGAGAGAGTGTAGACCCTACGTTGAGCTCCATTTTCTTTATAAATGTTCTTCCCTGGTTGAGGAAGGGAACCTATTGAGATTGTGCTTGAGTAGCGGTGTAAGGTAATCCATATGGTGGGGAGTGCACCGTTGGTCATTTGAGGGTGGTGAACCTCATTTTTAGTTGAAATTAAGAGTTTTTAAGTTGTATGTTCAGCTCAAAGTTTTGTTTTGAGATGACAATAAGGGTATTAATTTGGTGGGAAGTACCAGATCATTCATAGTTAATTTTCTTCCATGTAGAAGGCATTTTTTGATGCTATGAGGCTGGTAGTTGGGTAGTCCAGATAGAGTTTTTGTGTAGAATCTCATGTTGATATCATGGTTGTTGGTCCTTTAACCAGACTTCTAGGGGATCAGAAGGTTTATGTTGGGGGGTTTATATGGAACTATGTTTTTCTGGACTGTAATTTTGAGCATAAATTTGAATTTTTTCTTTCACGTGATTGTATGGGGTGAAATAGACTTTTTTCCACTATAATATGATCTTTGAAAATTTTTATGATCACTTCATTGGTCCTAGAATAGGGTATTTACCCTAGGATGGGAGATTGGTAGAAATCTGAGCCATTCGAATTTTAACAGAATAAATGATATTTAATATTTAATAAATTAAATATTAATTTATTCACATGGGTTTGTTCAGTGATTACTTTTGAATGAAGAATCATATTGATATTTCATCTCCACCGTTGATACTGAAATTCAGAGTTTTTCTAAGGTGGTGCATAAACTTAGGTCGGGTGTCAGGGCTGGCCTGGGCCCCGTTTCCTTTTCTTTTTCCTTTTCTTCTTTTCTTTATTTTCTTTTTCTTTCCATTATTTTCCTTACTCCTTCATTCTCATGGATACCCCTTGTGGATGCTCCTTCACATGACTGAAGAGGGAAATGGGATAGGGAAAGATAGAAAGGGATAGGGTAAAAGAAGGGATCTACCGTGGAGCCTTCAACCTGTTAGATCTACATGCGGAAACCATGGACTGTGAATTCAAGCGAAGCTTCAGCGGTTCCTGTCCAAAGGTAGGCCATTTTAAATTTTTTACTAAAAATCCCCATAGTCATTTCGTTTAACTTTTAATCCCCTCATATTCCTGTATATGGCCTCTTGAGGCCCGATCTATTGTTTTGGGGTGTGAAATGGGGGTTTCAGGGTGAAATGAGTGTTTTCCGTTCAGGAAAACCCGATAACACGACATATAGTCTAGGGAGACACACTGTGTGTTTTTCCGATTTAGAGAAGATGAATTTTATGGATCACACATCATGTACAGGGGTTTACACACCATGTACTAGTACTCAGCCATGCATCCAAGTACCCGAATAGGAAAACCCATGTTGGGGTATATGGACATGTGGAGTACACAGCTAGACCCCATGTCGGTCCCATGTTGTGTTCGAGTACATGTCCTGACCAAGTATCCAATCAGGCTTGTGGACAGACACGGGTTATTACCCCATGTGGGATACACATCATGTTACCTAATTACACACCACATACCTAGGTAATTTACATGACCATTCTGAAAAAAGTACACACCCATGTGGGCCTTAGGGAGTACTCGTCGTGTACTGAGGGTGACATGTCTTGCATTTCCCTATTTCAACCCTTTGAGGGTTTTTTTCGTGTCTTCTATCCACTGATTTAGAATTGGACCCAAGATTAGTCAATTCTGAGTAGTTTTTAGCATAGATCATGATGGTGAAACTTGTAGAGATATTCCAGGACTCCTAATGGGTGTTTTGGGTATTATACCTTAATTGAGTGGTTCTTTCTCTAGTGATCAAATTTGATTGTCTCATAACATAGATACTTGAACATGAATTATATTTTGGGTGTTAGAACCAACCTATTTGAGTCCTTGATCTAAGATGCACCATGGGATATCTCTTGTGACCGATGCCTAGTAGATTTCCGGTGAGGACGTATCCCTTGTAATATGTGCCCTTATGTTCTAAGAAGCCATGAGACCAGTTTTATCTAAGTATACCTTATAGGATTCTTTTACTTATGTCTTTACCTAGAGGATCATGTGTTGGATACCTCTAACATCTTACTATTATTGAGGATCCACTAATAGATGCATTTGCTTACGATCTGATCTTTCAGAGTCCCTTATAGAATCCCTTTACCTATATACCATTCCAAGGATCCCATGTAGGATACATCCACCTTATTATATAGTTATAGAAGGTCCCCTATGGGATGACATTACCTTTGTGTTGTTTAGAGGATCCCATATAGGATGCCTCAATCTTGCTTACCATTCATTGATCCAATATAGGATTCCTCTCTTTCACCCTTTTAGATAAGGATCCCAAGTAGGATTCCTTCACTTGTGTTTAGACCACAAGGATCCCAAGTAGGATGCCTTTTCAGGGTTTGACATGAGGGTCCCAATGGGTTCTCATAGTTTGACCGACCCTAAGTTAGTACGTCGAGTTTGGGTAGAGATGGTAGCGATTGTCACCTTATAACCCATGTCTAACTTGTAAGCCTATGGGGTTGTGGAGGTAGTGTTGGGTTTGGTTGTTTCACCGCCCTCACTATTTGTTTATGCTTTCAGATGTTTATTGCTGATGCAATTATGTTTACCAGAGGTGCTTCTTGATTAGTGGTTGTTGAGCATGACGTGAGATTTCTTTATTTCTTTTTGGATTCTCACACATTCTTCCTAGGAACTTTATTGCTTATTGGGATGCCCAGACATGCTTTCCTAGGATCTGGATTGTGATCCATGTTGTTTCTCATTCTTACTTGTATTCCAAGAGGTACTACATGGGACTTGGCTATTGATCCTTGATGTATATATGTATATTATTATATTATTGGGATGACTAGAGGTGTTTCCTAGTACCTGAATGTTGATACTTACAGGATGTTTATGGTATGAACTGATTGATACATGTCTTGCCATATTAAGAATGTCTTGGACAGACTCAGAAGGATGATGAATTGTATGCCTTGAGTGATACTTAAATTCCCAGTTCTAGGAATTCCTTGGATAGACTCATAGGCTGGTTGTTTCTATAAATACCTTAGATTTTTCGCCTTATATATTTACATAGTAGTGGATGACTTTGATTGAGTATACTCCTTGGGTATTGATTCCATGTTATTCCTTGGCCCTTGCTACCCCTTGGATCTGGATTTCTTGGACTCATATAGGAAATGTTCGGTAGACATGCTCCTAGGAATCCAACCAATTCCTTTACCAAGTTTACATAGAGATTCTCTCGGAACTCAATGAGGATTCCTTGGTCTTTTATAACATAGATCCTGCCCTTCATAGTCTGACACTTGATTATACAGAGTGTCAAAGATGGATGTTGTACTTTTTATTACATGGTGTAGGCCGATGAGGATGCCTTGGTATTCCTTCCTTATATTCGGACCTTGGGGTTTGACATGTTATTACTTGGCATAGGCCGTAGTTGGTTTCAGTGACCTTTTATAGGATTGAAAATTGGTATACAGTATCATTCTTTATGGTGATTTGAGGCGAGCACAGGTGAACCTAGGTGTAGGATGAGTATTCCCCGATGGTGACGTAGATTTCTTAGAGTCATTTCAACATTGACAAAAGTAAGTACATGTTTATTTGGATTACCTACCCAGATATTTAATTAATGATACATGGATTTAGTGTCATGATGTCTATCTCAATTCCCTTTCATAGGATTTAAAAGCGATCGGGATTACAGACCCAAGGATTGACTGTCGTTTGGATTCTTGTTATTTGTTTCACTTACTCATGAATATTCATATTTATGTATATATGTATTGTAATGGTATTATAAATGTATACATATATAGATTTGGACATCCATGGTGGCAGTTTCCTAGTTCTTCGGGATTATGAAATCAAGGTTTTACTGTGGTTTCATGTTATTGGTTTACTTCTTTTTTAGTTGTGCCTCAGCTAGGCTAGTTAGTTTAATTTTGTATACACTTATAGCAGCATATTTTTAGGTTACTTATCGGGTATCCTACTGAGATTATATCTCACCACTATACATGCACCTTAGTGTATGTTTGAACCTTATGTCTACTTTTCAGGTTGATCACAAGTTCCATGGTGGATAGGGATGAGGCCCAAAGCTGAATGTTTGAGTAGAGCTGTTCACTTGGGTTCTTCTAATTAGGCTAGTGCAGTTCGATAGTGTTTGGAGACTGGGTATGTGATCTAGTTCAAAGTTAGTAGTAGATCCATGTACTTTTAGTTAAGTTTCTTTTGTACTTTCTATATATGTATGGTCATCCCAGTGGGTGACCAATTTTTTATTGTATGGAATAACTATTCGAGATTTTATAGAATTTACATTTATTATTGCAGCATGTTCTATTTCAACTTATTTACTAATTTTTCACTCTATTTACTTTACTATTGTGTATTATACTTAGTTATTTCCTATGTTCTCTTACTCTGATACGAGGGAATAGTCCCCCCACTATCACACCATAGTCCCTCGATTTTAGTTAGTATCCTCTAGCATATGGGTAGGCATGCTTGAGGTCTCTTGACCCACCGGATCAGAGCATCGATTTGGTCGCATATGGGTCGGGACGTTACATGTTTTGTTTTAACAATTTTTTATATTTTTTTACTACTAATCTTTTTTATAAGAATGTTTTTTTGAAAAACAGGTGAAAGTTGTTGGATGTTCGAACCCAAATATAAAGTGAGGAAGTTTTGTTTCTGAGAATGATAATTTTTTGACATAAAGGATCAGACTGAGAAGCACCAGACACATAGTATCAGACTGAGCAACACCGATTACAGAAGTCTTCAGAAATTTAAATTTTTTGATCAGACACATCATCTATTTCATATCCATCTAAATTAAGTTCATGATCTATCAGACATGATTTTTTTTAGAAAAAAGAAGTTGTGAAAGAAATTTAAAATATTTTTTAACATTGAAAAGAAATTTTCAAGGGAATTGGGAATTCTAAAGTTCTTTACTTTCTAACCATAATTCCAACTATTATTTTCCAATATTGAGGTTCTCAGATATCATGAAACCTATCATGGTAAAAAGTTTTGAAGAAATTGACAACTCTTAAAGATAGTATTTATTTCATAAATCAAGACAATGTTTGCATAAAATCTTAAAGTTCTGGACACATAAGTTTTTAGGAGTCTGAATAATTTATAGATGACGAGGTTTAAATAATTTAAAAGTTACTAAGTGTATTTTACATCATAATGAGAATTATATTGTAATTAAAATTCGATCATAATGAGAATTACACCATCATGAGGATTCCATCAAACTGACTCTGAGAAGAATAGTCAATTGGACAAACTTTGATGAAGAATTTGAATTCAAAATGATCTAAGGGAGTTTCATTGTAATGAGATGCGGAAATTCCACCATAATTAGCTCAGGAAATTCCATCATAATTAGCTGAGGAAATTCCATCATAATATAATGTATTTAATAAAATAAAAAAAATTCATATAATTTAAACTTGTAAAATTTCTATAAAACAGATCCACATGATCCAAATAATTATTTATAAAACCATGAGGATGATATTTAAAAATTTAATATCAATTCTTCATCAAAACCTAATAATATTTCTGTGAAACCTATTATATAAAAATCACACAATTATAATGAACAGTGTGAACCTAAACCTAAAGAAGATGAAATTCCAAATACTTCAATTTCTAAAGCTATTATGACTCGTAGAGACCATCGATTAGATGTTATAGTTGGATATCAAGACAGAAGAACTCATACTAGAGATTCTCTTCGAAATGAGGTTGAACATAAAGTATTCTTATCACAGATTAAACCTAAAAACATCATTAAAGATATAGATAATGAATTATGGTTAATGTCTATACATGAAGAGTTGAATCAGTTTGAGAAAAATGAAATCTTGAAACTATTAGAATGACCTAAGAACTTCTTGACCATTGGAACTAAGTGTTAGTTTGAAAAAAAAGTTTATGATTATGAAACTATAATTATAAAGAAATCAAGACCATTTTCATAACAATAAATTCAATAGGAATGTGTTGACTATAATAAATCTTTTTCACCAGTAACAAGACTTGAATCCATTAGAATGTCACTTGTATATACAAAAAATTTTAATTTAAAATTATATAAAATGGATGTTAAGAGTGGATTTCTAAATAATTATATAATTGAGGAGGTTTTTATATAACAACCCCCTATATTTCAAAACCCTTATTTTCTAAATCATGTTTTTAAATTAACAAAATCAATTTATGTTTTAATCAAGCTCCAAGATCTTGGTATGGTTGGCTTGGCTAATTTTTTATTTATAAAGTATTTTTAAATGGAAGATTTGGCCCTACTTTATTTTTTAAAAGAGTTTAAAAAGGTGCTTTATTTTATGATATTATATTTGGGTCATCTAGAAACTATTTATGTACTAAAATTTTAAAAATTATGATAAATGAATTTGAAAAGAGTTTAATGAGTGAACTAAAATTATTTCTTAGTTTTTAAATATTTGAAAATAAATAATGAATCATTTTAAACCAAATAAAATACACTAAATATCTTTTTAAATGTTTTTTCAGGGATAATACGAAAGGAAATTATACTCCAATGACTATCAATTGAAAAATAGATCTTGATGAAATGGGGAAACAAGATGATTGAACCACTTATAGAGGTATGATTTAAATTTTACTATACTTAACTACTAGATGACCTGATATTATATTTAGTGTGTGTATGTGTGCCCAATTTCAAGAAAATCCAAAAGAATCACATTTAAATATTGTCAAAATAATTTTTCAATACCATAAAAGTACAACCAATTTAGGATTGTTCTATTCTAGAGGACATGATTTTGATATGTTTATTTATTCAGACACTGAATTTAGTGGTTTTCAGTTAGATAGAAAAAGTAGCTCTAGAACATGTAACTTTTTGGGAAAGTCTCTAGTTTTATGGTGTAGTAAGAAATAGAACTGTATTGCATTGTCCACTACTAAAGTTGAATTCATAGTTATAGGCAGTTATTGTGCTAAAATATTATGGATGGAACACACTTTTCTAGAATATGGATATCAATTTGAATATTTCCCTACAAATTTTTATAATACAACTGTAATTAACATTTCTAAAAAACTTGTATATCATTCTAGGAAAAAAACATTGATATATGATATCATTTTTTGAGAGATCATTTTCATAAGATGATTTTACTCTAGAATTCATTAGCATCTAACACCATCTTTTTGAAATTTTTATAAATACTTTGAATTATGAGAGAATAAATTATATCAGACCTGAACTTCGTATGATTAATTTTTTTTAAAAAAATATTTGAATTGTTTTAATATTCTTATTTATATTTTTTTAAATATATATATGTTCTACTTATATCAAGTATTCTTTTAGATATTTCATTTTACAAATTATATTGTATGGGTTCAAAATATATGTTAACTATTTCTTTTATTTCCCACACATTACTATATAAAAAGTACCTAAATTATTGAAGTATAGCAAATAAAAAATTGAATCATCACACTCCTTTCTAACATGAACCAAACCCTTTCTTGAACCCTTCTTCACTAAATACCTAGCTTCTTGAATCATGAATCTCATTCGATTGTATCAAAAATAAAGATATCTTTTGAGGAAGATTCTCCAGAATCATCCAAAAGAGAAAAATCCAACTCAAGCAATTCTAAAAAGCTTATGAAGCCCCATCTCCTATCTCTTGAGGTTTTCCTAGAAAAGGAAGGGGATATAAAGTGGTTTAGGATGATTAATTCATTGGTTTGGAGAGTCCTTATTTCTCATAACAGTACAATTTGGATTATGGATGAATGTTTCCCCTTTTATTAGCACCCAGTAAAAAAAAATACCTCATTATGGTTTTTGAAGTTAGAGATCACGTTGATTTGATTAGACCGATTATTGATGGTCAAGAGTGTGAGTTCACCTCAACCTTTTGGGTAGATTTCCTAATATTTAAACTCCCTGGAGAGTATCATGACTATCATCATTCATATCTAGTTAACTATCCCTATTTTGAGATTGGGAATTCACTAGAAGAGCTAACTGATGATTGAACCTATCAGATACTGAATGAAAATGAGCTAAGTATATAGTGTAGGTTGTTGTAGAATTTTATTCAGCACACAATCTACCCTAGGAAGGGTGACTTTGTCTCTATAAGGTATCAAGATCTTTTCATTATATACTTATTGGTTCAAGGAGTTCAAATCCATCTAACAAGGTTCATGATGTGGCATATGGAAGAGTTAAACAAACCCAATTCAAAATTCGACACTCTTTTATACCCAAAGTTTATTTATGTAATGATTTAATATAATAGATTTATTATTCTGGTAGTAAATAGATCTATGTTTTACAGTGATGTCTGTTTAAATATGAGCACTTGAAAAAGGATGAGGATCAGCTGGAATCCCTAGAAAAGGATGTGGATAGCTGATGAGGATAAATTGTATGATAGATTCAATACAATCACCAACCCTACAAGATCAATGTATATCATTATCCTTGGTTTGGAACTGGATGAGATTTTTTAGGCTAATTATTCTTCTGATGAATATTAGTATCAAACTCCTGTTGATGTGTCTTAGGATGCAATAAAATATTATAAGGAGAGATTTTGTGGAACAATTGTTCATGATATTCCAAATGATGTTGAACCTATAAGAGAAGAGGTATCTCTAGATCATGATGTTCCAAAATCTTCTAAAATTCATATTGAAGTTGAAAAAACCCGATACTTCATTGATAGTTTAATCTATAGGATAAGAAGATTTATCTCTTGAGGGGGGGGGGGGAGAATTCCATGATCCATTATATTGAGACCCGCTATCACTGACTAGGAGAGTGATCAGGATGTGGATATAGTTTTGGAGACTCCTCCTATGTTTGAAATAGGAGGAGATCCACTTTTTTATTCCACACCTTCTAATGAAGAAGATCCTTCAGAAAACCCTTTCTTTGATATGGATACATCTTCTCCCAGTGACGTTAATGATGAGGATGGAAAGGATTATGATAATGATAATTCACCAAATCCATAAGGACCTTCCATTCCTATAGTTTCAAGAGAGCTAAAACCTATTTTTCCAAAGCTTCCATATACTCTTGTTCCATAAAGACCAGTCAAACCTAAGTCTTATGAGGATCTCTTGAATATTTTGGATACTATTCCCTCTTCCAAATATTTTCCTAAAAACCCTTCTCAAGAAGAACATGATTATGATTCTTCTAAAGGGATATAAGTGGTAGAGATGGAAGATTAAAAGGAATAATATGAGCCTTCTCATTGAGAAATTGAGTGACACCCTATCATGTTTTCTTCTAAATAATAATCTTAGAGAAAACCCCCTATATTCAGTTAATCAAGCTCCTCCTCTTTTCATTTCGTACCTACTCCTTTGAAAACAACTCAATGTCAATTTTTATCCTTCTTATAATCATTGATATGGACCTTATTCTACTCAAACATTAGTGATTACTTCTCAATATTTCATATAGTTCAAGAATGATTTTTAGAAGTTTTAAAGCATCTTCTTTTGACTACTAGTTGGGTTATTAATCATGATAGAGATGAAGAAATTGCCTGCACTATTGAGAGTGTAGTTCTATAGTTCCAAAGTAAGTATTTCTTGAAATTAGATCGTATGTATAATGATATTTAAAATATTAGAAGAGATATGGAAATTTTTAGAGGTTATATTGGAGGTCTGCAATCTGATTTGATGATATGTTGGCTAACATGGATAGAAGGTGTCTTTTGGTTATAACTAGTCACTCTAGACCTTCCACATATTCTCTAGCACCTCCTACCTCGATCTCTATTGATGAGGACCTTATAATAAGGGTGATTCATAAGGGAATTAAGAATATCATGGACAATGTAAAGGATAACATAAATCAAGTGCAATTGGAAATTGCTGCTCATAGATAAAAATTGTATGATTTTCTTAAAACAGACAGCCAAAGATAAAGGTATAATCAAGGGTAAAATAAATCATTATATCAGAATTATTTACACTAAAATAGATCTAAATAATCAGTTTATATTATTTATAAGAGATCTAAAGATTCTTCCTCTAACTAAAACCTTGAAAGTGATTGTAGATTAGTTGTTGATGATGACCCCTCTAATCAATTAGTTCATGTTATAAAATTAAGAGTTCCATCAGATTATCAAGCATGGAACATGGGATATAGCAAATATTAAAAGGATTATGGAACCATATATCTATGTTAAAAATACCATAATATCAACCACATGACAAATTCATCGACCGTATGAAAAATTAATTGATCGTATGACCATCAGATCGACCGTGGTGGATATATGGGAAAGGAAAATTGATCGCAATTCAAACCAAGCTACCACATGTTGTATCTCAAGTGACAATAATGATAATGTTTTTCACAAAGGAATATATTAGAAGAGAAACAAAATAATCAACCACACGACTAACAGATTGACCATAGATTATTTATCACATTTATGGATCAACCATGCATCTTTTAGAAAACTCATAAAGTGATGGATCAATCACACATTGATTTCCTATCAACCACACATTGAAGAAAGTGATTGTGTTTGAAATATGAATAGAAAATGGTTAATAATATTCATTTTACAAAGTTATGGATCAATTATAAGTATAATGTGATCGGTTGTAAGTGTAAGTTGATAGACCATATTTTTAAATGATCAATAATATGGCCTATCAAGGAATCTAATCAGAATTATCACGATGTATTGAAGTGGCTATGGATGATGACATGGGAAACATAAATTGAATGTATCTAAAATTAAATATTATATTATTAAATATATTAATTTAACCACTTTTCTATATAGAATTAAATTTTGTTCAAAATCATTTAATGATCCTGTATTTCATGTTGAAGTATGAGGATCTCCAATGATGATTTCTAAGTGGATCTTTTTGGAGAAATCTTTTCAGTTTTAAAATATCAAAGATTCATGGCATGAAGTAGATATAGAAGTAGAGTTACATAGGAATATCAGAATTTTTCATGAATAAAATTATGTAATTATTCTATGTTTCGAACATCTATGACACTATGTTCTCACCTAAACATCAATGAAACATCAAATAATATCTTGTCATATTCATGAATTATTTACAAATCAAAATATGATATCGAGAAGAGAAGAACTACCTGTAGAATAAGAGAAATACTATCTCTATTACATTAAATTATTTAACTTCTCTTACTCTATTTTTCTTAAATTTTTGAACTTTATATGATTTATACTATATATCTTTTAATAAATAGATTTTGTGATAAATTGGATTGTTCTAGACACTATTTCATTTCATATTATTTTTATTCCCATGAAGAACTATGGAAGTGGTTTTGTAGCTTGGACTATCTACATGAAGTTGTTTATATTTTATCCTCCTGCATAGAACTATGGAAGAGGCTGTGTGTAGTCTATACATCCTTGTGAGTTGTTGTTTATAAAACTCAATACAGGTTGTGAATCAGATTATTTATTAATAAACTACTGGGTAGTGAGGGATTTCCAAGTGAAGATAACTAGGTTTCAGCTTGAGACTGAACCTCTTGAATTTATTCTGATTTGAATTTTCTTATTTTTTTATACTCTGTTTTTAAAACAAATCAGTTTCTATTTTAAATACTATAATTGAAAAAACTTCTTTGATAATTATCTTCTATTTTTAATTATATATGTGAAACTATTTCAAAAGTTAAAATAGTTCTAAAATTGTTTTAAATAAGTTGTGATTGACCCTTTAAGAATATTTTTGAAAGATAAAATTATATAATTCTAATATTTTAGTTAACTAGGTCGTATTTTATAAATCTATTGGATTTATTTTTAAATCTTTTTTAATAGAAATTTTTAATTGGAAACACAGTCTACCCCCCCTCTTGATTTTTCCACTCTGACCAACACACTTCAATGTATATATTATCTATCCCAACGCCTTTACCATTTTCTATCATTCATAAATCCTCTTTAACATCAAAAGGATAAACATTTTATAATAGCTATATTTATGTTCATCTCTACTAATAATTAGATTATTTAAGTCTAAAACACAAATCCAATTTTCATTGAAGAGATTATTAAATTATCATCCCCAAATTTTCTAAATTTCCACATACTATATCCTTCTTCATCTTCTAGTAATTGAACTTTATCTAAATATATAGATTTTAACTCTCTACATATAGCTAAATTGTAGATTTTTCTTTCAAAATTCTTAGTAATGAATGGTATAACTCCTCAATAACTTGAGATTTAACCTCATTAACTGATTTATTATCCTCTATCAGAGCAACAAAATATCGAGCCAAATTATCTTCATTACTAAAAAGGTTTAAAAATTTAAAACACTCTTGAGTTGAACATTAACATTCCACAATTATGATTCTTTTTCTTTTAAATAAAAGTCTTCTGATACTCATAGAAATAAAGAAGCTATATTGGAAATACTTTTTCCCCCACATCCCACATGTAATTGATGGATCCTTAAACGTCTCAATCCACTTATTACAAAAATATTTCTTATATATATTTAATGATAATATATATATTTATTGAGGTGTATTATTTATTTTTTTAACAAAGCATAAAAGAATATGTAAAAATATAAAAAATAAATTTATTTCTTCCCTAACAATAGTGCTAAGTTTTTATTGAGTCATAGTCACTATAACCTACAAAAATTATATTAACCTACACTTTATACAAACTAATATAATTGTGAAAGGTAGAATACATAGAGAAAGTAGTTTTATTAATAGTATTTTATATATTTCTTATGTAAATAAATAATTGAGAAACATGGAATTTCATTTTAAAATAAAGAATAAAATAATAATAAATAGGAGTGGCATAATGAAACAAAAGAAAAGTTTGGAGAAGAAGAAACTTTGAACAAGAAAAAAAGTGACCAAATGTGAGAAAGGGGATGTTAAATTGATATAGACTAATGAAATTTGTTTTTTTATTGAAAATATGTTAATAATGACTAAAAATAAATGTGAAAGATATTAGTTGATAAAAAAGGCCTTTTTTATTAATTATCTCAACAACACTTCTCTATTATTCAACATCAAATAACAATCTATTGATAATAATTGAATGATATGGATAATTATTTCATGTATGATAGGTCAGGATCAGACATCTCTTATTATTATGTCATCCAATTCCATGAACGAAAATGTGTTAACTTCTTATCACCTCTCAGTTCATAGAGAAATTATTTAAATATCAATTTATGACATATCTAGAATATTAATAGAGTTGAAATTTTTTCACTAAAAATGATTGATTCACTATGAGTAATTATTTTCCCAATATGGTAATATATTATTGATGATTAAAAATATTACTCTATAAATAAAATCATGAAATTAACCTTATCTCAACAATTCACCAATTAATTTAACGATAAATATTTCCTAAAAGAGTTATATCAATGTAAAAAAAATAAGAAGTTGTGATAATTTATGCTAAAATAGTGTCATAATTATCAAACTAAATTAGTATAATACATTGAACAAGTTCATATAAACAATATATAAAAAAATATAAGAATAAAACTTTCAAATTCCATGAATTAAAAGAAAAAAAATCTAAATGGAAAATAATATATAAGGAAAATTAATCCCACCCTCTCTTTGTTTTGGGCTCTTCGATAGAAGTGCATTAGTTTACCTCCTTGTAAGTATCATACTTATGGTCCCCTGTCAATTCTCTAGAGTTACCAACTCTAAAAATATGTCTAGTACCATCCCGTTACCGTCTATAACGGGCCCCAGTGTTAGGTGTTTGTCTTCAGGTCTCAATACCTCTTAGTTTCCCTGATACATAAACAATAAATAACATCACTAATGTTTTCCTTTCTCGGTCTAAACTAACAACCAACTCTAGTAAAGGTCCTCTCAATCAGAACCAACAATTCATCAAGATGTAGCATTTGAAATTCCATGTCAAAAAAAATAATGGTACATGACAACCATGTTGAAGAGTTTCCAATGCACTTTAGAATTTTAGAAACACTCATTAGCATAACATAGGGGGTTAACCTCAAGGATTATTCTCTCAAGAAGGATTTGTATTCAAACATGGGTTTTCCTTCTTATTATCTTTATTTTTATATTATTTAGAATATTTTATGTTGTTATATTTTTAATTATGTGGTGAAAAAATAATATTTCTTGATAAATTAAAGAAATAAATTAAAAAATAAATTGGTGGAGGTAATGTAAGATGAAATATAATGGTTAAAATTAAGGTCACTAAGAACATGTCAAGTACTAATGAATTTATTGAATTGATTTATCCTTATACTAAATTTAATTATTGGTTTCTTTTAGACAAATCAGTTGACCACATGATGTCTCGCTGCATTCAACTCACTTCACTCTAAGAAAAGTGAGCCCCTGACTGGAATGTCTTCCATCATGAGGCATTTTCCTCTTTCAAGTGTGTTGGAATCTCTCATATATTTGAAAAAAAACCACTTCACACTTTAATTTACAACCCACATTTCTAGAAAGGTGATTATTTTATATATTTAGATATTTATGTGAGTTTTTAATTGGTCAACCTTATCCCATGTTTTTTGAATTTAAAATCTATGTCTTTTATTCTGTATTTGTTTACCTATAAATACAGTCTTAGTCCTCACTTTGGGGTCATGTCATAGAACGAATTGTGTCCTTTTGAGTTGGTGAAAGTCTGGAGAAATTTAATTTTTTGGATTCAGACCAATGAGTGGGAGTTTTAATCATGTTTTAATTTATTTTTGCGATATTTTAGAAGTGGTATCTTGGTGGAAGAGCACCCCGAATGAGTCCCTAGGTTTTGGTGGACGAATTATGTTATAGGTAGAGTATCATGGCATGATAATAATGTGTCATAGTGTGGCAGGTGGCTAGTTTATGAAGGATGGTGTGAAGGAATTGGTCATGGTGTGATAAATGATTCCACGATGTGATGCATGGGGTGTCGAGGTAGGGTGATGGCTCGATGAGTAATGGTGACCACAGTTCATCTTGAAGAGGTCATGTCATGATGGTGGTTGGTCGAGATCAGGCCCTCTTCTTAGAGGCAGAGCACCATGTTGTGGCCAAAGGGGTTGTGTTGTAGTGGTGACATTCCTGGGGATCGACCCCTCAACCTTTTTTGAGGTGGTTGTGACCTAGTCTGGAGACCACGCTACAACGCGGCCTGCTGAGGAGGCTCCACAACATGACAGGATTCCAGTGCATTTTTAAAGGATAGGGATGGTGTTTTCGGACTTATAAATTGGAAACCCCTTCAGGATTTCCTCATTTTGGGACATGTGAGCAAGAACGGAGGTTGATCACTCCTTCCCATTCATCCCCATTTTCTTCCCTTTGATATTGATTGTTCGAGAGAGTTTTGTTATACAATTTGAAGGTAGGATCTCTCCCCTTATCCTAATTGTTCTTATTTATCATTTTTCTCTAATTTTGGTTCACCAATTAGGGTTTGGGGAGATGATTCCATGATTTTATGGTGGAATCATCCCATTTATTAAAACTATGGAATGCGGCCTATAGGGGAGGTTCCAGGAGGAGGTTTTCAAGTTGTTGTTCACTGTTTTTTTTGAGGTATATTACCCAATAAATTTATTTAGGGTTTTTGTAAAATTTGAGTTAAATTAGTTATAAGCTCGGGTGAATTAATTGGGATAATTGTGTGTCTTAGGTTTGAGTGTTTTTCGGGCTGCACCTCGTTGCTCATCGTTCAGCACCGTTATGCCACCAAGGGATTTTGGCGTTGATTATTCCATCATGGGATTTTGGTTTTAGATGCTCAGTTTATTAATTCAAGGGAGTTTATGGTTGAGATTGGTGATTGTAGAAATGGAGGAGGTCAGTAAAATATTAGGATTGATTTATGGATCACTAGTTAAGGCCGGTTTATCTATGTATAATGCTTTAAATTTAACATCAAGAATAATTTATTATTCTCAAGATCTCCTCACTTACTTCATTTGAGTGTTGGTTTCTTGATGGTGTTTTGGTTCCTAACTTAAACCCTGCTTGTGTTTTGTGGTTGGAATGTTCCTTCCATGTGGTCAACCCACTTCACTACTCACTCGCTCCAATTCATGATGCTACCTAGCCTATCAGACCATCTGTAATCAACCATTTGATTTTAAACCTTTTTTTTAATGTTTTAAAGGTTATGGTATGTATGATTATCAATTCTTCATTAAAGTAATCATGTTTCCTCATAAATATAACTTGGATAGAAATGTTTTCATGTTATTTAGTTTTAAAACATTTTCCTTGATTGTTTGTGATGATTTGTGCCTTAATAGTTGTCTAAAATTGTTAAAATATTTCTATTGATCATTAATGGTTTTCCTCATAAATCACATTTGGCTAAATGGTTCTCATGTTTTTGAGTTTTAAAGGTTATTGTGCCTTAATGTGTGTTTAATATTTTTTGTTGATATTTTATTGATATTTGAACTTGAATGTGATTGGGTGACGTTTATAAAAGAACTTGATGTTTCCAAAAGATGTTTCCAAATTCCTGTTTGGAAATTTATAATAAGGTACTTTTTGATGTACACATTTCATTGATGTGATCCCCTTTAGTTTTTATTTAAGATAAAGTGATTTTGATATTATGTAAGTTGATTGAATTTTCCGCATGGGGGTTGAGTTATTTTGTTGTTATTTTTGATAAAAATGGGTTTCTTCTATGAACAGTGTTCAAAGGTGAGTATGTGTTTTGATTCTTTCTAGATATATGTTGTATATGTTGTTGAGATTTTATGAGTATGACTTAATGTTGGTATTCTCTATTTGATTGATCAAGGAATCCTTGGGCACTTAGGTGTGGCCTAGGACAAGTGTCATTTGGAATTGATGAGAGCCAAATTTTTTTTAAAAAAATCTATATTTCATTGATAATGATCAAATAATTTAAATAAATTCCAGGTAAATTAGTGGTTTTTTATAGTTCTATGAAATCTTAAAGTAAATGTTAAATGGATTAAAACATTGTTTTTAAAACCCATATTTTCTTTAAAATAATGATGATGTAATTGAAATTATAAACTATATTTCATAATAAATTTTAACATCTTCTTATAAAGGTAAAAAACCCATATTTTCCTCCTCCTGCCACACTTCCGCCCCACAGTTGACCGTGACTATCTTCAAACCAAGATGTTTCATCACCCCCCTGACTGACTATGTGTCATACCTGAATCAAACCTATAGCATCAAGCTCCTTTCGCCTCATCACTACATCACGCACCCCGAGACTCACTTGCCCACAAAATGAGCTGAGCCTGACCGAAGTTTGCACCAAGAGTCACCATCGAGGTCGTGAAATAAAGATTGAGGAAGACCCATCGACTTTCAGACTAGCATCAAAAGTGAGATCGACCTAAACTCAAATGTAATTGATCAATGTGATGGAGATCTAACCATGCTCGAGGAAAATTATTCCGAACTGTGAAATCAAGCTCGACGAACTCAAACATCAAACCATCACCCCACTCAACTGTGGCCCTCCATCACTAGTACATCCAATATCACACAACCCCACACTCGAATTGAAAATACAGAGACCCTATTTTGAAGACAGACTAAGGCTATGATTGATGAGAACCTGAGCTCACTGAATGATATTCATTTTAAATCGAAATGATTTCCTGTTTGTTCCCTATGAATGTCCAAGAATCGAGGTGGGAATCATGCATTCCCAATTCACTGGTTGTGAATCCGTTGAAGGCCACACACTATGTGCTCGATGATGTGAATCAATGAAGGTAGATTGTTGAAATCAAAATATAGCATCCTTATGGAGCTACCACACATGTGCAACATCCATCTCGAAGCAAACCCACATGATTGAAGTGTTGCATCCTCAATCCTGAAGACCCAAAGATGATCTCAAGTCTCCTATAGTATCTCTTCAAATCCAATTACTCTAGTTGATAACCTAGTTTGACAAGCAGCAATTACCACTACCGACACCAGCACCTGAAATCAAAATTCCATCCTCTTTACACCTGAATCAACCAAGCCCGAGCTTTCCTGAACTCAGCCTAGATCCATTTCGAAATCAAATCAGTGAATTACTAGGTCAATCACCTGAATCAACCCAGGGTAGCCCAAACCAGATTCATACGAAGAACCAAACATCCATTCTTCTTGACCCTTTATCATCATTTTCCAGTACCAAATTATTATCTTGAACTGATTCAATTCTCAAGCTATATCGACCACACTGCAAGCCCAATTTTTAATCCCACTTCAAATCTAGTGATTTCCAAGAACTATTCTACATAAGAACATTATTCAATAATTCCCTTCCTGGTTCAAATGAGGCCAATAACCAACATCACATGTATCATTTTCTCCCATACTGTGAGAATGCCATTAGGGACATGATTTACACTATGGCCACAACGTATTAAAGCCAATTCACTGTGATTGTTCCAGAACTGATACTAAGTAAGATCAGCGGAATGAATCAACGCTAGGATAATGCTCAAGAGTTTCCCACCAAAATAATCCTTGTCCTCATTGTTGAACACATTTTGATCATCCAAGATAGAAGGAGAGAAGATATCAGACCACTAAAATTCATGGAAAAGAGAAATAACACTCTTGATGCTTATAAACTTGTTTCCCCTCTCCCAGTGGAAAGAATTCAGCATCTGTCGATTGTATCTAGAAACTTCTGTAAGTACTTCTTTTAATTTCAATTATATGTTCATTGTTCAATTATGTTATTGTTCTTCTCCTCAATTATTTGTGATTTCTTTAACCTCTCCATTGTGATGTTAAATCTCTAACTCCATGATTCAAGAAAACTAAATCGAGGGATAGGTCCCCACAGGAGATTTCATTGGGTATTCTGAATCCATATTTTTAATTTATGAATTTTTTATTTTCATTGTTGATGCAATGGTGACTCTGAGGGATGTAGACCGATGATTATAATCTTCTCCCTCTATTTTCTTCTACATTCTCCAGTTTATCAAACATCTATCCCTCCCTTATATTGATCTATAGTACATATGATTAGAGAAATTTGGATTGATAGATGAACAAAATATGATTAGAGCTGGGTTTGGGGGTAGTGGATGCCTCAATTGAGTGTGTTCATTGCCTCCGCATTGTGGAGGAGGTGAGGTTGGATATGCTGATTGAGGTTTCTCCTATATCATCAATAGATAAAATTAGATAAATAGGGGAGTTTGAGTAATTATTATGACATTATTATTGGGTGAATACAATGAAGGATAATGATATCCCTTGTAATTAAGCCTGAGAACCATCCCTTTCACCCTAAACTGTACCTGTTTGTTATTTTGGTTTGTTTCAAATTTATTAAATTTGAAAATATGTCATTTAATTTTTCCCCTAATTTAAAAATTAATAAAAAAATATAAATGTTTGATAGTGAAGTTCCGAGGCCTGGCTTATTAAGAGATTTCCTTGGACACCCAGTATGTTGTATTCAAGATTTTATAGTTTTTGCTGAGGGCCCCATGATAGGCCACTCATTAGGCATTGACACACTCTCTCTAGCCACTAACTATAAAAGTACTGTGCTAAAATTATATGATTATGGTGTCACCGGCTGGGGTGCCACAATTGTTCTAGGCATTTGATGATGCTCTCCTTAAAGTCTTAGGAATTGGCATGCTCTCATTTATAGGTAAATATGATTGATTTTTCACATGAGATAGTATGAGGATCCTAGTGTTTCTTGACCTTAGTTATCTAGGGTCACTCCCATGATGTGAAGTTATTTTACCTTTATTATAATGGATTATATTGATATTTATATTCAGTTATTTTACCTTTATTTACAGGGATGGTAGTTTTGTTTATATTTAGTAATTTTTCATTTATTTGAGTGGATGTTATTGTTTTCTACACTCATTTTCATGTAGTTTTTTATCCCCACTTGTGAATATTTTAGTGCTAATTGAGTTGTTCTTACTATGTTATTGTTCATTGTCTTCTATCATTTGCTTAAATTTTTAAGTATAAATTTATCTCTCTATTTCATTCTTCTTGTGATTTGAAAGGGATTTTAAAGAGTGGGTTATTTTCCTTTATGACTAAAATCTGAGTATTTTTAAAGAAAAATTTTAAAATTGTTTTCTATTACTATAATTATAATATCCTCTTAAAATGTTTTAAATATTTATTTTGTTTGAATGGGTGAATTTCTGTGTGGGTGGAGGTGGTTGCTTACTGTGAGGGGCACTGTAACCATAATGATCATTTCCATATTCCTCTCCTTAGTCACAAAAGTAATTGAAATGTGGATCAGTTGATATGCATCCTTATATCTATCCTCATCAAAAAGATAATTCTATTCATAAATGATATAAATCATGCTCATGATATGACTATAGATCACCTCATCTAGACATTCCTTATTGTATTTCACCCACCCTTTTCCCTTCCTCTATATTTCACACCTCTATGTTTTCAAGGTAAATTTTTCATCATCCACTACTGTCGTATTTTCAATAACAAATGATTCTTTCACCGTTTCATGTTGGTGCAACACATTTTTTACCACACGTTGTTGTTTTAGTCCAGTAACATCGTGCAGGAGTTTTGGAAATGTAAGAGAAGATTGTCGAATAGAAAAATCAGAAAAATATATTATTTTTTACTTCATAGTCCATCACATATCACATTGTGGTTGTTCAAATCTAGAAGCTTCTTTCTCCTAAACACATGACAATAGTATAAAATTTTCCTATCATCTGAAAAAATAGCAGAAGCCTTTATTTATCCTACAGAACAATTTTAAGCTCACATTTCTCCCTGATGAGACTGTCTCATCAAAGATGATTGAACCTCTAACAACTATACTTCCAGATTTTGTTTCCTCTCTATTTTCTTGCATAAAAATATCCATCGACACAACTCTTGTCTCCCTCTTAGATGACACTCACCATGATCTTAAAATGCCATGAAGACTCTCATTAAAAGAACTAATAGACATGATCTTAGGTGTAGAGTCAGTAAAAATATATGAGACAAATTGAATTCAGTATATTATTATATGATTTAATGGAATGGCAATAGGATTAATGTAGTTATATATGAAGAAGAATAATAAGAAGGAAAATAGCGGGAAGAAGAATATGAAGTAAACTCATCATCGTTGGATCACCCTAAGGCCAAAGTTAAAACCTTCCAAAAAACACTAAGCAAATATCCAAAATTTAAAATACATGCCTCCTACCTATTCCCATTATGTCATGACCCCCTCCCTACAAAAATATCCCACTTGGGATGGTAATGAAATAAGAGAGATAATGATCCTCGAGTCCCACCTCTAGTTGGGCCTGAGTAGGAAACAAGCATCGAGGGTATAAAAATCTCACACATATAAGACATTAACCTCAAATAATATTGGATCTAGAGATAGGATAAAAAACCACCAAGAAACTCTATTATATAAAATAAAAGTAAACTCAAAACCATCCCATAATGCATGAACAATGTTAACAGATACAGATAAAAGTATCTAAAGTAAATACAAAAAGATAATTCCTACAGTAAAGACTCAATGAAAACTCCATCCCAAGCTAGTAATGTGTATCTCAGTCCTAAAAGTCCCCCCAGAAACCAGAAAATAATTTATATATGTAGGGTGAGGATACAAGTATACTCAGTAGGTTTATACCCAAGGTCTCTAGTGAACATGTGAAAATTTTATACTAATGTGTCAGTGAACATGAAATATAACCCACAAGAACCTAAACCGATAAACTAACCAATATCAATCTCACCATGGCTTTCTCACCAAATCATGAATCTAACATTGAATAACTTTTCATATCATCCCTTATATACATATCACATCACACAACTAGTAATCTTTGACGTGGTTCAGGATGCATCGCAACCTACCCCACACTGACAAGTTTTGGCATCTACTGCTAGCATGAGTTGTCATTAGATCACATCCCACCCGAAGACACCTGGATCATCACACCACATCTCTCTCTAGGATATCTAGGTCATCACACCACATATCATCACATAACAATGGCAATAGGGTTTCATGAATATGAAGGACATCAGCCCCATTCCCTCCCCTTACAATGCATGACCCCCACCACATACCACATCACATCAATACCTCATCACATCACATCTCGCCCTAAAACACCTAGAACAACACTATTGGGTAATCTCCAACATCATCCCATTACATCATTGCTGATGGAAAAAAGGTGAATATGGGTAACCATCCATCTGTATCTTCACCATTCTGAATGTTCAGAAAACCATCTGAAACCCAAAAACCATGAGTGCTAGTAAGGTTTCTAACTCGGATAGGTTGTGTTGTAATAGTGGGTTCCCTAGACCAAACTCGAACAATGATTTTGATTACCATATTATGTTTACAGTTAGGTATACATTATGTGTTAATATATTATACTGTATATTTTTCTGAGTCCACAATTAAATGGTAATTTCCAAAGATTATTTTTTCGTATCAAAAGGTTTTAGAAGATCCTATACAATAATGATAACCAGACTAAATGTTCATTTTTATTTTATTAAAATGAAAAAGGATACAAGAAAAGATGCAACAGATAAAAAAGGAAGCAATCCAGCAAAAAGGGGGAGAAATATGGGACTAGGGATTTAAGGAGGCCAAAAGTAATATAAACCAAGCGTGTTTACTTGAAATAAGTTGGCACACTCAGATATAAGATATCTCATGCTTGTGAAGATAATACGGGGGTTATCATGGTCTCTGTGAGTAGCGAGAAAATCTGTATCCTTGTTTCCTTCATGACATGTGTAACACCCCAATATTTTACAAATAAATTTATTATAGAATGAATTCAACATTGAGTATATTTGAAACAAACACTTTGATATATAAAAGAGATAGTTTTAACTTGGATTTTAGATATAATTTTTCCGCTTCTATGATTTGAATTTCGAAAAACTGACATAAACGGTTGGAATCAGTAAGATATTTAGAGTCTTATAGGACAAACATACATTTTTGATGAATAGTAACATACCCTTATGAATTTTAATATGAGCCTTATGAATATTAAATCATATTATTATTTTATTGTGTTAATTTTATAAGATAATTAGGTCTTGATTAATTTTTAAAGGTGATATAAAATGAATTATAGTTTTAAAATTTTTATTTTTCGAATAAATTATGATTTTATTTAAAAATTAAATTAATCATATTTAGAAAATAATTTTCAAAAAATGTATTTTATTTTTTAATTCAAAATTTCAATATTCGGTTATGCTGAATTAATTATAATTTTATAAAAAACTTTAGTTTTTCATGATTAGTAAAAAATACAGTTTTGAGTTTTCAGTATGTTTAATGATATCATTAATGATGTAATCATGATGTAATAATGATGGTAGAATATTGAGTAATAAGATATTATATTAGGTGTCCTGAGTGTCCAATACCATGGGAAAATAATATGAGAAAGCCCATGGTTTTGCAAATATCACTAATGAGGTGTCCTTCAAAATTAATAAAAAACTCCCTCATTTTACTAAAAATATCCACTCATTCCTTCATTTAATTTCATTCCAAATTCATAATCCTCAAAGATATGGTAGTTTTAACTTTTTATGATTCCTCCCAAGGTGTTATAAATCCCCCATGGTACCAACCTTCATTTTTTAGGAATTACTCTACAAGGTATGGGAATCTACCACCCATCTCTTTTTCAAGAACTCCTTTTATGTTATTCCTTTTTAATTTCCTTCGGATTATATTGGGATATGTAATTTAATATACCCCATAATGTGAATAGACTGTAAAAATGATGATAGAACCATTTTTCTCTCATCAATATATTTTATAAATTTTTTATGTAACGTCGTTATGCTGCTGAGTTTTCATAAGGGATTTCTCAACTTCCCTTTTTCTTTCATGTTTCTTTCTTTTATTTTTATCACTTCAACTCCACTCATCCAAAAGGTATGATTACTACAATACCTTAAATATACTATAATTGTATTATTATAATATAATAATCTATCATCATCTCTCATTTCCCCCCCTTTTAAACAAAAAATTAAAACATCGTCAAAGATGTGTTAATTTTTCGCATTCAATGATGAAGGGTTTTCAATTTCTATTACCATATTCACTGATGGTCATGAAACCATTTTTATGGTTGAAAAAGAACACAATAAATGTATTATAACCTATTAAATGTTTTTAAACTATTATATATACATAATACTAATTCATACGACACACTAGTATATAATAATCGAGATATCGCCAAAATAACCTAAACTGTTATCACTAATGTTCTATCTAGTAAATCATCCTCATACCATGTAACCAAGTGATATATATGGCCATTTACAATTATTTATTTTAATTAATAATATATAAGTTCAATTCTAGATAATTATATCCATTATAAATGAACTTACATACTCTTATAATCAAGCAAACAGATCATGAAATCAAGGAAACGAACACTACTGAACAATGAAATTCAATATTATAACTTATCAATAAGGAAATAAATGAAATTATTAAAAATTTAATGAATAAAATAAATTTAAATAAGGTTATTATTTATTTAATTAAATTATTTTATATTGTTATCCAATATATTATGGTCAAGTGCAGAATATATTCAGACATAAGGTAAGGGTTTTCTACCCAATCCCCCATTTTCATTCGGGTTACTCTTATCCTCTACTTAACTCAATGAAATTTGTATTTATTCTTATTTACTCCTTGTAAATTATGTTTTAATGTTCTATATATTTGAACCAACTATAATCCTTCTTTATTTTATAGGGAATTAAATGCTTTAAAATGATCTTTCAAAAATTCTTCCTTAAATACAATCTCATTTCAAGGGAATTTCTCAAATTCATAAATATGTTCAAGTACAATCTATAATCTATTTTTCAAACACCATTATTTTTATAAAACCACTCATTTTATTATGAAGAAAATATGTTATTTTAATTCTGGTTTTATACAAATATTTCTCCAAAAAAAACACTTCTTTTCAAAGTAAAAGAGTATTTATCTCAAGAATTACTCGATGATTCTATAAGAATGGAATTTCCAGCCAAGTATTTAGGACACTTGGTCTTGGGCCTTCAGACTATGTAATGGGTCTCCCTCTACCCAGTCTGAAGAAGCCTTTTCATTAAATAATAAAATGAGGATTCGACCCCATCCTTTGAAAAAACGGCTTAAATACTAAAACTGATTTTATGACAATAAAATTTTAATTAAGGTATAATAAATTAATATAATAATTATTAGACTAGAAAATATTAATTTATGAATCCATTTTATGATTTTTTTTAAATAATTATATTAATTATATAATTTTAAATAAGAAATTATATTTCTCAAAAAACTAACACTTAATTTATAATTATTTAAATATTTATTTACCTATTTTAGGATATACATATATTATATTTTAATTTTTAGGCAAAATATATTTTATTTTTACTTTCATATTGTAGGTTACTATTATAATGTTCAGATCACTTTTCCAAATGGTCACATGACTATTCCAAAAATCATGTTATTATTTCAACATCAAATTTATAGCTACCATAAGAGTTTAGAAAGTCCTATAAATACCTCATAATCCAATCATTAACCAATTATATTTCATACCAGGGTTATATGTATATATATATTACTATTTTAAGTTAATATTATATTATTTACACTATTTACTATTTAAAAAACATTTTTCTTGAGTACATACATTTTAAGGGATTCAATATATAATTTTTTTTATATTTTTATTATCTTATTTTCAATTTATTCTCCCAATGGAATTATTATTGGTTTGTTTTTTTGAATAATGAATCATTATTAAATTTTTATAATATTTTTTTCTACGTTTCTCATTGTTATTTATGTGCTTTATACAACATTAAAAAATTATAATAAGGTAAATTTCATTGATAATATATTGGGTCATTTCATTCTTCCCCCCTTAAGAAATTATTCACTAAAAATTACATTTTGTAAACTAAGGTGAAGACATTTTAGGGTATTTCTCTATAATGGTTTCCTCTGGTTCCTATTCACCTCTATGTAATTATGGTTCCTCTATATTTCATTGACCATGTGAGTGTTCTTTTAGTGTAAAACTTTATCTCCATATTCTAGGATCTTCACTGTCTAATCCTTATAAGAGAGATCAATTCTCATATATACCACATCTAAATTCAATACATGTGAGTATTTTGGAATATACATCCTCAAGATTGTTATGGGGAATACATGATATACATGAGACATTTTTGGTGGACATTATATTTAATATTACACATATCTGACACGATCGAAAATCTCGAAGTGGATGATATACTTGTGACTTATCATTCCTTTATTAGTAAATCTGACAACTCTCTTCTATGGATACATGAGGGGGGGAAACCTTTTCAACAACCTCAATCTGAATGTGTTGTTGACGATTATTTTTATATATCTTCTTTCAACTTTTGGTGATCTTGATGTGCTGCGTAATGGGTTTTACCTTTTCTATAATTTCTTCAGCCTTTTTAGATATAAACATTTTAAATTCACAAACATTATAATATCATGTTGGTTTTATACATATTTTAACATAATCGTCTTCATATGGGGACATGTGGATACTCGAGTGGAAACTATTATTGTAAGAGAACTTGACTAGTGGTATATGATGGTACCATCCTCCTATAAAGTCCATCAAACAATATATCAACATTTCTTCATGTGTTGGAATCATTTTCTTAGATTTGACATGATTTTCTGGATTATAAGCCTCAATGAATTTCAAATAATTATTATATCATGTTGGATATAATTATAGATCATGGAGGTAAACCTTGTACCACAATTACATATAATAGATAATTTTACTCTGTACAACCGCACCACTTCTCTAAAGTATATTTGTTCAATTAGGAAATACTCTCAAATTAAAATAGAGTGATCTATCTCCAAAAGATTATCCAAAACAACCCATATAAAGTAATTTTATTAGGATATATTTGGAAGTCTAGTGAAAAATTTTATGGTGATGTTTTCCAATTTCCATGTTGATTTTCATAATAGTTTCA
The DNA here is from genome assembly GCA_963277665.1 of Viscum album. NCBI lineage: Eukaryota > Viridiplantae > Streptophyta > Magnoliopsida > Santalales > Viscaceae > Viscum > Viscum album. Next base: position 1,512,650,764 of record OY728150.1, on the reverse strand, counting down.
TCATTACTACAAAATTTAGTATTTTTTGTCATCACATTATGACATATCGACACCATTTTTGCATATTAAAAAATTGAATTCTTAATATTTTCCCACCAATATTAATCATGTAAATCATGATACATATTTTTACTCCTTGAGTGAATAGAGAAGGTTGAGAAATGCTCATCATTAAAATAAAATTTATTTATCGCATGAATTGTTGGTACACATTATCATGACCGAAATATTATGACCCCTTCGTCATAATATTTTGAACTCTGGGGAATTAAAATTTCACATAGCTTCCTCATTCATCTTAATTTTCACTTCATTAATTTGAGAATCCATTATCTTTAGCATAAGGGATGGGGGAGAAATAATTTGAGAAAGGATTGATCATGATACTTTCATAATGATTCTTGTTGGCCATATTGAGTAACACAAGAGGTGGGGTTCTGAATTGAGTTCCCAATAAAAATATATTTTATAAATAAAATCCCTATAATAAAATAAATTTTCCAGTTAATCAATATAGTAGATCAATATAAGATCTTTATTTTAAAATTATTTATCAAATAGTGATTATTAATTAGTGAAAATAATCTTAAAATAATCTTATATTTTGAAATCAATTGACTTATACAAAAACATATATAAATAATAGTTAATCTTAACAAACAATGTAATAGTTTTCTTTATATATTAATAAAATAATTTTTTTAGTAATAAAACAAAAAATAACACAAAAAAATAAACCAAAGGATCGGTCTCAGGATGAGACTTAATCCCCTCAACCTAGAAATCACCTACTCCCAAGAAGATGATAATAATAATAAAAAAATCCATTACGAGGATCATGTAAACAAATAATATCAAAAATATTTCTAGGCTAAAAATACACTTCCATAGTTATACATGGGAATTAAAATAGTACATTCCATATAAGAACCCCTTCCACACACACCATTGAAAAAGAAATGTAATGTGATTGAGGGAACAACAGGTATTCTCTAGTTAGGTGAAGAGGAATACATGTTTTTGGAAAACAAAGTAAAAATAAAAAACTCAAAAAGTATTAAGATCCAAAAATATCAAATTAAGAGAACATTGATGGTTATTCTGATAATCTCAGACTATTCTAAATCCTTAAATTATCTTTTGTGGGGAGTTCGTTCTTCATGAAAATTATAACAAAACTAAGGATTATTGGAATTTTAATGATTGTTCTAGTTTATCTAGGTCAATGTCTCAATAAATATTTATTAAAGATAATTTTCTTATATTTCATTGATATTAATAGAAGATGAATCAATTATTTTTTATAGAATCAAAAATTTAACTGCATAAATCTCTAAATGCTTGTCAAATAGTAACATAAAAAGTATAAAGGGAGATGGTCATTAAATTAGATATAAAAACAATGGTTGAATGAAATACACAATCTAAGGACATGAATTTAAAATTCTATTAATTATTATTCAAAATATTAATGGATAATGACTGATCCCTGAGTAGAAATATTTTTTGGATCATTAACGGCAATGTCCTCAGATAACAACAGTAGCATAAAGATGGCAGTGACACAATATCTTGTATTATCTCAGACTTGGATTACTCAAGATGGAGGTGTCTCAGTGACCAACTATTACTAAATGTATATTGGTGAATGACCAGGTAGAAACTCCTTTAGTGGTAACAATCTTGGTGGTGACTCCACTGGCAGTGACAAGGATAGCAGCAGATCATCCATAGCAGTTACTCCTTGATTGAGGTAATTCAAATCAATGGTAGTTCCTGTCTAGCGGTGATTCAATTAAATACCTAGCCAAATTATCACAAAAAAATCTTAACATTTAAAATGATACCATAAATAATGTAAATAATTATTTTTTAAAGAACTATGGGTTGTAATCATTAGAATAAGGAAGTTCAAAACACTCTCCTCAAAATGTGGTTTCAAAATTCCGCACTTTTTGATGATCACAAAGCATGTGATTTTATAAGTCATGTACTAAATAAGTAAATATAGATAATAACATATGTATTTATGTTAAAAATAATATTTTTATCATTTTATAATATATAAGATTGATATAAAGAAATATAAATTCTGGGAAATTTTATATATAAAAATATTAACAGTTGTCTATAAATTAATATTAAGAGTATAAAATAGATAAAAGAAATAAATATAAAAAGTATACAATTAATATTTCATAGAATATTATATTTTCTATTTACACCATTGTAATAAATAATATCCCATTATATATCTCCCCCTTTGAGATTATGAAAAAATAGAAGAAGTATAATATAAATGGAAAATTAAATGAGAAAAAAACTAAGATAGTTCATTAAATATGATCAAAATATTGTTGAGTAATGTTGGGAAAAAATCCTTGAAGGTATCATTGAAGAATTTTTGAGGTGATTGTGTTATTTGAAAAAGTGGACATCTATGTGGTGATTGTTGACAAAGAAAACCATTACATACAAATTTATTGACAAAGGGGATTTTATGGTGGAATGTCGAGTTCAAGAGCTTTGGTTAACGATCTATGTTTGATTCGAGAACTTTGATAAAGGAATAGATGATCTGGAGGCGGTACAAAAAAGAACAGATATAAGGTGGCGTCGTTTTCCAGTGTTTGCCAAATTTTTGGGCTTGAAAATCAGTAAATGTAGAGATGTGTTTTTGGTGAAGGGATGTGCCCGCAAAATTAGAGTGGTGTGCAAAAAATTATGTGTGGCGCGAAAAATCAGTGGGATGTGAGAAATAATTGCATGGTGCACGAAATATGTGTGGAATGCGCATAACAGAGAGATGAAGTATTTCGTGCAAGATGTGTTTCGAGGTCCGAAGCTCAAAAATTGGAAATGGCACGAGGTGCGCGAAAAATTGGAAGTAGGGTGTGAAAAATGGCGTAGCGCAGAAGATTTGTTTTTCGTGCTCAAAGTGAATTATGCGCTCAAGGAGGAATTTTCGCACGGGGTCAATTTTGCCTATAAATTTGAAGTGAACTCCCTCCATTCGATAGTGTTTAAGTCATAGAAAATACCCAGGCTCTGGTGCGTGAAATTGAAGTTCGTAAGGGAGTTTCACGGAAACATTATGTTTGCGTGTAAAGTTTGGTGTTGTGCGCAAAATAAGACAGTTGTGCTTAAAAGGGGTGTTGCGCGAAAAGTTGATTTCACGCAAGGTAGGAAAATTACGCACAAGGTAGTTTTGAGGTTGCGTGTAAAATTTGGAGGTTACACGTAAAAGGGGTGTTGCGTGAAAAGTGAATCTCGTGCAAGTCAAAGGAATTACGTGCATGGTGTCACAAGGGCTGCGCGTAAAAATTACAGTTTCCCAATACCTTCAATGCAAAGTGAGATTCATCTACGGGTGAATTTTGGGCTTCAACAGAGGATCTACATAAAGAGAAATATGCATTCCTTCATAAAAATGAAGAGACCTACATGTCTATAAACTGTTAGTGGATTCATTCCAGAGAAGTGAGCAAAGGAAGAGGGAGAATGCGATCCTATCCACCGGCAGTGAGCTAGAGAGAGAGAAATAGGGAGTGACCCTTGGGAAATCAGTGAGTTAACCCTAAACCTTGTAAAGGCAGTGAGCCTCGGACAGAGTGACTGTGCCCGAACCTTGTAATCCACAGATAGTGAAGTTTAGTGGAATTTTGTGTGACCGACAACTTGTTAGTGTATGTCCCTTGAACATAGCCCAGTGAGGGTGATCCAAGTAAAAATCATTGTGTCCTGTGCATGCTTTACTTTCTATTTATATTTTGCAACAGGAAAGAGAGAGAAGAGTGTTTTTCTTAACAGCGAATCAAGATTAGAACGAGCTTTATTTTTAAATTATTCATGCCCTAATTCACCCCCCCCCTCTCAGGGTATTCATCCTTATGAACCTAACATGTACATCAATAAAAAAGGAATTATTACAAGAAAATGTTCCCTACCAAAAAACATCATCTAGTCAGATTCTCTATTAGAGGTAAATTGAGGGCTGTCTCTAGGATTTTATTTGGTTTTGTCATTGTTATTAGGAACTTTAGCAGTAGTAAAGATAGAAAGAGCATAAGTTTTGATGTAATAGATTTTTATTGAAACTGGAATTTATTCATTTGTAAGAATAGGTATTAGGAAATTAATAGCTTTAAATAATGATAAACATAGAGGTTTATATAATGGGTGAAAAATAACATCTATATTTGTAATAAAAACATGTCTATATTTAACTGGCTCTATGGATGGTGAAGAAAGATCAATTTTCACTGCGATAGATTCTCTTTCAATTATATCCAAACAATGAACATGTAAAAATGGTTTTATGAGGTTTATAAAGTCCGTAATAATATTACCACCCCTCTCTATAGAGCTAAATATATATCATTTATCTTCCATGAATAACTTCAATTCTAGTGTGAGAATCCTTAGTTCACTCACATGTTCTTTGAAATCCCCTATGAAGGGTGTAATTATCACATTCTCTACTAGGAATTTGATGTCAGCATACACCTCATGATTTTTATAAAGGCATGAAGAATAATAAATTTTATCATTCTTTATGGTGTGTTTATCTACCCAGATTTGAATGTCATACCCCATTATCATCTCATTTATGTATTCTACTTGACTGTGTATTTTTATTAATTCATCTTCATGTGTTGACACATTGCTCAACTCAATATTCGGTTCTTCCCATATCATCTATCATAGTAGATTTCTATTAGTCATGATTTATGATGGAGGAAATACAGTGGATAAAGAGGATATAGTAGAGATGCTTTTAAATTTTAGAAAGATAAAACGTAAACTCTCAAAGAAGGAGGATGTTGTTTTCTATATTAAGAAGTTCATACTTTCCACATATTTTAATAATATTATATTTTCCTCTTATATTTAATGAATTTGAAATTGAATCAATATTTTTAAATTAGTAATAAAAATTCCATCAACATATCGAGTGATTTAATTACTATTTCTTGAAACCTGAGATTGATGAGAGTTCACAAAATCATTAAAATTTGAAAACATGTTTATTCTTAAGGATTCCAAATCATAAATAACAGTTCATTGAAATGTTTATAAACCATGTTTTCAAACAAAATCAGGTTTAATTTCAATTTTACTATGAATATGACCTCTATTATCAGGTGGAACAATAGCATCATCGGAGTAATCTCTCTCTATTTGAGTAAATGGAAGAAACTCACCAGCTTGATCAATATGAACCAATAAGGATCCTTCCCTTTTGACAATAGTTTCACATTATTCATCATCTAAATCACTATAATATAGACCATTTTAAAAAAACTAGGATACTTCTACCACTAATTAAAATCACTTTCTTCTTGTATTATGTAAAAAAGAATAAGATGTTCTATGGGAACTTGAAAAAAATCATCAATTTCCGGTACAATGGAGGATGGATCTATTTGAATTCCTTGTGTGAGACCTACTATAAATATATGATTCATTGGATTGGGAGACTAATCCCCCATCATCAATATCATGTGTATCATGTATAGCAGTAGGTGGTATAAAATCCATCTCATCATCTTTTGATCTATCCTCATCGTAGAAAAAACATCATACCACTTGTAGTGAAGGGTGTGACAGAACTATCTCATTATCATGATCATAATGAACATTTCTATAATCATCTCCATCATTAGGACAATCTCCATTATCCTCATAATCTCCTACATCATGGCCATAACCATGATCATCATCATATCAACCATTATGATAATCATCTAGATGAATGTTATCTCTTTATCCATCACGATCCACATCATTATCTACATCTTTAAAATCATTATCATCATAACCACTTCCATTTACAGAAATATCATTCTATTTTCTTGATTACATGGAGGAATATGTCTTAAATTGGTCTTATATAAATATATCTATTACATCACCACCTCTATTATCCAAAAGTTATTCCCAAGATGGTTTTGAAAAAGTTGGACTAAAATGTCAATGTAAAACTCCCTTTGGAGAGTTTGGTATTTCCAGGTCAATCCACACTTCAAGTAAGAATTCTTCTTCTTATTCTATATATTTATCACCTTTATAACAATCATCATCATCATGATAAAATTATAAAATATCTTAAAAATCAAGACCATGATCCACAATTTCCTTTGGACTGATTTGAGGATAAAAAGGGTTGAATTCATCATATAATTTATCATTAACTATCACCCATCACTTCATCCATGTATTCTATCTTAATTTCACTCTTTCAATTTTTTTGACAAAAAAGACCACCATAATTATCTTTATATTCTTCACCATATTTTACTAATCTCTTAGCATCTATGATGAATGACATCATTTAATGGTATATTATAGGATTCAGTCTATAATTTTTCTTGGACATTTAATACATATAGGTAATTAAAAATCTATAAATAGTGATCCGTTTACCGTGTTTAATCGTAAATAAGAAGTAAAAATCCTGATATTTCATATAATAAAACAACCCTTTCTAGGACCCAATAATTGATGTAAAAACATAAACAAAATTTTACACTCACCATTGAGTACAACATCTGTAGGTATTCATAGTGTATAATCTCGTGTTAAGTATAAGAGAGATTATTCAAAATTAAACATCCCATTGTCACGGAGAATTAGAATTTTAAAATCAACTTATACCCCTTTATAGAGTACTTCTATGATTTTTTCCCATTCTTTTGAAGGGAATAAAAATTATTCTCCATTTATACATATTCTTATTACATTCTCTTTATCTCTGAAAAAATCATCATTTTGATAGAAATCATATAAGAGACATAGATAATACACATGGATATCCATTCTAAACCAATTCATCCACGTATGATCTTTTATAAAATTTAAAACATGCATATTGAATGAAGAATCCATTAGATATATATATCCTTTTCTAATTCAACAAATCATTTCACAATATGCATTTTACTTGAAATAACAATTGAATTTTTGGAATATCCTTTTTGTTTATTGCATTGTCTCACCTCTTATGGATTTTATTCTACTAATCTATTCACATGGGCCACACTAATAGATTGTAGGTTTTGGGGGAATGAGAGGTGTATAAAAAAAGAAATGATCTATTTGGGAGGTAGATAAGGATTTGGGAGTTTAATGGTTATATGGTAAAAGGCATCAATTAAACATATGTCATGCCATATCATTTAGTGATTAAAAATGATAAAAAAATATAAAAAAATAATAAATTTAATATAAGAAATAATATTAATGGTAACCAAGGAATGATGAATCCTTCACAATGATGACTCATTAACCATGATGATTTTTTAATCGTGAGTCCTCAATGACGACTCATCAATGGTGAATCATTAGCAATGAATCATAAATGATCACTCATCAATGATGAATCATCAACATTGTCTCTTCATCCAGAACATATCAGTCATAATTCATGATTTATCATGCTTAATCTTTTATATTTCAATGTATTTATGAATATATCAGCTCGATGATGTTCAAATATAATAAATTCTAACATTATAATACATTTTTGATAATCGTATCTAAAAAGGTATTGTCTCACATTAATTTGTTTTATTCTATAATGGGAAAATAGATTATTATAGTTTCTTATTACACTATTGTTATTAAAATTTACATGAACATGTATAAATTGATATCCAGAATATAGTAATTTATTTTTCCTCTGAATAATTTGTGCACAGAAACTAATGTCAACTATGTATTCAACTTTAGCAGTAGAAATCACAAATATTTTTTCTTACTACACTATAATACTATATATTTTCCTAAAACACGGCATGTTCCAAATGGGATTTCTCTATCTAAAATACATGTTACATGATTAAAATATGAATAACATATTAAATCAAATTTTTGTCCCCTTGGATAGAGGAATCCATATTTAATTATATATTTGAGGTATTTAAAAATTCATTTTAATAACTAATTATTATGAATCTCTAATAATTTCTTGAAATTAGGGACACAAACACACATTAAACATAATATTATGCTGAATATCAGTCATATATAGAATACTTTAAATCAAATAATTGTACTTAGTCTTACCTACTGACTTCCCACCTTTATCAAGATCAAGATTATAGGTGGTACTTATGAGAGAATTAATATTTCTTATGTTGTTTGAGAAAAAAAATTAGAATGTATTTAGTGTATTTTCCATGATTTAAAATAAAACCCTTTTCATTTTGAAAAAGATATGAAACCCAATAAATTATTCATGTTCTCCCATCAGACATAGATAAAATTAAATTTTCATTAGTTTTGAAAAATTAGTACATAAATAGTATTTTTTAGATCCAAAAAATTACATCATCCACATATATTTTTATTATTAAACCATCTTTCCAACAGAAATTATAAAAAGAGTTAGAGTAGCGATAACTTATAAAATAATAAAAGAGGAAAGACTATAATACCAAGGAATATGAGATTCTTTTAATCCATATATTGATTTTTTTAATTTAAAAACATCATTTGGAAAATGTGAATTTTGAAATCATAGGGATTGTTGACCAAATAATTCCTTTATTATAAACCCGTTAAAGAATTCACTTTAAAAAAATCTTTTATATTGTTTGAATTCAAAATTTTAAGAATAAGAAATCAGTATCCATGTGGTATAATTTTGGGATATATGTTCTAATGTATCTTTATAATCAATACATTCTTCTTTATTATACACTTGTGCTACTCATTTAGAATTTTTTTCATATTATAATGCATGAATCATCAACCTTTTTTCTAATTACCTACTTTGTTCCAATAGTTATGATATATTTTGGTCCATCAAAAAATTCCCTAATACTTTTTTTCTCTCAAATATATTATGCCCCCTTTCATAGACATTCCCTATAATTCATCATTGACAAAATCATTGATTTTATATTCCAGTAATTGTGGAATGAAATATCAGTGTACAATTTGATTCATAATAGATTATCTAGTTTGTGCACCTTTATATAGGATTAATATTACCATATCTAAAGGGTGGTTTCTATGATCTATAATAGCTCTTTGAAAATAGGGTCTATTAGTTTCATGATTTTATCTAGTTTTGGGTTCTAGATTTTCACTGGATGAAATTTCTACTTATTTAAAAGAACATTCAAAAGTTGTAGAATTAATGATTAGATTTTATAGATCATCCGCAAGATTCAATAAGATATTTTTAGGTTTATTAGGATTTTTTTCATCTAATTTCATATGAACATATTCTTATATTATTTATGATCATTTATAATACACTTTATAATATTTAATATAGGTTTTGTTTTCAAGTAAAATTCCTTCATCACTATTGGAATAATATTTTTCCAGATTATCATTTGTATTTAGAATAAAGACATTGTAACTAAAAACACTAATGTAATTTGTCTTTGGATTTATATTATTCCAAAACTCATATGGTGACCTTTTCAAGAAAGTACTAATTAAAACACTATTTATTGTACAACAGTTTGTGTTAATATCCTCTTCCCAAAATTAGATAGGTAATTCACACTCCTTTAGCATAGTCTGAGCTGTCTCTTGATGAGTTCTATTTATTGTTTTAAAAGTCCAATTTTTTTTAGTGTCCAAGGGGCAGAAAAATCATGTGTAGAAAAATTATGATGAAAATATGATTTAATATCTATATTTTTAAATTATCCACCATGATCACATCTTATGGTATTACTCTGAAGTGTACTTATACTTTCTATAGTGTTGTATTATTTAATAAAGTAAGAACAACATTCACTATTTTAGCTAAAATGAATACCCATGTTTACCTAGAAAAATAAACTATATAAGCATAAAAATAATGTTTTCCAATTAAGAAGGTCAAAAAAGGTCCATATAAACTAACTCAATATTTTGATATGTTGAAAATTATTTATCATATTTAAGGGGAATCTTATGAAACACCACTTTTTGATAAAAATTATAAACTATATCATTTTTGAATTCAATATTCCAAAGATCTATAAAAAATCATTTTCTATTTAGCCTTTTTAGAGAATAAATTTTGAAATAGAATAGTCTCTAATTCCAAATTACGGATTTATTTTGAATGGAAATTAAGAAATTAATTTTTTAGAAGGTACATAATTTTAATCAATAAAATAGATATTATCATTTCTTAAATATGTAAAAAAATAAAATAATTTTTATTATATATAAAAGGATAGTAATTTTTTTCAAATTTTAAATAAAAACCATTATCACATAATTAAGAAATGACAATAAGGTTGTATTTTAAACCATGTACCTAGAAATGTTTTGATATTTTCACTGAATTAGAATTATCTATTCGATCAAGGTGAATGATTTTTTTCTTTATAATTTTCATTAAAAGTGACATGAACACCATAAAAATTGATTAAATTTTTGAAATTTTATTACTCACAAGTCATATGATTGGAACACCCATTTTACAGATACCATATGATTTTACTGGAGGGTTTCAAACATGTTTTCTATAAAATAATTTGTATACTAACAATGATTTTGGTACTCGAATCTTCTAGGTTCTAATTGGGTTACTAATAAGAAATTTTGGAACCAATATTTTCCTAATGGGTTTCTTATAAAAATATTTTAATCTTCTAGAAATAAAAAAATTATTAGGTATAGTTGAGTATGTACTAGAAATATATGAATTTTCATAAATGGTACTAAACATATATTAGGTTTTTATTTTTTTTCTTTGTACATGATGATAATCTATGTAAGTTCTATATGTGGAAACTATTTTATTAAAAATTATTTGACATAATATAGTATTACCATTGTTAAACCAATATATGTATTTGTTTTAATGATCATTTGAAAATTTTAATTTATTATTTTCTTTTAATATTGATCATTTTTCTCTTTTCAAATAGTATTTTTAATTTTTAATATCTACTATTCAAGTATGATATATTTCAGTTACATATATTTACTATTCAGTTCATAAATGTAATCATCGAATAAGTTATAGTACTAATAAATATATTTTATGGTCAAACATTCTTCATTACATTCATTATCAGAATAATTTTTAGTACTAATTAGATTATCATGAAGAATATTTTGTAACTGTAATGTGCTTACTACAAATTCCATACATAGAGTAATCTTCATGATAATTGTCTACATCACTAGGGATATGTTTTGAGGTTCACCATTTTGTATTCATGGATTTCTAGAACCTTATGTCCTTATCTGAAAATTTATTTTTATATTTCAATTTTCTATAGTCAACATTATTGTTTCATTTCCTCTTACATTCACAGCATATGATTTTATTTTTAATTCCATCATATTTCCAATAATTTTCGAACATACATTTGTTGTTATAGTTTCTTGTGAAATATGATTTCATGGGAAACATATATCTCCAATATAATTTCTTAAATATTTTTTCCATGTGAGAAATATCATCCGTACATTCATCATGAGATTTTTCTTCATTGATATTTTTAGTTTTTACAGGCTCTTTTTTTTGAGGTAATAGACTTGAATGAAAATTATTTTATTTCATGTTCAACTTAATTGATATCCTTGTTGGATTTAATCTCTTTCTCATACATTTTCTTATTTCTTTTCAATTCATTAAAATATAGTTTACTAAAATCTCAAGATTCTCTATTTGGGAATGATTTTCTTCTCTATCCATCTAGTAAGTATATAAGAAATATCATCTATTGACCTCTTTCATTCACTTCTTTCTTGAGTGAGATCATTGTGTTTATGATTTTATTGAAACTAATATACATTTCAGAAATAGGTTCATAATATTTCATAATAAATTTTTCTACTTGACTGTATATATATTTAGTCTTGTTTATTTAATATATTATCATACTTCTTGAGAGATAGATAAAGAATGCCATATTTTAGAAGAATATTTGAAAGAATATATTATATTAAATTAATTACCACCCGAGGCACACAAAAATGAATTAAAATCTTTAAATTTTTTATTTTATTCAGTTTTATAGCAGCACACCAACCAACGCTTTCAATTTGTGCTATTTTATAATGATATTCTATTACAGTCAAAAGATCAAAACCCATATTTTATTAATGAATCATCATTTTTATTTTCAATTGAGAAAAATTTGTACTATTAAAATTAGGTGGCATGTTTTAGAAGATCATTCTTGTTTATTACCTATAAGGAACTAAAATTTATAATTGTAACGATGTTGAGATATTTAGAATAAAACTAAAATAAATGTTGGAAAGATAATTCAAAAACACTTTTGATACAAATTATTAGTCAGATTGAGTAACTCAAGAGGGGGAGGGGAATTGAGTTTCCAATATAAATTTATGTTACAAATAAAACCCCTTAAAAAATTAAATGTCTGGTTAATAAAAATAGAAAATGAATATAAGATATATAATTTCATAATATTTCTCAGAGAGTGTTTAGGTATAAGTAAAAATAATGTTACAATTATCATATCTTTTGAAATAAATTTACATCGAGAAAATCATATATAAACGCTAGTTAATATAAAAAAAGTAATAGTATTTTATATATTAAAAATAATATTGGTTTTGGTAAAAAAACAAAAACAAACTAACATAGCTGACTAAAATAGAGGTTTAGTCTCAAAATGATAATTAATCACCTCCACTTGGAAATCACCTACAACCAAGTAGATTATAATAATATTCATAAAGATCCATAACTGATATCGAGTTAACCTATAATATAAACAAGCTATCCCAGATAAAAATATTCTTCTATAGTTATACATGGTATGTAAAACAATACATGACACACATGGATCTCTTCCAAAAACACAGTTGGGAAACATATATAATGTGAAAGAGAAAATTACAAGCATTATCCAGTTAGGTGAAGGAGATATTAGGGTTACGAAAAACAAAGTAACAACACATTTCTCTAAAAAATAATGACAATTTAAAATAATATTAAGAGAACAGTGATAATTAATCTGGTATTATTATAATTTTCAAAATCACCAGATCAGTTTTGGAGAGGAGTTCGATCTTTTTTCTTGAAAATTACAAAAAAACAAGAACATCATTGTAATTTTCATGAATATTCCAGTTGATATATATATTTGTCTCAATTAATCTCAGTTAAGGATTTTGAGATTCTGTTTGATTGATCTTCACTGTATATTTATGTATGTGATTCTACATATTCACAGATTTAGTTGCATAATTTTACATAGAACTGTCAAAAAATTTCATTATATGTAGAGAGAAAGATGACCCATCACATAGATATAGATGAAATGGTTGAAAGATATCCCTAATAATTAGATAGGTATTTGATGTGTCAATAATACATTGTCAAATGATGGAATGATAATCATTTATCCATGAATATAAATATTCATTGGATCATTAACATCAAATTACTATGACTACAATGGTAAAATGAAGCTGATGGAGACTCAACAGATGACTGTATCTTAGTGTGGAGGTAACTCAAGATGGTAGGGTATTAGATTATAATGATGACTCATAGTCTAACGGTGGCAGGACTAAAGGTAACTCTTATGAAGGTAACATGTTTGGTGGTAACTCAGCTACCATTGACAAGGCATGTAATGACTCCACTTGAGGTAACTCATATTTAATGGTGATTCATACCTGGCGGTAACTTTCCTTTGTGGTAGTTTCGGCCTATCTTTGACTCTCCTCAATAAATATCCTAATTTTCATAAAAAATATCTTAAAAAATTAAGTTATATCATACAACATGTAAATCATTAGCTCAAAAGTAACCATGGTCTTTGATTATTAAAATAAAAAAGTGTCAACCACTCTTCTCATACAAAGGTTCCAAATATTACCATGTCCATCCTTTTATAGTATATTAAGATTGGATGATTCTCAATTCTCATCATTGATAAATTTGAAGTGTCATTTCTACTTAGATCAGCATCCAATTAATTTTATTTACCATGATGGTAACAGATTGAGAAGTCAGAATCCATGATGATTTATAACCATATCACTAAATCATATTAATCTACTTTTGTGTAAATATATATATATATATATATATTATGATCATTATAAATCTCACACTTCTTCACATATAGATAATACTGACAGATTTCAAATGTGATGATAATAACCACCAAATCTAGAACATATGTGGCTTATTTGTTCTCAGGAACATTCAACTTCCTTGATGTGTAGCCTATCAATTTAACATTATACATCAATAAATAACCTAATAACTTCTTTAATGTATAATTGTACACCAAAATTAGTTACCCACTCAATAGTAGTGTGAGTATAGATGCAGCGACAAGCCTCTTTTTCAACTCATTGAATGTGTCATCACATTTATTTGTCCAAACAATCATTACCCCTATCCGAGTCATTATGTTTAATGAGGTTGGAAATCATGATAAGTTCCTCAATAATAATCAGTAATATGAAAATACACAAAGGAAACTATGTATATCTATTATAGATGATGGAATTTTCTATTCCTTAATTTTATTCTCTTTCAAAGAGTCCATATATATTCCATTTCTAGTGATAACATTCCTGAAGAATGACACTTTCCCCATCTAGAAATCATATTTACTTTAAATTAAAGATATTATATCCCTTCACAATTTCATTACCCCAATATTAAAATAATCCCCTTATTCCTGCATGATGTTGGAGTATATCAAAATATCATCAATAAAGACTACCAAAAAGTTTTCGAGGTGATATTTAATAAATATATTCATTAATTCAGGAAAATTTATGTAATATTAGTGAGTATAAAGTGAATAAATATGAACTCTTAGTGTCTATAAATAATTCAGAAGGTAGTCTTGGGATTTTATCTCTTCTTCACACAAAATTTATGATATCCCGACTAAATAAAAAAATTAGAGAAATAATGGGAACCATGTAGTGGATCCATCCTTTTTATTTACAAGGAGGAATAAAACACTCCACATTGAAGCACTCAAGGGTAAAAAATCCTTTACCATATTCTATTGTAACTACATATAAAGATAAAAAAACTCAATGGTGGAAATTATTTAAGGAGACATTCATATAAGAAGAGATTCAACAATAACATCAATTGATAACTAAACCACTAGTTCAGGATGAAGACCAAGAAATTTTTTAGGGAACCCATAGGTGTAGACCATCACATTAGAAATGACTTAAAGAACGATCATATATGTTGTCTCAATCATTTTATTGGGGGATTATTTATATTAAGGTAATAATATTCCCAATTTAAAAGATAAATGTGATAGAGAATGATTTTCCTATTTACACCTGTACAGAAATAGAGGATTCTTTGGGTTGTGAAGAGAGATCTCCCATTCCCAATATCTGATTTTGTCTTTATATAAATATAGCCAATCCATGCCCAATATAGAATCAAAATATACCAAAGGACATAAGACAATATTTTCTGGGTGATTTAGTTGACAAACCCTGCCTGAGGTGAAATTATATACATATGATGCAATAATTACCCCATATTATTTTATCAAAGAAAAATTAACCTTCATATATTGTGGTGTTGTTTGAATGGATATACTATATATAAAATAAATGAATGAATGTATAGAACTAGAATAAAAAAGTATATTCATTTTTATTGGTTGAATAACTATCATACATGAACCGCATCATTCACATGATCCACCATTGTTGTTGTGATAACAGGAACCCTTCTTTACTGTATTGGAATTTGTTGTTGTTGATTTTTTCAAGGAACCCCTTAGCTTAGAGGATTGACTCGCACAATTCAGATATTCCTTAGAGGTAAAACATTTCACTACACACTGAGTATTAATTTGAACCATCCATTATTCTTCCAAATTAATGGGATTCTTCGATTCTATTGAAAAAATTAGTTTATTGTTCCTCTCCTCAATATTTTAAGCATCTAATGGTTCCCATTCGATTATTCCTAGGATTTTTCCTCCCATAGTTTTGACATGTGCTATGTTGGGATTTCATTCCATCATGGGATTTATCAAATAATCCTTCTATATTAAACTGTATTTTACCTTTTTTATCTCCTTGAACATTGGACACTTAACAGTATCAAATATCCATCTCAACCATGAGGGAAAAATATAAAATATCCTCATAGTTGAGAATGCATTGAATCCATGATGACTTTTAGACAGAAATGTATCTCAATAAAGAAAATATCCACCTTTCTCTTAGTTTTTATGAAACTTCCAAGGGAATATTTTGAAATATTTAAAATGTTTTCATCATACACCCTAATGGACTCATCTTCTTTGTTATTTAGTCATAGTAACTTCATCTCCATCTTACATTGAAGAGTTTGAGTAAAATATATTTTTTAGAAATATCTTCACAGACCATTCCCATTCTATTAAATCAATTTCATATATTGAATTTGGGTTTTTGATAAGTTTCCACCATTAATTGTTTTCCCCATATAAATTATAGAATAGTAGCATGATTTTATCTTCCTATGAGAAACATAGGAAAGAGAATAGTTCAGAGTGGAATAACTGACCTGTTCCAAGAAAATGTGGACATAAGATCTGCTTTATAAAAGAAGTACATTATCACATAAAGGATACAACTAAAACTATATCTTTATTAGGTGAAGTAAGGATTTAAAAAGGATTCAATTACTATTCATCACATGAGATAGTTGTTCTAGTACTATCCTGATGTTTTGATCTCTCATTCCAATATGATTGAGAATTTAATTAGGAAATGTATCACATTGTGTGTCATATGTATTATTGGAATGATTTCTTCTCTTTCCATCCACTAAAAAATATAATGAATTTATAATAATGAAGGATTTAATACTTTGATAATAATCATATAAAAGTGAAGCATTGAACCTATATAGATAAAAATATAAATGAAAATTATATCCTAACCTGTGATTCCCTATGATATAATCTAGGTTATATTTAGTGATAGAATTATCCATAAGGTTCTTAATAATGTCTTCTAGTTGATATATCAAAATATTAAAATAAAGTACTCTAAAAATATCTATTATAATAGTATAATTTTACACATATTATTTCATGATTTCATAGATAATTATCCATCAAATAAAATCCATGGATCATAGAGTCTTATGTATTTGGATGATTAGGTATATAATTAGAAAACAAAAAAAAACAAAAAAAATCACGTTTTATATAATATCCATAGAGATATCTTAACTATCATTGATATCTTACACTTACATAGGATAACGTGGGGAAAACATGAGAAATGTGTTGAGATAAAAATTCAAGTAAGGGCATATATATAAGAATAATAAATATCACAAGGTTTAGAAGGCGTAACATGATGACATAAAAAGGCATGGAAAATGAATAAACATATTTAGGAATATCATATAGTACATTTGATCATGTTGTCATGGAAACATAAAAATATGCCAGTAACATATATTATTACATAAACATAAGTATAAGAAAACTTCCAAGAATATATTACATGGTGGACAATGTCTTATAATGGATTAGGTTTAATAACTAATACAATACATGATGACTCATGAAAATAAACATTACCAATTTCATTTGATAACTATTTGGGTGAACTGATAATAAAATATTAATCCATATGTGTTCCATATAAATAATCATGCATAAAGAATAAACATAAGGGTTACCCACAGAATGGAATGGTTATCGTAATCATGTCATAATGCATAACCACATGGCATATAAGAATGATATCCCTTAAAGAAGGGATTAGAAAATTTCTAGAATGTCAGAAATTAAAGACAAGAAAATATCATGAAATATTATATCAAACTAAAGTAAATTATTGAAAAATCAATTCTAATAATCTTATGAAATGATCCAGTTTTGTGCGGTTTTAGGAAATTTTTTAAAGCATAATTAAAAGCACAAAGAAACAATTTTCTTCATAAATAATATTATAAAATAATATATTTTTCCTGATAGAAATATTTATTTCAAAAAAATAATGGTGGCCTAAAATAGATTATGTAGTTCAATTTAAAATGGTTATAAAATTGGAGAGTACAATTTAATTGAGATTTCTCATCAAGAAGAATTGATAATGTAACCACCCTAAACATGTATTTCCCCATAATAAATGGGTAAATTAATCTTGGTTCATAATTTTGGAACATATAAATTGAATTTATGAGAATTATATATGAGTAATAGATAAATAAATTCATGTAATGAGAGAAAAAGTGTAACCAAATGGTTCATTTAGAGGTTCAGATAGACCCCTTACCTTATGCCTGAAAGTGTTCGACACTATCAATTAATGTCCAAAATAAAAAAACTAGATTCATAAATTATATAATTATTATCCTATAACAGACATATATATATATATATTATTTATTATAGTTTTATTATGTTATTTTCAAACAATTTCAATGAGTTATAATTATTAATTTTGTTATTTCTGGTGGTTTTTCTTAATGATTTTATTATCAATTCCATTGAGTATAATTTCTAGAGTTCTTGTAAAATGTTAGGAAAACTCCATAATTAGGATTAAATGGTTTTAATAAACTTAAATAATTTTAAATGGAACATTATATCATTTTTCCCTCATATTAGGATGATTCATTTTTTAGAATGTCATTGATAAATGTTGTTTTTATTTTTTAGGATTTGCAATCTTATTGAACTAGTTATGTTTTATTATATTATATTATGAATATATATTAGTTCGAGAACATTAAAAAAATTATAATATGTTTATAAAAATATATCTCATCAATTATAATGATTTCATGACTAGACATGAAGGTAGTAATGGAAAAAAATCATCGTCCACAAAGGCGGTGATTTGACATACCATTGGAGCTATTTTCATATTTAATATAAAAGGAGAAGAGAACAGATTTTATTATGTATATTCCATTAAAAAAATTAAATTCTAGTTTATAAATGATATAGGAGTAATCATACTTTTTTTTGATAGGATATGTGATAGGAGGATGAGAAAATTATAGAAATAAAAAAAGAATGATGGATGAATTTACCTCTTGAATATCATTTGTTTTTGGAACACCTTATGAAATGTGGAAATTGTATTTTGGGAGTCTAGAAAGACCATGAGGTGGAGAAGGGTATTTTTACTCAAATTTGGAATAAAATTATTAAGATACAATGCATTGAATGTTTGAAGAGAATAGGAGGTGAGGGTTGTTATTTGTAGGGGAGGAGAGTTGTATATTTGGATTATTTTATATATTTGTTTATTATCTTATATCAAGTCATTAAGTAGTTTTGATTATTATAAATAACTAAATAAAATAGTTCACATAAGTTTATTCTTATGTTTTATTTTATAATTCAGGACTAAAAATTTCATGTATATTTCATAAAATGTAAAATATTATAAATTACCGTATTTCACTATTCAACAAATATTTAACTATTATAAAAAAATTTAAAAAATCCACCCAAACATGTTTTGAAATGTATATTTCAAAAATGGAATCTTTTTTATGATTTTTTTAAATATGAGAAATTTAATTTTTATTAAAATCATCATTTATTCAAATATACTGATTTAGATATTATAACATACTTTATGACACTTAAAAATTAATTATGTTCTCACAAAATTATCATATAGTTATTAGAAAAAAATATATTAATATATTAATCTATTTTATGAAAAAATATATTTTAAATCATTATATTAATTATAAAATAATACAATTACATTATAAAAAAAATACCAAAACGTATTTATCATTTTTCAAATATTTATCTACTTATTCCATGATATAAATATATCATGTTTTAATTTATAATAACACTCAATTTTATTTAAACATTAATAGGTGAGGTTACTATTCTAATGTTCATAATAATCTTCATAAAAGTCACATATCTATTCCAATGGTATGGTTAATATTCGATTGATTAGATTTCTAACAGTCATTCGGGTTTTCCACTTCCAATAAATACCACTTATTCAATTCATTGATGAAATCTAATTTATTCAAATATTATATATACTTTCATCATTTTAATTAATAATTTTTTATTAATATTATATTTTATTTCTAAATCATTATTTGTTAGTGCAGTCATTCAAATGAATCATGAAGATCCAAAATTCTAGATTCTTATAAAATTATTTTATATTTATTGTACATATGGAATTTTTATTGGAATGTTTGATGAAAAATGATTCACTATACACATATGAGAATAATATTTTTATTTGTTTATCTATGCAATGAATGGGCTTTATACTATATGAAATAATTATCATATAAGATTTTTTTAACAAAACTTTGGTTCATTATATATAAATCCTCCCTCATTTTATAAGTTAAGTCCTCTAAATTTGAATATTACATCGGCAATCAATTAATTGATATTTAAAAATACTTTTTTAGTAATACCACATTATAAATAGAGTTTTTAAAATAACCTCTTCATTAAAGTGGAAGGGATGTACAGTGGCCGTGTAGAATAATACATACTAGGTTTCCTAATAGAAGAACATTGGTGAGAAATGATGATTTGTACAATGAAAAAATTAAAAAATAAATATAGGCATAGATTGAGGTCATCGATCGCAAACAAGTGAATGGAAAATAGTTAGTTAAGGGCCTAAAACCATAAATAATTGATGGTTTAAACGACAATATGATTCGTTAGATATTAATGTTAATGGATTAAAATTTGGTTTAAATAAATTTTTATTAAAGATGATGATTTATTTTAAAGTCTAGTAATATAAAGAAATATAATTTTATGATACATTTATAAGAAAAATATAATCCATTGGTTTTGCATTGAACAATTACCAATTCATCCAAATAACAATAAATGATAATCAAAAAAGGAATTTTTTTTATACCAGAAAGACTAAAATTACCTTTTAACAGATCAATGGATAGATAATAAAGTAAAAAATATTTCTATTTTTCTCTAACTATTTTCAAAAATAAATATGGTTAGTATAAGTTATCCAATATAATAAATTAATCTTCAAACAATAAAAAGATACACAACATGTTTAACAATAATATTTATTTTTTAAAATCATTTTACTAAAAATAGTTACGTGGTAAAATATACATAACAAAGAAGATGGGTAGGTGCTAAAACCTTATCATCCTTCAATAATTGGTTCTATTCTAGCTGTGTTTCTGGATGAGACAACCTCTAAACCAACTTGAAGGTCAAACTTTCTATAAACTTTGTTAATATAATTCATATAATGATTCCTTAAATATATAATGGAAATCATTGAATGGAACTCAATAAAAAAATAACCATTTTGAATTATGTATAATAATATTATTTTACTATTAATACAGTGTCTATAATAGTCATATTAACACTAAATGTTATCAATACCATTAATCGTATGTATATGATACATAATGGAATTATATCTCAAAAAAACATTACACTACAAAATATAAATTCCTTGCATTTATCATAAAATATCATAAATTTTCGTAGAATCATATAAATTAAAACATAAAATGGTTTTTTAATAAATTAAACATGTGATCAATCTCAATCTCATTAACACACGATGGTATTCAAAACTCATATCTTAATGAAGACAATTAATTTTCCAAAATGTAATAGAATCATTAGTTTCCTCATGATTATTATACCAAAATTCCCTTTTTTATAATAATTCTATAATATTATTAATGAATCCAAATAAAAAATTCATCCATTTTATTTCAATGACACTCATTCCATGAACTATGAGTAATGATTTAAAATATAGAACTGACTCATATTATTACTAGGTTCTCCCCAGTTTGGACTATGAAATATAAATTGATCATAAGTATGAAAATCATTAAATATTATCATAATATTTGTTTTTTATTCATTTTTTTATTTATTATATTATTTTCCACACATATAAAGTTTCCCATTCTATTGAGGATTTTTTTTGTATATAGTACCCTTTATATTTAACACATGACATTATTTTTCATTAAATAATCAATTAATTAATAATGGTTTGTATAAAAATATGAAATATCCAAATAATATCCCCTAGTAGTATCAAACTATGTGAAAAGTAATGCCCATTTTCATGAAAAAGGTGATGATCGATTCAAGCTCAATGTTAATGTTTTAGAGGTATTACCCCAAGGTACATCTTGGATAAATCCAAATCCATTTTTTTGTATATACATATGGATATATTTCTAGGAAACAATCACATAATATCTACCTTAGCCAAACATTATGAGGTTATTCTATACTTATCCTCAATGTATTCCATAGTGTTATAATCTATAATATATGTTCTCCTAAATATTATTCACATGTTTTCATCACAAGTAAATATGATACCACCTATAACTATCCGAACACAAAAAACAATGATCTAATATCTCCTTAATTATATTGGTATAAGATACAATGAATCAAATCCAAACTCAATTACTAGTATTATTGTATTTTCGTATAACATACACACTTGAGTCTTATATAACATTTGGAAACAAAAATTAAAATTTAATTTTTTTTATTGATTGTAAAAAAATTATGTCTATAATATAATTTCATATCATTCTTTAGACACTTCATGAAATAATTTTAATGAATAAATACCAATGATATCCATTTCTTAGTAAGGATAATCATAAATAGTAACAATTTAATTTAACCAATGTAAATGAGAAGTTCAAAAGGGAATTACAACATAATCAGAGTGCATCAGTGAATCATAAAATAAATCATACCAAGCAGTACCTAAATAATGAATAATGAATGATGGAATGATTTATTAAAAATTTATATAGTCATTATAATTGATAATCATGAGACATGGGATATTAATATTAATCAAATGAAACATTATAATCCCTTGGAAAGAATTGAAATATTTTGATAGTATCTTGAGACATCATCTTCACAGAACACTTACAAAAAACTTAAAAATGGAATAACCATATAATCAAAATAAAATATAATTTTATTGATAATATAATCAGTTCCAATTACATTATAGTTTTATTTCGTTTCACCCATAATGTAATCTATATTTGGCTCAACTAGTGATATCTGGGGGCACCCATAGTTTTAAGCTATATCAGGTTCACCTAATTCTACATGGGGACACCAACATTATAATAAAGTTAAAATAAAAATAAAAATAATAAATTTAATGAAACATTAATATAATCATAAAACACATTAAATTACAATATTTTCATTCATAACATTATTATGTTGTAGAAAATAAACAGGTTCCATAATAATGACATTGAAACATGATTATCCCATTGAAAAAAATCCATAAATTTCTCTAGGAAATATGATTACTCTATGTAAAATAAATGGTTTCCAAAACAATATCATTCAGACATGATTAACCCATGGAACAAAAATGGTTTCTGTGATAATTTCTATTAAATTTTCTTAATCTATCTAGTGAAATAGTGAGGACGGTATTAATACAATATCTCCACATTGCATTATTGCTGACAAAAATTATTTTATGCATAGATGAATGAGTATAAAATTAAAATTACAATAAACAAATTTGTATGAAAATAACCATATCATTTTGAAATGTATATTTTTAGAAACTGAATATTGAAAAAATAATGAAAACATCAATTTCTTTGAATACAACATTTTTAACATATAAAAGAATATTTAAAAACCATTTAATACTTTTAACGAGGAAAATATCCTTAACTTTTAAAAAACACTTCATAAATAACATATAAAGTACATTTCCCTTGAAAATATCAATGAATACATAAAACTTACTCATAAAATAAAATAATGGTTATATTAATGGAAATTTCCATTCATGTTTTAAATGTGAAAATAATTATTCATTACAAATTTTCTGTAAAATCTATAAAAGTATTTTTTTTGGAAAATGACACGATGATTCCATTTTATAATATTTGAAAAAAATTAATATATTGATAATAATATATTAATAAATAAATTGAGAAATGTTAATTAAATTTAAGACATTTTAAAATACATGGTTATTGAAGAAAATGGTTTTCCAACCAAAGATTGAAAAGACAAAATATTTTATTAGAAATATTTTCTCATTAATATTAAGTATAAAATAGTGAAAATTAGTAATATTATAAGAAAATATCATGAATAGATATAACAGATTAAATTTAAAAATATTTTTATAAAATGGTTATTTAATTTCTTTCAATAGAAATTCAAGGAAAAAAATCACTAATAGAATGCGAATGTTAAATAAACCCTTAAAATGGACATAAAGTTGATGAATAAATTATTATATAGAAATATTATGTGTATAAACTATTAATAATCAATGAACAAGGGAACATAAAATGTAATATAAAAAAAATAAGTCAAACACACAATCATTGGTTATCAAAGCTGATGAAGAAGTAATATTACTCAGCAAAAAGAAATAATGTTATGAATTTATTTACCACATGGTAGCATTTATATAAAATCCATATCCATGAATTAATTCTAATTGAAAATAAAAATATTACGATTTATATATTATTCATGATATTTAATTTAAAATTGGCACTATATTCAAAATATTAATTAAATTGGTGCATAATATACAAATGTGCCCATGGGAATGGAAACTATGACTGAACCCATTATAGTGATCATATTAGTGAAGTGGGGATTAATAAATGGAATTATTATATGTATAAAATTTAAACACACATAAAAGAATTTCAATAACATAATAAATAGACAAATATCATTAAAAGAAAAATCTTTTCATGTCTTAATCAATAATGTATAAGTTTAACCCAACAAATGGAAATTGTGTTACGAAATCCCTTACCACGCATTTCATTCTAGTTTAATGTGGTATATACTACTTTATTGATCTGATAAACATGTTATTGTTTTATTAAATAACCATATTAATATTTATTATATCATATATTTTCCTTTTATACCATCTTATCACACATTCATTAATTTTCATTCATTATTTTCATTATTTTGAGTGTTAATATCCTTCTTTTCAAATTTTCTCTCTATCACGAATGTTATGGTCCTTAATAATATTATATGTTTCCATAATATTCATAATAATTATTATATTTATAAATTAATTATACTTCTAAACCCAATCACGAATGATAGTTGAGAATTATGAAATACGTTACGACCATGGGGATGGTTTTTGATCCATACTCACAAGTAATGTATATATTTTTCAGATATCATTATATTAAGAAGGAATGTAATGTTTTGTCCTTCCAAATTGAACATATTGTCATATATACAATATTATTTCCCTATATATATATTATCAATGTTATTTGGTGATGAAAATTGATTCATATCACTTTTTGGAGGTGGTATTCCACTAGTACACAAATGATGTTATCATTTTCTAGTGTAATAATGAAATTGGTATAAAATATTTTAAGAGTGTAAATTATGTGATTAATTTCATTATAATTTTATTTTATTACATTCTTGGGGGGATTCATTACGTTCAAATTCAGTCACACCACATATGTACTGGCCTGAAAAGTAGGTCATAACCCCCCAAGGGAATTCACACTGAACCAGAAACTTTGATAAATTATTGTTTATAAGATAGAAGGCCTAGTAGGAATGAATCATATTACACGTCCTAAATTACCATCGTGCATCATGCCTACATCACCACCTTTACCTCATGCCTGTATCATATCACTTTTTAAGGCAGTATCCCACCATAAACATGAGTGATGTTATCGTATCCCATAAAAAATTGAGATATAAAAAAAGTAATATATGATATAATTAAAAAAATTATAATATAATTATATATATATAAATTATACATATAATTTAGATACATCATCATATCAAACAATTGGATTTGGTAACAGTAAAATAAATGATATCAGTTCATGAGGTTGGATTCCAGTGTACACTTTAATGATGATTTCAAAAACCATTTGATAGAAGTGGTCATAGTTATACAAAATTTCCATATTTTTTCAAAATATAATTATATTAATGATACTTATTATATTATATTATCATGTTTTAATAATAAATTTAAGATGTGGAGGTTGAAATGATATAAAAATAGTCATTATAGAATGTTACATATTCTTCCAATAATCTCCATAGGTTTTTAGAAAAACACTTACTAGGTTGAATTTCATACAAAAATATGGATTGTGTGTTGATATTATAGAATCTAGTATCTGATTTTTTTATATATTGTCCAAACTAAAATAGTATCACATTGTGGATAATAGGGGATTGGGGGAAGACTTTTATAAGTGTGGTGAGTGGAACACTAGATAAATTAGAAATGAATTAATCACATGCCCATTTTTTCAAATAAAATGTCACCAATAATAGAAAATTCATGATCATAGAGGTGATAATGTATAAATATTACCATAAAATAGATTTAATACTTGTTTATAGTCCATTTTAATCATTATATTTTTAGTTTATCCCATATTAAAACCAATTTTACCTTGACCATAATAATGTATTCTTATTCTATTCACTATTCAAGTATGAAAAATATTTAGTTGAACATATTATAAAATATAAATTATTTTTTTCAAAATATGAATCAATTTTCTCAATTTCAATTCAGATATGTGTAAAATTTTAATTTAATATTAATCTCACCAAAGTGTTAAGAAATCATATTTTTAAAGAGAGTAAGATCAAAACTCTACAATGTTTTTATATTAAAATTCAAAATGAAAAAGATTTCAATGACCTAAATTGGGGTAATAGATATATAATTGGACTATTTTTAAGTTAAAATGAATTCTCAATATACTTTATCTTTAAAAACTAACTAAATTAAAATAAAATTTTAAATTAAGATTCAATATTTTTAACTATTCATCAAAAATGAAATATTTCAGAAAAATGAAAAAACACCACACATAGATTACATTCATTTTATGATATCAAAAATTAATTTTATCATTTAAGGTAAATTTAATAAAATTGTTAAATTTTAAATTTAAATTATATGTGTGTACCATGGCTAAAATTACTTATATAAAGAAATAAATTTTTAGGTTTTTTTTCATTTACTTATTTTTATATTTTATAATAAATAAATAACCTTAATTTTAATAATTTATTTATTAAAATTAATTAATTATAATTTAATAATTATTCTATATTTTAATAATCAATTATTTTTAATTTTATCTCGTGGTTTCATGTTTTTCATGATATCGATGAGATTGAAATTAATATATCATCATGCCCTGGGGTTTAACATTCTCTTATAAGATCAGTGATGGATGTTGTTAACAGTACCGAACATATTTTTCTCCATTAAAAATATAAATATTTTAAAAATGAAAATAAAAATAAAGCTTCTTCATGGTTATAAGTTGATCTTCTACCATGCCACCTCTAAAATGTGTTTGGAAAAGTATAGCAACTTGATTCAGTATCCACTACCTCAAAAAGTGATATTTCCTTCACCTGAATTAGTAAAAAAGATTTATATATATACCCAATTGGTATATAATGTTTTTCAGCATCCATATATAGTAGTACTGAACTTTTTTTCCATGAATATCCCATAATGGATAAAATTAAGTGATTAATTTTATGAATAGGAAAGAAAATTGTTTGAAAACATTTATTTTAATTGAATGATAATAAAAGAATAAATAATATAAAATGATGCAACAAAGTATAAAAACCTTAAGATAAAACTATATAGATATTTTATTGGGATATATGGTACATAATATCATTCTCATTGAACATATATCTTCCCATTTATGAGCTATTAGAGATGAAAAAATGATGTTTTGATGGTAATTATCAATGTCATAATGTTTAGTTTTTGGTTTATCATAATCCTGATAAAGAGACCCATGTATATCACCTTTCATCTAACATAAATAATATTCCTTGTTGTATCACCATGGTATCTTGGGATTCCATATTTGTTTTACTAATTTTAAACCTTTCCAAATCTCATTTTCAAGAATCAATACAACACAATCCATGTATAATACATATAACCACATTTATAAGGTAATAAACATTTCCAAAATGATGAAAAAACCATAAAAAATGATTTATCCTTTCTCACACACACATTCACACCCAAAAAAACATAATTTATTTCACTTATAGAAATCAAGGAATGAAATTTTGAATCATCAAATAATATCACAACATGGTACCACCTACTATTACCTTCACCAATAAGGTAAAAATTGCCTGCTAAAACAAGTGGAGATCATGTGGATGTTTGAGGGAACAAAAAAATAATCTCAATACAATCAAATAATATTCACTACCACACTACGAAACCACAACCACTGAAGATAATGAAACATAATATTGAATGTTAGAGATACCATGATGAGTAGAGTGGAGGAAAATACTTGATGTATAATTAATAAATCAATCCAAAACCTCCCATGATTTGATACAAATATAGGGTTTGAAGATATGGGATCCATTAATATGGATGTGTTGTTCAAATTAGGGATTAAAAAAGATTTAAAGGGTTTAAAACTATAATATGAAAATTAAAAAATCCATATTTTAAAAGATAATTGAAGGGAAAAAGGATTGGCAACATAGTTTAAAAAGCACACATTAATCAAGTGAGTGCCTCTAACTTGGGAGGTCAAGGAATCATATACATTGGAAAATTATTTCAAAAACCACGATCCTAACCATTTTTACATGTAGTGACAGTATTCATCAATACACTCTTTGTTGGGGATAGAGCATGAGTTGAAGTAATTTTTCTCCAACCATGTACCATTGTATACCTACAGTGAATCGATATGTATCTAATATAATAAACTACTTATTCAAATGAGTAATATTATTATAAAAAATAAATTAAGTGTACATGATAAAAACAATATGTGTGGTGATTCTATCCATTAAAAAATTTAAATCCATGGAAATTCAACCCATGTTCTGATCGGAGAAAATCAGATGGGATTTAACTTCATTATTCAAAATATATTCCCACATCACATGATTTTCATTTATAAGATACCAATGTACAAACAAAAGAATAGATTTAATCCAAATAACATTCAATTAGGAATAAACACTTTGGGTTGGTTGTTCTATAACTAAAATATCAGGTTGAAATTTAATCTCCTCCAAACTCATAAATTAAGACAAATCAAGATTATATTTCTTTAGATAAGAGTCATGGAAAATATCATCCATTTATCTATATAAAGAAATAAATTCCAAGTTTTATTCCACCTTACCAACCTACATGGTAATCTCAAACTGTCCAAAATACCCTTATTTATGATTACCTTAATTTCCAAAATGTCAATGATCCATTAATGTATTTTTCATTAGAAACAACTGGTCACTAACTATAACTCAAAATATCACCATCAATGATTTTAATATGACTTGAAATGACTCTAAGATATCATTATACATTGTCCAATTATCTATATTTTTCTGGTCAAATGTTTCTTGATTCTTAAAACCACTAATCAAGTATCACTAACTTATATCTATCATAAATGAGACAAAAATGGTTGAATATTAATCTAATACAATGGGGTTATCGATATTGAGGATTGGTTTCTTTTTTTATAACAAAATTAAAAAAATACAATACAATAGTTCATTTCAACTCATTTAGTTAGTTCTGAATTTTAATCTTATTCGAAACACCCAAGATGAGGCCCTATCATCTCACCTAGTTATTAGTCATAGTCATCCCACCTTGGTTTCCCCTATTTTATATGTGACATGCTCCATTTCTTAATAATTCGAAATCACATTTTCCCAAATAAATCCATTCAAATCCCTTATTCCATTTCCATCCCTTTTCATTGGGCACAAGACATATCTATAACCTTACACACAATCCAACATGCTTGTAATTTCCATTTTCATGATCCCAAAAACCAACACAATTTAGAATACTTTTATAAATCATAGAAATTAAATTTATATCAGCCCATAATAATAAAAATTGGAACTTCCATAATCCCCTATTAAATCACTACCAATATGGTGCAATCCACATGTCAAAGGAATAGGAGATCCTATGAAATTTAAAACACACTAAAAAAATTCAATTCCAGTGATAAATAAACAATATTAAATTCCACTAAAGGTCACCACAACCTGTAATGAGATAGTAACCCAATGATGAAGAGATAAGATACAATGATGATATGATACAAGGAACATATATGATTTTTATTAGATATATCAGTAAAAAAAGACTCAATATTTGATTCCATGATTAGATTGGAGGTGAGGGTAGGCATGCGAAGAGGTGTGTGGATTGAATAGTGGAGGAAATGGTGTAAAACCTGTAAACAAAGAGGTAAATGAAAATTTAAATTTCTAAATGATCTAAGAAGGTATAATAGGTTTTCAACAGGGTATAATAGAGCTTATGAAAACTATACAGGAGCCTCTAGACATTTTAGTTGAGGCCACATGGTTTGGTCCACACAGTTTCATAAAACATTCATATAAATATGTGGGGTTCTAATACCATTTTCTAACTAAGCTCAATTTTATGGGGCTAGAAGATTTATTCTACTTACCATTCTCACACTATGAAACACCCTCTTCCTTCCAAAGAATCACGATTTTATATTGAAAAACTACTAGTAAATGTATTAAATAAAATGAAAATAAATAAATAAATGTATTTTTTTTTATAAATACAACATCATTGGTGAAAAATTTTACACTTTGGTGAAATATGAATTATAACCCTCATCCAATAAATAAAATAAAATGAAACATTGAGTACCATTAATATAAAGTTATTCATGATATATTACTTCAATTGTGTAGTATATATACTACACAAATGAAACAAGTTCTAAATATCATATATTTCTCATACAATCAAAAGTGATATGAGAAACCATTACCTCGTGATTGAATTAATTCCAAAAAAATATAATATCCATTAAAATAATTTTATATTTATTTTAATTATAATGAAAATAATAGATATTCTAATAATATCATATATTATTCATGTATAACATTTCAAAAACCCTTTAATATTAATCTATTATTAGAATCATGATTTTGAATGGTTAACTGTTTCACATTTCATGGAAGATATGGTTCTGTTGTTTCGGTCCCCCTAAATCTATATTGGTTCAATAATATCCATAATATTTAAATTATGTAAATATAATATATATTCATTATATATTTATATATAGATTCACCTATAACATGTAGAGATAGGAAAATTCATTACACCATTTATTGAGACCATATGCCATATGTATGCATAAACACTATTTACATTTCACAATGAAAGTAACATAAGGATGGAAAATAATAATTCACCTATATATTATCATAGTAATATATTAATTAAATATATAATATAAATCCATGTAATGTTTTTAATAAAAAATAATTATATGAATATATGGTGATGTTATGATGTATGTAAAAACGAATGATGATTTTGTTTTCCATATGATGGAATGAAGGAGGATAATGGTTCTTCCATTATTATACTAAAAAATATTAATATTTAATTTTTTTAAATTTTTTATTTCATAATGGATGTAATGGATTTATACAGGATATATGAAAAATTAATATTTAGAGCACTTAGTTAAGAGTTATACATTTTCATTGAGAAAAATATTTTTGATTACTCATTAAGACTTGAAATGAATGTATTTTGAAAAGAAAAGAATTTTTTTGATGTTTTCAAATAATCTAAGAAGATATTTTGGATGTTATTTTCAATTATATAAGTTGGAATTATTGTGATGAAGATAGGATAAGAGGTTCCCTTTTTTATGTTCAGGGATGGGAACTCTTGGAATTACTTATTTTCTTAAATTAATATAAATATTTTTTTAAAAAAAATGACTCAAAAAATAATTATTCCAAATATAGGATGTGTACATGTTTAAATAATATCACCCAAAAAAAAAATATAATAATTTTTGTGATTATTTTCACTTTTTTTTTAAATTAGGAAAATATTAATTTACATTACTATTCATCGGTCCAAAAAATTTCTATAAAAAGGCATGTGACCAATAAATTATACACAGTTTATTTTTTAATCCACATTCCTTTAACTTTGAAAAATATATTACTTTTATGAATTTCAACCATTTAATAAAATATTTATTGTTATAAAATATTATTTAACATTATTTATTTGAAGACGTGAAATAAGATAATATAATCTGTGTCTAACTCAAGTAAAATGGTATTAAAATGAAATGTATTTTATTAATATAAGATATAGTCATAATATAATCAAAAAATAACACTTTTCCATGTTTTTATAAAATATTTAACATTATATTTTGTTTTATCACCTTTGTTAACTAATTTTAACTTCATTCATGGTAATATGAATTTCTAAATTAATGGTAAATAAAATTCATATAAGTTTAAAAATATCTCATTAATGGAAATGTGATTAAATTTATTACCTTTTACAACCCTAACTACAATATTAAAATATGTTTTTTATCTTAAAAATATTTAATAAATATGTTTAATAAAAAATACCCCTATTATCAATTTTTTGACCAATTAAAATAATATTTAATTGAAAAAAACATTCTAAAAAATTAATCAAAATATAAAAATCTAAACAATATCTATTATTTAATATTTTTCATTAATATTTTTTGGTTGATTTACGTTAAAAAATATATTATTTTGAATATTTTTAAACCCATTTACAATTTTATTTACTCCCTACATGGACATAATGTCAGTGTCGTGTAAGAATTTAAAATGATTACTACATCAATAAAATATAAAAATAGATAAGAATTATTAAAAAAATAAATTGAGTTACAAAAAAATATACACATAAATTTTTGATATTTATTCACATTTATTTCATGAAAAATTATTAAAAATGATATTATGACTTTTCTTGTCTTGGGAGGGAATTACACAAGCATATTTATATGTCAACAATTTTATAAATCCAAAATTTATATAAATACATCATTAAAATAAATAATAATTAATATTAATAAAGAAATCTATCAATTAATTACACCTAAAATAGTCTCTTATGGATTCCAAACACGACCTTTCAGGTGATGTGCAAGCATTACATTGACAATGAAAATGATTATGATTTTTATCAAGAATTAAATTTTACTCTATATGTTGTGAATTATTTTTTATTATATATTTATTATAATATATGTAAATATATATTTGTATCATGATTTGAATAAATTTTTAGATCACATATATATCTACATGATATCATATAAAATATGGTATTGCATAAATTTATAATTTTTCTATTATTCAACAAAATATTATAGTCTTTATAAATTTATAAAAAATTCTTGGAATGAAAACTTTGAAAACATGAATCCGATAATGCATTCCATTACATAAAATAAATTTCATATAAGTCTTATAAATCAATTTTAATAAAAACTCATAAAATACAATGAGATTTTTTTTGAAAAATTGATTTCTAAAAAATTAACCTATATAAAAATAATGAATATTAATAATTAAAATAGAGTAAATATTATTTTTATAAATAAAAATTTTCATATGATATATAATGTTTAAATAAAAAATATAATAGAAAAATTATATTAATATATCTAATTAAAAGTAATTATAGTATTTGAAAAATCAGTATTTTTCACTTATTCATTGAGAAATCATTAATTTCTATAAATTCCCAACATTTAAAACTGTTATAATTTTGAAATTATAATTGAAAAAAAGATGTTTATTTTCTGTAATTAAATTTCTATTTTAGACAGAAATTAATTATAATATTCCTCACAAAAAAATGAAATGAAATCATTCATGAAGATAATTCATTTTTGAAACAAAAAATAACTCAACTAAAAATGAGTGATTATTTCCTAAAAATAATTATTTATTTATATTCAAACATAATAATTCAATGACTAATTTATAATGGTTAAATAATAATAATTTTTTGATAACATTTATCAATTAATTTAATTCTTGGTGTTGTTTATAATTAATGTTATTAGTAATATTAGTATTTTATAATAATTTTTTAGGATGTCACATTAATCATTAATGATTAAATAATTTTTGTTTTATTAATGGATATATCCCAAGGAAACCAATTTAAAAATGTATTTGAGGGATAATTAAAAGATTTTCCAATAATGAAAACTAACTAGATAAGAACTTTTGTTAAAAATCCTGTGATAATACAGACATTACTATCATGAATAATAGTTAAAAATTTCTAAAAGTTGAATCCTAAAATACAATAATGAAGATGATGGTAGGGAATCAATGATATTTAAATGAAAAATATTTTGAACATAATAAGAATATATTTATTATATTTCAATAAAATTGGATGAAACATCTCAATGTATGATTTAAGGGAATGTGAACTTATTATAAGAGTGAAAATAATGGTCCTAAAGATCACCATGGAAAAGAAAGAAAGGATATAAAAAATTATCCATATATATTTAAATTAGGCACTATGAAAATTAATTCACTAATCAAATGTACATCATGGAAAATAGTCACCAAGAACTACTTAGACCATTGGGACATGTAAAATATTACACATAGACTACTATTGAATAGGATATAGATTATTAACAAAATATTTTATAAGATATTAATACATTTACATTCTCAAATACTATTGTGTATTTATTTATAATTCAAA
This sequence comes from Viscum album, assembly GCA_963277665.1. Lineage (NCBI taxonomy): Eukaryota > Viridiplantae > Streptophyta > Magnoliopsida > Santalales > Viscaceae > Viscum > Viscum album. The sequence continues at coordinate 1,512,616,153 of OY728150.1, read as the reverse complement.
ATAAAATGTGCGGTGATTATTATTAAATATTTTTCAAGGTTTCTTGGAATTTACATATTACAGATATATTCCCTCACTACTTAATTTTATGTCATGTGACCAATGACATAGATCTATTTTTATGGACTAATATCAATATTTGTATTTGTAAATTTCAAAACATTTCTTGAATCTACTGTTTTTCATCTATTAATGATGAATATACAAATCATATAGAAATTAATGTAATCATATTATCCATGAAAACAAATCATGAATTTCCTTTGTTTTAAAATTTTGATTTTGATATCTTATTCAATGCTAAAACATTAATATTATATATCCCATGGATACAATCAACTATTTTACTTAGAGGAAATGAATAAATAATCCATTGGACTCAATTGATTAGCATAGAAGGGGTGGATTGCAAAACCCCATGATCAAGGATTATATCCTTTTTACATTATATCCTAATGTGATAGACACATTATGTTTTAAGGACCTCTAAATGGTAAATGAATGGCAGAAGAATACATAACTGTTAAAATGTTGTCGTTGTATTTTTGGTAGAAAATTAATATAACTATATTATGAAATATATGCGTAAATAAAAATATTGATCATAATCAATTATATATACATGTTAAATTATATTATATTCAATTAATAATTAATAATATTGATCTCTTATTTAAAATAAAACCATTCAAAAATAGATTTTATGCCTTTAATTTGAAGACACAAAAGAATACTAAAGATGGAATATATTTTTGATATGAAAAAATATTAGCATATGTTTGACCTGTTATTGATGTGAAATTAAAATTTTTTTTTGAATATTTTATATAAAAGTTTTTTAAATTTGGAAGATGATTCTAAAATTTGTTTCTTATTTAAAAGTTAAATTTACAAATTATAGAAATTTAATTTTAAATATCAATATTAATTTTTATATTCAACATTTCAATATATTATAAAATTATGTTTACAGATTTTACAAAAATAGTTGATATTTAGATGAATATGGAATACATAGTTTTTATAAAACTGTCATTTCTATAATAATATAATTTAATAAGAGAGAACTATTAGATTATAAATCCTTTTAATTGGTAAAATATTCATTTAATTATTCATTCAATCCATATATTAATACCATTATAAATTTTTAAATCCTATAACACACATTTTTTTAATAAATGAAATATTTTATTTTAAAAGAAATATTTTTTCGACCTTTCATTTTCTTAAATCTTAGGTTTTGTAATATTTTTATTTATTTATATAAAATCAAAATAATTTTATTATATAAAATAGGCAAATTTTAATCATGAAAAATATATAATTTTTTACATTTTATCTAACTCATAAATATGATGCATAAAACATTATTTGTCTTAAAATATATTTTATTATGTTAGAAACTATAATATTATAATTGATTTTTCCTAATGATATAATTTTTTTCTAAATTATATATCATATTTTGAATTATTAGGTCAATATTATTTAATAAGTTTCATTTTATTTTTTACACTATGAAGTAAAAATCATTTTTAATAATTAATTATAATGGTAAAATAGAAAATAGTAAATGTAAAAATTAGATCTGTAAATGGAATAAAAACATGTTTTAAACATGTGCGAAACTAAATGGTTGAGGTATTATCGATCTTTTCTCACCCAAACAAAGTTATATCCCATTTCAAGAGCATCATTATTATTAAAATAAATATTCTCTCTTTATATTAAGTTTAAATACTTACATAACTATCATGATCAACACTTATAAATTGTACATATCTATACCCCTTCATTACCACTCAAATGATAGGTTCCCACAAGAAATTCATACTTTATTCCATTCCATATCATCCTAGTTCACCCTACTACACTTTCTGTCACAATAGATCAACCAAATCCCTTTTTTTCTAAAGAGATATCTAAAGGAATGACCATGTCCTAAATATGGGTATTAATTTTCTCTAATATATTTATGTTTCAGTAATAAATTAACAAATATATTTTTATCGGTAATATAAAGTCATATAGTTATTATTTTTATAAATAATTTTATTATGATAAAGGAATAAACATAAATCACATTTACCCTTTTATCTTAATAAAAAAATATTTGTGCATGTGTGTGGACTACCGCATTCATAAAGAATCATGTTTAGTTTCAGAAATCTACCTTAAAATGATATTATTAATAACGAATTTAATAAATATTTATTATATATATAAATAATATTTTTTATTTTAAATTTATGGAATATACTATTCATTTTAGCTATTCTATGGAATATGAAATTATCATTCATGTGTATGCCTAGACTACTATCTCCATTAAAAAATTGATATATATTTTGTTATATAATTGTAATAATATAATTTATGTCCATGATAATTTGTTTTAATGGATCAATATTATTATCATCAATATTGTATATTTTTTTTACAAAACATAGTCAGCCTAGTGAAAATATAGTAAATAAATAATCATGTTAAATTCAACAGTCCAAAAGAGTGTTCTATGATAAAACATTGATTCATGTTCACTTTGTAATAAAACCATAAAAGATTTATTTTTTTTATAATTTTCTTAACTTTTAGATATATCACACTAATAAAAATTATAATTTCATTGTTGTTCTGTTATAATAATATTATAACTAAATCACTTCATAATCATCAATTAATTAAGGTCGCTTCTTATTTTGGAAAGTTAAACTTGTTACTTGAATAATTCTATAAATTTATATCATGTATGAATATTGAAACATAATTTATTATTATATATGATATATATAATAAATAATGATTTTATCTTTATTATTGAATTTTAACAATAATTTTAAACCCAATATTTAATATATTGATGTTCGTTTGTCCCAATACATGAAATATGAAATGGTAGGTTTTATCTTTAAGGATCGTATCCAAAGACTACAAAGAATGAAATTTTAATATTTTAAATATTTTTATAAAATAAAATAAGATTATTTTAAGATATGATATTAATTACCTTTATACAATAATTAAAAAACCCATTATCATTATGAAACGTCTTCAAAATTATCACAGTCACTAAGACACAATTTCGTATATAGATAACGACTGGCTAATCTAAATATAGAGAATAATTATAAATTATTCTTATAAAATATTATAGATATCAAAATGTTATATTACAGGATATTGAGAGAGACATTTTTTTATACATGGGTTTTGAATGAATTTAGACTATGAATGAAATAAGGAAAGGGTTTCTGCTAACTATGTTTTCATCCATTGAGTTATGAAAATTCTTATTGAAACTCTTTTGATAAGAAATTTACATTTTATAATTAATTAATAAATGTGATTTTATTTACTCTTTATTTTTTATGTTTCTTAAATTATTATTTTTAATAATAATATCAAATTACTCTTAACTCAATGATTGTGATAATAATAATGATTCATGGTCTTAATTCATACTTTTCATGACATGATATATATCTTTCACAATTTATTCCTTTTATGTGGTGTCCATTTGATTTATCTACTATTAATATAGTTTATTTTTTATAATTAAATTTATAAAAAATCCATTTTAACTTAATATCTTAATTCTATATTTTATTCAGGTATAATCCATGTCTTAAGGGTTTGTGCTAACATTATTTTGCATCTATTTAGTTACAAATATTCTTATTAAAAAACTATTTATCATGTTGAATTATTATAATAAATGAATAATTGGAATTTAATTTCATCATTCATTTATAATATGATACCATTATTTATTGTAACCATATTTAAAAATTATTCATACCCTTATGATTATGTTACTTGAATGGTGTTTCATGACTAAAATTTAATTTCTGGATGAATATTTTTTATTGTACTATACATTTTATAGTGAATTGTTTATTTACCACCAACATTATAATTTTTATAATGGTTGTCTCAATATTAATTTTATTTGATTAATTATTGGAAATCATATCCTTTATGGGTGTTTTATTGAAAATTTTATCAAGTCATAACTTTTATTTTTACTAATCCCCATTTTAGGAATGTTGTCAGCTATAGATCACATTATTTTGAATTTTTTTACAGTATTTACCTCCCTATTTTCTTCTTTTATATTGAAAATATTTTATTTCATTATATTTTAATTTGATGTTATCCCAATCATATTCAATTTAATCTAACGTTAACATTACATTAAGGGTTCTTCCTTCCCAATTTTACTCCACTATGATATGATTAATATTTTACCACATGTTTCCTTTTTATGGTGGACATAATGGATATAACATATTTATATATAATGTCTTACTATTTTACACTTGGGGTTAAACCTATAGATATTTATCACTATCTTTTTCATTCCAAATCATCTATTTTTACATTCATGATTTTCTTTTAATGACATTCATCATTGAATACACTTTTTCATTATATCCTTTTAAGGGATTTCACTTTAAAAACCACACATCAATTGAATGGTAAAATTATTGGTATAGAAAAATACGTTGTCTCCATACATTTTTAGATTGAGTGATTATTTCATCGAAATCTATTCAATTTATTTATTGTGTAATTATAGAAAATTACTATACATATTACTTCAATATTAATTTTATTTGATTACCATATAATGCTAGTTATATAGTTTATATTTTATTATTTACATTATATAATTACTAAATTACACATAATTATTTGAGGTGGGGCCTCTAATATCCCATATTGGAATTGATATGTCTTATAGCAAAAAATATCTTGGTTATATTAGTGTATTTATTCCAATTATGAAATATTTCCGAAACAAAGGGACATAATATTAATTTCATGATATAGAATATCATGATGTTTTGGACTAGGTCACAAAATTAGCTACCATATATTACTCTTTTTATATATTATGAACATCTTATAAGTTATTGTTATATTTTAATTTGTTTAGTGATATGTTAAGAATGAATATGTTTTTTTTCAAAGAATATTTTTATTATGGAATTATTTTGATTATCCATAAAAACTAGATTATTTATTATTATTATATTTTCACTTATGATCTTCAGTTATTATATAATATGATTACCTTTTTTTTGGAATTTTAACTCACATATTCTTATATATAAACATCCACGTGTAATATAAAAAAATATTATAATTGATAATTATAAAATAACAATGGGTTATCATTTTTTAGAAGATTCTGAATAATTATTATATATTAAATTATTTCTAATATAGTGTAAAAAATTCCATTATTGTTACATACATGTGAATTTTTAGATAACTTTTTTTATTTTCACACAAAATAGATAAACCTAAATGTTCCTTTTAATATAGGTGAATTCATATTTTTGTTGATTCAAACGCACAGCCGATTGTCTCCAATCGACCGGTCAAGGTTCCAGTGCTCTGTTAATGTGTATAGCAGCACTTGGGTCGAATCCTCGGCGATGATACTTTGTAATAGTCGTTTGTTTTTAGTTAATTGTATTCTAATTGGGGGGTTTGTTTGTAGAGCTTATGAAATAATTTATGGATGATGTTTGATTTAAAAAATTAATAATGATTGGGGTGATTTCATCATTAGGTAGTTAAGCTTGTGATATCCTTGAGCTTTGCTCTATATTTCATTAAATTAACACCCATGTCACAAGATGATTTTGATCGGAATTCCCTAGTGTTAAAGCTTTAATCCAAGCATTAACTTAACTTAGGTTTCTAATAATTACCATTACTTGTTTATGGTAGTGTATTTTTGGTTCCAATAATCCATGTAATCCACATATTAAACAAAACATGTCATTAATCCATGACATATAATGTTCAACATACACAATATTAATTTAAAGAACATTCGTCGAGAAAAAGCTCTCAATCACTTAACATAACTAAATTATAACTCACCCCCATTAAAGATTTACCCATCCATTAAAATGATTACTAATATGGTTATAATTATTATAATGATAAATTAATAAGATAAGATAAAGATAGGGATAAGAAAAGATTTTTTCATCGAACACACACACACGAACGATGATGATAACTAAAAATGGATTTTCAATTGAATGAGGAAGAAAAAGAAGGGAAGGGGATTCAACTGAATTTTAAAATATTTTAAGAACATAAATATTAAACTACAGAAGGTGGATGAGAATATGATATATTTAAGAAGAAACATGTATTAAAATAGAATTAAAAAAGAAAGGACTTACAAAATTACAAAAACGAAGAACACGAAAGTAAGTGAAAACAAAGAGAGGAGGAAAGGTCTATAAAGTGAAAACATGAGTATGGAAGATCCTCCCAATCCATTGGAAATGATTTTTAATGCCAATATGTTCTCCTATCTTCTGAAATTCCAACCCTTTTTAATGGAAAGGAGGGGATGTATTTATAGCCCAAGGAGTGTACTGTTTGCATTCCCAATCTATCCCTCCACTTGCATCGCCATGTTGGCTATTCCGACATCCAAATATCCACATTTATACTTCTTCAAAGTTGTAGATAATAAATTTGGACGACTAATATCAAAATTTTGAGTAATTTGGACAAGTGGAGCCAATGTTATGGCGGTTTTATTAAACAAAGGTAAACTGTTCATTTCGATCCATGCTTTTTCGATGGCCAAAATGTGAATGGATTTTGGAATAGGAAGATTCCTTCAAATCCGAATGACTTCTTCAAAAAAGTATGCCAACTATAACTCCTCTTTCACTCTGAAAAATATCCGCTCTATTGGATGTATACATAATGAGATATGTTAGGAATACTATACATATTTATCTCTCGGCCAGAATGGTGGGCTGGACTTCAAAGCTTCATTTGGGACCCTTGTTCTTGGATTTGGGCCTTGAAATTTTTATCCAAGATGACATGTACTTTCCCCAGAACTATAGTGGAAAAATAATGTTTTTGGACTTCTTGATTGATCCCAGTAAATCAATCTTCAAGGCTGGTCTAGTTTGTTCACAGATTCATTGGGCCTTCTTGTGTGGTCTATAAGGCCCTTCAAATGGCAGAATTGTCTCATGATCCCTTCTAATGAAATGTTTTATATTTAAAGGAGAATAATAAAAAATAATAACCACATAACATGTATCAGTATAATGATATTTATTATTAAAACTGTAAACTGACTCAATTGGAATACTTCTAAAAATGCTCAAAAATTATACTTAATATTAAAACATTAATATTTCACACAAATTATGCACATTTCATATAAAATCAGTAAAGGGAGTATATAATAAGACATGAAAATATTAACAACATAAACTCCCCCACAATTAGTATTGTGAATGTCCTCATTTTCAACAAATATAAAAACATAACAAAATCATTTTCAATCACCAAAAAATATTAAAATTTTGTTTTCTCCAATCAGGGGAGGTTTAGACTCTTTCACTCATCCATTTTGAATTCCACGACAAGTTGTTACAGAAACAATGTTACAAAACTAATTCATTTTTTCATGCTCAAATTTAGAAATGGAAAATGTGGACACTCAAAACTCACACCTCTCATGATTATAAAATTTATTTGAGGAGGTTCACTTTTTCACCAACCAAAAGTAAAAATCTTAATGTTTGAAAGAGCAGTAATCTTAAAATTCCTATCCAAAGTGCACAATAATCAATAGGTCTTTTTAAGGGGTTTTTATATGGCTATCTGACGGTAGGAATATAATATCCAAGAGAGAGAAGAAGAGGGTTAAAACAATAATATAGAAAAACAATGCACATTTTTTTTGAAATAAAACATGGAGGGGGAATGAAAACACGTATTTACAAGGGAATGGTTGTGTAAATAAAGACACAATAGTGGATGAGAATTTTAATGGGATAATAAGATGAAATATTTACAGACCACAAAACTTGTCCCAATAAGAATATAAGGCAAGTGTTTTCTCTTCTTTTTATTTTTTTCTCTTTGTTTTTTTTGAAATTTGACCTTGAAACAGATCTCACACTCATATCCCAACCCATGTTTTATCTCTTCACGACACTAATTGTAATAGTTATAACATGATCAAAGGCTTAGAAATAGTGATTTTTGACCTACCCAAGACACAACCCATTTTTTTTCATTTTTTTTGATTTTTTTGAACACTTGTCAATAACATTTACATAATTACATAAATTAATTTACATTACATTTCCCAAAACACACTGAATGAAAACCTATCCCCCACACTGAAATAGATGCTTGCCCTAAAGAGGATGATAACTCGTTGAAAATAAATAATAGGGTACCCAAACAATGAAATCTATTCCCCGCACACTTAAATTTCAAAAAAATATGCAATGAAAATCCATGATGATATTGGGTGGGAAAAGGTAATGGGCTTCTAATGTGGCTATCAAAGAAAATGTTTTCATAGGCTTGAAGGGGATTTCAAAAGGAGGATTAATGTGTTGTTAATGGGAGGCTATTTCTCTATTGTGATACTCATGTCGTTCATAAAATGCCTCTATCATATTAATTCACACTAAATTAGGAAATTAAGCTCGAAGGTCCACAAACTCAAGACTCAAAAATGGGTGTGAAAACACACATTTTGAAAAGATGGCCATAGGTGGCCTTGGAATGAAAGAAAATGTTGTTCCTCACGGTTGGGGAAAATAATTTTCCAAATAAAAAATTGAGCATTAAAAATTTGTTAATTTTTACACAAAATTCTTTATCCAAAGTCATGATGAAAACAAAAAAAATTTTAGATGAAACCATGTCTGTTAAATCCCCAAAATGGTTGGACAAAATTTCAAAACTCGGTGGTGAGTAAGCATGACTCGTTTTTTATTTTATTTAAGTGATTGTGTTTTTTAGTTTTTTTAGTTTTTAATGTTTTTATTAAATAAACACCCACACAATAAAGAGAAAAAGAAATGGTTTGATGAATTAAGTGGTAAAAAATGAAAGAGAGAGGAAGAAGAAGAAAGAGGTAGACAGAGGAAGAGGTATAGAGAGAGTTAAATTGAAAGAGGTGCCCCCTGGGTTGGATTTGGTGGGTTGCCATCTCCAATTAGTGGTAGGTCAGCTAGAGAAGTTTGGGATCCAGTGGAAGTCGATGTGGTTCTAGGATTGTGGGATGTTACCTGAAAAAGAAAAATCATTATTCATATAATGAAAAACTAATAAGAAAATGAAATTTCAGAAAAGTAAAAGAAAACATGGGTTGCCTCCCAAGAAGTGCGACATTTATTTTTCTACAGCTAGACAGTTGTAGTGGACTACCCATAGTCTGACGGTGGCCATTGTATATTCTCTACTCTAGTGTGCTTCTAGAAAAACATTTCTTTTGGGAGGCTCGATGATTCATTGGATAATTTCAGCCCTTCCTTGTTTCGCTTGCAATTCAACAGGGTTGGAAAGAGAATTTGACATTCCTACCTTTGGTCTTCAATACGAGGAATGATTTTATCCACAAAGTGATGATTTTATATTCTTGAAAATTCAGGAAGATGTCTCAATTCGGATTGTTAGTTTATCTAAGGTTCAGATAACACGAAAGTAGAGTATGAGATCCCAATTTTTTTTGACTCATTTATTTCATCAATTACTAATGTATAGTAATGAGGACCAGTGGAGTCATAATACTGAATAAAATTTTCAATATCCTTTATTTCAATGTTGTTCTTCAAATAATGGTCAATTTCAACCTCACCAGTGATCAATTTATTAATTAGGGTACAAATATCACAAACATCACTACCATACGGAAAATATAAACACATTGGTTCAGGTTTCACTTCACATATATCAGAATTTTCAGAATCATGGATAGGAAAGGATGAATGTGGGATAATCTGATCTAAATCAACAAATGAGAATTCTAGTTCATTTTCCTCATTACCATCCATGTTGGAGCATTGGAGGTCAGAGGTGAGATGAGATTCCAAAGAGTTTTCAAGATCCTTTAGATCAATGGATTTTGCATTTGTAATGTTAACATCAACTTCTCCATTAATCACTTGGTTAATGAGGATGCAATATTGAGTAAATCCTATATTAGTAGAACATGAAGAACATAATGGATTAGGATTCAACACACTCTCAGAGGGAGTTTCCGAAGCATGGATAGAGAATACAGATTGATTCTCTAATGGGTATCGCATGGATTGAAAAATATTGAACTTGACGATTTGGTCACCAAATTCCATGGATAAGATTCCAGCATGGACATCAATTTTGGTTTTAGATGTCATAAGGAATGGTCTTCCTAGAATCAGAGGAAATTTTTAAGAAGTTGTCTCACCTTCCATGTCAAGGACATAGAAGTTAGCTGGAAAGATAAGATCATTTACTCGAACAAGGACATCCTCAATTATTCCCTCAGGACTGGCTGTGCTTCGATTGGATAACTGAATGAAATCACCCGTTGGGTGCAAGGGACCTAGACCAAGGTTGGAGAATATGGATTTGGGCATGACATTAATTGAGACTCCAAGGTGTATGAGTGCATCATCAAAGTTTTAACATCCAATTTTTCATGGAACCATAAAGGTCCCTGGATCTTTGCACTTTATGGGAATAGACTGATGGGTGGAAACATTTTCATAGGTCCTAAGTTTCTTCTTGTTGGTACACAACTCCTTGAGAAACTTGGAATACTTAGGAATTTATTTTATGGCATCTAAGAAGGGAATGTTGACTTCAACACGTCTAAACAAGTCGATCATTTTAGGATCGGGTTCAAAGGACTTCCTTGGTTTAGAAACAGCTTAAGGAAAAGGAATTGGGTTCCTATGTGGAATTGAAGTAGGTGAGAGAATGGTTTCAGGTTCCTTTTCAAGTTTCTTTTTCTATTAATTTTCTAGGTCAACATTTAAAGGGGGGTTGGAGGACTTATCTTGAGGCATAGAAAGTTTCTTTCCGGATCTAAGTGCAATTGCACTTACATTACCCTTGGGGTTGGTTAATGGTTGAGTTGGGAGTTGGGAATAATTGGATGGTTGCTGCTGACTAAGGAGGGATGTAATTTGACCGATTTGGGTTTCAATGTTCTTAAGACTAGAATGGGCGAATGAGGTAAGATCTTCAACAACACTTTCCCATGGTTTCTTGGAAGAAGAGGCTTGTACTGGATTGGTATTTCCTTTATTTTGGTTCTTGGGAAAGCGATTGTATTGGTTTTGGAATTGGGAAGGCTCACTAGGATAATGTAATCCAGGAGGAGGATTGTTCCTTTGAGGTTGAGGAAGAAAAGGATAAGGTTGTTTGAAGTTACCAACACCTTGAACATATTAGAACTGGTTTGGGTTTTGAGGAGGGAATTGAGGGGGATGAGATATGGGATTACCATACCTAAGGCCTTGGTTATAGGAAGAAGAGAAGGCCTCAGAGTGAGGTTGGATGAAGTTTCTAACAATCTGACCTGATAGTTGAGGGTTGGTGTTCCGCTAAACATATGATGCATTGAGCTCCATTGGTCTTGATGAATCAGATTGATCCTCTTGAAGTTGTGGACATGTGTTAGTTGGTTGAGATGGAGAGTTGTAGATTCCACAGTTTTTGATAGGTCCAGGAAACATTGATTGTGGAGGAGACGAGGTTGGGGATTTGTTGTCCACAGCTAGCTGTCGCACAAGACCTGTAAGTTCACTCATCCACTCAGTCATCTTATTCGGATCAATTGATTGATTATCTTGGGCTTGTTTTACTTGAGCATGTTCTTGAGTATGGAATCATTGTGTGTTTACAGCCATGTTACTTATGAGATCTCTTACAGCTGTAGGAGTTTTATCCAAAAGAGCCCCGCCACTTGCAGCATCTATGAGAGTTATCTCCATAGAAAATAACCCATCATAGAAGTATTGGATCAAGAGTTGGTTAGGGACTTGGTGATGTGGGTAGGTTTCCACTAGCTTTTTGAACCTCTCCCAGTACTCATGGAGTGATTCACTTGGGAATTGATGGATACCACTTATTTCCTTTCAGATAGAAGCAGTACGAGAAGCAGGAAAGAATTTCTCTAATAAGAGTAACTTCAAGTCATTCCATGTGGTTATGGAACCAGGAGGAAGGTAGTAGAGCCATGACTTAGCAGTGTCAGCTAGGGAGAAAGGGAATGATAGAAGCTTGATTTGTTCTTCAGAAACCCCTTGAGGCTTCATGGTAGAGCACACTACTTGGAACTCTTTAAGGTGGAGATGTGCATCCTCACCGGCTAGCCCGTGAAAATGAGGGAGAAGATGAATCAAACCCGATTTGAGTTCGAAGTCAGCTTATATGTTTGGATATTGAATACCAAGAGGTTGGTAATTCATATCAGGGGTAGAAAGTTCTTTAAGTGTTTATTCCCTAGGATTGGCCATTTCTAATTCAACTGGTTGGATGTGGACTGGTTCTTGAATAAGTTGATTATCTCTTATGTTCCTCCTAAGTTGGCGAAGTGTTCGCTCAACTTCAGGGTCAAAAAAATCTGAGGGATTGTTTGGAAGGCTATGGGGAATTCAAAGAGATTTTGGAATAAAGAGGAAGATGGGTTTTTCATTGTATTTTTTTTTCAGTTTATGATTATTATATAAAGATGGGTTTTTTATTGTGATTTTTTCCGTTTATGATTTTTACGAGAAGACGGGGTTTTCATTGTGTTTTTTTTCAATTTTTTTGTGTTTTTTTTACAATAACTAGAAACAAATGACTACTTAAAGAACAATCCTAGGAAATGGCGCCATTTGAAATGCATGGCCGATTTTCTCCTATCGACCGGTCAAGGTTCCGGTGCTCTTCTAATGTGTATAGCATCACTCTCGTCGAATCCTCGGCGATGATACTTTGTAATAGTCATTTGTTTTTGGTTAATTGTATTCTAATTGGGGGGTTTGTTTGCTGATCTTATGAAATAATTTATGGATGATGTTTGATATAAAAAATTAATAATTATTGGGGTGAGTTCATCATTAGGTAGTTAATCTTGTGATATCCTTGAGCTTTTCTTTATATTTCATTAAATTAACACCCGTGTCACAAGATGATTTTGATCGGAATTCCCAAGTGTTAAAGCTTTAATCCAAGTGCTAACTTAACTTAGGTTTCTAATAATTACCATTACTTGTTTATGGTAGTCTATTTTTGGTTCCATGAATCCATGGAATCCACATATTAAACAAAACATGTCCTTAATCCATGACATATAAAGTTCAACATACACAATATTAATTTAAAGAACATTCATCGAGCAAAAGCTCTCAATCACTTAACATAGATAAATTATAACTCACCCCAATTAAATATTTACCCAGCCATTAAAATAATTACTAATCTGGTTATAATGATTATGATGATAAATTAAGAAGATAAGACAAAGATAGGGATAAGAAAAATATTTTTGTGTTGAACACACACACACACGAACGATGATGATAATTAAAAACGGATTTTCAATTGAATGAGGAAGAAAAAAAGGGAAGGGGATTCAACAAAATTTTAAACAATTTTAAGAACATAAATATTAAACTACATAAGGTGGATGATAATAAGAGATATTGAAGAAGAAACATTTATTAAAACAGAATTAAAAAAGAATGTACTTAGAAAATTTAAAAAATGAAGAACATGAAAGTAAGTGAAAACAAAGAGAGGAGGAAAGGCCTCTCAAGTGATAACTTGAGAATGGAATATCCTCCAAAGCCTTTTTAAAGGATTTTTTCATTCCAATATGTTCTCCTCTATTCTTAAATGCCAACCCTTTTGAAAGGAGAGGAGGGGATGTATTTATAGCCCAAGGAGTAGACTGTTTGCATTCCCAATCTGTCCCTCCAATTGCATCGCCACATTGGCTATTCAGAAATCCGAATCTCCTAATATCTCCTTTTTCAAAGTTGTATATAATAAAGTTTTCAGACTCGTGTCAAAATGTGGAGGCATTTGGACAAGTGTAATTAATGTTATGGTGGTTTTATTAAACAAAGGTAAACTGTCCAATTCTATCCATGCTTTTTCGATGGCCGAAATGTGAATGGATTTTGGAAAAGGAATATTCCTTGAAATCCGAATGACTTCTTCAACAAAGTAGGACACCTATACCTACTCTTTCAAACTGAAAATCCTCAGCTCTATTTGATGTTTACACCATGAGATATGTTATGAATACTATACTTATTGTATTTCTCGGCAAGAATGGTGGGCTGGATTTCAAAGCTTCATTTGGGCCCCTTGTACTTGGATTTGGGCCTTGAAATTTTTATCCAAGATGAAATGTAGTTTCCCCAGAACTATGGTGGAGAATTAAGGTTTTTGGATTTTTGGATTGATCCCATTAAATCAATCTTCAAGGCTGGACCAGTTTGTTCACATATTTATTGGGCCTTCTTGTGTGGTCCATAAGGCCCTTCAAATGGAAGAATTATCTCACGATCCCTTCTAATTAAAGGTTTTATATTTAAAGAAGAATCCTAAAAAACAAGAACCACAAAATTTTTATCAGTATAGTGATAGTTATTATTAAAACAGTAAACTGACTCAGTTGGACTACTTCTAAAAATTCTCAAAAATTTTACTTAATATTAAAACATAAATATTTACACAAATTATTCACATTTCATATAAAATCAGTAAAGGGAGTATATAATAAGAAATAAAAATATTAACAACATTAGTGATATATTTATTATTAATGGTCATCCTAGGTCCACGTCAAATCATTTCAACGAGGGTATATAAATGATATTCTTATTTATATCAGATTCCCTGAATTTGGTTCAGGGGAATCAATGATTACCTACTCTAGTTGTGGAATCTTTAATATTATTCCAAATTTATCAAGATTCATACATAAAAAATTTGGTATCATTAGTTTTTAGGACTTCAACATTTTTATATCCAATCATTTTTTAGGAATCATCCATCAATTTTATATTATCACACTACTTTGATGATGTTTTGTTTCTAACATATGAGATGATAATTTATTATATAAGATATTAATTGTAATAAACTATCATGTAATTAGTTTTCAATAAATGAAAATCATATTATAGACATATTAATATATTCACACTAGAATTTATTATTTTTGACAGGTAAAATATCCAATGATGGTCCCATATAGACTGGTAGTATTTCAATGAAAATTAAATTCATGTGATCCATGATTTTCATCCAAGGAATTTATCATGTGAAAATTAAATTATCAAAGAAATATTTTATTTTTCCTATGATCTTTGAAAGGCAATGTGTATATACCGGACAATTGAAAATTACATTAGTTTTTTAGAATTGTCTTATGGTAATTTATAATTTATTTCACCACTGAAATTTTATTCAATAATAATGTATCTCATTAATTATTAAATTGATTATAAAATTATATTATGATGGGATGAAATATCAAATGAATTATAATATCTCATGAAGCTAATGTTTTTTATAAATGTGATTTTTTTATTGTTAAAATTTTATTTATTTGTCAATGTCATGGGAATTTTTGAAGGTAAAATTATGTATGTGGAATATATTTTCCTTTTAAGGGGTAGTTATGTGAATTAAAAATTTATTTAATTGTCTTAAATGTGTATAACTATTCATTTTTGATTTTTTAAATGTAGGATATGGAAATATGAACTAATTAATACCACAATTTCCACTTTTTATATTTTTTAAAATGAGGGTCACATAAAAGAACATTTCTTGTATATTTAGATTAGCCTATTGACTCATAAATTTTCTTGTATATATGGGAACTCAAATTAAAAATCAAATACAATAGTGAAAGGACACTAGAGTAATATAGTACTACCTTTAAAATGTTAATGATACTCCTCATTTATATTAATACTAAAATTTCATTATTTTATGTGAATAACAATAACGAGATATAGAATTTATTAAAATAACACATTAACTATAGTAGAGATATATTTAAATTTTTTTTGTTGATTACTTAATCAATTTATATAAGTTCCTCTCATAATTTTTCAACTTTCTGGTTGTAAAAATTAAGGTCAAAAAAATATCATTTTTACAAAACTAAACAATCATTTATTATGAGTTTGTGAACACTATGGGTAGGTTTTGTAAAAAGGTAATTACATAAAAACTATCACTGATCCTTTTAAGTAATGTTATAGTATCATATAATCAATTGTCAAAGTCCATGGAAAATGAATCATCATAGTGATATTTACCATGTTTGAAGAGAGGGAACATGTAGAGTGGACTAGGGGATATTTGTGCTCCAACCAAATAATTGACCTATTAGATCTTTTATTTTTATTAATTTTTATTTCCAATTATTATGTGATTGAAAGAATAAATAATAGTTCAATGATTAATTGAAAATGTGTTATCATTTAAACCAGTCAATTCAGCCCCCCTATATAGTCATTATCTAACATCAGGTTGGAATAAAATTTATATCCCTTCTTGGGAGTCATTAGTTCTAAACTCATAGATTTTGATATCAACAATATAATTTTTAAAAGGTTGTAATGGATAAAAATAATTTCTTATTGTCTTTTTACCGGGATCCATATTTCAATGTATTGTACATGAGGTTCTAGAAGCACCCAATGAATAGTTATCTATACAAATGTTCGTTAATGACTTATTTTATATCAATCATCCCAGAAATTTTTTTATATGAGAATAGAATAAATGGGATGCTTCCTTAAAGTATATCATTGTGTAAAATACATGGTTAGGAGTTCAATTGAGTTTTACTATGTGATAAAAAACATTATATATGGACAACTACATGTTTTTCATATAAAGGTAATGATAATGTATGAATATGTAGATACAAATCTATTGAATGAATATTTGATACCATTAGAGTGGTTAGTGTTTGGTGAATCACCCACATAAATGAAATTTTTAATGAAATTTAAATAATTCTTTCTACCCTTTGATTTAATATTTATGAACATATAAATGGTCTTAGAGTATTTATAGGTCTCTTAAAAAACAAAAAATAAATTTAAACACCTATTTGGTTGTAAATTGCAATGGAATATTTTAAAATTAATGATATTATTGATCCCAAAATTATATATGATTTGAAGATAGAAACCAAGGTTGGAAAACATAAGATGTAAAAAAGGGGAATTATACGATTAAAAACCACTGAAAAATATGAGATTAAAAATAAATTGTCACCACTATAAAACACATATAATTAAGAGATATCTGGGAACCCAAAGTCAAGTGATGAGCACTCTTAATTTTCCAAAATAATCCTAATGCTCAAAAATAAGAAAATAATTTTCAAGAAATATTTTAAAAAGTTTAAAAATATCAAGGGAAATGTAAAATATATTTAGTGTTATTAGTGTGAGATGATAGGGAACATATAACACACTTTACCTCAACATAAGGTGAAAAATTATGGTAAGATGTATGTGAATTTAATAGTGAATGTAATGGATTAAAATGTAACGAAGGATATATAGTATTCCTCAAAGGAGTTATGTGAGGTCTCATGTTATATTTTTAATGATTAATTATCTAACTAGAAGTAAAATACATGATTTATGATACAATTATATGGGATAGATATGGATTATTATTCCACCTATATATATGAATATGAAAATTACACTTAACGTATTATAAATTCATACTTTTCAACATTATAAGAACATGATGAGTACTTAATTAAATGGTATAATATTATTAATAAATCATATAAATATGTTATTGAGGAATACGATGTTTCAAATTTACATATTTTTAGAAAAGAATATAATCTATGTGAGTCTACTTATTGTGGTACTATATATGATAGTAAGATAAAATAAATAATGGCATAAGGTATGGATAAAAACAATTTTATTGATATTTTACCATTAGAGAGAATTACTAAAATCGAATTCTTTAAAAAATGATTGGAAATGATATTCAATGAATATATAGTAATTAAGAGAATCATATTATGTATCCAATTTATTTTAATCATAATTATAAACATATATGCAATTATAATATCATATATTTTTACCATCTAATAAACTATCATTTTGAATATTATTTATTCATAGATTATAGTCACATATGATCAATAAATAAGGAATTTATTAATAAAAATTTAAATTATTTAAACTGTAAAAATTATTTATATTTTAAAAATAATAAAAAGTATTTGGCTAAAAATCAGGTATATATAACATTTAGATCTAAGAGATTTTGGGTACCAAAATATATTAGTTCTCAATTAGTTTAGATAAGTAACATGGAACCAGAATAACACAACCAAACTATTTATAAATATTTGATCCCCAAGAAATAAAGGGGGATATTTATGCATTATCCACTCACTATCTAAAATCATTAGAAGATATATAAAACATGGAGAAAACTGCAAAGGGAAAAATAATGGGATTCGATCTGTTTGAGATATTTGTTTAGTCCTCACAAAAAAATTCATATTATTGATTAGTTAAAGAAAAACTAGATAAATATTTCACATCACTATTATGATGGATGTAATATTTATTTTTCTAATAATTATTATTTATTTATATTTATGTATCTTACATTAAGTCCTCCAAGAACATAACAAATTTTCACACTAGATTAACTTTCCTTATGTAAAAAATTGTGATCTATTTGAATATTTAAATTAATGAATCTTGGATTTATAATATGATGATTTATTGATGTATTAATAATTATATGATTAATAAAAATTAAAAATTATTTTTATATTTGTCATAAAAAATGTATAGAAATATAATATGTAATGAAATCTAAATGGATAGGAAACAAAAATCATCTTTTAATACAATTAATGAAGTTACCTCATCAAAACATCACAAACATATTAAAATAGATTTGTTTGGACCTTATATTATATAATTTAAATGGTAAATGACATTATGATAATTTAGTTGATGATCCCTTATAATATACATGGGTTTATTTAATAAGACGTAAAATAGGGTCTTGTTTTTTTAGTTATATTGTTAAATGTGAAATATTATCTAAAATATTATACTTTAGAAATAATCATATTAGATAATTTGAGAGTTATTAATTTAATTCATTTAGATGAAAATATGGAATTAGACAAAAATAATCAAACCCTAGAACACCTTAACTGAATGATGTGGCTAAAAAAAGAAGTATTAAATTATATGAAATAGTAAGGGTTGTCTTGTGAGAATATAGAAATCCTACATTATTTAATGATTAATATATTAATACCACATGATATGTACTTAATAGTTTTATAATAATGAATATCACCAGGAAAACACCCAACGAGATATAGAATAATAGAACACCAAAGGTTGAATACAATCAGGTTTTTGGATGCAATGTTTATATCTTAATGGCCAAGTATAGTCATCCTATTTTTTTACCCAATAGGTAATGAAGTAATATTCATAGTTTATTCGAGACATAAATATCTTTTATTGTATTAAATTAAAATTCAAACACATTTTGAGAATATAATCATGTGAAATCTGATGAATTTGTCTCCAAGGATTATGGGAAAAAATTGATGACTTTAGTTATTCAAAGGGAAACATGAGTCATGATCATATCTCTAAAAATTTGATGATAAATTAGATTATAATAAATAAAAATATAGTTTTAAATGGAATAAAATTATGAACATAAGTGTGTGTTACCAAAACATCTTAGTGACCATGAAGGCTGTCTATTTTAATGTTTAATAGAATGACTATATGAAGGATTTAGGACTATACTCATTTTAGGTAATATTTTTGAGTTATATAACATTATTCACATACATAAAGTAAATAAATTTAGGAATATATAAGGGATAAGATATGAGAAATTTAAATATAGGATGAATTACACTAGTTAAAGGGGAACATTAGATGTGAATTAGATGATATACCATCGATTTATTATTTAATTATAATAATAACAGTATATAAAACTTATAATGATGATCACGAATATCTAACTAGGATTAAAGATTTTATATTTTTTGAGGGATATAATAAACATTAAGAAATAGAATATGAATATTCCTTATACATTGTTTATAGGTAATTAAAGATTATAATTTTTTTTGTAGCATATGAATCTTTTATGAACATTTAAATTTACATGATTGTTATTAAATCTATATTTGAAATAGGTTTGTTAATAAAAAAAATTTATGATTGAAAGGATCCAAGTTTTTAATACTTTTATTTTCTAAATTCAATTTATAGGAATACGAAATCCATTAATGGTCTCCAAAAAAGAACATAGAGAATTCTATGAAAGTAAATATTCATTTATTTTATCAAATAGATTTTAATTGCGACTATAAAACAACATAATATCAATAAAATTCCACCATAAAATATATTAATTATTCAAATATGTTTTTATGATGTTATTTTTGGATTGACATATCCATAATTAAGTAATGATTTTTAGAATCTCATAAAAATGCAATTTTTAATGATTATGATGTGTATGATGATATATTTCCATGGATTTAAGATTTACGAAAAATATTTCTAGAAGGATTTAAACCAAATTAAATAATGAAATTATTTTTTTAAATTATTTGGATGTGATTTTAGTAAAAAATTAAACTCATTGGATTTCCATTAATTATCTTGAGTTGGATGAGGTCGGAAATGAAATTACAAAATGATCTGTAGTATAACAATTGGGTTTCTCTGTATCTGACTTCAAGAAGACTAGATATTATGTTTTGAATTCATTTATTCTCAATATTTCAAGAAAAAACAATATAATATAATTTAATTGGTTCAAAAGGAATTATATGGTCTCTATAAGAGATATCTTCATTATAATTAGTTTTTGTAAAACATATGGTATTGATTGAATATCATATACTGATAATAATTTTAGTGGTTGTAGAATAAATTAAAAATGAATATATAAAACCTATAATTATTTGTAAAAATATCAACATTAAATTTCATGTTAAAAAAACATTTTCTTCATTATCAACATCTAATTCTAGGAAAATTTACACTCATAGTTGTGGTTCACAAGTGTTGTGGATGTAATATAACTTAATAAGAATGTGATTAATTTTTATTCATGTCCCAATAAAGTTTTATTATACTATTTATATAATTATTTTGTAAAACCATGTAAATCAGTCAAAGATTACAGATTTAGTTTAAATATTATATTTTTTAACATATAATACATAAAAGGGTGGAATTTCTCTATAAAGATTTACTGAATATAAATTAAAAGATATTTTTTATCAACAAATATCATATTGTTGTTTTTTGATTTTATTAAATGAAATTTGAGATATTTAAATTTTAAATGCGTTTTCAATTGAGAATATTAATTCTTATTTTTTCCATTTATAACATTAATTTATAATGTTGTATGAGTTATTTTTATTTGAAAATTATGTTTAAAAATATAGATATTTAGATCATGTAATAAAGGGACCTGAACCCCTAGCTTATTTTTTTATTTTATTAATTTTATTTTTTCACATCACCTTGTAAGAAAACTCTGAATATTCAACACAAAAATATTACATTGTGGATCAATAAACCTGAGAATTAGTGAATATCTAGACTATTTCCCACCCCCAAATCAACACCCTTCTTCCCTTAAACTGACTTGTGAACCATATTATTGTTTATTCTCACCGAGAATATAAATATCAAGATGTTCTAATGTGGGAGATATAGAATTCATGAGTACTCTAAATGTTTTTAAAAGTTTTATTTGTGGAAAATCTATATATATATCTGGGATATTCCCAATATACTTTTTTTACTAAAATAAATTTTAAACATTAAAATATGGGGGGTTTCTGAAATAATGGAGAATTGAGTTGTACTATGAGAATTAAGTTTGAATTTTCTACGATAATGATGGGTTCATACTTGAGAATTGTCACGAACCGTCCTCGGGGCCCGTGCCGTGACTACCCCAAGCCTGCCTTCCACAGGCCAGGGGCTGGAGACTAGCACCAAAGGCGTAAATCCGGATAACTGGGAAGACATTGCCTTTATAAAAGTAAAAAAAACACCACAGAGTACAAGAGGAAGTAAAACACTAAGAAAAAAAGAGAAGTGCTGAAAGGTAAATGGGCCAGAATACAAACCCAAAAGAAAGTACAACTACAACTAAACAAAGTACAACAGAAAAGACAACAGCTGGAAGGATGGAACCGGCTCCTGGGTCATCCTCCTCGGATCCTACCTGAAGGGTAGGTACAGATGGCACGGCTCCTAGATCGTCCACCACGGATCCTACCTGAAGGGTAGGTACAGATAGCCTCCATAACGCTCTCACCCGTCAACCTCCTCCGAATGTCGTCTCGCCGTGAAGTCCACCTCCAGATATTGACTCGTCATGTAGTCCAACTCCGGGTACCGTCCAGTCCTCGAACACTCAGCCTCCTTCAGCACTGCCCGTCGTCTGCAACCAACATAACGAGGTGCGGGAATAGCCCGTGCAGGGGTGAGTATAACGATACTCAGTAGGGACCTCGAGACCCTCAAGGTCTCACTAAAACCAACAAGGATAACCACAAAGAATATCTCAACAGATAACCTCTACTTAAGTATATGCCGATACATATACCTAAGTTATCAAGAAACCCATCTCAATCATGAGGAAACACAAGGATTATAAAATCAACAAATAACCACTACCCAGGTATATTCCCATACATATACCTAAGTTATCAAGTGACCCATCTCAATCATGAGGTAAACACAAAGGTCAAAGACTCAGCTCAAGCCAGGATTTTCATTATCGAAACCGTAACTCCTGAAGAGCTTCGTCTCTGGAGTGTACAGTGGTCATGTCACGACTCCGAGGTACTGCTCACTAACCTAAGACTGCTGAGGTACTCCTCCTGTCGAGTACCGTGGTTCTTCGGCCAACTACCGGGCACTCCGTCCGCTGTGGGTCTGTCGCCAAATATCGGGCGCTCCCCCTAATAGCCTACAGAGGTACTCCTCCTGTCGAGTACCGTGGGTCTACGGCCAACTACCTGTCGCTCCGTCCGCCGTGGGTCAGTCGCCAAATATCGGGCGCTCTGTCTACAGGGCTAGTCGACTCACTCCAAGTCGAGTCGGTCAAGCAGTCGTCAGGTCTCAGCCGGCTACACGGTCTCCGTACTCCGTACGCTCGTCTCCAGGAGGGTCCGATCCATGAGCTACAGGTTGATACTCCAAGTATCACAAAGTCCCATGAAAAGTATCTCAAAGGACCACCTCATCATAGGGGTCTCAACGCAACAGACGGCGCGTCAATCGGACGCTCGGTCTGTGAGTTATTAGCCTTTTCGTCCCCGGGGCCCGGTTGGTTTCTTATGCGAACCAAACTGGCCGTATCTCAACTATACCCCGAAATCTCAAAGGGTATACTCATAGAGACCGTTTCTCAACATGATCACCAACGCTGCTGACGGTTCATCAAACGGACATCCGGTCTGAAAGATATCAGCTTTTCCGTTCCAGGGGACCGGTTGGATTTCGGGTATGATCCAACCTGGCCACTACCCAACAGCAACAAAAACTAAGGAGAATTATGCCAAAAGTTTCGTATCATCATGAGGAATTCAATGAGACAGACAGTGCGTAAATCGGACGACCGGTCTTTGAGTTATTGGCTTTTTTGTTCCTGGGGCCCGGTTGGTTTCGTGAGCGAACCAACCCGACCGTACTCCGATGGCATCCAAACCTCAAGCAGAGTAAGCCAAAAGATCTGTCTCGCTTAGAGGAGAGCATCAAAGTCGACGACACGTCAATCGGACGTCCGGAGCTCAAGATATGAGCGTTTCCGCTCCGAGGGCCCGGTTGGTTTCGTGTACAAACCAACCCGGCCGAACCCAAAGTATTTCGAGACTTTGGGTGTAGAATACCGAAACGACCGCCTGAATCCAAGGATCGCATAGCCGCTAACGACGCGTCGTTCAGAGGCCTTTAGCCCAAGTTATGGGTGTTTGATCGGAAACAAACCGAAATGGGGGATCTGGGCCCAGCCCAATCCCCCCTGGGTCGGCCCGAACCAGGCGCAGCCCGGCCCGGCCGGACCCGGACCCGGGTCGGGTCGACCCGGTTCGGGCCGACCCAGGGGGGATTGGGCCGGGCCGGGTAGGGCCCAGATCCCCCATTTCAGTTTGTTTCCGATCGAACACCCATAACATGGGCTACGGGCCTCCTAACGAAGCACCGTCAGCGGCGATGCGATCCTTGGATCGAGACGGTCATTTCGGTATACTACACCCAACATTTCAGAATACTTTGGGTTCAGCCAGGTTGGTTCGTACACGAAACCAACCGGGGCCTCAGAGCGGAAACACTCATATCTTCAGCTCCGGACGTCCAATTGACGTGCCGTCGAATTTGATGCTTTCCTCTAAGCGAGACAGATCCTTTGGCTTACTCCGCTCGAGGTTTGGATGCCATCGGAGTACGGTCGGGTTTTTTGCTCACGAAACCAACCGGGCCCCTGGAACGAAAAAGCCAATAACTCACAATCCAGGCGTCCGATTGATGCATCGTCTGTCTCATTGGATTCCTCATGACGAGATGGAACTTTTGGCATACTTCGCCTGAGGTTTGGTTGTTGTTGGGTAGTGGCTGGGTTGGATCGTACCCGAAATCCAACCGGGCCCCTGGAACGGAAAAGCAGATATCTTTCAGACCGGACGTCCGTTTGATGAACCGTCAGCGGCATTAGTGATCACGTTGAGAAATGGTCCCTATGAGTATACCCTATGGGAGTTCGGGGTACAATTGAGATACAACTGGTTTGGTACACATAAGAAACCAACCGGGCCCTAGGGATGAAAAGGCTAATAACTCACAGACCGGGCGTCCGATTGACGCGCCGTCTATTGCGTTGAGACCCATATGACGAGGTGGTCCTTTGAGATACTTTTTCATGGGACTTTTTGATACTTAAAATATCTACCAGTAGCTCGTTGAGCGGACCCTCTCGGAGAAGAGCGTACAGAGTACGAAGACCGTGTAGCTGGCTGAGACCTGATGACTGCTTGACCGACTCGACATAGAGTGAGTTGACTAGCCCAGTGGACGGAGCGCCCGGTATTTGGCGACTGACCCATGGCGGACGGAGTGCCCGGTAGTTGGCCGTAGACCCGCGGTACTTCATAGGAGGAGTACCTCTGTAGGCTATTAGGGGGAGCGCCCGGTATTTGGCGACAGACCCACAGCGGACGGAGCACCCGGTAGTTGGCCGTAGACCTACAGTACTCGACAGGAGGAGTACCTCAGCAGTCTTAGGTTAGTGAGCAGTACCTTGGAGTCGTGACATGACCATTGTACACTCCAGAGACGAAGCTCTTCAACAGTTACAGATTAGATAATGAAATTCTTGGTTTGAGCTGAGTCTTTGACCTCTGTGTTTACCTCATGATTGAGATGGGTCACTTGATAACTTAGGTATATGTATGGGCATATACCCGGTTAGTGGTTATCCGTTGATTTCATAATCCTTGTGTTGCCTCATGATTGATATGGGTTTTTTGAAAACTTAGGTATATGTATGGGCATATACCTAAGTAGAGGTTATCTGTTGAGATATTCTTTGTGGTTATCCTTGTTGGTTTTAGTGAGATATTGAGGGTCTCGGGGTCCCTACTGAGTATCGTTATACTCACCCCTACACGGGCTATGCCCGCACCTCGTTGTGTTGGTTGCAAATGACGGGCAGTGCTGAAGGGGGCCGAGTGTTCGAGGACTGGACGGTACCCGGAGGTGGACTACACGACGAGTAAATATCTAGAGGTGGACTTCACGGTGAGTTGACATTCGGAGGAGGTTGACGGGTGAGAGCATTGTGGAGACTATCTGTAACTACCCTTCTGGTAGGATCTGTGGTGGATGATCCAGGAGTCACGCCATCTGTACCTACCCTTCAGGTAGGATCCGAGGAGGACGACCCAGGAGCCGGTTCTGTCCTTCCAGCTGTTGTATTTTCTGTTGTACTTTGTTCAGTTGTAGTTGTACTTTATTTTGGGTTTTTATTCTGTCCCATTTACCTTTCAACACTTCTCTTTGTACTTAGTGTTTTACTTCCTCTTGTACTCTGTGGTGTTTTGTTTACTTTTATAAAGGCAATGCCTTCCTAGTTATCGGGATTTACACCTTTGGTGCTAGTTTCCTGCCCCTGGCCTATGGAAGGCGGGCATGGGGTAGTCACAACACGGGTCCCGAGTACGGGTCGTGACAAATTAGTATCAAAGGAGTCGGTTCTACCGCAGAACTTATAACTCTGATATTTTCTTTATGTGAAGTAATAGTGTTAAGAGTACTGAGTGTGGTTTTCAGTTCAAGGAGTCCAGTGTTGGTGTGGGCGGCCGACGTATCCATACACCAGGACCCTGACAACTGATTTCCAACTTTGTGCACGAAAACACTGATTGCGTGTGTGTTTCTAGAAGTTTTTAAATGTCAGCTCAAACCAGGTCAGCTCGCGAGGTATAATCGTTTGTCCATGTCACGTTGTTTCTTTCAGGATTCCTTCTCTCAGACGACCAGCTAGAGCCTAGAGGGATGTCCGTTCTGATAGCCTGTCAAGCGACGAGGCATCGGTACAGGGCCTCTTGCAGTCGAGGCACCAGCGGAGGCACCAGCGGTACTACCATACGTTGGGCCACTAATTCCACCAGCCCCAACAGTAGGAGATGAATGGTACATAAGTGCGCTGCACGAGTTCCAGTGCCAGAGGCCACCTAGGATCCAAGGAGGACGACCCAGGAGCCGATTCCGTCCTTCCAGCTGTTGTCTTTTCTGTTGTACTTTGTTCAGTTGTATTTGTACTTTCTTTTGGGTTTGTATTTTGGACCATTTACATTTCAGCACTTCTCTTTGTACTTAGTGTTTTACTTCTGCTTGTACTCTGTGGTGTTTTTTTTACTTTTATAAAGGCAATGCCTTCCCAGTTATCGAGATTTACACCTTTGGTGCTAGTCGCCAGCCCCTGGCCTATGGAAGGCGGGCTTGGGGTAGTCACAACACGGGCCCCGAGGACGGTTCGTGACAAGAATACTATGTATTTATTCATATAAAAATTAAAGAAGATGAGTATTTCCAAATCATAAATTATGTTTTCTGAATTTCATTATTTCCGACAAGAATTATGTTTCAAATTTAACTCATATTTTTTAATTATCAATTGTGTGTGACCTACATAAATTATGAATTATAAATTTGGATCTCCCATTTTAGTGAAATTTATAGTCATGGATTGAGATGATAACCGGATGTTTCTAGATTAGTTTATCTCAATCAAGATTACTAAGATAAATAGTGAATTTGGGAATTATCAACATCAAGTTAGTTTTCATAATTTTATATTTACGGTTAAAAATAACTTCAACATACTAAATTACATATTTAGATATATTTAACATTTATTTTATATGTTTTTTATATTTAATAATTTTTGAATTACTCTCAAATTTCTTATTTAGAATGCTGAAATAGAGATATTTGATGTTATGACAAATAACATCCATAGGATGGGTATTATTGGAGTAGACCATGTATAAAGGATGATACTTATAGATACATTATATTAGGATGTCACATACCAATTTGAATGAAGACCTAGGGGAAATAACTACTTGAATTGATGTTAGGGTTACATTTAAAGTATATATTATTGTTGGTTTTTTCGAAATTAAAAGAGGAATTAGTTGTCAATGTGACACAAAATAAGAGAAAAAGGGGATCAATTGTCTTATCTGATTAAATTTATTCACTGATGTTTCAGAAAATATAATTAAGTAGAATCATAATGAAAATATATTATCTTCCTGGGAAGATAATGATGTGCAGGTTAATGAATATATTGTTACTAAATATGATCCTCTATAACATGATGTTGATGTTTTTTCACCATAGAGAGTTAATAATATGCGTTTTAAAGATGATATTGACATGATAATGACCCAAGCTAGTGAAAATCTTTTTTATTCAATTTAATTGATGGTGTTTGTTCAAGTTTGGGAGTAAAATATTTTTTCCATTTAGATGTTTACACAAATATTAATTATCAAAATTTTGAGGAAGATATAAATATTATATATGAATATATTGATGAATTTATAATTAAACAATCTCATAAGGTTATAAAATATAAAAAGGTGGAAGTCTTAACATCTATGAGTCTGGTGGATTAAAAGAAGAAGTTACTAATGAACCTTCATTGGTCCTGAAGGATATAATAAGAGGTCCCAAGATGAATTTTCTTGTCTTGTTTTTTATATGAGTATTGAAGATCATATAATATATGAATGTGAATTTTTAGATGATGATGTAGAAATTGAATAATTTTATAACATAGTTACTCTTATATTTAAATATATGATGTTATAAAACTATATTCTATGGAGTTAAGTTTCAGATCTGATTTAGAATTCTATTTCAGTGTAAGATTTTGATGAGTTGAATGATATGTTAAAGTATCCACTAGTGATGATGAAAAATATTCCAATATCCCAATTTGAAACATTTTATATAGTTATATTAGAAACCATATTCATTATAATATAAATTGACTATGTGATGAATATTATGATATATAAGTTTCTGTCCTAGAATATGTTTGAATCTATTATCATCTCATCTAAAATTATAAAAGAATCAAGATATATTTTTATACATCTAAAGACATTATCAATTGATTTTATTTAGTATGATATGATAGTTTAAGTGAATATATGTGATGTATTATATTCAAAAACTTTCCAAGATGTAGAAGATGATATTTAAACTAAACACCATCTTTTAATAAATAGTTCTTATAGAGTTATATGTAGCCTCTAAATAAGTTAGACGATCTAATTTAAATTTTTTATATTTATTATCCCCCTTAATGTAAATTTCAGTTGATATTAACAATCTAACTATGAAATTTATTACCCTAATTGGCCAATGTGAATCTTCTCCAAACACCAACCATCTCTAAAGTCCTCATTGAAATATATGATGATGTATTTTAATGAATATTTTTGTTTTAAATATTCAGAGTAAAGTGTGTGAAATTTTATTTCCACTAGGTGAGAATGTATACATTCCTATCAATTTTGAAAAGGTTACTTCCAATGGAATGAATTTTCCTCTAAACAAGTCATTTTAGATAGTGGTATTCAACTACTTCAAAACTTTAGCTGATCTAGAGTGTTCACTAATAAATGAATTAATTCATTGAAGAATATGTTTAATAACAATTGTATAGTCTCCAATGTTGATCAATTCGTTCTTGAAGATTTTATTGTTGCTAGGATTATGAAATGATTCATTAATTTATTACATTTCATTCATGATTATCTTATCACTAGGATTGAAATGTTCAAAAAATAACTATTTGATCATAGAATAATAATCCCTCTATGAGATATTACTCATATTTTTATTATATTATTTATAGAAATAATAATACATTTCATTATACCTCTATTGTATGGGATAATTTTATAGTGGTTGTAGCAGTTTAGAAAGATGCATCTTCATATACATCACTGATCCATTCACCAAATTCAGATTTTTATTGATTACCGATGATGAATTATTTTATCAATCATCCAAAAATATGCATGATGATATTATGGTTGTGATTAGTAAACTGGCCATTGTTTTTAATGGTTATCGATATTATGGTTCCCATCTATCCTTACCTACACCAATACAAGGGTGTCATGTGCATCATCTCTTATTCTTCTTCTAGAGGTTAGGGAACCTTCTTCTATAATACATTTTAGGCCAATAATTATGTGTAATTTTTCCAACAAGATCCTAGTTAGTTTGATGATATGAGACTACACATCCCTCTCTAAGAGTGTATATTAGAGGAACAATGTATCTTTATTAGAGGACAACCCTCCTAAGATGAAGTTGCTCTTGCACTATAGATAATAGGAGATATTAATAGGGTGAATATGGGTTCTAACATGGAAATCATGATTGTAATAAATAATTCAGATGATATGATCAAATTAATTTTTATTATTAAATTGTTGAAATCCATGGGATTTTCTCAGTTGGTGTCTGAACAATTTTTTAAATGTTTTATTTCAGGATGGTTTTCCATGAACATCATGGGATATAAGTGTGGTTTTTTAATGTATTTAATGGTCTAAAATAGGTTAATCCATTTTTTATACATTTTAATTATTCTCAAGATTCATTCAGTAAATTATTATCTTCTTTCATACATAACAGAAGCATTCTTCCTTTTAGATGTTGGAATCACTTCAATGGAATATCACCACTTTTTTTATGGATCACATTATATCCATTGTTAATAGGATTATGAGATCTATTTATATCTTGTCCAATGATATGGAGGTTTTGTACATGTATAGTGGACAATGTATCAATTACATCAAGAGTAGTATTTATATCTATAAAACATTCCCTGAATGCCGAAAAACAATATTGATAAATTTTTTAGGATTAATATAAATCCATTTCCAATGAAGTATATAAGAGATCCTATATCGTTGAGAGGTAAAATCATTAATAATTTTGATAACATACTTTCAAAAATATCTTGACATAACAATAATTTGATGAAAAATTTACATATCATTTGGTGGAACATTACCATGGTAAGTTGTATTCTTTCATATATTCCCAAACATGTTCTCTATGTTCCTAAAATTTCAAAAACCGTGGTTTTGAATATTTATGAAATACTAACTTCTTGGGTCTGTGATTCACAATTTTAGGGTAGGTATCAATGTGAATTTTGGGCTAGAATGGAAATTATAGAAGAGTATGAGGGTATAATTCATAGAAGCGTGGACGACACCACATACAACATGAAATCCAAAGTCATATGAATAGAACTAAAAGGTCATTCCTTGTTAGGGAAATTTATCACTGTAATTCATGGGAATATATTTTCAATCTAGAAGTCCCAGTCTATACACCGATGAATATAATTCAGGATCATCGACCATAACTCCAGCCCCTATCGCGATGGATTGTTAACTGTGGTGAAATAAATTAATAAAAACACAATTCTATGGGAAATAATTTTGGAATTCAACTATTCACGAACCAAAATATCTCTTTTTCTAAAGCCTATACATATACCAAAGAAATTTAAAAAACCCTTTATGAGTAATAGAAAGTGGTTTTCAACTATATCCATCATTCACTTAATTCCAAAATCTTGTTTTCCTTGGTAAAACATCTGGGATTTTCTAAAAAAATTGAGTATTGTATTTCCTTCTAGGTTATCCCAATTTCGATGGTTGAAAAACTTTTATTGTGTAGTAAATTCCGATTATGTAATTTTTTCTTTATGTGGTGCATCTGGAACATTTTTATTCTACCTGATGATGCTATCAAAAAGAAAGATATCAATTTAATGTCTAAATGATTTTGTTGTTCCAATACCAAAAAGGAATTAGTTCATCACCTCTTCTATGAAGTCGAAACGGAAAGGAGGTTTTGTGGTAGTTTTGGGCACATTATAGGATACAAAATTCATGTTAAAAATAGATAGGTCTTCTTTTCTTCATGGTTTCATGGTATGGAAGGAAACATCTTGGAGATAAAGGTGCGGGGCACCTTTATTTATATAGGCTATTGAAACATTTGGAATGCTAGAAACAATGCTTTAGTGGATGGTTTCACAAGATCCTTACTAGCGAAGAAAACTTAAGAAATATGCACTATGGTGATTCTGGGGGTCCTGCTAATATCCTAGGACAAATCCCTATCCATGAGAATGGTATTTCATCGTAGGAGGTGTTAATAGGCTCCTCCGTAGCTGTATTCACTAGGTAGATTGTTACTTTGGAAATCACATTACAAAAACGTCATGCTCAACACTAATGTCTCATGAGACCTTGATATGAAGAAAGTAGATCAAGATGTCTCTGACTCCAGAGGTTCAGTGGTTCTTTCCAATAACAGATTTTATGGTCCATGTGACTCTCATATTCTAAAGGTGAAGGCCTTGGTTAATGTGCTGGATATCTATCTCTCAAAAAAAAATATTTCTCATATAAATATAAACTGACTCTTTAGTAATAATCAACACCCTCCATGGAAGGTATGACCCCAATGGTTTAATATCTATAATATTATTTGATGAATGTAATTAATTGGTCTTTGAAAGATTATTTATACATAGAGGAATGGTAATTTTTCAAGGATAGTCTGGCTGTAAAGGGGAATCAGGGAAACCCTCACATTATTTACTCTAATTTGTGTTCCTTTCATACTATGTATGTTAGCTTTGTTATTGCTCATGTAATAGAGATGCATTATTTTAGACCTTCTAAAACATGTTGTATGTTACCTTTTCTTACATATGAATAATAAAATATTCTACATTGATGATATGGTGAAACTTTAGTCTATAATAGATAAGAATATAGTATTATATAATTTATATGATAAAAATAAAAAAAAAATCTTTGAATTATGTTGGGTTTTGTTAACGTAATAATGTGGGTGATTTTTGGACAAACAATTTTTTTTTCTAAAATGATTTATTTTTATTTTTTGATGCTCAAAATAATCCTCCAATGTTTCTTATAATATTATGTTAATTGGATTCAAGTAAATATACATTCTTCTTTGTAATATTTCATTATAGAGTATTTTGGTTTAATCTATGAATTTCTGTTGAGAATACATATTTTGATTGACTATAGAATACGAGATGATAAATTACTATCCAAGATTGAAATTTTTCATACAATCTATCAATTATAATTAAATGATTAGAAATAACTTTTCAAATCAACTAAATCATCTTATGGATGAACGAAAATGTAATGTCCAGACCCGGGAGACACTAAACGGTGCTCTGAGCCGGTTGGTCACAAGCCCTCAAGCGCGCCTCCCCGTACGCTAGAGGGTGCCGACTAGCAGTGAGGCTCTAGTAAATCAGTCTTGGGGAGACTATACCCTCTGTTTTCAGAATAAAATACTAGTGGAAGAAACCATGAAATATCGGAAATCCATATAAATATAATAGTACAATGTCACTAGCATAATCAAAAACAGAAATACAATACTCAACTGAAAAGTAAAATATGCTATGACAATGCAAGTGCCAAGTGTCAACAATGAAACTGAAAGTAAAGACACAACGACTCCAAATGGGTGCCGACCCACGTCTGGTTCCCTCTTCCATGATCCAACCCCAAATAGCACTCCAACTGGGAATCTTTCCCTTATCTTGTCCGGCTATAACATATTCTATTCAAGTACGAATCAGGTAGCCCGAGTAGGGTGTGAGTACGAATCAGTAGATCACCACCAAAAGTGTCAAAAAAAATCCCGTCATAAGAAGAGTATGCACTTGCATTAATAATAATGAAAGGATATAGGGAAAACAATAATATTTATCCAATTAACCTTTCTTTAATATGTCAAACATCCAGGTTCCCGAGAACACCGAAAACACAATGCCTGCATCAGCCCGTGTCGGAGCCTAAACCATTTCCCCTATTCAATTCATATTTACTATGTCACAACATTATGTTTATGAATAGCCAAATGAAACCATAGTAAAAAATAAATGAAAGAGTGTAGAATGTCATGTCTAGAACACATGTGAGTATTTATAGCATTAGTCCCTATCTCCAAACCCCATGGGTATTTGGAGCATCCGTCCTTGTCCCATAAAATATAAATTCCATGCATGTCATTGGTTCTAGAATTCCATGTATAGAACCCTAGTGGGTATTAGGAGTGTCATTCCATGTCCCACAACCCTTTTTCAATTCAATATCCAATTCAAATATACAATATTAATCAAATTTTTAATCATCCTTATCCTTCCATCATAACTCTCACCCATATTCAACTAGATCCATAATTCACAAAGAACCGCATAACCAAACCACCAATTAATTATTTATGCCACAAAATTTATAAAACTATATATGCATAACAAGATGAGACTGTGGGATTAGATTTTAATCAACCTACCTTGATTTATTGATGGAATTTAGCCAAACTAAAAACCCAAAAATCCCAACGGCATAACATCATCGATCAAGTTCAGGATCTATATCTTTAAAACCAAAAAATACAATCAAAGGCATCAAGATATTAAATAACTAGATCTAGATCCAAAATCATAGATCTATACCATAACTCATTGGTTTATATCCAAGGAAACGATGGAAATCCCCCATTAAAAGATCAAGGAAGGATAGAGAAAAGAATGGAAGAAACAACAGGATGAAATACACTTACCGGAAGGAGAGTAGATCTTCAATCTGAGCCATCAATCTCAAGAAAAAGTGGTCATATCACCTTGGAATCTCCACTAGTGGATTTAGAACACCTCGAAATTTAAAAGCCCGAGGCAAGGGTGGAAAATAAGGAAGTCCCAGGGGTTTGGGTAGATTTAAAAAGGATTTTCGGAAATAAAAATTGCGTCCACGGTTTCCTGGATAGTGGCGCACAGTTTTTCAAACCGTGCGCAAACCGTATGAACCTCACTGTCTAGATTTCCATGGTCCACACAGTTTTTCAAACTGTGAATAAACTATGCGTACATATATGTCTAGTTCTACTTGGTTGGAACAGTTTGGTCACACAGTTTTTCAAACCGTGCGCAAACCATGCACAACCCAATTCCCTTTTATTTTACTTAAAATTTAACCCAAACACACCCCACATCACTACTCCAAAATAGAGGTACTAAAAAACATCAAAAGTACCTGAAAACATGCCATATATTGACTCCAGAAAAGGCCGGGATCTTACATTCTCACCACCTTATAATAACTCATCCCCGAGCTGTAATCCTGAACTTCTCTTAGATTCCAAGCTAAAAAGATCGGTCCACTGAGTCCTTATATTTTTCTCCCTTTCTCATGTCTCTTATTGCACATGTCCATGCTTCTATAAAACACGAAATGTCGGTATGGTATTTCCCCTCAACACCTTATCACTATGATCCAACACACATATAGGATGATCCTCAAAGGACTCATCTATCTCTAGCTCAACATCATCCAAATTGATCACATGATAAGGGTCGGGGTGATACTTTCGTAGTTGTGATACATGGAAAATATCATGCATAACACTATATTTATGTGGAAGAGCCAATCTATATGCTACCGCCCGATTCTCTTCATAATCTCAAAAGGTCCAACAAACCTGGGTGCCAACTATCCCCGACATTGTATCCTATGGTGACCCAATCTAGGTGATACCTGAAGGAAAACACGATCACCAACTATAAACTCTAGAGTTCGCCTCCATCTATCAGCAAAAGACTTCTGCCGACTTTGAGCCGTAGTCATTCGTTTTTGAATCAGCTGAACCTGTTTAGTCATCTTCTGTGCGAGACTGAGTCCCAAAAACTCTGACTCACTCGATTCCATCCAGCATAGCATTGATCTACATGGCCTACCATAAATATCCTCGTATGGTTCCATCTATATAGTTTCCTGATAACTGTTGTTATAGGAAAACTCCCCTAAATCTAGGTGCTTCTCCCATGTACCACCAAAGTCATGTACACACTTCCTCGACATATCCTCAAGCATTTTTATAGTACGCTATGTATTTCCATCTGTTTGCATATTGAAAGCTGTACTCAATTAAACCTGCATACCAAGTGCCTTATGCAAGACCTTCCAGAAGTGTGAAGTAAACCGTGAATCACGATCTGGAACTACAGTTCGTGGAATCCCGTGAAATCAAACAATCTACTGTAAATACAGCTCTCCAAACTGCTCAACTATAAAAGTTTCCCTTATAGGAAAGAAATGTGCCACCTTTGTTAGTCGATCCACAATGACCCAAATAACATCATTCTTCCTAAGTGTTTTTGGAATACCTATCACGAAGTCCATGGTCGCGTCATCCCACTTCGATTTTGTAATGGACAAAGGTCGTAGTAAACCTCTAGGTCATTGATGCTCCCCCTTCACCTGCTAACAGGTAAATCATCATGTCACAAACCCTGTTATCTTCTTCTCCATGCCTGGACACCAAAACTATCATCGCAGATCATGATACATTTTGGTCACACCAGGGTGCACCACCCATCTTGAGGAATGAAATTCCCGAATGAGATCTTTTCACAAGATCGTAGGAACAACAACCCGATTCTTCATATAAATGATATCATTCTCATCTATCTTATAGTCTGAAGTTGTCTCCCCACCTTCAAAGTTTTCCCTCAAGGCTAAGCATCTAGTGTCCTCATATTTATTGTCCGTGATCCATCTCAAAAGTGTAGACTCCACTTCAACCGACATGAGTGCCATTTCCTCCTATCTATCCTAAACCACAACGTGCATTTCATCTAGAAATGAAATCATCCTCCAGTCGCCACTAGATTCCTGAACAATCGGATCCTGGGTCTTCCTACTCAATGCATATGCCACATTGTTTCCTTTCCCAGGTGTATATACCAGCTCAAAATTAAAAGGCTGTATATATTCAACCCATATCCACTATTGAAGATTCAAATCACACTGAGAAATATGTACTTCAAGCTCTTTTGGTCAGTATAAACTATAAACCTTTCACCCAGGAGGTAGTGTCTCCAACACATCAAATCATAAACCTCCACTTCCATCTCAAGGTCATGCGTTGGATAATTCCTTTCACGAGGCCTCAGCTGTTGAGATCCGTATGCCACAACATTATCTTGTTGCATCAACACAACTCTGAGTCCTATCCCAGAAGCGACACAATACACAGTGTAATCTTCACCTGACTCAGTTAGATCCAAAATTGGTGCAGACGTCAAACTCTTCTTCATATCCTAAAAAGATGTCTCGCAAGGATCTGACCATTCAAACATTACACCCTTTTTCTTCAAGCTTAAAAGTGGTGTTTTCAAATGAGAAAACTCTTGGATAAATCTTTTGTAATATCCAGATAACCCCAGAAAGCTTCGGATATCGAAAATATTCTTGGTATTCTCCCAATAAATCATTTCTTGAACCTTCTATGGATCCACTAAAGAACCATTCTTTGAGATTATGTGTCCCAAGAAGTGTACCCGATCAATCCAAAAGTGACACTTAGATAGTATGGCGATTAGCCGATGTTCTCTCAGTGTAATCAAGATGATGTCAAGATGTTGGGCATGATCATCATGAGTCTTGGAGTACACCAAGATGTTTTCAACATATACTACCACAAACTGATCTAGGTACGAATGAAAGATCATATTCATCATGGGAATAAACACTACTGGTGTGTTTGTTAACCCAAATGGCATTACAGCAAACTCATAAAACACATATCTACTCCTAAAATTAGTCCTCAGTATATTAGAAGTCCAAAATCTCAAGTGGTGATACCCCGATCTTAAGTCGATTTTTGAGAAAACACATGCTCCCTTCAATAGGTCAAATAGATCATCAATATGTGGTAGAAGATATCAGTTCCTCACAGTCATCTTGTTCAACCTCTGGTAATCAACACACAAATGTAAACTATCATCATCCTTCATTGAAAAAAAAAACAGGCAATCCCCATTGCGACGTACATGGATGGATAAATCCTTTATCATTCAAGTCTTCCAACTATGCTTTGAGTTCTTGAATCTCTTTTGGTGCCATTCTATATGGTGGAATAGATACTGGCTCAGCTCCTGGGATGAGGTCAATAGTAAATTCAACATCTATCTTATGTGGCAGCCCTGAGAAGTCTTCCGGGAATACACCATGAAACAAATCCACCATTGGTGGAAGGACATCTTGCCTAAAACCTTCCTTATCCTATAAAAGACTAGAAACTTGGGTTGTGAGCTCTCCTAGTTACTG
Organism: Viscum album; assembly: GCA_963277665.1. Lineage (NCBI taxonomy): Eukaryota > Viridiplantae > Streptophyta > Magnoliopsida > Santalales > Viscaceae > Viscum > Viscum album. Next base: position 1,512,578,484 of record OY728150.1, on the reverse strand, counting down.
AGTAATTGGCCCTGCTCGGCCTGCCTGGATATCCCACTCCCCATGTTTAATGTAATGGTCACCCGCAAGTGACATAAATGTCTCCCTATGATGATAACAATCAATGTGGTCTTAGTATGTGACTAACCAGTCCATACCCATGATTAGGTCAAATCCTATCATATCAAGGATATATATATCCCATAGGAAACGGTACTCTCCGATCTCAATAGAACATCCCTTGCACATATAGATGTCTATAGACTATACCCACAAAGGTGTGACTATCGTCATATCCATGCTCACAAACTCCACTTCCAAACTCAAACCATTAACAAGTTTTGTAGATATAAAGGAATGAGAGGCACCAATATCAAATAAGGTGTCAGCTAAAGTAGAATCCATAAGAATAGTACCTATCACTGTCGATGGTCCAGCCTCAGTATCCACAAGTGTAGGTTTTATTTCATGCAACTATGCTGCTCCTCTTCCCTGTGATTCCATCTGACTCCCCTGACTTGTACCACTATGCTGATATGGGTGTTTTTTCCCAAGAGCAACACATCCATTACCTTTAACGCCTTGGCCAGTAGAACTCCAACTTTGGTACTGAAAAGGTGCAAAAGATCCCCTTCCCACACTAAGACTATGTTTAGCTTATCCATCACCACCTGACTCTTTTGGGATCCTACAGAGCTTCTGGAGATGTCCCATCATACCACATGATTAGCATTCATCTGGGGGTTGGGGACATTGATTACGATAGTGTCCCGAACTATCACACTGGTAGAAAAACACTCGGGTAAGGTCATGTGTAAACGACCACTCTCACAGGATACTCTATCTCCCAACTCCCTGGATAACATTCTCATAACGCTGCTTCCTACTTTTAGGATCGAAATAACAATATAGATGCTCAATATACAAGAGGGGGGTTGAATTGTATGCTTTAAAAATTTCCTTAAACAAGGAAAGATCTAATTTTAAAAAAGTTAAACAAAGAAAATTCACAACACCTCTAACACCAATTGGATAATTGGAATATGGTATGATGTTATAAACTTCCAGTTCAACACACTTGCTTAAAACTGGAAAGTAATTTAGAAAAACCGGTTCCGGAAATATGGATCCGGAAAGTTGGTTTTGGAAAAATGGATCTGAAAATTGAAACTTAACCAATGTTTACAATATGAGATTCTAACTTAAAGCGTATAGAATCTAAATGAATCAGAGTACAAGTGTAAGGAAATATAAGAAGGTTTTACTTTCCTTACAATACAAAAAATGCAGTGGACAAACATGTAACAAAAATAAGTAACAAGATATAAATATTTTAAGCCAAAGAGGAGGGTATCCAAAAACCTTGGATAAAGGTACCTTGATTTATACTTTCAAGAATGTCTGTATTACCCACACCTGGGTAATCCCTTTATACGAAGATCAGAGTCTTTGTCTTGATATCCCCTAAATCCCACAACTTCAAGGTAGTTAGAACCTCTGTCTTCCTCAGCAAGGAAGCCCTAAAACTTCAAGGTAGTTGGCACCTCGGTCTTCCTATCCCTGGAAGCCCTCGAATGTAATCACCAACATTCGGTGTCGCACGAATCAAGTCTGCACAAGGAAAAGTTTGGAAAAGCTCTTCAAACATTCTGCACGAAGCTTTGAGAGTTAATAAGAGCCTCTCTCTCTAGAAATCACTTTAACAGAACTTAGTCCAGGATCAGTGTCAAAGTTTCGCTTCTTTTCAAAAGATCTCATATTTATAGGTGAAGCTCCAGTGGTCGGCTCCCTCCTCCAACAGTCACATTTTTCCTTAAATTTTGGAGGGGCCTGTACACATTTCACTAAACCAATGGTTAGTTAGAAAGAGAATGGATGACATTGTTTTGTAACAAACTTTAACAAATCGGAGTGTAATTAAAAAGTTCGTAAAGTAAGAAAAATAAAAGTTCAGAGTCTAACCATAAAGAAATTCGGATTAATAATAAAAAGATATTCGGATTCTATTTTGTATGAATTCGGAACCTGAATTCTATAGAAATCTTGAGTCTGAATTTCTAAGGAAATTCAAAGTCTGGTTTCATCAGAATTCAAAACCAGAACTTACAAAGTTTAGAGTCAGAGTTCATGGGAATTCAGAGAACCTGGAGTCAGAATATAGATAAGTTCATAATCAGAATTAAGATTTGAACTACGTCAGAGTTTGTATCCATAATTCGGAATGGAACTTTGTTAGAGTTCATATCCAGAATTCAGAGTGGAACTTCATTACAGATCATATCCAGAATTCCGAGTGGAACTTCATTACAGTTCATATCCAGAATTCGGAGTGGAACTTCATTACAGTTCATATCTAGAATTCAGAGTGGAACTTCATTACAGTTCATATCCAGAATTCGGAGTGGAACTTCATTAGAGTTCATATCCAGAATTTGGAGTGGAACTTCATTACCAATCATATCCAGAATTCAGAGTGGAACTTCATTACAGTTCTTATCCAGAATTCGGATCCTAAAGCAGAATGATTCATATCTGAGTATTATATGATTCCAAGGTTTTTTATATTAATCTGATTATTATACATAAGAAAAATATTTATATGAACAATGAACACATAGTAGGGGTAAATTCTTTTGAGAAGGAAATTTTCCGTATATAAGTAAAATGTATATTTTCTTAATTATAGGGTGTTTGTGATTTTCAAAACAAGAAGGAAAGAAATAATTCATAAGAAAAACCTTATTGACATAACAATATCCCCCTTTTTGGAAAGCACAAACAACATTACAAAAAACAATATAAAATCTTAGAATAAATTTCTAGACTTTGAAATTAAAGCTTATCTCACTTTGTTTATGGATGATAGTGAATACAACAAACTCCCCCTTATGCTTAGGGACTCTAAGGATTGTATTCTGAATTTCCTGAATAGAGTTTTCATTATCATTTTAAATGAAAAACTTCGTAATGAGGAAATCCCCCTTAGATAAGATCCCGCTTACTTAGGGATAGTTCTTGACTTAGAAATTTTTCCTTCTCCCTCTTTTGAGTAATTATATTTCCTTCTCCCCCTTTGTGATTTTCAAAAAGAACTTAATTGAATGAAAAAGAAATAATGTACCTGAAAAATTAGTACATAATAACACAAGATACAACAAACCAAAAATTTCATTAGGGTTGAAATAATTTTTACAAGTAAATACAAATGAAACAAAAGATCGGAATGAATCCATTTGTATTCCTTTTCCTTTGGGATGAGCGTCTTCAACAAGGTTTTTAGCTTCTTCATATCTTTTTGATCATCCTCATCTTGCCTCTCCAAAAGCTTTTATCCTTTTATCTTGAGATTTCAAGACTTATGCATGATCTTTCGTGCCCTCTCCTTGCATATTTAGTAACTCATCTTTCTTTAAATACTTTTCTTCGAGCTCAATCTGGAGATCTCAATCCCTTTTAATATTTTGAGCAAGAGAATTAACCTTCCCATTCAAGTCCTTTACTTGTTGATTCAGATAACATTGCTCAATTATTATCTCATCCTGAAGATTCTTAATCATGGAATCCTCGGTGTCAAAGGCATCTTGAACATCATTCTGAAAAAGATCAAACTCAGCCATGTCTTCTTCAACGTTTTTAGACCACAAAATGATTTTGCTGCATGATTTTACGTGAACATCATTATTGATAAGGAAATTTCTATGATCAGCCTCAATATTCACACACTTATCCATCACCATGGATAAGGATTCTGACTTTTGATTCAGACTGTGTTGCAACATCTAGCATCTGGAGTCTATAGTGGGAAATATCGGAATGGTGTCCACCAATTTTTTCAAAGATTCAAAAACAAAGTCATGACCTTGTGATGATGACTCTGAATCTGATATCTTTCTTGGGGATTGTTCTTCTTGAGTTTCAACTATCTTCCTTCTAGAACAACCACCAACCTCCTTCTTTTTTATATCATCTTTTGTCTGTGTATCCATGAGCACTTGGTTACCTTTATCAGTTTTCAGAATGGGTTGACCATCTAGAGATTCTTCCTCACTCTCCAATAGTTGAAAAATCTTGTCTTCGTCTATTTTCTCCTTTTCTTCTCCTTCCTCGGGAAAATTCTTCTCATAGGATTCTTCTTTAAATAAAACATTTTCCTTCTCTTCCTCTTCCTTATCATCATCCTTCCAACCATCTTTCTCAACTCCCTTTCCCAGAGTGACAAGTTTTCTGGATTCAGCCTTTTCTTGATAATATTCTACTTTTTTGATAAAGTCATCCAGATCATTACTTCCTTCTTCTACTTCTTCTTCTTCTTCAAAAACTTATTCTTCTACTTCTTCACCATCTATTTTATTTACTTCTTCAACAACCTCTTTCCCTTTGTACATTTCTAGAGTGAGGTATTTTTTCCCAAGAGTCTCTGTTAATGGTTGAACATCAAAAGATTATGGAACTAGAATTTTCTTAGAATATACTTCTATATCTATCAACAGAGATTGTGCAACTTCAGTTTCAGACAACTTCTTCTTCATGTTTTTCTCTTTGGCTTGTTTTTCTAACTCATCTGCTGCTTTTTCTCTTAAGGCCTTAGCCTCAACAGGGTCCATTCTGAACTGTGGATCCCATTCTTTCCTCTTATCCTTATCTTCCCTCCATTTAGAAGCCACCACATATGGATAAGATTTTTTATTTTTCAGCTTGGGAGGTGAAGATTAGGTTTCCTTAGCTTTGGGGTTCTTGTCATTAGCCACCACTTCTTAGATTTTTCTTTTTATATAAACATTCTTCACTAGCTCAGCCTTCTCCATGATTTTCAGATTGGCTTCAGCCTCTTCCTCTAGAAAACTATAGAAATATTCTGTTTCATTAGAATAGGCCATATTCATTCTCTTCAAGGTATCATCACTAACAAGAATAACCTTGAAATTTCGAGCCTTAGACTTACATGCTATCTTGAAAGAATCTAGACACCGAAATATCATCTTTGATATTAAGGCAGAGAACATAATTATTTGAGATCTCAAGTTTCCTTCCTTGATGTTCTTGATTGTTACAAGAACATGCCTCTTTAGATTTATTTTTCTTAGATTCACCCGGAAGTCTAAGAAATATATGTCGCTTTTCTTTATGGTATCATTATCACCCTTTCTCAAAACCGTGAAACCTTGTACCCAAAGCTGAATAACCCGATTATTAGGAGATAGGTGAGAAATCTTGGATTTCAATAAATCATCAAGCCCAAGACACTCCAAGGCCTTCACCTTAACAAAACTTCCCTAAACATCTGGATGTTTATGTGAGCATAATTCAGCCTCTCTATCATATTCTAGCCCGACTAAGCATGATTCCTTGGTGTAAGTAAGTTTTTAAGTCTTCCCATATGACTTAAAATAAAACTTTTCTCTTCCCTCTTCTTCATAGAAGCTTTCTGATTCATAGAATTCTAAAAGTAACTCTGGATAGACCACACCTTGATCACTAAAATTAGATAAACATACATCTTCCTAACCATTCATCATGATATTATGAGAAATGATTGAATCATACTTGTAAAAGTTCGGATGGACCACCCTTTCTATGTAAACTTTCTATTTTGAAATTGGGTTCATGGTAGACATATCTTGGGAAGTTTCTTCTACAGACATTTGGAATGGATGAGCTCTAAGAGATTCGGAATGGGATTTATGAACTGAGGCAAGGCTTCAGTGCATGAGAGCTTTGAAATCAATGTGGGACACAAATTGGGGTTCCCTTTATATATGAGATGGAGGTGATCTTTAAATTTCCAAAAACCATCTAACAGTTGAAAACCCTTTGATCTGAAATGACGGTTGAAATCATATCTGCAAGGAAAACTTGAATCTGATCTTTTGAGGTTTTAAGATGAAATTTGTATTTAAGAAGAAACGAATTTGAGAAATTTTTATAAGAAAAAGAAACTACCAGAAACTAAAAATGATTACGAAAACTTATGTTGGGAAGTCATACCTTTCGGATTGGCAAGGAAGTTTATTCATAATAGGTGATATTCTTCTTGAAGAAAATTTGACTTCGAAAAACTTACTACAAAAAGTTTATTGCAAAACCATTGAGTACCGAAACTCTAGTGTAAAAATTATGAGTACAAAAATTCCATTTAAGAAAATTATCATTACGAAAATTCTCATTATGGAAATTTCATTACGAAAATTCTTATTACAAAAATTCTCAGTACGAAAATTTCATTACGAAAAATTTCATTACGAAGAGTCTCATTACTAAAATTTCAATACGAAAATTCCAGTACAAAAATTTCATTACGAAAGTTCTAGTATGAAAATTTTGAAAAACTCATTATGAAAAATTTTAGTTAAAAATGTTTGAAAAACTAACTATGAAAGTTTTTTATTACAAGAGCTTTAAAAACTGACTACAATGATTTTTATTAAAAAAATAGTTAAAAACAGACTACGAAAATTTTTGATTACAAAAGATTTAAAAACTGACTACGAAAATTTTTGATTACAAAAGCCTTAAAAACTAACTACGAAATATTTTGATTAAAAAATATTTAAAAACTGACTACGAAAATTTTTGATTAAAAAATCTTTAAATTCTGACTACGAAATTTTTTTATTATGCTAACAAGAAAATGTAATACCCCTATGAAAATGAGTTCATTACTGTAAGGATAATTGTTCAACAAGAAGTTAATGAAGAATTATTACCTCACAGTTATCATTCCTAACTTCTATTTAATGTATTCAAATCTATCGGAGGGTAATGATTTTGTGAAAATGTCAGCAATTTGATCTTGCGTTCCGATAAATTGAAGAATAATATCTCCTTTAATTCTTGGAATTGTGAACTAACCATTTATCATTCCTAAAAATCACAAGGTACACTTCATCACATAACGGAATTCTGCTAATGAGGTTGTTCTTAAGACCCTTAACAAAAAAAAAACAATTGAAATAAAATTTTTTTCCAAGAAGAACTATGTTACCTATACCAATAATTTCTCCATGAGAATTATCTATGAAAGTTAATTTTCCTCCTTTCGTCTTGATAATCTTTTCAAAATAGTTTTTGTTACCAGTCATATGCCGGGAACATCCACTATCCATGTACCATATATTGCTTTTGGTACTTTCTTTATCTTCCTAAAAATAAGAAAATAATTAGACTTTTGGAATCCAAACTTGTTTGGATCTGATACTTTCATATAACAAAATTTTGGGTACCCACATCTTCATAGAAAAATAAGCCTTATGAAAGCCTAAATATTGGGTTTTGTTTAAAGAACAATTTTTTACCCAGTGACCACCACGTTGACACTTGTTACAAAATGGGGCACTTTGGGGAACAAAATAATTGTTACTAAAAGTTGTTTTAGTATGGGTATAACCAAATTCAGAATTGTTTTTTAAATGTCGCATTTGTGAATACATCTTATCAAAATTTTATTAACATAAGGTAAAGTTCGACAAACACTTCTTTAAGGAAAATATTTTGGAATTGAGTTTTATAACCAAGTTTTTATCTTCAAAATCATTAGATTTGGAACTAGATCTAGGCTCGAAAACACTTTTCTTAGAAATTATTTTTTCTAGATCTTTTGAATGTTTATTCTTCTCAGAATTTAATTCCTCATGATTTTTTGAAATACATAAGAAATCATCATTTTTATTATCAAGATCTTTAGAAAGATATGATATTTCCTTAGTAATAATAATATTCCTATAGTTTTCCTTATCAAGCTTTTTTTTGAGTTTTGAATTCTCAATCTCAAGATGTTCAGTAATCCTAGAAACTTCTTCATAGGTAGGTAAAGTATTTTATTCATCAGAAGAGGATTCTTCATCAGAAGAGTTATAACATTTACTATCATTAGCATTAAAAGAAACATTGTTCAATGATTCGGCATTGTGTACCTTATCCATAAAGCAATGATTATCAATAGGTAGCCTGGCTATAAGACCAATATTCTTCTGTCCCGAAGATTAATAATCATAAGATTCATCTGAAGAGTAACCACCACTGGCACTCCATGTATCATTAGATTTCATAACTTTCTTAGCTTTATCTTTAAAATACTTCTTCCTATTCCTTTCAGAATGCCTTTCTTTTCTTTCTTTCTTCTTGACCAAAGGACAATCAGGTCTTATGTGTCCAGCTCTCTTGAATTCATAGCATGTAACTTTTGAATCTTTCTTATCTTTCCTTTCCTTCTTCTTATATATGGATTGGAAATTTCATTGTCCATATATCTTGTTCATCCTTCGAGCAAGATTTTCTAACTCATTCTCTGAGACTTCACTCTCACTAGATTCGGATTGGATAACAACCTTCTTAGATATGGATCTAGTTACTCTCTCTGGAGTCTTAGCTTTCATGTGATTTGATGTTGCAGTTAAAGCAATAGTACCATTCACATTCATCTTTTTGATGTTGTCAGCATCTCTCTTCATCCTTTTTTCATGTTGGAGAAGAGTTCCAAATAGCTCATCTAATTAAATTTGAGTAACCTTCCTATTCTCATCAATTGCAGTTCTCTTTGATTCCCACTCATTGGGAATAATATCAATGATCTTGTCAACAAGAGCTTCATAATCCATGCCTTTATCACCCATAGATTGAAAGATATTCACAATAGTCATAAACCATTGTTGCACCTTACAAATGGGTTCTCCATAAGTAAAGTTAAAACCATGATACTCAGCTCTAAGCATAGCTCTTCTAGTATCAATCACTTTAGATATACCAAAATGAGTAACTTCAAGTTTCTTCCATATACAGTTAGCTACTTCAAAAGAAGAAATTTGGCTATATATGCTCCTAGTCATTGAACAAAGAAATGTATTGCATACCTTATAGTTTAATTGATAATCATGTTTCTCTTGATTAGTAAAAGAACTTACTTCCTTGTCAGAAATTTTATAACCTCCAGTAATCATAAAAAAAATTTCTACACCAGTATTCATAACAAATGTCTTTATTCGATCACTCTAATACTCATAATCATTACCATAAAAAATTAGTGGTCTTATAGGATTTAGGTTTTCGATGGAACCAACATTGATTCCTGCCATTTTAAAAATCATTCTACACAAAAACTTGTTAATAACAAAAGTTTGGATTCAAGGAGTATATTCCTAAGAAAGGAAAATATAGAACAATGAAAAAATGAGCAAGAAAAACATATATGTGAATATAAGTATTTCAGAAACCTACTCTGATACCAATTGTAGGATTGAAATAACGATGTAGATGCTCAATATACAAGAGGGGGTGAATTGTACACATTAAAAAATTCCTTAAATAAGAAAGGTCTAAGTTTAACAAAGATAAAATAAGAAAATTCATAACACCTCTAACACCAATTGGAGAATTGGAACAAGGTATGAAGTTATAAACTTCATGTTCTACACACATGCTTAAAACTGGAAAGTGATTCTGAAAAAACGGTTCTAGAAATATGGATCCGGAAAGCTGGTTCTGGAAATATGGATCCGAAAATTGAAATATAACCAATGTTTACAATATGAGATTATATCTTAAAGCATATATAATCTAAATTAATTAGAGTACAAGTGTAAGGAAATATAATAAGGTTATTCTTTCCTTACAATACATAAAATGCTGTGGAAAAACTTGTAACAAAACAAGTAACAAGATATAAATCTCTTAACCAAAAGAGTAGGGTATCCATCAAAATTTGATAAAGGTCCCTTTATTTATACTTTCAAGAAATATTGTCTTACCCACACCCAGGTAAGACCTCGATATGAAGATCATAGTCTCTGTCTTGGTATCCCCGCAAGCCCTCAACAACAAGGTAGTTGGAACCTCTATCTTCCTCAGCACAGAAGCCCTCGAACTTCAAGGTAGTCGGCACCTCTCTCTTCTTATCCATGGAAGCCCCCGAATGTAATCACCAAAATTTGGAGTCGCATGAAGCAAGTCTGCAGAAGGAAAAATTTAAAAAACTGTTCAAAATTTTATCACAAATCTTTAAGAGTTAATAAGAGCCTCTCTCACTAGAAATAACTTCAACAGAACTTAGTCCAAGATCAGTGTCAAAGTTTTCTCTTTTTTTCAAATGAGCTCCTATTTATAGGCAAAGCTCCAACGGTATTCTCCCTCCTCCAATGGTCACATATTTCCTTGAATTTTAGAGGGACCTATACACATGTCACTAAACCAATGGTTAGTTAGAAACAGAATGGACGTCATCATTTTATAAAAAACTTTAACAAATCAGAGTGTAAGTAAAAAGTTAGTAATGTAAGAAAAATAAATGTTTGGAGTCTAACCAAAATGAAATTCGGAGTCTATAATAAAAAGATATCCAGATTCTGTTTTGTAGGAATTCGGAACCTAAATTATGTAGAAATCTGGAGTCTGAATTTCTAAGGAAATTCAGAGTCTGGTTTCATTAGAATTCAGAACCAGAACGTACAACGTTCGGAGTCAGAGTTAATGGAAATTTGGAGTCAGAACTCATAAGAGTTCGGAGTCTGAATTCAGAGAACCTGGAGTCAGAAAATAGATAATTTCGTAATCATAATTTGGAGTCAAACTACATGAGAGTTCATATCCATAATTCAGAAAGGAACTTCATTATAATTCGTATCTAGAATTTGGATTGGAACTTCATTACTATTCATATCCAGAATTCAGAGTGGAACTTCATTACAGTTTATATCTAGAATTCAGAGTGGAACTTCATTACACTTCATATCCAGAATTCAGAGTGGAACTTCAATACAATTCATATCCAGAATTTGGAGTGGAACTTCATTAGAGTTCATATCCAGAATTCGGAGTGGAACTTCATTACAGTTCATATCCAGAATTCAGAGTGGAACTTCATTACAGTTCTTATCCCGAATTCAAATTCTAAAGAAGAATGCTTCATATCTAAGTATTATATGATTCCAATGTTTCTTATATGAATCCGATTTTTATACTTATGAAAAATATTGATATGAAAAATGAAAACATAGTAGGGGTAAATTCCATTGAGAATGATATTTTACTTATATAAGTAAAATGTAGATTGGCTTAATTATAGGGTGTTTGTGATTTTCAAAACAAGAAGGAATGGAAAAAGTCATAAGGAAAACCTTATTGACTTAACACTGCTCTAAAAAGTCGCACCACCTGACCGTCCAGTAAAAAAAATTTGTCTGCCACTACAAGACTTCTTATGGGTTCCCTCAGAGATGAGAGCCTAATTTACCACTTCCAAAAACTTCTCAGACTAAAAATATTTACTTGATACTTAATTTCAAATTTAATTCCATCCTGAAATCGTCTTACTGAAGTGGCCTTGTCTGCTTCCAATGCTGGAGAAAAAAGTTGTAAGTCTGTAAAGCATCTAACATAGTCCATTACAGAGATATTTCCTTGAGTTATCCTCATGAACTTAGCCGATTTCTTATGTTTGAGCATCTCTGGATAGAAGTTATCAAAGAACTTCTCCTGAAATTCCTTCCACTCCATAGCTTTCGGCTGTCCATCCCGAGTTTTCATGTCCCACCAACAATTTTCTTGACCGCCAAACATGTAAGCTGCAAACTTGACTCTCTTATCAACAGGTTTCTCCAGGTGGTCATGTATAGTCTGGGTAGATTCAATCCAAAAATCAACATTATCCGGACCACCCTCTCCAGTAAAACTCAGCGGGTGCTGCAACTGAAACTCCTTTGTAAGATCATACATACTTCTCACAACCCACCCTGAGTCTCTTTCCATCATTTTCATGAAACAGGTGAGGTTATCTTGAAAATTTTCCCCCACTTCTTCAGTTGGTACTATTGGTGCCTCAGGTTCAACCACTGGAGGACCGTTTCTAACTATACCCCCTGCTCATCCTCTCAACAAGCATCGTGGAAGCATAATTCTACAAATCCAAACATGCATCTTAGGAAACAGTTCAAAATGTTACCACAATTACACACAACCAATGTATTCATATCACTTAAAAATTATTTATTTCAATTTCAAAGTTATACACCATTTTCATTTCTATTTCACAAGCAAGGAAAAGAAATAGTTTATGTTCAACCATCTACCCATAATCTGTTTTCTCATGCATGCCTAAAATGATGCATGTCACAATAATCCTAAGTGCCTAGAATGATGCAGGTGGACGAAACACTCATGCCATTCTGATCCATGAATCAATACTCAACAATTTCCATAAATAATAATCACATCACACAACAAGTGAATCCACCAAGGTGAAATAATATTCAACTGTAATGACAAACAACAATAACCACAATCCCACCTTGATTATTTGAGTTTTCCCCCATACATGGGTTTGCAACTCCCATGCACGAGCTCATTATCAAGCCCATACTTTCCCTAATCAACTTTATACATTTCCCAAATAGTATAACAAAACAAAAAGATATAGAACCACCTTTGATAAAACTTTATAACACCCTGACCCGGGATCCACTGAACGGTGCTCCGAGCCGGTTGTTCACAAGCCCTCAAGTGCACCTCCCCGTATTCCAGAGGGTTCTGAATAGCAGTGAGGGTCTAGTAAACCAGTCTTGGGGAGACTATAACCTCTGTTATCAGAATAAAATACCAGCAGAAGTAACCAAGAAATAGTAGAAATCCATATAAATATAATAGTATAATGTCACTAGCATAATCAAAACTGGAAATACAATACTCACCTGAAAAGTAAAACATGCCATGACAATGAAAGTTCAAAGTTTCAATAAATGAAACTGAATGTAAATACACAATGACTCCAAATGGGTCATGACCTATGTTTGGTTCCCTATTCCATGATCCAACCCCAAAAAACACTCTAACTAGGGTTCTTGAACCTATCCTTTCCTACAATAACAAATTCTACTCGGGTACAAATCAGGCAGCCCAAGTAGGGTGTGAGTACGACTTAGTAGATCACCATCATTAGCGTCAAAAACAAATATAGTCATAAGCAGTGTATGCAGTTGAATTAATAAAAAAGAAATTCAATATGTAAAACAATTATATTTATCCAATTAGCCTTTCTTTAATACGTTAAACATCATGGTTCTGAGAATACCGAAAACACAATGCCGGTTTCGGCCCATGTAGGAGCCTAAACTATTCCCCATGTTCAAATCAAATTTACTATGTCACAATATTAAGTTTATGAATAGCCAAATGAAACCATAGTAAAAAATAAATCAAATAGTGTAGAACGTCATGTCTAGCACACATGTGAGTATCTAGAGCATCGAACCTTGTCTCACAACCCCATGTGTATTTTGAGCATCAGTCCTTATCCCATAAAATATCAATTCCATGCATGTCATTGGTTCTAGAACTCCATGTATAGACCCCCAGTGGGTATTAGGAGTGTCATTCTGTGTCCCACAACCATTTTTCAAATCAATATCTAATTCACATATACAATATTAATCAAATGTTTAATCATCGTTATCCTTCCATCATAAGTCTCACCCACATTCAACTAGATTCAAAATTCACAAAGAACCAGATAAAAAAACTACCAATTAATTATTTAGGCCATGACATTTATACAACTGCATATTCATAACAAGATGAGACTGTGGGATTAGATTTCAAACCACCTACCTCAATTTATTGATGGAAGTTAGCCCAATGAAAATCCCCAAAATCCAAGCGGCACAACGTCGTCGATCAAGTTCTCGATCTAAATCCTTTAAACAAAAAAATAAGATCAGAGGCATCAAGATCTTGAAAAAATAGATCTAGATCCAAAATCCTATATCTATACCTTAACTCATAGGTTTAGATCCATGGAAATGATGGGAATCTCCCATGAATAGATCAAGGAAGGATTGATAAAAGAATGAAAGAAACATCTAGATGAAATCCACTTTCCAGAAGGAGAGAAGATCTCAAATCCGAGCATTCAATATCGAGGAAAACAGTTTGGATCACCTTGGAATCTCTCAAAAAGGCTTTGGAACACCTATAAATTGCCAATACCGAGACAAGGTTGGAAAATAAGGATGTCCAGGGGGTTCAGGTGGTTTTAAAAATGATTTTTGGAAATAAAAACTGCACACATGATTTCCTAGAAAATGGCACATGGTTTGTCAAACTGTGCGCAAACTGTGCGGACCTCACTATCCAGATTTGCACGGTCTGCACGGTTTGGTCGCACGGTTTGTCAAACCATGAGAAAATCGTGCACAACCCACTGCCCTTTTGTTTTACTTTAAGGTTCAACAAAACGCACCCCATGTCAGTACTCCAAAATAGAGGTACTTAAAAACATCAAAATTACCAGAAACCATGCCTGAGATTGACTCTAGAAAAGGTCGGGATCTTACATACAATTACCAAATATAACATCCTTTATTAAAATGGTTACGTATCCCTTAAAGGATTCACAAGGAATAATTATTTTTTGAGTAAAAAGAAATTCAAACAAGCCATGATTTTTTTCCATATCAACTATTATATAAGAATATAATTATTATACGATGTTCAATTATTGGCTAAGAGATTAAAAATTTAGTGTATTAATATTAAATAAATTATAATTATTATAAATTTCTCAAATTATCATATAAATATATAAAACAACATATGATTACTAAATTTATATAGTGGATTGGTGTTCCTAGTTCATTATCCCAATTCTGATAGGATTATCTTACTTAGTGATAAAATATCACACATATTAAATTTTCACATAAGGATAAATATTTATATAAAATTAAGAATATTATTTGGAGTTAAAATTTAATAATATTCATTATTATTAAAAAAGTAAAGACTGAAATGACATATGTGGAAGGTAATTTTCATCAAAGATATCGTTATTCAAAGTGAATATTTTTTTAGAGTATTTAATTTATCTTTTGAATAACTAATTACTACTGTAAAATATGAGTGAAATCCTTGAAAATCTTCTTTCTAAAATATGTGATTTATGGATAAGGAATGAAAAATTAAAGAATACATCTTTGAACATTTATGTTTAGAGTTCCAATGAATATTGTTCTTCTATTCAATAATGATGATTTTTTTCAGAAACAAAGCTAAAAAAAAGAACTTATCTCATCAATTTGGATTATCTATTTCTTCTTTCCTTTGTACTATATACAAAATTTATAATTCAACAATAAATAAAAGAAATAAAAAAATATTACTAATATTACTTCACTAAAAAACATGAATGATACATTATTTTTACATTCATTTAATCTTTCATTTAATTTCCATTAAAAGTTTTAACATTATATTTCTATTAATTTAAGAATTGGATATATATTATAAATTTTACTCCTAAATATATTATATTTCAACAGGATCTTCTATTTCTTTTTTAGGTTTTTACATGAATATGTGTACTAAATCCATATATCATTTTAAAGACAATTTATCTTCTAGAGAGTGAACAATCCATATTATGAGTACAAGATGGTCATGGATAGGTATTATAAAAATGGGGAGAACGTTATAATATTATAGATACTATTGTATTTTTTTTCAGTAACTTAAAACCAACAAAAGGGTTCCCAAAAAAATACATATTGAAATTATCTAATATTAAGAGAGAGAGATAGATAGATAGAGAGTTAGCATAATGGACGTCGTGATATTTTTACATCGAAACAAGATAAATCCTCATTGTTATGTGTTTTTTGACATTTTTTTATTAATTTTATTATAAAAAAATAATATCAAAATGTTAAAGTGGTGATTTTAATTAGGGATAAAATTTCATGATTAATATCTACCCCATCTTATTTTGTTGTGTAACTCCACCCAGTAAGACACCATATCAAGGACCATTATCCAATATCAAATCACTATGACTACCATAATCCTTACCTGGCAGGGAGAACCATTGATGGTCTCACACCATAATATTTTCTAATAATTGACTTTTGATAATTTTATGATATTATTTTCGGTCATGATGGGTTTTACATTACAATGGTCACAATATTTATCCTATAATGTATTAGGATTTATTATTTATTTTAAACGACATATCATCATATAAAATCAAATAATTCCCATGTGTATAAAGTGTCCAATTGGGATAATTGTCAGACCATAATATTTAAATTTATTTTTATTTCATTTATTTCAGTATTCCTAATATTTTCCTTGATTTATTATCCTTATATATTAATTTAACAAGAAAAATTATGTTATTCCATATCCCATGGTTAGTATAAAACATGATGAAACCATCAAAATGAAAATTTAATTTTAGAAGTGATGTTAAACAAAGTTTTCCCTTATTTTTATAACTTTTCCACAAAAACATGAACTATTTATAGGTGTGTATAATTATGGGTGTACTTTTAGAGAACCCTTTGGTAAATATTTTGTCCAAACCATTTAGCATGCCCAAAAATTTTAAATATAAAAATACCTGATTACAATTATAGATTTTACATCATCCTCTCCGATCACTTACAAAAACATATTAATGTTTCCACATGGTATCCCAAGAAGATCTTATATCTTACCCCGTGGTATTTTATGGCTTTGATATTCATTTATTAATTGGTATATCATAGTGTGGGAGTCTTTTTATATTCCTCATTATTTTCCATAACTTATCTCACTTCTTCATAATGTGTTTTAATTATGGTTAAACCCCAGGGTGGTGTTTGGTTCTAATACATTTGGACTTGGTTACTAGTGTGATAATGATTCTCCTTGATCCATTTACACATTGTTCATAATTTTCATTCTTATTTTGTGTTTGTATCAAGTTTCTGTTTGAATTTATTCCATCTTACATCAAAATCAATGGGCACTGGAATTTTTATAAAATGTATTCATTTCAATTATTTATTATATGTTCTTATATATATGCATGTTTTTACAAAATGTTATGGGTATTTTAATTGTTAAATATAATTTTAAATTTATCACATAGAATAAATTATTGAACTATATATAAAGAATTTGTTTGGACAATGTTTTCAAAAATAAAATAAATGTTTTTTATGGTTATTTATTAGGTTTTCAATGATTATACTTTTTATGGTGTTAGGTAATTGGATAAGAATGTTCCCCCCAATTTTTATATGCTTCATAAAATATAGCTTCAATATTTACTTCCTCCTTGGTTTTAAATGATTTATTAAATTTCACATAATTTAAAAATGTATTTTAGAGAATGGTTTATATATAAAACTATATATATATATATATATATATTATATTGTAATATAAATTTCAATTTATTACTTAAAAATGGAAAAATTAATATGATTTTATTTTTAAAATTAGATATTAAGGATGGTTTGGAAATCATAATATTGGTTTCCAAAATAATGGTCTATTTGGTAATTTATATATGTGGCCATTACAAAAGGTCTCTTTCTATTAAGCTAATTCCTAAATGTTTTTGTATGAAAATGGTTTTATAAATGTATAAGACACATGTAATTATTTGAAAGATAATGAATATGGGTTTTAGTGAGAAGTGTGTGTGACTATGGCATGAGTTTTTACATGGATGTGGGTTTAATTGTATATTAACAATGGTGTATTTTAGGTAATATACACATCCTTCCTAAAGTTCTATTTATTTTATCAGGGTGTATAATGAATAATACTGAGATTTTATGAGACAATTTTTATTAATTCTTGAATAGAAAAGCTAGATCACACTTCTATCGGATATTTCTTGACCCTGATAGTGAAAAAATATGAGACTAATTGTGAGTATCATGTTTCTTATAAGATATGGTTTCATTAACAGATCAAAAGGATAATTCCACCATATTGTGTCTATGATATTCTCACAATATATTTATGAGTTTATCATGAAAATATATACTGTTATAATTTTTTGAATATTATATGATAATTCATAATGTATTTCATATTTATGATATTACTAATCTATACTTACGGGCTTATGAAATTTAGTATTGTTTCTTTTTCTACTACAATCATAGTATCTAATTTGTTATGTTTTTTTCATCTATATTTATCATTAATGTTTAGTTATATAGTTAATTTTTTTTAAATTTTACTTCATTATTTTATATTATTAATTAAATGGTTTTAAAAAATGGTACTTCAATGGAATGATTTGGAAGTATTAGTTAAAAAAAATTAAAATGTTTGTTAAGTTATATTTTTATTTTTGGAAAGGTGTAGGTTAATTTATTTTGAGAAATCATTATTTAATTAATGAAATAAAATAATATTTAATAATTAAATACTTAAAACTAATATTTTAAAATTATATAGAATAAAGATATAATGGATATAGATACTAAATATTTTATTACATGAAAATTACATCATTTTAATGATAAACTAAACATTAGAATTACAATTAAATGACAGAAATGTTCAGTTTCCTTGGAAAATTAGGTACATACATATCTTTTGAATAATTAAACACAAAACTTTATTTAAAATATTCTTCTTTATACATATAAATATCATGTTCTACATAGTATATGTAGTAACCTAATAAAATAAACCAATGAATGGGGTGAGCAATATTTCCATTAAGAGGAAGAATAAGGGTCATGAAAAATATATAATAAGAATTAGAAGAATAATATTAATAAAAAATATGAATGTGATCATTATAAAAATTATATGGGAAACATTGGATAAAGGTATGGGATAGGGAAATTAATAATAATGAAACATCATGTCGTAGTGGAAAAATACCCAACATATTTTTGATAAAACTAGATTCATGTTCATACACAACATATCTGAACAATATAATAATCAGCATTATGGAAACAAATATTGCATCATTTTCACACATAATACACATTATCTATTTATATATATCTCATTACTTAGTTTATTAGAGGGATATTTAAATTTTTGCCCATAATTCACATAATTATATTTACAAAATCTTGAATTCCACATATAACATATATCAATCAAAATCAAGAAGTAAACCACGTAAAATATTGTCTTTCCAAAATATTTCATCTGAAATTATTTCATGAATAAACTTGGTGTTATGAAATTGAAAATCAAAAACAAAATACTGGAATAAAAAATTGAATTTTTTATATAAGATTATGTAACAAAGAGGAGCCAATATGTATTTTGTAATGTAGTGTTATTTTTGAAAATCAATACATTTTTCATAAAATCTATGTGGAAACATTTATATCCAAGAAAAATGTAATTGAATGTTAAATTAAAATTTAAAAATATTAAAATAATACTCACAATAAAATTTTAAATGTAAGAGAAGAAACCCAAATAAAGGGAGTTGGGTTCAATAATCTCCTTACCATATGTATGAATGCATTCTGAACATGTACTTACGGTCATAAATAATCAAATTAGATTCATTAATTACATAATTCATAACAAATTCATCATAATTTTTAATTATATTTTATTTAGTCCATTTGTGGATATTTTTATGATTAATAGTATTTAATCTCATTGATCTAGGTGCACACATTTTCATGGAATCATGGTATGTTTACTTGTATTTAATTAAGGATGTTCTTATAAAATTTGAATAATTATCTAGAAGTAAAATTATATTGTATTAACTGAATTCCAAAAATCTAAATGGCCTAATATATTATTTTTTATGATATTTGGATTTTTCATGTGGTAAAACATGAATTGTAATTTTTTTAATTATTATGGTGGGTTCCCCATCCACCATAAAATAATTTTATTTTATTAAATTTGATATTTTTAAAGTAGTTACAAAACATTATAAAAGTACTAATATACATATTAAAATCTGATTTAAGCGTAATATATTTTTATGACTATCCATGAAGGTGGTAATGGATAATGAAATCTTGTCATCCGTGAATGTGGAGAATTGAGATATCATATAAATTGATATCATTTTTAGAATAAAAGAAGGATATAATAGATATGGGGAATGAAGTGTATATTCAAATACATATATTCTCAAGTGATATTATCTCTTCAATGATAATGTATAGAATCATTTTCTAAGATGTTGAATGTATGTCACAATTTTTATTGAAAAAAAGACATAATAATTGAATATTATAATTTTTTATATCGAGTTCATAAATGTTGGAATATATTTATTGAGTGGCGATTCAATGAAAAACATATTTATGTTTCATGATTACCAAAAAAAATAAAAAGGAGGAGATAGTTGATCCTTTGATCTATTTGCAAGATGTTGAGTATGTTGGTAAATTCTTGAAACCATGATTAAGTATATAATATGTCGAATTTCTTTCAGAATGTGGTATTTTTTACAGAAGGTAGGTTAAAGAGGAGCATGAAATTTATGTGATTGACGTGTGTTCTTATGTTTATAACTCATAATAAAAAATCCAAATCATCTAATATATGATGAATCATGGGATGTGATATCTATTTTATCCTTTTTGTTTATTTAATGGTGACTAGAATTAATTTATTAGAGTTTAGAACAATTATGAATTTTTTTATCGAAAAATGTCACTTTAATTTAATAAATACTATTGTCCATTTACATTATGATATGACAACATGATCATGTAAGGATTAAAAAAAATGTAAATATAGGTGAAATCCAATGGATGACATGGATTCTCATTAGTATTGGTGTATAAAAATGATTAATTTTATAATCACTACTATGTAGAGGTAACATTATATTTGTGTAACAGTTATAATCACTTTATAGTATACTTTATAATGTTCGTTTTAACATATGTAATGTCCATAAAATAGTTTTTTGATATATGTAACCATCATTTAGAGCTACATAAAAGTCATTTTGCCCTTTGTATGTAAATCATCCAACAATACAAGGATCGTCAATATTAGGTAGGTTATTGTATAAATGATACTAAATCTATAAATAAATGTTATATTTGGAAATTTAATTCTATGGGTAAATCCCATTTATGTAAAGTTCATCCAAGGTATATAAGTATTATTATTTTATCTGATATTAAGTAGTTTTGACAAATTTTTAAATTTGGAAAAAATACGATTCATACAATGAAATGTGATACGTTTTAATAAAAAAATATAATAATAATGTATAGTCATTTTCCCCCATTTTATGATTTTTGATTAATATATAGTTTATTTCTATGAGTTTATAAAAAATAAAGTTCTATTTAAATGGATTAACTACTTTTACATTTCATGGGAGACTATGATAAAGATATTATTAAAATTTGATTCAAAAAATAAAATTTAGAAGATCATATAACATTAATAGTGTAAATTTTAAATTTTTTATTTGAAACTAAAATTCATATAAATTCAATAAAATGATTCAATAATGGTTTAAATATGAAAATAATATCCATTTAATTCATTTGAATTTAGATAATTCATATCTGGAAATCATATTTTTCATTATTCAGTTAACATAAAATATTTAAAAATAATTAAATGAGGATTTTTTAGTAATTTATAGTAGAACCAATAAAATTAAGTGGAAAAAATTTTATTGTTACAAAGGGAGAGAGAGGAATAAGAAGGAAACTGAAGCTATTCTCTCTCACTATTATGAGTGAAATAGAAGATGAGAAGAATTGTCTTTCAGTAGTTAATGTTAAGAGTTTAAATATAGAATAGTGGAAACATTTTTGATGTGTCTCAAGGAATAAATATCTTATTGTTTTTTATTAATTTACATAATTGTAAGTATATGGGACAAATCATCATGGTTGGGTGACAAAACTAAAATATATATAATTTATTTTTTTACAAATACACTATGTGATAATTAGTTTTTCCAAATCATTAAAAAAATTAACTACTCTTACTGGGTAGTGAATCATTTAAATAATAAGTTTCCCTTTACCAATGTGTTGTTTCCACCTTTTGATATAAAAGATATATAACCCAATAAAATAATTAATTAATTAGATAAGGGTGATAAAATAATGTAAAATCATTAATTCACCACCACTCAATGATTTAACTAATATTGTATGTGGTATTTCATAAGTAATTTTGAACCTGAGTATCATTAAACAAATTGGTATACCTATGAATTGATCACCTGATCTGGTCTGTGGAAAATACATAATGGATTTCCTGATACCCATGTGAAGGAAACTATTGCTTAAACTTCAAGAACATGCATTAAGAATAATTTCACCAATAAATCAATCACCGAATGTATATTATGTGTCAAAAATATCGAAAACAATCAATATGAAAAAAAATATAAATCTATTATTAGAAAAAAGAGAGTTAGTATCCATATATAAAAACAACTGTACAAGGATCCAATAGTGTATAGAGAATAGGTTGAGAGTTCTATAACTATATCTGAAAATAATACAGCATAAAGTTATCCATCTCTTTCTTACCTAAGGTCAATCCTCCCACCTTGTCACCTTGATCACCGACACTCCAGTAACATGTGTACCTACTTCCCCTGAGAAATTCCTTATTTTACATATTTTTTAAAAATTATATACATAAATACATTTGGTGTATATAGTGGAAAAACATCTAACAGAGTGTGACCCCACAAGTTTTTATACAAAAAATTGTAATAAAGAATAAGATCATTATTTTGAAAAATAAATAAACAAAAAATTGTATTTCCATTTTAAAATAAAAATATGATGAACAAAATGAAAATATAAGAACATTAATAAAAACCATTAGTTACTAAGGGTATGGGCTACTCATAGGATCCACATAATATTTTTGATATATCTAACACATTCATTCCATGCGAGAATACTTCGGAGAAAATCATTATGTGTATTGTAGAGTGGTTACACATAGTCATGTAACTATAACAAATTCCAAATGTATTATTAGTGTTTTATCATATATAAATGGCTAGGGATGGAAGACTATTCCTATAGGTAGTTTTCCAAGACTTCCTGCCAAGGTACTAAGGGTTTCCTATCCAACGGCCCGAAGGCCTTCAATTTTTTTTATTATATGATAAAGCCCCCTTTTAAGGGATGAATGGGGTGAAACCCAAAGACGTCATAGACATAGGACAATACACTCAAAGGATAGAAATAATAAAAATCAGAAAGGCATCATTGAAATACTCTTCCCAGCATTTGAACATGAATATGCTCTCCACCACTGCAAGGCAAATCAGCAAGCAAGTGTCATATGTCTAGCACATGCCCGATCCGATGGCTGACGCAATACCCTCTCAAACAACCAAATCCAAAAAAACCTGAAAAGATGAAACTATATCTCTAAACCTCCTCTAAAGACTTTTCATGAAGTCATCCAGATCTCATACATCACTCCTTCGAACAAAGAACCTTTCATGAAGAGAATAACCACTATACTACGACACGGATTTACAGGGCCGCAAGGGACCATTCTTCCAAATCAACACATAAAAATCTGATACAATTACCAGAGCAACGTCAAACATAACTCCAAGAACAACGACATCAAAAACAACCCAAAATACCATTGATCTTCAAAACTTCCACAGAAAACATAAACCATATCCTCGCACCCTCCGATCGCTCAGTAGCCAAAGATGAGCCACTCCGGGGTGACAAAGCACGCCGGAGCTATCGCCAGGCCGCGCCGTCGCAAAACTAAGATCCCAAAGACGAAACCGCACAGAATCCGTCCCCCATCCGTCGCCAAGACATTGAAAAAATGGATCCTTGGACTCCGTAATCTTAGATGAGCCGAGATGAACGCCAGATCCAACGATGATACGAGATCTGGTGGATCTGCCATCGAGTGATGTCGTGACGGCCGTTTCATAGCTGAGGGAACCCAACAACACCTGAGAGATGCCATTGCTGATGAGGAAGACATCCGTTGTTGAGTTGGGAATTTCCGAGATGAATCCGAACTGAGGATGAGTTAGATGGCACTAAAACTAACATAAATAAATTGAACCATGGGAATTAATCCACTAGAAAAGGAGGAAGATATTATGTAAGCAAGAGGAGACCATAACACGAAAATCCACATCATTAAATTTTTATTAATCACACCACTGGACTTCACAATAAAATAGTTGGTATGTGAGATTCCTACCAAGGGGAATATAAGGACTACCTTACATGGTTGAATGTTGATGAACATTAAGAATATTATAATTGATATAATCACAAGTTGTGGGTAATGTAGGGGGTTTTGTGGGGGTATGGGGAAAATAATTGGGAGAGAGAGTGAAAAAATATTTCATAAAAAAATAAAGTAAAATTTAAAATTTCAAAATTTTATTCCTCTAATAATATAGAATAGTTTTGATGAACATTTTCCAAATCCATCATCTAACCATATAAATTTATATTGCTTCACCTAGGTAACTTGACATTTTCTTATCATGGATTGTTAAACCATGTTCTAACCGTATAAATATGGATTATGAAAAAACAATAAACCCGGTTCAATGTTCCTGCATATTTACTACTAACCATATTCTAATTGTGTGGGATTCTATATTTTTAACCTAAAGAATTATATTAAAAATAATCCTCTAATGAATGATAAAATTAAAATTCAATAAATATATGATCCAAAACTAAAAATGAAATCATGTGTACAATAATTTTCCTTACAATATCACTTATTCCATAGGAATACAAACCCAAAATTTACCATGGAATAGATTAGAACATTCAACGATAATAATAGAATCCAATTAAAATAGTTGATTATATCAACTACTATTATTCTATAACACATGAGATTACGAGATATATTTCCCATTAATAGTCTATATTGTGTGTCAACACATTGAATTGGTTTCTTGGTCACCAATACATCATGTTCCAATTAAAGGTCTTCCCAACTAAAAAAATGAGATTTTCCAAATTATATATTCTTATTAGAGAAACATTAAAGATAGCATGAATAAAAATTATTTGAATAAGTAATAATAAGTGATGCATAAAATTAAACATTATATATAACATATTAATAGGTCTTTACATATATTGGAGAAAGATTCAAATAGAAACTTCATCAATTTTGGACACAACTTTGAGAAAACATTAAAAACAATCTGTCAAAAAACCAGGGCATCTTTTTTCATCCATTAATAGTCAACGTATAACATTAAAAGAACATGGATCCATTTCTAATTGTTTCTATATAGTTTTAACGAATCCAATTGTGTCATTCATAACAACAATCCCTACAAGACGTGTCTCACCCACCTCAATCCAACAAAGGGGAGGCCGACATGGTTGACTGTATTGATCATTGAAAGGTTCCATCATGATTGAATACCTATATCTATTATTATAGATATATATAAAAAGTGAAGTATGGGAATACTATGACTCCGAAAATTCCAAGAGACATTCACTAATCATTTCCTACATAATCTGGGTTTCCCAATTTATTTTTTATTTTCCTATAGATAGTAGGATATAAACAGAAATTACTAAGACTACATATCATAATAGATGACTTTCTATTATTAGGAGGTAAATTAGGGATATCTATAAAAAATAATAAATAATTTTACCCCAGATATATCATGAAATCCTTTATAGAAATCATATAATGATCATTCACCTTAGTGGCTTCATTAATATTAATGGAATTAGAAGAATTGATTAGCATACTAATCATGACCCATAAAACAATCATCCATGTCAGGTTCGAGGACGACCAATGGGGATGTACATATTTTACACATAAAAATTCTTGTTGGAAATTGGAAGAATCTATTATAGACCAAAATACTTTTGGTGAACTACCATTGTCTCATTTCAATTGTAACAATATCGAATTAAAATTTAAATATCCCATATCATACATAGACAATATAACAGATTCTTAAAATCATAAAAAATTGATAATCTATTAGGTTAAATATTAATTAATAATGATGAAAAAACAAAACCACTACGTTCATCCATGATATAAGAACCATTTAAGAACCTTGAATATAGTAGATATACCCATGAGACTAAGACCTCTAATCAACAATCTCTCCACCATATATAATTCACCCAATATTATGGAACTCCTCGTCACCTTTATTTAAAAGGAGAATAAGATGATAATGATATGGATACAATAAAGTAGAATAATGATACATCCTATGATTTACCTCATTTTCATCCAAATTCCTCGGTGAAAAGAGTCTATTAAATAGAAATAATCATGGGATCTATGAGATCCATAGAGAGTATATTTTAACTGAGGGAATTAGTGAAAAAATATATCTTTCATGGTGTATAAGTGATTTGGAAATAAAATCCTTGAATATACTCTACCAACCATTGTTGATGATGATTCAAGCCACTCTCAAAGAAGATATATTTTAAATTTATTTACCCAAATTGAATGTGAATAATTCTTTGAGAAGATATTGGGATCGAAAATTATATACATTTATTTAATATGTGTGTTTATGTTCATGTGTTAATAGGTTTTTTATTGTTGTTATTTTAGGAATGATCCATATACATCCCCATGATTTCCCTGAGTAAAGGAACACCCAAAACATAAACCAGATGAAAAATAGTGATCGTTAAAATATTGACATACCATATTTAACATAAAAAAATAAGATAAATTAAAAAAATAGATATTACTCATAAATATATATCTATAACACCCATATTTATATGAATATCACCCCCTTTATAGAGATATAATTGAATGGTGATTTAATTTGTGATAATTTATTAAAGAAATATGTAGTCTCTTTCCATCCCCAGGAACCTCATAATTTTGATATGTTTTTTTGGATTATCCCATGAAATCACGACGTTGAACTTCTATGGAATTGTTAAGATACCCTATTCTGATAAAACATGGGAAATAAACAAGATCTATAAGATCAAGAAGATATATATATATATATATATATATATATATATATATATTAGAAAATAGGTAGTAAACACACATGTTTCCAAGAAATATTCCCAAATAACACAGATACTCTTCATTTATCTTATAATAATCAATAATATTATCCAAAATACCATAATGATGGTTCAAAGGAACTATTGAAAAATATATTACATGAGTATTATAATAAATATTGTATAATTTTTAACCCTAAATAGATTCACTAGTATCTCCAAATAGACAAAATTGGTTCAAAAACTGAACAAAAGAACATCAACATATCTCACCATGAGTTGGTTATTATGTATATGAATATTAATCTTGTAATAAACCCACTATTTAATAATATAATAAAATAGATCCAAAATTTGGGTAATTATGTTTTTATAAATGATTTTGATGTGCATCAACAACATCTAAGCCTTATCCCCATTTTTTTATAAAACAAAAGGGTGACCCTTGGGGACACTCTATATAAACTGATTCAATTAGATTATATGTAATACAACTAAATATTAAACTATTTTAAATCATCCAATGTTATACATTATAGATGAAGAGATACAAGATAAATCTCAATAACTAGATCTATAAAATAATCATATCACCTCTTTGGGTGTATGCCTAAATAATTATCTACTAATAAAAAATGGAATTCTCTATAGACTTAATGAAATATAGTCTGTATATTACCTTTATATAATTAAAACATAATAGTAGACAACCAAAAAAATTAGTCTACCTAGTTCCAAAAGAGGGGTTCCCACTTGACTGCACTGCAAGTCCCACTCTCCCATGGGAACTTCAGTACTCTCATCATGTATGAATAACATCACACTATGATGGTAAAAATTGATACCAAATTGGTAGGCCATAATTTATTCAATCTCAAGTATTATAATAGGTGTATTAATCTCAAGGATTAGTAATTTCTACGTGAACACTGATCTAGATATATAAGTGTCACATATATGCAATAAAAAATCATAATATTTCATTCGTTCATCAAAGACATGTTACTATCTATATAACATAGGGAATGAGATTCAAATATAGTATCATATATTTCATAGTATGAGTATATATTAAAATTATAGATACATAATAAAAAATTTAGTAGTATACATGATGAGTAAATATGAATAGTAAATGTCACTA
The DNA here is from genome assembly GCA_963277665.1 of Viscum album. Classification (NCBI taxonomy): domain Eukaryota; kingdom Viridiplantae; phylum Streptophyta; class Magnoliopsida; order Santalales; family Viscaceae; genus Viscum; species Viscum album. Next base: position 1,512,550,617 of record OY728150.1, on the reverse strand, counting down.
TCATGGTACCTCCTCTAGATTCCACAGTAACATGATCCACTACATCATACTAATTCACCTCTAAATGAGCATGAATGATAATATGATGATGATTCTCATTCCCAAGATAAAATTATCTATATAATGAACCCAACCAACCATTACATCCTTGAGAATAGAGGCCAACTATCTTAGAGGAATCAAAATGATTTGTAGATCCCCTGGTGGATGAAGAGCCTATAACACTCTTGGGAGGTAGGGTGTCTTGGAAGAATCATTAATGATGGTAAAAATATGATGTAAAATTCTTTATAAGGGATCTATATATAATGAATCCTACAGATTCACTACCTTACCATAATGGTGAAACCCAACACATCCACCACAAGAAGTGTCCATCTCTGATGATCAATGTGGATGCATATAACTTTTCAAAATTCCTTTATATGAATTTTCCCATCTTTATATATTAGTATTAATCCCAACCTATACTAGGAAAATATAGATAACTAATTACTTTAGAAAAAACTTTCTACGAACTCCTCACTATTAAAGATCAATCATCAAAATTAGTATAGTTATTGAGAATCCATAAGAACCCCTTATTTCAAATTATATGTATTTATAAAATATCAATTCATCATGAATTAATATAAAAAACATAATTAATTTAATACTAAATATTTACCATGTTAGTAATAATGTTCACATATTCCATTTATTACCAATTTTTATAATTATGGGACACTAATTCCCAATATTTTGACAAAACTATAGTCCCAAGTAAAATATGATGTGTGAAAATCACATTGTTATATATCCACTCTAAATTCACTTTCTTAAATTAATAAATAAAAAATACACATTACATATGAATGTGTTCTTAAATCAAGAATGTATAATATTTTACACTGGTGAAGTATGGAGTTTTAAAGGAATCTAAGTTGAAATTGGCCGTATGTAACCAATCCTCGACAATATGATGATCGTTGATTCCCTAGAATCTGGGTAGCTTATACTTGTTGTATTTTATAGCTTCATCATTCCTAGGAGTTGAATCAATTTCCATAAATGAAGCAATATCATAACCCACCCCATATTCCATAACTCAAATGAACTAGATCACTAACTCTGATGATTTCATAAACCATTGGATTTATTCATTGGAAATTATCTACAAACTAATATTTTGGGTTCACTAGGGTTATTCTACAAATCTTATTACAATTAAATAAATATAAGAATTAAAATTATGAAACTAGTCCATCTAGGATGAATCAATCTTGTAATATTCACAAAATTTTTTGGAAAAATCAAAAAAATGAGACAACAATAATTAAACATTTTTATGAAATTCATCTCATATACACAATATGTAATACATTAACTTATCCCATGTAAACATCAATACGAATACAAAAAATTTAAAATATTAATGATTTTGATATCCCATTGTGACTCAAGGCTCAACACAGTGGGTGTTTTCTAGAAAATAATATACAAACTCCCACTTATTCACAAAAATTATATCTCATATGTTTCTATTCTTTTTAAATAAAAATAAGTAAATCTAAACCCTAATAAAAATTTTCATGAATAACGTAGGATACCTGATACTAAAGAAACTGCTAGATTCTAGGGAATGGATCATATGAAATTTGAATCCCCATTATAAGAATAATGTTCTTGGGTAAGATAATAATTATTTGGAAATTATTTTCCCTTAAAAACAGCAATTAATAGTAAATAATTTCCCAATATGATCCATAATACTATATATATAGAATGAAAATATCATCCTAGCTAAGAGCGAATTAATTTCCTTAGACTAATAGATTGTGTTGAGGATCCAAGTCAGTATACTAATGAGGGTTATGGTTCTACCACCCAAAAATAAAAAAACTACCCCTCTCAATGTGACATAGGGGTGAACCTCGCACCATGTCACATCCATCACCCTTGATACATTACCATGCGTACATGCTTATTTCGAGTCATTCCATAAATTTTTTTTTAAAAAAAGTATACGTTCAAACATTTAGTGTACATAGGATGTGTTCACATATGTCCTAATATGACTCCACCAAATGTTCTATAAATAAAAATTTTGAGAAAAAATAAATATTATTTTTTGAAAAATAATTAAATTAAATGTATTCATATAACTTTTAAATTTAAGAAGAGGAAAAATTACTAGTAAAAAACCCCCAAAACCCTGGGAATAGCCTGTGGTTACTAGGGTCTAGGTATTATAACTGGATCATTTTACTCTCATTTATGGATCCAACCCATTCCATGAAATCATGACTATATGGGAGAGAATCATTACTTTCCATGTAGAATACAGAAACCGACCTAGAGCACAATAATCTCTTCTATATGACCTGACAATGTTATAGTATAGTCCAATGGGATGGGAGGTAGGATTTTTATAATAATTAATTGACCTATAATTCCCACCACGATAACATATGATCATATATACTATTAAATTTAAATTAAACACGAATTCCAAATTTGATTTATTCAATAAACAAAAATTTCCAATTCAACCCATTTACAACTCCTGACAGATGGACCGAATATTAAAATAATCCAAAAACACATATGAAATCAATAAAATAACCTATTTATAGACTAAAATATTTAAAACACCTTATCAGGAATATAAGAAAATTATTAAATTCATAAACATTGTAAAATGATGAAACCAACAACCTTAAATAAATTAACCATCAAAAAACTAGATGAAACAGACCACAAATGTCACATTATTAACTTAAGTCACAATTTGGTGACCCAAGTCATTAAAATCCCGACTATTAAATTCATCTAAATAATAATAAAGTCCATTTTAGACATAGGGTGGTAAATTCCACCTCGATAAGTGATCATACATCCCTAAAATGATAACAAAAAACATTCATGATTAAATGATGCAGAAAATGAAGAAAATTACAGTTTATATAATACCATCTATAGGAGGATGGGGGATTCTATGTGATTGATAGGAAAAATGAGTGTTCAATAGAGGATGAATAGTAGTTCAGAATCATTAATCGAAAATTTTGGAATTTGATATTTTTAATGTTTTTTGTAGACCATATATTTTGGTTGCACGGTTTTTAAAATAATTGACCCAGTTGGGGGATCAACACATCATGACCTGGTAACCATCGTGATTATTCCATATAGTTTTTAAAACAATTAACTTACAATGAAAATAAATTATATCAAAATATATAGACCCTTTACATGGTTTCAAAAAGGACATTCCCAACTATTCCCTAGTTGTGTATCAATAGGGTTTTGGAATACATACAAAATTTTGAAGGAATATATAATTGGAATGTAAAATTAATTATAAAATCCATAAAACTAATGAATGATACCTAAAAATGACAATGTGGTTTTGAAAAAAGATGACTTTTATAGTATCTTCTATCATAATGTTCTGACATCTACACTCTAAAACCCTTAACTCATTAAGATGTATAGAAATAACTACCAGGTGATTTTTTACCTAGTAATAAATATATACATTTTATGGAGGTATACATATAATTTACATTCCTCTATATAAAAAATTTATATACCACTAAAACATTAATATCATGATTTATAAAGAAAAAAACCATAAATCTATACATAAAAAATTTGAATCTTGAGTATTTGAGATACACCATCACACATTAAAAAACGTTCTACATGAATATATTGTTAATAAAATTGAAATGGTATAGTGGTAGAAAAAAATTATAAGTTATTTTTCTCATTATCATTTCACTCCTGGATTATGTTGGGTTTTATAAAATATTCATTGTACAGATATATTTATATTATTCAATTTAGATATTCATAGACACTAAATATGTTATTTCTTTAAAATATGGATCTTGAATATACCTTTGAATATAATAACATATATTAGAGTTGGTATGTATTTAATTGGAAGTCATCATATTATTATTGATTTGATTTTCAAATTAGTGGATTGGAAATAATATCCCCCATTTTGTAAAATATAATTATTTTATAAAATAATTTTGGAAGTAGTTCTTTTTTCTATAGAATAATATGTAATCATCATATTAAAAAATTTTAATAATAAAGGTATGATAACCTATCTATCAGATATAATAAAAAACTTATTCTTCGAAGAATTAAATTCATAGTAAATTTTTTCTTAAAACTCCCTAATGATTTTCTTAGGGAATACTTATTTTATGATGAAACATAAAATATTTCATGAAATTAGAATAAAAATTTTAATATATATGACCTATAAATTATATTATGTTTCCAATGCTAAAGAAATACTTTTTCAAATGAAACAAGAATTATATTCAATCTACCCTATAATGTATAAAAACTATTTCATTGATAAAATTAAACACATAAGATGTATATCAACCTATAGGGGAAATTTCTATTTTTTTAAACCCAAAACAATATGTAAGATACTTTACATTGGATAAAATCCAAATTTAATAATATTTCTAATTAATAGAAAATTTTTCATTATCTCATAAGATAATTTTCCATTAAAATTATAAATACAAATATAATTTTTTCAATATGAAACATCCTTCAATTTTTAAATTAGTTACGTTTATCAAAAAATCATAAATCACAATATACCTATAAAATTATTTCATACTTCAAATATATGTAATATATTTTCTAATCCATTTTTATATGAATTTATTTTAGACATGGAATGAGTCATTTTAGTATTAAATATTATCCAATATGTGATATTTTCATTTCAGTATGTATATATTTTTACATAAAACAAAATTTATATATCTAGTATGTAATATTTTTCTTCATATTGAGTAGAATATGTAACATCCTATAAGTAGATAAATATTTAGAAAAAAAAGTTAAAAATAACAAATAATAACCATAAATAATAAAAATATATAATAATTAATAATATATGAAATTAATAAATAAAAATATTTGATGGAAATTAATATAATAATAAATATAACAAAGTAATAGGGGATATGTAATAGACAAAAGAATAAATCATAAGGGAAAAGGGACGATTAAAATTAGGTTCAAACATTATAAATTATATAACTCTTGATATTTACTCACTTAATAATGAATTTATTAATTTAATATTTTTAGGTTATTAAATATCATCCCATTTCAAACATTAATTTTGGGAATTTAATAAAAATAACATTTTTTAGTCTTGTTAACATGTAATTAATATATAAATGATGATTTTCATTATATATTAATTATAATAGATTACTTATAACATTTAAATCATATATAACTACATGTCATATTAATGATACATGGAACAACACACATGTAATGGATCATAATTATAAGAACAAATCCCACTGAATGGATGATATATTTAATCCAACTACAATATCCCACTATACATGATAGATATTATACACCATGGATAGTGAGATGTTTGATACAATAAATAAAACTCTATAATACTTTAATCAATAATGATTTAAAATTTATATATAATTTTAATTCCAATGATTTACTAACAATTGTAATAATCCTTTATTTTAAAATGGTAGAAACAAAATAGTAAAAAACATGGTCAAATAGAATTAAATTGAATTTAATACCATGAACAAAACTCTTAATATTTAACATATATCACTTGAAAATCCAATTTAAAATTATATATTAATCAAATAATATTTTATAACAAAAACACATCCATAAACATTCCTAATTAAAAAAGGTACATAACAATTGAATAATTAATATTCAAAAAGTAATTTATAATTTTTTTAAAATTAAATGTATCAATTCGACTTTTACTAATCAATTTAATTTATGCAAAATTTAATGACTAATAATTTAAAAAAACAAAAAAATTTAACTACATTATACCAAGAATAAATAGGGTCTCAACAAGTCAACCCTAAAATAATTAGAGAAAAGTAGAAGTACAAAGTCAAACATTACAAGGGTTTTTAGAAAATCTGGAGGGAACCACTCCCCTAATATCCTCATCAACAATATGTTCACAATAATCAGGTATCTTGAATTACCATATGGTATTGATTTCCATAATTAATCTATTTGATAATGTAACTTCCACTCGATTATATTCCCTATAGACATGAGAAATAGTCTAATTGAGGTGTTTTGCATGACTGGGGCACATAATCCAAGAATGAATAATTACCATAAAAAATACCTTGTAAATTCTTTGATAGAATTAACAGTAAGTTGATATTTTGATTCAATTCAAAGCGATTTCAAATTTTGGTAGAAAGCATCCTTAATAGCCTAAATAATTTCCCATATATCTTCCTCATATGAAATTCCCTTCTAAATAATATGATGGAATAAACCTTTTACCAAACCATAATGGGTAAGGAAGAAAGCCACACAACATGAAGGCCCAAGAATATAATAGGATGCTCCATCAATATTACCTTATATAAATAAAGAAATCAGAGGGATCCACTGAATAAACATTTTATCGATAGGTCCCATTGGCCTTCCTAAAATTCCTAGTAACCTAAAGGTGTTAAAACATGAAAAAATATTGTTTACAGTACCTATATGTACAATTAAAGTAGTGTAAAGATCCATGGGTATAGTCATGGAACATGAATGAAAGGATTAAATCAGGTTTAAAAATAGGCACTTGTTTTAAGCTATCAATAATGAGATGAAAGTAGATGTTGTTTCAATGCGTAGCATATCATTAATTTGTTCACTTATTTTACTCTTACTGATGCATATCAGTAACTTCTAGAGTTTCCTTTAAAAACAATTATCAATTGAATACATGCTTTTGACATATCACCAAATATCCTAAGAAGAGTTTCATTTCAAGAACACATGTTACATATTTGATCAACATTCATGAAAATGTGGCATGCTAATACAATCTTCTACCCATCCTTATTGAGTTGATCATGTGTGGGTAATAAGTTCATCCATATCCTCCAAAGGAGAAAAAGTCAAAAGGGCTGAACAAAGGCTAGTTTTAATTGATTTATATGGGTGGATGGTTAAATGGACCCACCAAAATGCATCATGTAGTACTCCATGGTATTAAAATCCAAATTCTTATTAGGACTCCATGCTAGGGTGTTATCATTTATAATGGAATATTTATGTATTTCTGGATGATCATGATGGGAAAAATGTTAGAATTTGTATTATTATGAGATATTAAGTCTGAAATTGTAATTATAAGCATTATAGGTGGGTAATATATTAATATGATGTGACATTCTAGCTAGGGAGTGTTCCAACAATAATGTCCTGGGTTTTTGGAGTAGGTTGAAAACCACCCATTTTTTGAATATTTGAAATTTTTGGTATTCAAATTTCTATTTTGATCATTAGAACCAAATTCTAAGACTTCCTTCAACCATATATCATGTTATTCTATGGTTTTAGAGTTTAGGAGAGTTCCTAGGGTGTTTGGAAAGGATACAAGTGTGTTGGAGGCCCAAAGTCCTTTTTTATATGATTCGGGTCAAGTTGTATGGATTCAGTAATCCATGATGTCTCTTCCATATAATCATGCACCTGATTTTGAACTGAATAATTTTTTGGTGAATTTTTTTTGGTGAGATTCCTGCTCCTGTGGGATCCCATACATATATTAAAGATGTCTTCTTCATGGTTTGGCACGGTTTGGGAAAACCATATGCAAGACGCACATGTAGTGCTATTTTTCCAGTATCCTTGTACTTTAGCCCACACGGTTTGGAAAACAGTGCGCGCTAACCACGTGACCCATTAAAGAGGTAATATTATAGTTTTTCACCTATCTTATTTTCTCATTTTTCTTTCATTCTTCCTTATTTTACCATCTTTCATCATGTAGTCAATAGTTGGAACACCCGTCTTCTTCTCCGATACGGATAGCTCTCTCTACTTTACCTGTGAATATTTTGGTCCACCGTTGGGTTTATTGGAACCTTCATTGTAAGGCTATTTTCACTGATGCCAGCTTTCTTATTTTCACTAACCTCACAGAGTGATAAATTCATCTGAGTTTTGTTACCCTATTTTCATGGAATTTAACAGAAACACCAATTTCTTCCAAACAACTTCACATTATATTCTAATACTGGATCTTCCAACATCAATGAATATATAGTAGTTCGTATATTGAAATCTTTGTTTTTTATATTAATTTTATGAATGAAATTTTTTTAATTTCATTTTGGTATTTGATAGGAACAATAATAAATTGATTTATTGAAGTTAAGTTGATCATATTAGAATATTAGATTCCATTTTGAATTAAAAAAACTTTTTCTCTCTTACGAGGCAAGGATAGAAGTCATTAGCCACCTGGGAAGTTTGTCCAATATTTGATTCATTTTTAAATTAAGTTTATCATTTAATTATAATTTAATTATATATATTTGAAATGATATTAAATACAATTTTGATCCATGGGATCATGATAGGCTCAGCCCAAGGGATTCAAGTAGCATGGCTATTCGGATTGAATCAATGTGATCATAGGGTTGGCTTGGCCAAAGATACATGGATTTATTGAGGGTAGGTAAGAATTCCATGATTTTGGGATACCATGTGTTACTGTTGCGATGGGTTGGGGTAAGGTAGTGCATTAATGATTCATATTACTACTTTCAATATATGAATTTTTACAAATTTGTTAAATGGGATATCTAACCATGTTTATAGTATTTTGTGAGTTTCTTCCTTCAAAGCTTGGATAGTGTGTTAGGAAGGAACTGGATTGGTGTTGTAGGAGCACTGTCAAGTTGAGTCCCCTAAGGGTAAGGCATATCATGATCCATATGTACATGATCTAGTGTAGGGGAGGAAGCCACCATATTTGAGAGATTATGGGACCTTCTTGGATGATAAGCTTAGAGTAATCCTAGTATGAGTGATCTACGGTGTTGATAGAGTAGATCTAGGTGCATATCCATCTATGGCATATCTGACATGTTAGTTTCAGTAATATCACCCACTTCTTTTTCATGGTGGGTGTGGTCCATATAAAGATAATAATTTTATCTAGTCTATGGAGATGATATTTACTTAGGTAGAGACACCTCCAGGGTTGAGGGTGAAACCAATGACCTAAATGTTCAGAGGGTCATCTATGAATTATTGGGATTGGATGGTGTAGGCATGTAGACATGGTAGAGTGTCCTTGGAGGATATTGAGGCTAGGTCTTTCCAAAATTCTTCCCATATATGTTTACGGTATAAATGTTTTAGGTGTTTATGATTCTTTAGTTTAGTGACATTTATTTCAAGGACTATACAACAACATTTACGAAGTTGTCTCGTTTTTCACCCGATATAGTGAGAAATGAAACTTTGAGGGTGAGGTGCTTCAAGAATGGTTCATGGGATTCCATTCGGGTTCTGGTAAAAATATTGAGGTTGGACTGATTCTTAGAGGTGGTGAACGAGAATCTCATAGACAAATGAAACACTGTGGACAAGTCTTATGTGTGATGAGAAGCAGTTTAAGGTGATTTCAGTGGCAACACATCAGATACTGGAAAGAGAGGTTGGGATGAGTTCCTGAAGGGAATTCAGGACAATGAATCAACCAGACCACATCTATGTGAATCGTTAATGGTTTACCTTCAGTGTGGGTAGCCTGGAATTGTATGGACATAGTCTAAGGGGCATCCAAATGAGTGATGAGCATTTGTAAAGGTCGATAATCTCAAGAGGTTCTATAGGATGCCTTCTTAGACAATTGGATGCTGGGGAACAAAGAAACATAAGTTTATAAATTGATTTTAGATCACTAGAATGTGATGTTAGGTATGTTTCATCTTCATAAATATGTTGCAGTAGAGATAGATGGAACTAGTAGTGGGGTCTATGGCCAGTGTATGGGGAAGCACCGTACAGAGGTTATGCTTTAGGTAAACATGATTTCAGCTATGTCCATGTCACGGAGATGTTAATGGATGAATTGGATAGTGATTTAGTGTTAGTTAATGGCACACCATGGGCATAGCCATGGTTTCTATTTTTTTGGATGAACCTATTGATGAATGTCTATTTCAGTGAACTAGGTGCATGAGTTATATGGATGGACTAATTGGACACTGATTAGTAGGTATGACTCAACTTAGATTCATTATATATGTATATATATATATATGAAATTCATGCAATAAATTTTAAATTTTTTAACCATGAGGTGACTTATTATTGAGGTGATTTTCCAATGGTTCATCAAGGAGTTATAGTTACATGAGGTGTGTTGGAATCTTTAAATCCTTATGAAGCTTTATGGTATTGCAATTTCATGACACCTTGATTGATTTGATCATCTATTGAGATAAAGGACCTCAGTGGTGCTATGTTTGACATGGGAACAAGGAAAGCATCAATGTGGTTTGAGATTATAATGGGTGATAAATATATAATAGATAACCAAATAAGGTATTAGAGTGATGATGTTTTGGGGGATGAAATTTGTGACATATATAGGTCATTTGACTAGTTTTTTGTCTAATACTTGAGTTCATATGTGACCACAGTAGGTCACTCTTATGTTGTGGAGCCCCCTTGAGGTACATGACTTGTTCCCTTTTGATATGGGAAGTCCGGGATGATTTTTACCGTGATGGGTATATTCAGTAACATCGTTGGTTTTTGTCTTATAGCTCAGGGATTGGATCTTTTATGATGAGGCAATTGTAACGTCATGTATTTTTTGAGCATGTCGAAAACCTCTCCCTTTTAAAATTAATTTTATGGTGGGTATGAAATTTAGTTTTTTATTATAAAAATAAAATTCTAAGTATCCCATCAAAACCCTATAATTTTTTTGGATGGATTCAGATGACTGGATAGTCCCATGGGTGTTTTGAAATGTTTTAGGTGCGTTAATGACCTGATAACCTATTTGAGATGCTGATGGTAAAGGATCACAATTTGGGTTAACTATGTGGCCTCTTCTAGCTATCTGTGCACCAAATTTTGTATTGAAGTAGTGTTTGGTAAACCATGAAGGTTGGGTCGCATGGTTATGTGGTAACCTCTTTAGTTTTTATAGAGTTATTTCACATATTTTGTGCATGGATAGGAAATACCATGTGCAATCCTCATGCCTAGTGCCCCTTAGGTAGTACCCCTACATTATAGCACACACTGTTTCTATATGGTTAGGTATACTAAGATAATCATTCTTCCATTTGAATATGTTATTTTAAAATTTTAGCATCTTTTCTATTGTGTTTTTTCATTATTTCTTCCTCCTTTTATCATCATTGGTCATGCACAAAATAGTGGGGGGTACCATTATTATACTTTTTGGCACCCGAAAATGCATCCATGTAATTCAACGAATGCTTCCATATAGGATCCCAGAGTGTATCTCATTCTGCAAGATTCAATTTGATAGGTTGTGTAGCCTAAATGGAGTTACAAATCAAAATATATGGTCGTTCGAGGTCAGGATAATGGGAATGGATTTCGGGATGATTTTGGGGAAATGTATGGTTTTACGCGCAAGAAGTGAAATGCTGTGTGCAAGAATGAAAATTTTTCGTGCAAGAAGTGAAATATTACACGCAAGAATGGATTTCTTTCACGTAAGTATGGAATCATGCACAAAATTGTAAAGTATTGCGCACAATATGTCGCACAAACCTTTTACATGACCAATGAGATTTCATCTTATGCCCAGGCTACCTGAAAAATGTCTAAGGAAGGTGCATGAAAGTTTCGAGTTGTGCGACCAAAGGAGAATCTGTGCGCAAGATTATTCCACACCAAAGGCGACGTCAAATGCCCCATTATGTGTGAGAAAACTATAGGCCACGCAGAAAACAACTTGTGCCTGAAAAATATTATGTACAACCACTCCTAGGTTCTCCGATAAATACAAGTGTATCCCCCACCCATCGAGAGTGGTCTACAGAGGTCAGACACCGCTCTTCTATGCGTAAGACTGCCTCTTTCGGGCCCGTGAAGAAGAACAGAACCCTCTATGTGATATCTTTCATGACAGGTCCCATATGGGTTCACATTCATGCAATCCCACAGTGGTTTGATCCTCGTCTGAAAAATTTTATACCCAAGTCATGTGCACACAAGATTCCATTCTTGCATGAAAAACATCCAATCTGGTGCGAAGAACTTCAAATCTTGCGCGCAAAAATTCCAATCATGCATTCAAGTCTTCGTTTTTGTGCGCAAGACTTCCATCTTGCGTGCAGAAGAACCAAGGCGATGAATTTGGCGTGCACCTTTGCCGCACATTCCGATCATGCGCACATACCATCCTGTGCATATGCCATCTTACATGCAACAGTTCCCAAGCCTGTGCCCTCTGGTCCATACCGCGGGGGCGGCACCCCTGCACCCCCGCTCGGGGTCAGTGTCGGGCTACTATCCCAGCCCTCCGGGTCGGTCCCTTCACTACTGACACTGACCTCCATGAAAAACGGAGAGTCGCATCATGAACTTGTTAGGCCGGGATGTCGGGATTTTCTATTGCACAATAATGCTTATCCACCTTTTATTTATGGAATACCATGTTCTGAGATACCCCTCCACACACCATTAAGCACCTTGAGTCAACATATTCCTCTTGGTTCATTTCCCATGTTGTGAGTTGACATTCTCATCATCAATTCCTCTAGTACCCTGAGTCGAAACATTACTCAAGTAACTCATCCAAACCCCATCGTTTGTATCATATACCTGGTTGAACTAGAAAGGGCCACCCTTGCGTAAGTCATAACACCATCCATTGTTCCGCAACTTATTCCAAATAGTCTTCTCTAAATGACTATAAACTGAAGTAATTGCTATGTTCCAAACATAGGATTCCTCTTTCTCTAAATGAGGGATGCCTTATGCTCCCAGCATATGATGCCAACAGTCCTCTCTACATAAATATAAACTATAGCATGCCCGATCATTCAATAATAGTATGCCTCTTGTTCCAAAAAATAGATGCCTTATGATTCAACCATAAGAGGCCTAATGCCATGATTGTAGTGGAATAATTAAAAGATCATTGGAATTCATTCAACCATTCCATCACTCCACCTCACAATTTGTGTGTCCTTCATTCAGATCTTCATCCTCTTCCATGTCTGAAGGGACCCCCTAACGGCCAGGTCCCATGCCACATTGGCTCACCTACCGTCCTGGGCCAATGCCTCAAAAGACTTAGGTTGACACTTTTAGTCAGATTCTATGTTTCGAACATTTTCAGAAGTCGAACCTCATTTTTTTGTCCCCATTTTAGTATAATGTGTTATGGATACTTTGTTTCGAACATGGTCAATAGTTATCCTTCATCGCCACGCCACCCTCACCACGTTCCGAATGTCGGCCGTGCGATTCACACTTTTCATCCTCCTTTGTTCAGACTGATTCCTGCACCCTTGGCATTATCCCGCTTATGCACGTGCACATAGGTGTCAGTATCAATAATATGCCTTAACCCCCGAGTGAGTTGGGATGACCTCATGGCTAGACATGTGGAAGACACCCGAGCAGCATCCATGCGTAATCCCCATTCACCATTTCCATTCCTTAGTGGAACCCTTGCACACTAAAGATTTTTTCTTCTTCGCTTAGCCACTCTAACGTGGACCCCCCAATGGTTCGATCTATAAAAAATTCCCATTTATAGTATTTCCGATGCCTTCCTTTTCTCAAGGGTGGGCGTGTATCAGTTATGTATGTCCTAGGGGTGCGGAGTGAACCTACCTCATACAAGCTGTAGGACGTTAGACATCCAAGTACCATCGTTCTTAGAACATGATGTTAAACTGTGACCATGCCCCATGCATCCGACATGGGTTTCCCTACTTTGGACATTCTACATTCCTATTGGTCTCCATAGGAGTGATATCATTCCACACATGGAATGAGATTTTCTTTATTGGAGCAGTTTCTATCCGTGGGAAAAGGGCAACCACCCTTGTGTAAGCCCCTAGCTTTTCTTGTAGGAGGTATCACCCCTGCTCCTCCTCTCTTCCTGGGTGACAAGTCCTTCTCCAGCTGGGATTTGACACCATCCAGGCCTCCATCATGGAGTAAGTCCCAATATTCCCCCCTCGGGCTTCTAACCAGGTGTAACCCCTGTTTTTTCTTTGAGCTGCTAACCTCGCGTAATCCCCTATTTTACATCCCACAGACGCAGCTTACGCAATGTGATCATCAGGTCTTTGCTGCCTCTTTTTTCTCACACTGAGCATGAAATAAATGGGCTTAGAAGAAATATTGACAATGAAATCCTCTCTGGGAAGCCTAGAGTGTTAGTCCCACACAACCTTTTTGAATTACTAGGACATTGATCCTTTCCAAGAAAAGGTACGTAGGAAGCCTCCATGAGGTTCAAGACCACCACCCATTGGTCGCTCCAACCCCCTTCACGTTAGTTCTCCCAAACCCGTTCTGAACTATGAGGTCTTTTATCCTTTCCAAGGAAGGGTACGTAGGAAGCCTCCCTAAGGTTCAATCCCACCATCCATTGGTCCCAAAAATCTTAATGCCGGTTCACCAAACCCTACCTGAACTACGTGGACTTTGATCCTTTCTCAGGTAAGGTACATATAAAGCCTCCACATGGTCCAAGCCCAACACCCATTGGTCCCAGATCCCTTTACATCGGTTCTCCATCACCTTGGGCTACCTCAGAGCATAAGCCCCAAATGCCCCCATGTCAAAACTACGAGGTCTTTGATCCTTGTAAAGGCAAGGTATGTAGGAATCCTACCAGAGGTTTATGCCAAACAACCCACCTAACCATACCACCTCATGTCAATTCGCCACTATCCTACATGACATTAAAATTTATTCACCTTTAAGCAGCGGTAATCCATTACGCCCTAATCCGCGGTAAGCCATTTGTGACCCTTCTAGCGATATGCTATTGTAACCCCATCCAGCGGCAAGCCATTGTAACCCCATCCAGCGGTAAGTCATTATCAAACCCATTTGACGGTAAGCCGTTGTCAGGTAAAATATGAGGACTTTGATTCCCTGCCACTGGGATACAAAGGAGGTCTCTTCGAGACTCAATCCCAACATCACCGTATTCCCTATGTCGGCTCCATCTCATTCTCCACCCACTTCAATTAACCAACCGTCATCCATTTTGGTTCTTACCCAGGCCACCACATCCCGGTGGGATAATGCAACCCCATTCCCCATTCACTTCAACAATGATCGGGTAGCTAACCACGTGTTAGCCCCAACATAGATGTTACCTCAGGGGGTTTCACTCACCTGGTCAACTCTAGACAGTGTTCTGATCAGTCTGATCTATCTCTGTTAGACGTTAAACCTGTGGAATACCCAGTGTTAAACATAGGAAGATGAGGAAAACCTCAGATACAAACCTATGGAATATAATTCCCCACGTTTGATGTGGGGTGCCTCGGGCATCCGCACCCTCGAAAATCCCTATAAAAAGGGGAAGAAACCTAGACGCACTAGTGTCCCAGCATCAATACATTCCAATGATGTCCAACATGACTATTCCCTTGACCAAAAGTTGCTTCCCTGACTGGACCCTTTTTAATGTCCCAAAAAAAGCAGTGTAATTAACTGGTGTCCATGAAGACAAGGAACTAGGAAGAGTTTCATGAACAACGCCTTAAATCTATAAGGGAGACCCAGACTAGGTGATGTGTTCTAAGGAGGAATCCACGGAAGGAAGAACTCACATCCTATCATCCGGTTTCAATCAAGTAGAAAACTTCCTTGAACAAGGAACGGATGTCACCCGCCTTTGGATAGTGAGAATGTGGGGAAACAAAACTGCACCTTTCATCCTTGAACAGATGGATGTACACGCTCTAGAGAAAGCATCTGAAACAATACTCTCCTTTGGAATTCATTCCCTCCATAATATAGTATTCATTCCATCAACTATTGGAAGAATTCGAACCTCTGGGTAAGTATCTACTCACCCATTCCTCCTTTCATCTTTTCTCTCATCTCACAAAGTACTAATTTGGTCAGATTCATTTGGCCCTATTTTTAGAGATTCCATAAAAAATTAATATTTCTTCAAAACCACGTATATTTTTAGGATAATACCAAATTTAAATATTTCTATGACTCCATGGTTGGTGGTTCATACATTTGTTCATGTTGTCCGGTCATTTTGGGGGTGCAAATTTTATCTCTCCGTTGGGTTATTGGAGAGAGACCAATCTAAATTGAGTTTTTAATGATAATTTCAACATATAACCATATTGAATGTCATTGAGAATTCCCAAACCATATTCACTTGGGATAGGTTGGGGTAGATACCTCCAAATACTTGGGTTTTTAGGCCAATGTGTGTTTCTTTATTGAGTAAAAATGTTAATTTAATTTGAAGATAGTTAAACATGTTTGATAAGAATGTGATATACTCTTGTAATCCATGGGATCATGAGGGGATTAGACCAAGGGATTAAGGTTCCATGGCCACCAGGATTGAGGTTATGTGATAATCTAGTTGTGTGGCATGATATACATGGGTAATGTGATCACCAGTTTGGAATCATGGCCATAGGTATGAGTGGATGAGTTTTTTATATTGGTGGAATATACCATGATATTGTATAGAATGGCCATCAGTTTTGAGAAACATGGTAACATGGGGATGAGATACTGGTTGGATGTGTCTTGGGTACTAATTTCTTGATTACTACTCACCTGTGCTTGCCAAAGTGCGGATTGGAGTTTTGTGCACACAGGTTGACTAAATGATGAGGTTTTTTTTTAAAAAGAGTGTGTGAAGAGGACCCTATAAGTATAAGTTAGGTATTTGGTATAGGGTTCCCTTCCATATAAATCCATGAAGAAGGAGAGGAGACTTTAAATTATATAATTAAGGCAATCAATTTTGGTCCAAGGCTCACCTATTAAGATTTTGGGTTCTAAAATATTTTTGTAGGTTGGATATAAAAAAAATTCATGACATCGTGATAAGAGTTGATTGTAATTTTTAATGAGGAATGATTTATTTGTTCCTATGAAGACTAGTATTCTAGTTGATGGGTTATTTTGAGAAGTGGCATGAGGGACCAAGTATCTATTTTGATGAGTGTGTCTTTAGTATGTGGTTACTTGTTATGGGATATGAGGTTTCATATGGCATGAGGTTCCATGTTTTATACTTGGATGTGGAACACTAGGGTTCACCTAGGGTGTTTGACCTCAGGGGATAACTTGGTCCTTGGTCCAAGGATCCTCTTCACATTAGTGATTATTTAATTGGATTAAGTAGTTGATATCTTTGTGTTGGCTTTTTTTCACCAAGGAAGCTTGTTTTTTTTTTAATTTTAAATGGATGATATATTGTCCATAGTATATTAAAAAACACATTAAATAGATATGTTGGGTATGAAAACATGGGAGGTATCCTTTAGGGAAAAGTACTCACACTATATATAGGAAATTCAAGATACATATAGAAATTATTGTTTTACATTCAGGTAAGGGTTTCTGATCTTGGGATAAATCTTAATTATGGTGGGTTGGATTGATGTTAGGGGACTATGAGGTTCCGACCATAGTTAGAGTTATCCTTTTTGGTTTACTTTTATTTTTCATTATTTTTATATGCATGTAAATACTGAGGTTAGCCATGAGAATACTTTCTTCCATATATTGATATGTTTGACAATTATTTGATGTAATTTTTGTTTTAGTTTCAGTTAGTTCCAGGTTTGTATGTTTATACACTTCTAATGTCATTTATAATTACACATATGGTATAGTGTGTGACAAATTGTTCTTTCACTATTTTTTGTGTCTGGTTTGAGTTTTGTTGAGTCATTATTTCGACTCTATGTTATATATATGTACTTGGACCATTATCATGCCATCCCCTTGATGATATATCCACCACAAATTACCATATATACATCCTCTATGCTAGTAAAAGTCATTTGGAATTTGGGGAGGCTTTCCTAATGTCAATGTAACGTGGAAAGATAGAAATGTAAATTTAGCTAATTGGTCCAGAGATGATACAACAAAAATTTAGGCTGGAGTCCATACTGAGTAGCAATTTTTAGTGATACATTATATCAGTGAAAGAGCACCAAATAGAGGGCCAAACAGATTAAGTGAGGTAGTAATAATAACCATTTACTAGCCTCATTTTTAACATGTAGGATAATAAATCATTAAATGTTTTATTTGAGGAACAAAATTCCATGTGAATTTATTAATAAGTACATGACAAAACATATTGATATCCTTAATCCCATGGACCTCCATGTCAATGGGATTGATGCGATGCTTCTATTATGTTTTTATTATATTCTATTATTGAAGTAATCATTTCAATAAGAAATTATTTATCATTAACTTAAGATCATTAAAGATATTTGTTAAGGATAAATAAAGATAATATGATACAAAAATTTGGATGTGATGACCATGTCAGTATGGGAAACCATTCATGTTTGAGAAATTGATTGACCCTTACACCTACAGTTTTTGTTAATGAGTCTAGAAAAAATAACACCATGATATGGGCCTCAAAAAATTCCAAAAAATAGGGATACGTAGAGGTTGTTTAATGGTAGGGAACCCCTACTCACTCAATGAGTTTTTGGTAATTAAAATTTTCATGCCATAAAATATTCCCCATACAAATAAAATGGATGATTTTTTCCAGATTACTTCCTAGCCCGACACATCTTCATAATGAGAAAAGATGGATTTAATTGAAAATATAGTTTCCCTTGAGGGTTTTCCAAAAAATAGAATGTCATACGAATGTATAAAATGATATTGGATGAGATTACCTCCACCATATTTTATTTTATTTATAAATCCCAAGTTGGGTGAGTTCATTGATGCACCAACACATGTAATCTTCATCAATAGAGAATAGGATCCCTGATTGTGGTTCCCCTTTTCTTATACCCCTAGTCCATTGAAATTATCCCCTAGGGGATATATTTTGGAGGATAAAAATACTTTTAAAAGTACAAATTTTATAAATAACTATGTTGAACAAATTAGAAAATCCATACATTATGAGGATATAAATCCAGAAGCTCCATTTTATAGTTTCCAAATCATTCGAAATTTCAATTTTGATGAAAAATTTCCTTTTACTCGAAGTAATTTTCATCAGGTTAACAATTTATATTAAAATATTTTTTATGGATTCTTCTACTAGTTACCAACCCAAATTGATGTGGGTTGACTTTTTATGTTTTGATAAATCACATTATGATCATTATAGTCTTACTAATGACATTAAGAATAGTGTTCCCTAGGGAAAACTACATAATTTCTTTGATGTCAATTTAATTATCCTTCTTTTGTGTCATAGAAGTTAAATTTGAGTTGATCTCAAAGGAAATAATGTTTAGAGTGAAAAATAATCTTATTGAATTAGTTATGTCATCCTGAAGTATATCCCAATTAAACATAAAAAATTTATTGTTAAATCCATTCCAATAATTGTAATTCTCCTTAATGAATGAAAAAATGGCTTAGTTTATTTCCTCTTTCAATGGGGCCACAATAAAATTAATATTTTGATTCTCCTAAATTCATGGGGACATTTTATCAATAATATTATGTTTTATGTTCATCCTATCACCATATTTGAGTTTATTAAAATAATCCACAACATTATTTTATAATTTACTTTTTGAGGTGTGAAGACACTCATTAATATTAATGGACTTAATTCCTATCATTGTTATTTTTTCTTTGTGCAGCCTATGAAAATGGATTATGTTCCTATCAAAATAATTAAGCTATCAAACATTTAACTAATATATATCCTATATTTTCATTGTAATTATGTTATCATAATGCCTTGAAATAGGTTGTATTTCACATATAGAGGGACCACATTGATAATTATTCATGATTTGACATTCTACTATATGTTATTCAGAACTCTTAATATCTATATTAATGTTGGAAAAATATTTACATCTCCAATATCTTATAAATATTTTGACATTATTTACCTTTTTTGTAAAGATGTGGAGTGGTATTCCAAGAGGTTTCAACCTCCAAGAATGAATGATGATTTGGTTACATCCTTGTGTAGCTATTATACCATTGTTAAAATGAAATGACATAGGAGATAACATTACAATGTGATATGAGATACAAATAATATTTGTGTTATTATTAAAGTGGTACATTGGTAGGGTGTGGTATGAGATTCCAGTGACAATACTTCTGTCATCCATTTAAAGGAAACATATATATTTTTACATCCCTTTATATAACATGATGAATATTAAATATTTTAAAATATTTATGATTCCTAATTTTTTAATATATAATACTATTAACGAACATTATTTTACATTAGGTTTTTATTTGAATTTTATTTCAAATTTGATCAATTTTATCATAGGATATTTTTATTTATTCATTTTATATTGGAATTAATGATGATTGATCAAATATAATGAAATGATGTTATTAATATTAAATTTAAAATAATATTGTATTAATGATAATGAATAATATGAAATTACTATCAATAAATAAATACATCCAATATTCATTAATAGTTACCACCCATGTACATTTGAGGATATATGACATATATTGGTGAAATTATGTGCTAAAAACACTCTCAATTGTATAAACTATTACTTATGTTAGATTATATGTTATAAATGACCTATCCCATTGGGTTGGTATATTATTTTACACTATATACAGTGTATTTCTTCTTTATTTTGTAACAAAAACTATAAAATGTAGAATTCCTACCACTAATTTTAAAATTTTATATAATTTTGTGACACAACATGAATATTAACATGAAAAATGATTTATTTACTATGAACACTTAATTCCATTGTTTATATTACATTTAATTTCATTAAAATTAAAAAATATATTTTTAATGTCGATAAATATTATTTAGAGTTTGAAATACTATTCCATCATTTCACATCCATCATACCATGGTCCTATTCATAATTTAATTTCATGTATTCATTTATTTTGTAATTATTAGACCCAATTTTATAACAATACTCTATCATGTGGAATAATTGAGTTCATTACCAATATATTTTTTATTAAAATCTACAAGGCTGTCTAGGAAGTTATGATTACATGTGATAAAATAATAATGAAATTTAATTTTTTTACATTTTTTATAATATTTATAATTTACTATTCTTGGAATAATATATTGCTTTTAATAAAAACATTATTTTCTAAAGATATGGAAATTATTATATTGAGGTGAATAATATATTAATAAAAGAAATAGAACTTATAGTCTCGGTCCAAGACTATATGTATAGATGTTGTGATCATGACCATTGTATGTGAGAATGGTCACAACACCCATTGATTCTATTGTCATTGTAATATCCTCTTAGACTATGGCCTTAGGGGATACCATGGGTATAACCTATTGAAAAAATTCATGGATATATTCTTATAAAAGGTCACAACAAAAACAAATCTCGGTTATTATGGCTACATGGTTTTCCAAAAAAAATCTCAGTCTTATATTAACTTAGAACCCCCTTCATATTTTTCAAACAACACTACCGGTCCTCTAAGACTTCAAATATAAATTCAAATTTAGTATATATATATATATGTTATATATATCCATGATCATTCCTAATCATGTTTTTTTGGGTCTTTTAAATATTTTATGTTTCTAATACTAAATATAATATCATTTTATGAATTTTATTACTATTATAATCCTATATTAATGTTTTTTATAGAATACTATATATCATCATTCAACTGAAAATAACATTAGGCCAATGATTAATTGATGTTCTTATTAATATGAAAATGAATTAATATAATGATCCTATATATGGTTTATTAATTTTTCACAACATATAAATTATAACTAAAACATAATATGAATATTTTATTTACCAATATATATTTACTAACAAAGATACATTTTTTAAATATTTATTTGAATGTAATATTATTTTTTTAGAAAAAAATCATTTGAAAACATAAACAATTAAATATAATTACCATTACCTATATAATTAATTGGAACAGGATAAAATAATTATGTATAATTTATAATTCTAGGGGGAAACAATAGAGTATATTTAGTTTGGTCGTTGCAATAGAGGAAAACTATTTTTCAAATTGTTTCTTTTTAGTTAAAATTGATTAATTTATATTTTATTTTCTTATATAATTGTTAATATTCATTTATTCATTGATTTTATATTATTTATATGTTATAGGGATGAATGAGATTTTAAGTCATAAAATAATTGTCTTATATGGTAAGGAGTCACTAATAATTGATCTAAATATGAAAGGTACAAAAAGTGCGAGATATGAGACACCTATAGAAGAAAATTAATTTAATATGATGTTGAATGGAATATTTTACCTTGAAAAATATTATCTAGATGAAATGTTTAACCATTTTATATATATTAATAAAATTCATGTAGTTAAATATAAACTAAATATGGAATTACAGTAATATAAAATCATTCATAACTCAGAAGTATAGTCAAAGTTTCAATGAAGAAATAGGGAAGTTAGAATTTAATTTTTCCTCAAGATATTTTCAAATCATTCACACTATAAAATGGGATTTTTATCCCATACATGATATCACAAAAAAACATGGGAGAATAAAATATAATATTATTTTATATTAATATGAAATAAAATTAAATAATAACTATGGAAATATTATTCACATTACATGATTTTAAAAAAAGTAAAAAAAGGTCAAATCCATATTATTAACAAAATGGGCCCACTTGATGCCGAAATTTTCATAACAATTTTAATGAAATAATTTTTTGAAAAAATCATATTTTCATTCATATTTATGGAGTTCTTATGAGGTAATAATGAAAAAAAAATTAGTTTTGATTTCATCTAAACACATCCAAAAATATATATCTTAATCTTTATTTTAATATAGAAATAAATATATACACATTATCCAATGGGATTTCACAACATTGTCTATGATATATATATATATTAATATTATTAATTTATGTATTAATCAATAATAATAATTATTATATAATAAATAAATATTATATATTTATAAGTATTTTATCTTTATATAAATATGTGTATTTGGGAAAACTAAAATTTTTATGATCTCCTATATTTGTTTGTTTTATGATTTAACATATCAATATATATATATATAATTATATTTATTTTTGAATTTATATATTTATAAACAATTTGAAATTCTTATTATATGTTTTTGAATATGAATAAATTGATATATAAGTACATAAATAATGAAACTATCCGAGGTTGATGAGTACATCAAGTTATATCAATTTTCTAATGGCTCAAACCCCCTTTAAAACTGGTAATCTCCCACAAAAATGATATAAAGGAAGAAGAGTGGGGTTTCTATCTGAAAAAAAAATTAATTTTGAACTCGACAAATGTAAATAAAATATTTTGAAATCTAGTAGAAAAATATTTTGAACAATACATATCTAATTAAGGTATGTGTAATGGGTGAGTATTTTAAATAGAATAAAATAAGTTGAACATAAATAATTTTACTCTTCTTTGAGTAAATAAAAATTTATATCTTAAATCTTGAAAATAAATCTAAGTATAGAAATAAAATGTAGAGAAACATTAATACTATTTCATAACCATTTACCATAACTATATTTATCACTAATGGACACACTACTGACCAGTTTCATGAAATCTTAATAAAAAACATAAAATAAAAAATAATAATATAATATAACATTTATATTTACAACTAACTATGTCTGAAATAGTGAATTAACATATGTTTGGGTCTTTACACAATCATTAGTATAGAATTCATCATTTTATATCATTTTGGTTAAATTTTTGTGTATTTATTCAAAAAAATATTTAAATTAAAATGACTATAGTATTTTGTGATTAATTTTACACCAATGTCTATGTTTTTTCCAATGAAATATTTGTCCCATGTTTGACATTAATCCCATAAACTAGTGTATAAATTGATGTTCTACTTAATGAATAATTAATTAAAATCTTTAATTATATTTTATTTCTTTATTTTTTTATATAGAATAAAAATATATATCATGCATACAATAAGTTCTCATTAGTTGAGGTTTATCCAATATCTGTCCTAATGCAGCATCATTAAAAAATAATGGGGTTTTATCCAATTTAATCCATTTAAAATTCTAAAGAATATATATATTATTTGTATTTTTATTAGTCTCATAAAATTATATCTCTATATATATAATATTTATTTTAATATTATTTCTATAATAATAACTACAAAAAATCAACAATATTTATCATTTTATATTAATGAAATGTTTTGTTTTTGTTAATAAAACTACACGGTTTTTAGTTTGTTAAAAAGGGCTAGTGAATTATTCAATACCAAACACCATATATTTCCACAAATTCCCTCTCTCATCCATATAAATTATTGGAATAAATTTTTATTATTAAAATATATAAAAATAAAGTAAAATGATATTTGAGCCAACTATTTACTTATTTTACCCTTATTAAAATGATTTATATGATATTTATAAATTTTTTATTAAGTTTATATATTTTATCAAAAAACATAATACATGATAAAAATATAAATTTCATGGTATGTTATTTATAATACATAAGGATATAATTTAACCTGATAGAAGACTTCCATATACCATGTTTCAAACATCAACATTTGATAATTTGATAATACATTAAATGTACATTATAAATCACATCATGTTACTCAAGATATTCCCAAGTATCACACATGTAGTGTATAAAATAATATGTGGAATGAACCTGGAATGACATACATGAAAATTAGTAATTTTTCTACAAACTAAGATATATATTTATTAGAAAATAATAAACTTTTCGGTTTACATAACACAGGTGAAATTACACGACTCAATACAAAAAACATACTATAAATTGAAACCCATGTACATTAGTATATAGTTTTTTTAATTTTTTATTTATTTTAAGGAGAATATATTTATCATAATAATCCCATATACCTGAAAAGTACCCAAAATATGACATTCCAAGACCATATCTGAACTTACCAATAATATGATGATTGTACAAATATGAAGGAATAATATTTTGTCGATGTTTCTTACACTGTGTTAATAATTATAATCTCATTTTTCATCTAAAAAATTATAATGGAATTTTTTTTATAATTGAAAATTAAAAAATAAAATATAAGAACTATCCATAAGGGGTAACAATACAAAATGGATACACTATATACCTAGATAGCAGAATTTTTAAAGATATATATATATATATATATATATGTGTGTGTGTGTGTGTGTGTGTGTATGTAATCTCAAGAACCATATTATAAAAAAACCCATAGAAATGGATTTACATTTATTATCAGACAAATCTAACATATAAATAATATATGCAAATGAACAAAAAAATGGGTGAAAAGGTGCATCCCATACATGGGTTAACCTATATGTAATGTCCAATATATCTAAATATATACATGTATTTCTTTAATATCAAAATATCTACAAATATCCCATTTGAATGTAATTTCCAAACTCTATGAACATTCATGATTTGATACATTTCCTTTAATAATGTCCCATAAAATGGGATCTATATTCATCCTTTAAGAACTTTTTTAGGGTATGTGTATATTATATTTTACAGTTGGCCCCAGCACAAAGCCTTCCAGCCTTTCCTAAAATCACATGGATGTCCAAATAGTACAAATGAGAAAATAAAAATTTAAAATAAGGAAATGTAATGTATAACATCAGAAGTTGTGTAAGGGAAAGGAATGAAATTAAAATCTATTGACAAATAAACTCATATAACATGAATTTATATAAAAAATGAGATATATCAATGTTTTATTTATTTTTATTGATAAGACACATAGAAAAATAAATAATAACTATGTTGAGGTATAATTTAATTCTATGTTTGTAGACCTTCACCATAGAAGAATACTTTAAATAAAAAATTTGCCATCTCATCTGAATATTTTTAAATGGAGTGCCCGAAGAAAATCTATCATAGAAATTTTATTATATTATTTTTGGTCCCCAAATATACACCCATAATTCATGTCTATGTGTCTTTAATTGGTAGTTGAAGTACCAATTCCTAAATGTTTTCAACTCAGTAAGGGACTTTAATAGAGCCTAATTTTATATCCTCAAGTTCCAAATAAATTTATTAAAAAAATATCCATTGGAAACTTTACCACATTTTTATTAAACCTTCACATTATTAATATTATATTCAATTATTTGAAGATTTATTCTAAAAATAATTTAATGGAAATGTATGGGTAATAAGTATACCCATTACATTCTTGTATACATAAATATTCTAAATATTTTATGACAGGTGATATAATTCAACAATTAATAATCAATGAAAATTATAACTATGTATCATGAAAATATAATAATTAACCCATATTTTATTTAAAAAACCATGAAAAAAATGAATTTGAAAACTTTTATTAAGAGAAAACATCATTCCAGACTAGGTTCCCTCTTCCCCATACTATTATTATAATCATTATGTCTATAATTATAGTGAATATGAAGTTATTAAATTTAATGATATTATTATAAAATAAAAAAATTATTATATTATTCATCCCATTTTAAATCCCTTTTATTTCATAATTGTTGTATAATACACACTAGTGAAATAATTCCGCATGAATGATTAAAACTAGTTATATTTAACACATCATAATATATGGAAATATAAAAATCTTGGATTCTATATAATTTTATTATATAGATTGGATATAGAAATAAATATACATTGTTATTTTATAGAACCATACATAAAATGGAATTGACATGAAATATAAAATTAATGTAATATAGTAGTGATTTTATAAGTTAGAATGATGTGAATTTATATAGAGAAAATATGATCGTTGTATGTGTATGATTGATATTGAAATAGTAATGTCCCAACCAACTAGATATAATGATACTAAAATGAGGGGAGGAGAGATGATTACCCCATATTGCCATCTACAATAGGCCCTGGTTGGTGAATAGAACTAAGGGTATACAAATCCCACGAAATCTGATTGATTAAACTCTATTATAAAATATTATTGAGAGATAATATGAATCATCCACATGAAACTCCATGAAATAATATAAAAATAAACTAAAATCATACCACATGAATTTATAAGAAACAATAGATGTAGATAAAATTTACAAATGAAAATCAAAATATGTGACACAATAGCAATCTAATGATTTAAGTTAGTAATTTCTAGTTTGGTCCAAAATTTCTTTATAGAAAGATATAAATATATATATATATATATATATATATATGCTGAGTATATAATTATACATATTAAGAAAACTATAGTCTATCTTGACCATGTGAAATAATATTAGTAATTCCCCAATGAAAAAATAGTCGAACCAAAACCACCAAAATGGTCAAATCTGTATCCCAACCACCTGAAATGACATATTAAATGTATAGTAAAATAGCAAGAAGCATATCGATAAAGGATACTCATACTAATTTCATAATAATTAACTACTTTCACACCAAAATTTAATACACCTTGGATAACCCATATCTTTCAAATAACATATAACACCACTACACAAGAACAGTCACATCACATCACACTTGTAAAAACCTAAACTAATTCACAACAAGGACTTTCACTTCACATCTAGACCACAGTCACGTACGCCTACAAATCACAACCAAATCCATAAAAATTGTAGTAGGGTACCATTAAAATGATGTAATGAATCCTTGTCCCCTCATCCTACCAAGCATAACACCCACAGATTTTCACCCCAATATATGGTCACATCACATTTCACCAGAAAACATCTGGTTCACTGCCTGCATCACTATCAACACATCTCATTCAAAAACACCTTGCCGCTACCGCATTTATCTATGATCAAATATACCTTAATAAAACCTAGTACTAGAAAATTGTACTAACAGACCATTTCCCATCACAACATGTGCATATCGACTCACTAAGGAGTGATAGAGGGGAATAATGTGTATCTATCCATCAACCAACAACAATGGTATATTTGGAAAATCACTGATTCGAGACATAGTTCTCAACATGGGTGAGGTGATTATATAAGTCAAAGTGAATTTAATAGTATAAAAATAAAACAACACATGATACCAGCCTATAGGTTCACAAGAAAACACTAACTAAATAAAAAAATCCCACTTATAGTAGCACCTCTTAATGTATAATACAATATAACAATCCACAATCCTCATTTATCATTTCCAACATATTATATTTTCAAAATCATTCATTTCATAATTCCACATCAACATAATTTAACCACACAAACCATCATTTATTTATTTTTCATTTTTCATTTACCTCCCATTAACAAAACCATACCCAATTGGTTTCAAGAAATATTAAATAAATTTTCCATCATTACCCCAACTTCTAGAATAATTTAACTACACATGAAATCATTTGATCATTCTCATCAAACCATTTCCATACTCCCCACAAAAAATACCAAAAAATCACCACTATACCACCCAAAAAATCATTTCCAAACAACAACCACCTCACTATTCCAAAATCATGTATAAAAAAACAGCCACCTTATCACTCCCAAAAGAACTACAAAACAATAACCACATAACCTCCCAAAAAATAAAGTCCATCATCTCATCATACCCACATTCTCTTACCTCAAATGAAATGTTCATCACTACCCGAAAAACATGGACATACACATAGAACATTAAATTTAATTTCATATATTTTATAAAGGGTCTTTTATAACAATGAATAATATTTTGGGTTTGTTACCAGAAAATCCAAAAATCTAGGGGAAACAATTTCATTGTCCAAATATATGTAGTAAACCTATTTTAAATTTTATAGTGATATAAAACAATCATAGAAAATACTATATTTATATTAAAAATCATCATGTGAAAACAAATCTGACTATGGCCACAATTTTAGGTCACTCAAAAAATCTATATGATCAGTCAAATAACAATACTATCAAATATGAAAATTAAATAAATTAATTCCCCTTTATACACATTAATTTAATTTATCAAATTCTTTTTATTTTATAAAGTCATCACAACCGTAAACATGTATAAAAAAGATTAATACTCTCCCAAATGATAAAAAATAAAGTAAAAATTTAATTATGTAAATGAAATAAGTATTTATAGTCACTACACACTGTATGGTAAAGAATAATTGCTCAAAAAACATTACCTCATTATGGGATCATCTATAAATATTCACAATATTAATGGTTTCTCAGAAAACAAATCACAACTCCTCTCAAAAGAAAACAAAACCATTACAGCAATGCTCTTGGATATGAACCATGTAAACACACATATAATGGCATAAGAACATACCACCAACCATTAAAAAATGAACACAAGAACAAATAGATTGTATCATGTGTCAGGGGGGTCATAATCCACCTCAGGGTGCCGATGTTTTATTTCATAATGAGAGGGATAGAGAAAACACTAACTAAGAAAAATACACTGATAAAATAACATAAAAGTTGGAAACCCACCACTTTAACATTGTTTAAAATATATATAAGATTTCAATTTAATGGAAAATATCAAATTCTATGTTTTCTTGAAAAATTGTCTCCTTATCCTCTATTTAATACCTGTTTCAAATTACACTTACATTAAATATAATCAATCTCACAGGACCCCTGAGCATTATAAAATCCATAAACTAGTCATCTATAAAAGAAAATAATCACCGTTAAACATTGTTATTTCCATGTACATGATTTGAACTTCATGAAATAGATTTGATGCAACTCTATTCTCCATTGAAAACTCTCAAACATTAACCTAACACCTCCATCCACAAAAATAGAAACGAAATGGCCGTGTAATAAAAAAACATTAAACTAAATAGTATGAAAATTATTATGATAGAATATAATCCAAAAACAATCCCAGATGGAATGGTGATTGAAAAAGAACCCCATGAGTTAGTTCTAAAGGATCTCTTCATACCTCAATTTCTACCATCATCCCAAAAAACCAAACGAAATAGACACATACATCATGCACACAATAATTTCCACATAGACACACAACCAAACACATCATCCTACACACATCCCATACTTACTACTACATTAATCAACTAAAAGTACTATCCTGAACACACAGATCATGGCATTCCATCCTCCATGTCATTATTCTTTCTGCTCTAGGTACCACTAACTCAACTGAAAACATTTAACAAATAAAAGAATAATGAATCAAGATTTTGATTCTGGTCCATCCCTTTATATATGTAATAATAGTATCACACTTCACACATCAAAAAAAGGAAAAATCATCTAATAAAACTAATGGATGCAAACATCAAATCATATGAAAAATAGAGTAATGAAAAACTATAAAATGAGTACTATGCATGAATATGTGCCTCTGACTCCCAGGTACTCTATACTAGGTGACCATGCCTCTAAAACACATGAACCAAAGAATATTTAATTCTATATAGTTCATTATCTTTGGGATAATGGATCTCTTTTAGATGCTCTAGGAATGTTATATTTTCTTTGATATCCAACTCTCACAAATAAACATCATGTGAGTTTCCACGAGGTTTCAGATGAAGCTGAGAGTTGTGGAAGGAATCATTGATATTTTCTAGCTATAGTGGAAATTCCAATTGTTGTACCATATTTTTAGCTTTCCCCAGTACCTCACATGTCCCACCAATAATGGTAGAAATCCTACCCACAAACAAATCCTCGACTACCCACATCGAGAGGATAACTTTATAAACATGTGTTATTTATCATATAACTCCAACATCCTCCTATTAGGATTAGAATAAGGATTATTTTGTTCATAAACTACTTTATACCTCATAAAAATAAGACATAACTTCTCTATTGTCATCTTTAAAAATCAGTCCCATGAACTGATGTCACCCCATCCTTCACCCAACACAACTATGAACAACACAGTAGCCTGAATAAATCCTCAAATGGAGTCAGGTAAATGTAAGAGTTATAGTCAATGTTGAAATCATACATGACAAAATTATGGTGTTATACCAAATATCTAAAAATATAAAAAAAATTCCTGCAACATACCCTTTATCATTTGGATTGTTTTTTATAACTACCAATCTATTTGAGGGTGAAAAGTACAAAAAATTCATAATTGAGAAAAAAAACCATTCTATAAAACTCTCTATAATAAAAACCAATGCATGCATCCAAATATTAGACTATGGACCTCTGAAATACATGAAATGGCATCACCTTCTCCACATTTATCATACGAAAATCATCCACTAAAACCAACTCCTCTATAACTAAATAGTGTTCTAATTTCATCAATTGATCAAGAATCACCAAGATAACATTAAAGAATCAATATTCCTGGGGTAACATTATAATGGAGTATATTGAATTTTAATCAGATTTTCAATTGAGAACATCTAATTAAATCGACAACCCACAAAAAAACCATGATTCTAGACCATTAAGTAAAGGAATATGAAACACTTTTCTAGAAACAAAGACACCACCAATTTCATCCTTGGCCACTAAAACTGCATCCTAATGCAATGGAAAATATTGGATAATACTAGGTGTACCTCAAAATGTGATATGTTAAACTCATTTAGAACTCCTTCATGCATCATGCACTAGACAATAATCCTACCAGGAAAAAAATCTGATTCATACCATCTCCAACCATCCCTCGAGAGTATCACCATGGAAAAAAGGATCACACATCTCTTCTTCCTCTGACTATACCTACTAAGACTCAAACACCTAGAGAATTAGAAAAAACAACAATATCCTAAGAAAAAATATCATCTTCCATCATACACCCTTGTATCTATGGTAAATGATTCCAACTTGTAACGTCCTGGTTCCAGAATCCACCTAGAGGCACCCCGTACCCAGTTGGTCACATGGCCTCAAGCGCATTTCCCCGAATTCCAGAGGCTGCTGACTAGCAGCAAGGACCTTGGGTGTGTTAGTGGGGAAACTATTCCCTCATTTTCAGAGTAGATAGTTGAAGTAAACAACACATATAATATAGGAAGCAGTAAGTATCTGAAAATAGTAAACAACAGAACACTAAAACAATAATCTACTAGAGCACACATTTTTATATGAAATGATGCATGATACATATGTCTAGGAAAGTAGCCAAACAAGTAACAATGCTGAATACAATACTAAAAAAATGTATAAAATAAAAATAGATAAGAAAAACCTCTGCATCGTAAGCCTTGACTTGATCCCATGCACTCCTTCTCCAATGCAATCAATTACCTGATGTCGAAGTGCACTTTCCCTTGTCTATACCCGCATCAATATAATCTGTTTGGGCACAGAAGAATGACCCAAAAATCGTGTGAGACTAAATCCCAATAGGAAACCACTCGAAGATCTATGCCTAATAGTCAGTGAGTATATGGTAGGTAAAGTAAAGTAAAAAGTAGCAGTAAACAGGATAATACACAACAGTAAACAATCCACAGATCAACAAGCAGTAGTGAAGAAAATAGCTAACCACAAATAGGAATCCCTCTGGGAAGTACTCATTTCCATCCCCTCTGGTCCTATCCAAGAAGTACCAACAACCCTCTGGGCAGTACACTCAGCCTAACCCCTAGGGTTTGGTTATACAAAATTATAAGACTCTCTGAGGAAGCACGCTATTTCAATTCCCCTTATAGTCTAAGGTAGTCAGGGACTCTCTGAGGAAGATCACACTGTCTAATCCCCTTATATCCCTAATGTCTAGAGACTCTATGAGGATTCATACTCGGTCAATTCCTCCTATAGCCTCAGTTCTATCACAAAATCTCTCAGGATGCTCACTTAGTCCATTCCTCCTATAGGCTGGAATGTTTTAAGGAAATTCAAACAAAACAAAGATTATCTGAGGAATATCACTTGGTGTATCCTCATATAGTCTATAAAGCACAAGACTCACTAAGGAAGCTCACTCGATCTACGCTCCTATAGTCTATAATATCCAAGACTTTCTGGGAAGCTCACTCGGTCTGTCCCCTATAGTCTATAATGTCCAAGAATCTCTGAGGAAGCTCACTCACTCTATCCCCTTATAGTCTATTGCACCAGGTTCTCACGGTCCCATGCCAGCTGGTTCATAATAATACTATAAGGACAATGTAAACCTATAAGAGAAAGTTGGCTAACTAGTCTACAGCATAACAAGCATGTTAGAGAGAAACACTCCATCCTATGGTCACAAGTCAAGGAAATAGGTATAAGGGCCAAAGGCCGAACAAGACCAAAATGTTGTAAGTAGAACAAGGAATGGTCAAAACATCTAAGCATAGAAATTATCCTCATACATAACCAAATTACCTCTACACAAGCATGCAAGAAATCAAGAAAACAACAGATGAAAAATAGTAAACTCGTAATACCCCGTTCAAGGGTTTTGGTGGAAGTTTCACATAAAACTCAATGACATTGAACAGAAAGGAACATACCACCTACCTCGATGCTAGGAGATCAATATACATGAACCACAAGTCTTGAATCTCGATATAACTTTGTAGATCTATGAAAATGCACGAAACATTCAATCCACGATAACTTACAAAAGAGGAGGAATTGGAGAATGATACTCTAGAAGAAGGAAGAGATTACCGCTGTGGTTCTGATGCAATAGACGGTGGCCAATTCCGATAATTGAAGGAGGCTCAGGGGATCAAAGACGTTTCGTGGTCGTACGAGTTCTCTCAGATGAAAAAGACCTAGAAGAAGCGAGTTCTGTACATCAGGCGTGACCCCTTTCCTTTTAATGAAAAAAAGAATGTACACGGAGTGTAAATTTTGAGTACATGGCATGTACTAGGATATTTCGTAATATGATTTCAGCTTCCTCCACATCACCCTCACATGGCTGTGTGTGTGGCCCGGACACGGCCACACACGGCCTCGGGTGGCAAGGGAGTACACGACGTATTCTTAATTTTTTTTTTCAGAAACTCCCTTTTTCTCAAAAACTCTAGAAAAAGGAAAAACATACCTGAAAAGAAGGTCTGGGTTCTTTCAAACTTCCCCCCTTAAAGAAATTCTTCCCCGAATTTCCCTTGCGAGGAATAGAATAAGAAACCCCAAACAGCTCTGGCCACTGCGATCATACATCGGCCTCTCTCTCCCAAGTCTCGTCTTGTACTCGCCCGTGCTGCCATAGTACCCGTACCCGAGGAATTGATCGGCCGTGGAGAACCTTCATACTACGATCAACAATCCAGATAGGATTCTCCTCAAATGATGCATCCTCCTCAAGATCAACCTCCTCAAGTTGAAAGACATGATATGGGTTTGAAAAGTAATGCCTTATCTAAGAAACATGGAAGGAGTCGTGCATAGCCTGGTACCTCTGAGGTAACTTCAATTGATAGGAAACCAGAACAACTCTCTCCAAAACCTCATATTTCCTGACGTACAGTGGTGAAATCTTAACATGTCTCTGAATCCTCTTGTGTCATATCCTCGGTGCCACACACAGGAAAATCTGATCCCTGACCTCGAACTCCAGGGGTCGTCTCCGCTGATCAGCATAAGAATTCTGTCGAGAATGTGTCGTAGCCATCCTCTTACTAATAAACATTATCTACTTTGAGGTCTCCTAAACAAGACAAGGTCCTAGTAAATCTATTTCTCCTGCCTCCAACCAGCATAAAGGTAATCAGAAAGGCCTACCGTAAAAAACCTCATAAGGTGCCATCTGAATAGTCACCTGAAAGCTGTTGTTGTAGGAGAACTCCAGAAGAGGTATATGCTTCTCTCAAGAATCTCCAAAGTCTATAAGGAATGATCAGAGCAT
This sequence comes from Viscum album, assembly GCA_963277665.1. Classification (NCBI taxonomy): domain Eukaryota; kingdom Viridiplantae; phylum Streptophyta; class Magnoliopsida; order Santalales; family Viscaceae; genus Viscum; species Viscum album. The sequence goes on along the minus strand of OY728150.1, from coordinate 1,512,515,808 downwards.
ATCCTCAAGCACCTGAATCACACTCCCAGATTGTCCATCTGTCTTGGGATGGTATGCTATACTCAAAACTACCTGTGTACCCAAAGCCTTTTGAAGCCCCTACCAGAATTGAGAAGTAAAACACACATCTCTGTCTGAAACAATGGATTGTGAAACTCCATGTAGATGTACAATCTCTTGGATGTACAACCGTCTTATCTCATCAACCCTGAAGGTCTCCTTGATCAGCAAGAAGTGATCATCCTTTGTAAGCCTGTCGTTGACATCCCAAAGAACATCATTACCTAGAGGTGACCTCAGCAGCCCGGTCACAAAGTCCATCACGGAATCATTCCACTTCCACATAGGAATGGGTAGCTACTACAGAAGACCTTCTGGACGATGATGCTCCACTTTCACCTTTTGACAAGTGGAACACCGCATGAATAAACCAGAAACATCTCTCTTCATACCTGGACACTAATACTAGCGGTGAAGATCATAATACATCTTGGTGACGGCAGGATGAAATTCCCAAACTGAGGACTGAAAGTCTAGCATCAGCTCCTTGCGTATGTCTTCTTGAACCAATACATGTCCCTAGAAATGCAAGATCTCAACCTTGACCACTGTCCACCAAGAATATGGTCCTCTCCTGACACACTCTCCCGCAGGACTTGGCCTTCTGAGTATGATAGATACCTCATCCGTACCCGATCAAGACGTGTAGAGGTAAAAACTATAGAATATAGAAAGGTATAATCATGTCTGTCGTGCACCTCTAAATGCATCTCAAGGAACATAGCCATAAGCTACCACTCACTACTGGACTCTTGAACTGCCTGTATCTGAGTTCTACTACTCAACGCATCATCCACTGCGTTGCCCCTTCTCGGCATATATGCATGCTCAAATTCAAAAGACTGAAGATACTCGACCCACCTGTGCTGTATCAGATTCAGATCACGCAAAGTGAAGATGTACTTGAGACTCTTGTGGTCGGTAACCACCACAAAGTTCTCTCCCATAAGATAATGTCTCCAATAGTGTAAGGAATGAACAACAGTTGCCAACTCCAGATCGTGCGTCGGGTAATTCCTCTCGTGTGGCCTCAACTACCGAGACTCGTACACAATGACTCCACCTCCCTACATAAGAACAACTCGCAGCCCGATAACTAAATCATCACAGTGGACTGTATAGATCTTGCGTAGCTATGTAAAGACTAGTATCAGTGATGATTTCAACCTTCATTTCAGCTCCTGAAAGAATGACTCACGAGAATATGACCATAAGAACTTTTCCCCTTTCTTGGATAGACCTGTCAGTTTTGCTTCTAGGCGTGAAAAGTCCTGGATGAAACTCCTATAGTATCCAGCCAACACTAGAAAACTCTACACCTCAAAGACGTTCTTCAGCTTCTCCTAGGAAACTATAGCTCTCACTTTATATGGGTCTACTGATACTCTTGTCTCTGAGATAACATGACCCAAGAAGTGAATCCGATCCATCCAAAAGTGGAATTTCGAGAGCTTAGCATATTACTGATACTCTCTCAGTGTACTCAGAACAATATCAATATGGGTAGCATGTATGTTTCGAGTGTGATATTACACCAAGATGTCGTCCACACAAACCACTTCGAAGGAATACTAGTATGGATTGAACACTCGGTTCATCAGTGCCATGAAAACTGAAGGAGCATTTTTGAGACCGAACTATATAACCATATATTCGTATAGACCATACCTGCTCCGGAAAGCTATAAGAGGTATATTAGATGGTCTAACGCGCATCAAATGATAACTGGATCTCAAGTCAATCTTCGAGAACACTCGGGCTACTCGAAGCTGATCAAATAGATCATAGATCCTCAACAAGTGATATCGGTTCTTGATTGTCAACTGGTTTAGCTTCCGATAATCCACACAAATCATAAGGGTGTCGTTTTCCTTCTTCGAAAACAGGCCAGGTGAACCCCAAGGAGAAGTACTGAGTCAGATGAAACCCTTTTCCTGCAACTCCTCCAACTGCTTCTTGAGATCCTGTAACTCAGGTGTAGCCATCCAATAAGGAGGAATGGACACCGATGCCACTCCTAGAATGAGATCAATCATGAAGTCCAACTCACGCTCTAGAGGCAAACCTGAAAATTCCTCTGGAAAGACATCTCTAAAATGATCCACCACTGGTGGAAAGTATAACTGTGAAGTTCCCTGGTCATCTAGATAAATACTAGCAATCTGGGATGTAACTCTTCCTAGCCCATGATGCTCGGGTCCCGCTCGACTCTCCTAGACATCCCACTCTCCTCTATGAAGAAAGGATCCACCCTATGGTGATACAAAACCCACCTTGAGGTGATAGAAATCGACGACTACCTGGATGGGGACTAACCAGTCCATTCAGAGAATGTCATCATAGATCATCATCTCTAATACATAGAGGTCCCATAAAAAGTGACACCCTACAACCTCAAGAGGGAACTCTCTGCACAAATGTATGCTAACTACGCTAGTCCCCAATGGTGTGTCTGGAGTCAAAGTATCGGCAGAGGAAAAAATGCATAGCCCAAGGCTCTTCACAAGAGCAACAGATATAATGCTATGTGTAGAACCAGTATCAAAAAGATCTTTAGATAAAACTGAGGCTACTAGGATCATACCTCGAACTGTAGAAGGGTCGGGATCCTGCGATTGATGGGTCTGCTCCACAGTGAAAGTCTGGCCTGTACCGCGGCCCAGTGACCCTAGATGACCACTTCAAGCTAATCCAATCTACTGTCGCTGATAACCTAGTGACTGACCACCATGATCATGACATCCACCTTGGCCCAAATGACTGGAAGAACTTTAGTTCACTAACTGATGAGAAACTAGCGATGCATCCCCTAGACGTGGGGTCATAGAAGAACCCCTACCACCAGTTGTAGGTGAGAAGATCTTGCAAAAATGCTGGAGGTGGCCCATCTTGCCACAAGATCGACACTCCATTGGGTCTCTCTAGCACTAGAGCCTAGTATGAACGCTCCTCCCGCATTGGTAGCATACAACCTAGCTGCCTGAACATACATTCCACCTACTCCGATCTCCTTGAGTAGACTCCCTACGGCGCTTCATACTATTAGTAGGAGGAACACTGAATCTTGATGTCGAACCGCCCTAGATCACCGCTCCAGAATCCCTCAGATTGTGCTCAGTGATCAGTTCTTGGTTGACGATAGAAGATATTGAAGTCAACCTGATGATGTTCACATGCGAGTGGATGTCGTGCCTCAGACCATCCTCAAACTTACGTGAAATGAATAAATCATCGCCTTCTAGAATCGGCGTGAAACTCTACTGCTCGGTAAAGCGAGACGAGTAATCAATAACAGAAAGATTACCCTACTTCAGACTAATAAACTCCTGGCCTTGTTCATCCATCAAGGTCTCTGGGTAGAAGTAATTGTAGAAGATGCACTGAAACTCATCCCAAGACATACGTAGTTGGTTCCCTGACTATGAGATCACATCCCACCACCTCATGGCGGAGTCTCGGAGCATATAGGTAGCGATCTTCACCCTCTTCTCTGGAGGTATCTTCAGATGCTCAAAAATTTTCAGCGTGGCCTCTAGCCAGAACTCTGCAACCTGAGGTCCTCCATACCTTGAGAATGTAGTATGATGCAGCTATTGGAAAACCCGCGACAATTCTGACATCGACGGGGCTGGAGGCGGTGCACCTTGGAAGGTTTGAATCATCCTTAGAAAGTCTTCACTAAACGGAGCATCGATGCGTGTGACTTGTATAACTGCTGGTGCCAGGACTGGCACAGCAGGAGGATCTGCAAGAGGTCCCTGATCGGCCATATCTAGTGTCTTATCACCATATGGCAGCTGACGTACAACCGGAGGACGTCTCAGTGGCATAGATCTCAAAGGTAAAAAGCACACCTTAGATCAGGATTATCAAAGACTAAGAACACAAGAGTACAAGATGGGAACAAGAGAAAGAAACATTCATGTTTTACAAAACACGACTACATGGCGTGTATAAATACTACATGGTGTGTTCTTTTAATCCATTCACATGGGCATGTACTTCTGCCACAACTGTTCGTGTAAATCCCCAACCACACGACGTGTTGTCCCCACACACGACATGTACTTGAACTCTATTCCCCTGCACGAGTCTCCTTACATGGATAACCCACATGGTCCTCTTAATCCTAGACTACACGGCGTATTAATGATGGACATGGAGTGTACTAGACTAGGTTTTAATGACCCGTGTTGTTAGTTACACGGCCGGCTATACAGTTCACTCTATATGGCATGTTCACTAAGAACACGACATGTACTTAAATTTTTTCCGCAACCCGTGTTGTTAGTGACACGGCCGGGTACTTAGGTTACATGGCACGGCGTGTAAAAACAGAACACGACATGTAAAGTCAAAGTTTTATCCATTTGTGTCGTTAGCCACATGGGTAGACACACAGTCACTACAACCCGGAATGTACTCACTGTACACAGCGTGTTCTTGAAGATTTTTCACAACCCCGTGTTTCTGCCCACACAGTTAGTGACACAGTTTAAAAACTACACGGTGTGTATTTATAATGTACACACCGTGTATTCTAGGTTTTTCCGGGCAGTATCTCAGAAACTGCACCGAAGCCAAGAAAACACAGAAAACAAGAGATAAGGTTCCAAATGCTGGTCTGTGAGGTCCTATACTCCCCACGAATTAATGCTTGTAATATTATACAAGTTATAACAAGGCATCCAAGTAATGATCCACCAAATTCTGGTCCATGAGGGCCCATAAAACATCTAGAACCAAAGTTTGGAATCCATTTAAGCAATGTACTATACAAAAAAATTCTCTATCAAACAACAGAGATTCTATCAAATCATCTATCACAACAACATGATTAATCTACACAACTTCTATCACAACAACATGAAATCGCTAATACATCCTAGATGACATGGAAAAAATGCATGACATGTGATTTATAGCAAGTTCCTATATGAAGAATGAGATGGAATACCATCATCTCATCGGGTTGAAACATAAATAGAACCTCAATGATATCAATAGTAACAACACAAATCATGTGAGTCACTCAAGGTGAAAATAAATCAACTTTAAAAATTGAAAAACTAGAAGAAATTACAATAAACGAGGTAGTATGGATTTTCCTTGTACCCAGGTTAGATACTACGGGGCACAATTTATTACCAAGTACCTACTCTATCATATCCCTGGATATAGGATCCAAATAGTAATTCAAGAGAAAACAATTCCTTAGATACCACTTTGTAACGTCCTGGTTCTGGAAGCCACCAAGAGGCGCCCTGTATCTGGTTGGTCACATAGCCTCAAGCGCATTTCCCCGAACGCCAGAGGCTGCCGACTAGTAGTGAAGGCCTTGGGTGTGTTAGTGGGGAAACTATTACCTCAATGGAGGAATATACAGTGGACGTAAAAAACACGTAAAATAGCATAAGTAGTAAATATCCAACAACAGTAAACAGAAGAATACTAAAACAATAATCAACTAGTGCACACATGTATATATGAAATGATGCACAATACATATGCCTTGGAAAGCATCCAAACAATTCAAAATTCTTAATAAAATACTAAAAAAAAGTACAAAAGAAAACCCGATAAGAAACTCCTCAGCATCGCAAGCCTTGGCTTGGTCCCATGCTCTCCTTATCCAATGCAATCAAGTACCCACAGTTGAAGGGCACTTTCCCTTGTCTATAACTGTAGCAATATAATCTGTTTGGGCCAAAAACCATGACCCAAACAGGGTGTGAGACTAAATCCCAGTAGGCAACCACCCGGAGATCTGTTCCTAACAGTCAGTGAGTATATGGACGGTAATGTACAATAAACAGTAAATAGTAAGCAATGAACAGGATAATACACAACAGTAAACAATCCACAGATCAACAAGCAGTAGTGAAGCAAACAGCTGACCACAAATAAAAATCCCTCTAGGATGTACTCAAAACCATCCTCTCTGGTCCTATCCAAGAAGTACCAACAACCCTATGGGCAGTACACTCAGCCTAACCCCTTTGGTTTGGTTATATGAAATTATAAGACTCTCTAATTAAGCATGCTCAGTCAATTACCCTTATAGTCTAAGGTAGTCAGGGACTCTCTAAGGAAGATCACATGGTTGAATCCCCTTATAGCCCCAAGGTATAGATACTCTCTGAAAAATCATACTTGGTCAATTCCTCCTATATCCTCAGGTCTATCATAGACTCTCTGAGGAAGCTCACTCAATTAATTCCTCCTATAGCCTGGAATGGATTATGGAAATTCAAACAAAACAAAGACTCTCTGAGGAATCTCACTTGGTCTATCCTCCCGTAGTCTATATATCTCAAGACTCTCTAAGGAAGCTCACTCTGTCTACCCTCCTATAGTGTATAAAATTCAAGACTTTTTGGGAAGCTCACTCGGTTTATCCCCTATAGTCTATAATGTCCAAGACTCTCTGAGGAAGCTAACTTGGTCTATCCCTAGTCTATAGCACCAGGTTCTCACTGTATCGTGTCAATCAGTGCATAATAATTCTATAATGCCAAAGTAAACCTAAAGAGCTACTTGGCTAACCAATCTATAACATAACAAGCATGTCAGATGAAAACACTCCATCCTATGGTCACAAGGCATGGAAACAGGTATAATGGCCAAAGGATGAACAAGAGAAAAAGGTAATAAACCAAACAAGTCATGGGGAAAACATCTAAGAACAGAAATTATCCTCATATATAACCAAATTAACTATACACAAGCATTCAAGAAAGGTAGGAAAACAACAGGGGAAAACAGAAAACACGCAATACCCCGTTCAAGGTTTTTTGTGGAAGTTTCACATAAAACAAAAATACATCGAACGGAAAGGAACAAAAAACCTACATTGATTCTAAGATATCGATATATTTGAACCACGTGGCTTGAATATCCTTATAATTCCATAGATCTACGAATACACACAAAATGTTCAATCCACAATAACATGCAAAAGAGAAGGAATTGGAAGATGATGCTCTGGAGGAAGTAAGAGATTACCTATACGGTTCTAACACAATCGATGACGGTTGATTCAGAGAATGGATAGAGGCTAGGGGGCTCAGAGACATTCCACAGCTGTACGAGTTCTCTCGGATGAAGACGACCTAGAAGAAGTGAGTTTTGTTCGTCAGGCGCGACCCTGATCCGTTTAATGAAAAAAAGAAAGTACACAACATTTACTTTTGGAGTACATGGAGTGTACTAGGATTTTCCATACTCCACTTTAAAAGGCCTCCACATCACCCCACATGGTCATGTGTGTGGCTCGGACACGGTCACACATGGCCTCGCCCAGAAAGGGAGTACACGGAGTGTACTCATAAAGCACACAACGTGTAATTAAAAAATTTCCCGAAACTCATATTTTCTCAAAAACTACAGAAAAAGGAAAACATACCTAAAAAGAAGTTTCTGGTTCTTACACAAATAATCTATTAATCTCCATGCATCCCTAGTCTCCCGCACAACATCCTTCCATGAAATTCGTCTCAAAGTGTCTACCAGAATATTCACTTTTCCATAGGTGTAGGATATATAAAAATCATAATCTTAATGAAAATACATCCAACTCCAATTCATAAAATTCATATCCAGATGAGAAAATATATACCTTAAACTATTGTTATATATGAAGACTGAAAATCACTTCCCAATGAAGTAATTTCACCACAAAATAAGCTGAAACAAAACCACCACTAGTTCTACATCTGTGGAGTTATTGTTTACCTTCTACGTGGGGATGTAGCTTACTAGTAAAATAATAGATTAATTCCTAGTAAATCATAAATAAACATCAAAAGTAAGTATTTTTAGGTTCATAAAACACATAAAATATCATACCCCCTATTGGAAAATAATGCACTGGAGCACTAACTAGCTTCTTTTTCATGTAAAAGAACACTACCTAAAAGTGATATATTCAAAAAAATACTAGTATTTTTTGGTAAATTAATTTATTGAGGATAAAGAATGAGAGAAATTTGTTAATAACCTCCCATAATATCATGTCATTCCATGAAAACTATGATCCCATACCACTTTCTTGGGTTTGAACCATGAATGAACTACCTCGATCATAAATGGGTCCACTTCCACTCCCTACTGATATGACACATTCACGAGGAAATTATCCTCTATATTCCAAAACATATACATGGATATCAATCCATAGATATGGTGGTGTCGATGAATCTTCTAGGAAACTTTGAGATGATCAAAATTCTTCTATTATGACATTGAGTAGATTAAGTTATCATCAATGAATATTATGAAAAAATGGTTCCCAAAATCATGGATCACAGATTTCATAAGTCCCTTGTACATTGATAGTGTATTTGTATCACTGAAATACATAACCACGAACAAAAGGTTATGATACCTACATATTAAGGACATATTTATAATATCTCCCTCATTCAACCTTATCTAGTGATATCCAAGAGAAGATAAATCTTATAAAACTGTATAACCCCTTATCCACTGGAAGAAACGATTATCAATCCACAAAATGGGGTAATATTTATTTATAATCACCCATGTAAACCTTTGGTAGTCAATACACATCAAAATTCTACGATACTCCATCATTACAAACAACACATGATCTCACTGTGATTAAACAATTGGAAAAATAAAAAACTTCAACATAATAACATATATCTTACTATAAACAACAACATATTTATTTTCATCTGATAAGGATCCATAGAATATAGAGAAAGACCATGATTTGTGTCTATCCCATAATAAAAAAGACTTTCAGGGGATGAATCACATTCTTTCTCAGGGATAAAATAGAAAAAATACACCACACACCTTGGAATAAACCCAACCTAAGATTCTACTTATAGCTCAACCATCAAATAAAAATGGGGCTCCACATGTTTAGTGTCAAATGAAATACACACTAGCCAATTAAAACCAATCCATGGCAGTCCATATATTAGGACAAAAATATTTCTTCTATGTATATGAAAACCTAAAACATAGAATACAACATGTCAATTTTAAGGATAATGTAATATAGATGTATATGTTGAAATAATCGAACATCACAAGACTGATGTGGCACCATCATTAATATAAACCCCCAAAAAAATCAAAAAAATTATTTTGGTATCAAAATGTCATAGTCCTCAACTGGGGAATGAGAGGCATCTCTACATATAGTCCCAATGATTTGATTAGAGTCGGTATAATAATGGAGTGTGAAGCACCTCAATCGGTCAAAGAACAATAAAGGGAACTAAACAAACCAATAATAAATTTTAATATCTCCATCCACCCTAGTACTAATTACTCCAAAACATGTAACATACCAAGCCGAACTCCTACAGATCTTTGTTCATATCCACCTCCACGACCATGCTCATGTAGAGGTCCCTAATCTTGAGGAACAACCCTATGGTGTGAAATACATTTTCCATTTCTGCTCAAGAGAGTATAAACCTATATCCTCTACTTTTCAAATGGTCTATCTGGAAACTGATTCTATGTTTAATAACATGACTATCAACTTCCTCTAATTTAAAAATGGGAAATCACTAGAAATTATATTTGGAGATGGAAAAAAAGTACACTACAAAAAAACCATGTACTACTATATTCAAGAAAAGAACAAAAACCATTAGACCTAGAATGCAAAAAATTAAAATAATATGGTCGAGTACCATTTAGTTGAAACGAGGAGGGTCCTTTAACCTAGAACCTAAAATTATTAACATTTATCATTGGGGAACCATGTTGGTTTCCCACTCATGGTAAAAATATTTGAAGGTGTGTCTGATCGATCACTAATGACATTTTATGAACCTCCAAATATGTTGTCAATGTAAATGATGTATCTAAATACCAGATTGAATCATAGATTCCCTCATCAAAAAAAAATCTCTTGAGACTCCTAATCCTGAAAATGATTAGCATAAATTGCATATGGTATTATAACATGATTCCAAAATCCCAGAGTCACATGCTCCCAGAAAAAGAGTAAGATGATCATGCCTCTTCGCTACAACCACAGTCCTTGAAAGTAACTAAACATGAAACTCTACAATAAATTCAACCCACTAAATAACTTCCTTCTTCTAGTCTCCTAGATATATCACCCACCATAGATCTATATTTCCTTGTATTTGAATGATTTCCAAAGTGGCCTAATATCCCATTAGGGATTAGATAAAACTGAATGTGATCTTGAGATTCTCTATGTTGATATTTGTCCTAACATTTGGAAAACTACTCTAATAATTCTATAAAATCAGAAAATAAAACGATAACTCCATCCTATTAAATTATAACTTCTTCAAATAGGTATACACTAAATGGGATCCCATAATCAGGTTTCCACATTACATCGAGAGAGCCGCCCCGTATTCTATAGGATTCCAACTAGTAGTGAGAGTCAAATATACGAAGTGGTGAGAATATAGACTCGTTTATATAGTAAGGCATAATGTAAAATATACAGAATACATGAAATGGTAAGAAAAAATACACAAGAATGAAGTATAAACCATTCCCATGTTGGGTAGAGACCACAAAAATACATTAACATATCATGTCAATCTAATAGTGCCAATGTGGAGGAAAAACCAAAATAAATATGAACCAATAAATCCCCAAACTGGTCCTTATTCCATGTATGTATCCTCATGTATTCACATATCACCCCCAACTCAAATCCCTATCATAGGGACCTTTCTCTTTTCATAACCTAAAAACATGAAATATTCATAGTGACCCAGTGGTGGCCCAAGCTGTGCGTGAGTACAACCCAATAGACCACTACCAGCAGTTTCTACAAAATATGCAGTCTAAATAGATATGACATAAAAAATCTAAACAGATGATAATGAAATCAAAATAGAACTGAGGTTCATTAGGTAATAAAATTCACTTGGTCCCTTTATATCATTATTTTCATTTACATCAGTTATATAATATTCATTAATAAATTCATTTTCATAATGTATTCTATAGTTTATAAATTTAATTCATTTAATGAAAAGAAAAATATAATAAATTTCAATGCATAAGATAATAAATCATGTTCCCTATCTCACAAGGGAAAAAGTTAGAATCAAACATATCACACATAATTTGGATCCTCAGTCTATAAATTCTTGTATAATACAAGTGTTATGGTAATAGAGCCTTAGTCCAACTCCATAACCCATGCTTCTTAGGGGTGGGGTTTAGAGCCTTTGTATAATCAGACCTATGACTATAGAACCACAATTCAATACACTACACAACACCAATACATTCACAGAAGATTATTTATCGAATTTTCACATATAAAAACATAGAAACCATACACAATCAATATACATAACATTCACATTTCATAAAAAATCAACACATGACACAACATTATTCCATAAACCATTAGTGAATTCACCATTTAAATTGAATACCCCACATTACCCATTTTCCATTATCATTCCTTATCCTAATATGATTATTCATCAATTTTTAGATATTATACCTTTAATATATATGTTAATCCAAAAAAATTATCCCATTAACCCATTTAATATACATACATTTTCCATTTAACATATTCATCCCTTTTCACATGCATTAACCCATTTATGAATTTCAAGTATAATTCATAATTCATTTAGCAAAATCACATTATTTCATCCAGCACATTTCAATTTTATCCAGACTATACCTTCTTCCATTATTAATATTAAAACAACATTCAATTTCCCATATTTAACCCAACTAACATATGAATATTTTAATCATGGGATATACTTTATTGCAAGAAAAATATTTTCTAAAATTTTAAATTCTCCATTTTCATAAATTTTTGTGCACCCCATGGGTTTCCCTATATTTGGTGAATTCATTCTCAATGAATCCCAAAGGTATCATGAGGGGTTCAATTCATCATTTATTGAAAAAATTTACCTATTATATATAATAAAATCATATTCCAATAAAATGGAAACATTAACACATCCAAACATAAACAAATCAACTTCAAGGCTATGGGATAAAACATGTAAATGACTTAACTCTAATCAGAAGATGAACACATGCTTAATATTATCCATTGATCTGTATTCATGAACCATTGAATCCAAAATTAATGATCCACTATAAAGAGGGGGTTAAGGGATTTAGAAGAAGGAGAATAAAATCCACAATCCCTAATCACGAAAATATAAGCAAGAAGAGAGTTAGAGTCGCCAAGATCTTTTATCCCCACCCAATGACACTCCAAATGGCTTATAGTCAATGTAGGACCACCCAAGGGATTATTTGGGGGCTTAAGAGCATCACAATGTTTTATAGGGAAAAATTACGATTAAAATTGGGTGAGTGTCTTTAAAACATGAAGGGAAGATTGGTAAAATCACACTTTTTAATGGGGCCTACAGTTTGTATGCATGATTTTCCAAACTATGTGACAACCTTGTGAAAGTCTCTTTCCAATATAGGATACACCACACAATTTATTGTGGAGGCCTGGACAGTCAGAAAACCATGCTCCAACCAAGTGGAATGCCTATATCCAGGATTTCATGGTTCAGATCTCCCCCTTGCATGAATTTATTAACCATCCACCCATCTTCTTCGCTAAAATTATTTGGGGTGCACGGTATCTCTAAGCAAGTTCTTATTGTGAAACAAGAACTGTATAGCCAAAATACACCTTATTTCATGTCCCAAACCCTAGGAACAGCCATGAACCTCCTCATACATCTAGTAAACATTACATTATCCAAAAATCAAGTGATTCAAAATAAAAAAAAAGGAAAACTTTAATGAAGTTTGAAATATTACAACCTCCCAACTTTATAATGTATCATCCTTAAGAAACATTTCAAACATCACTAAGCATCCAAACCAATGATATCAGGGAACTGGGATTTCATATCGTAATAACTTTCCCATGTTTCTTCTTTAACATATCCATACTACTATAAAAATAAATAAATTTCACTATTTATCCTTGAAATATATTCTCATTACGATGTAAAATATGAAAAAAAATGCTCCTAAAAGTTTGCATCAACCTCAAGCATGACATCCTCATCATTGATCACATGATATAGGTTAGGTTGATTCTCCCAAAGATGTGACATATGAAATTAATTATGCATACCACTATACTATTGTGTTAGATCCACTTTGTATTCCACCAATCAGATCCTCTCCAAAATCTCAGAGGACCCCATATACATGGTTCTTGGATTCCCAATTTCTGAATTCGATGGTGAACCTACCTTTGGGTCACCCGAAGAAACACACGATCACCAAATATAAAATCAATAGTTTTATGTAGATTTTATTTGTATGTTTTTCCTACTAGGAGCCATTTATATACATTTTTGAAGTAAAAAAATCTGTTCCAACATCCATTGAATGATAATTTTTCCAAAAAACACTGATTCCCCAACATTTAACCCAAAAAATAGACATATAAACTATCTCCATAGAGTTCCTCTACTAGGGACATATGAATTTTTTATTGTTAACTATTTTTGTAGAAAAAATTAACCAACTCAAAATTATTTTCCCACAATCCACCATTATCTAGTAAATAAGCTCTCAACATGACCTCTAATACCTGAAAATTGTTATCTGACTTCACGTCTATCTCTGGATGAAATTTCATACTAAAAAACACCTAGGTACTAATATCCCATTGAGATTACTACCATAAATATGATGTAAATCACATATATCAAACTAAAGATATCTTTCTCATCACTCCATGAATCTTTATTATCTATTAGAAATATAACCTATCCTGTTGATCTGTGGTGAATGTATCTCGAATTGAAATTAATTGTGTCGAGTTGGTCAACAAATCCACAACCACCAATACCACATCATTACTATGTGGATTACGTGGCATACCAAAGTAACTAATCATCAGGTTATCCTATTTAAATTATGTAATGTGAAATGAATATAATAGACCACCTGGACAATGATGCTCACCCTTCACTAGCTGGTCGGTAATGAATCGTGTCACAAAACATACAAACTCTTTCTTCATCCATGGCCACTAGTACGTCCTAAGAAGATCATGATACAGTTTTTTCAAACCAAGACGCACTACCCACATCGAAGAATTAAAATATCACATCAAATATTTTTTCATACATGTTTGAACAACCACACATCAAAAAATATAAATTATCCCTTCATCTCAAATTATTTAACCGGAAGGTGACTCCCATCCTTTTTTACATCCCCTTATGGATAAGAATTATGATTTTTATGATTTTTCTTCTTAATTCAACATAGAACTGCGAACCCAACTACCAAGGATGCAAGGGTTATCTTCCCTTGGCCATTTTGAAATTCTAGATACATTCCACCGAATAACTCCATCATCCTACACATAGAACATGATTCCAGAACTATTTGATTTTTTTTCATACTCAAATATCTGCTACAATATTTTCTTTTATTTGAGTGTAAACCTCTTCAAAATCAAAGGATTTGAAGTATTCAACCATTCTCCACTAACAATTATTCGAATCATGGTTATAAAATTAATACTTTAGTATATTTTGATCGGTATACACTAAATGTTGTTCCCTCAATAAGTAGTTTCACCATCAAAAAAAGGAATAAACCAACATAGCTAATTTGAGGTCGTGCGTAGGAGGGTTTCTTACATGAGACCTCATCATTCCTGACCCATACTCCATAAAATAATATTTTGAATCAACACCACCCCATGACCAATACCTGATGCATCACAAAACAAGGTATACTCATTAATTTTCTTAGGTAAGATCAAAATATATATTGTTGTTAGCACCCTGTTTAATTCATGAAAGGAACTCTCACATTCCCCAAAACATTCAGTCTTGATTCCCTTTTTTTCAACCCTGATAGTCGAACATAAAAATGGAAAAATTCATTAATGAACCTTTGTTAATAGCTAACAAAACTCAAAAACAAAATCAAACATAAAACACATACTTGGGATTATCTATGATATAAAATCATGAACATTATCATGATCAAATGAAATTACCTCCTCAATGATGAAGTGACCCAAGTAATTCAACCTACCAATCCATAACTGACATTTGGATAGATTTATATATATATTATACAATATTAGTGTAGCCAAGATGGTGTACAGATGTTTGAAATGATCCTCATGAGTCTTATAGTACACCATGATGTCATCAACACAGACAACTACAAACTGATCTTTGTAAGGATAAACGATTTGGTCCTTATTCCGTAAAAACTATTGATTCATTAGTTAATGAAAATGAAAAAAAAACAAAATCATTCAACCAATACATGATCCTAAAATCATTTTATTGTATATCAGAAGGTATCATCCTCAATTGATGATTCCATGATATTAGTTCATTTTTACAATGCATTGAATCACCAATTATATGGTAAAATATATAATTGATTCATGTAAAAGGGTATTAATTGTAAAACCTCATATGATTAAGCTTCAAAAAATCAATTCACAACTTCAACGATCCACCATATTTCATTGAAAAAAACACCGGTGATTCCTAATGGTGAAAAAAAGGATTAATGAACCATTTATTATCTAATTCATCCCTTATTGTATAAAGCAGCTAGAGTTTATCCAATTCCATTATATATAGAAGAATATAAACTATTTAAACTCCTGGAAGAAACTCTATGATGAAATAATCATATATATCAATAGATTTCTCCTAGAAGTCCTCAAGACACACATCATGGAACTGATCTAATATGGGTGAAAAATCAATCAACTCTGTCCCTCATCATCAAGAATGAGAAAATCCATAAAAAACAATGAGCTCACCCAACTACTGAAAAACATTCCTTACATGGCCTACCCGACCACCCCATTCAACCTGATAGGTGTAACTGTCTTCCTCAAGGGATATGAGTGTTATCCTATAGAGACAACATTCAATATGGTCTTAGTACAATACCATCCAATCCATACTCAAGATCAAATCACACACCTACATCCCATGAACAAACAAGTCCCATAGTAAATGGTACCCACCAACTTCAATAGTAAACCCCTAACACTACAAAATATTTTCTACCCGAAAAAAATAAAGCATCAATCGTCATTAATCGAGAAAAATATTCCATCAATAGCCCCAAAACACTTAAAAATTCAGTAGATATAAAATAACTTGATTCACATTTATCAAAATAAAAATTATCAATCAAAGAGGCCATATGAATTTTATGTCAAACAATCACTAACCCAACCTTACCACCTCCCAGTGTAGGCTGAACTACATGAGGCAGAACTATTAATATAAAATGGGATCTTATCTATGCTACATGTGTCTCACCACCATAATGGGGTTGAAAATCTCACCCTGGTGTACCAAACCCTCCTCCTTGACCAGTACGGCCAGTTGAGTTCAAGCTGACTACACTGTCTGGGGTAAATAGAACATCT
Source organism: Viscum album (assembly GCA_963277665.1). NCBI lineage: Eukaryota > Viridiplantae > Streptophyta > Magnoliopsida > Santalales > Viscaceae > Viscum > Viscum album. The sequence goes on along the minus strand of OY728150.1, from coordinate 1,512,499,319 downwards.
TCCTATACTCTACACTGACCTCAACCCTCCATCAGTACCCTTATTTCATGAGTTCTTATATAACATCTAAAAATTACCTATCCCATAGAATTCATGATACTCAATTAGTGTTAGGGAACATTAACCATACATATGTGTTATCCTACAACAAAGATAACAAAAAAACTGGTCTCCACCTTGGGAGGTTGGTTCCCTTTTCGGACTACACTATCTGCCACTACAACCATTAAAAACTGGTGAATGATCTCAAATAGGCACTTCCTTCTATATAATTATGAAATAATAGATTACCCAATTGATACTTTACACCCACAACTATGTTCCTCCTTGATATTTTCCTCTAAAATAAGAGCATGATCTACCACTACAAAAAACCACTTTAAACGTAAAATATTCACCAAGGATTTAGTCTCATGTCTAAGTCTATCTCAGATGCTCCATGAAATGGTTGTCTCATACCCTACTAAAATCATAATCTCTGCATCCTTCCACTACCTCAAGGTATTCAGGCAGAGGTGTTCTAGAAATGTTTCTTTTAAGACATTCCAAAACATACAATCTTATTTCTCAAACTGGACCAAAATGTCCCACCATCATTTTTCCTTCCCTCCTATCATATAAGATGCCAAATTGATGCTCATTTAAGAAGGATTGTTGAGATGATCAATGATTTTATAAATGGAATCTACCTTGAAATATGTTACCTTATGTCCAACCTCTTAATGAAATGTCAGAGGGTACTATAATAGAAACTCCCTAGTAAATTAAAACATTCTCAGTATAACTATCCCTAGTTCCAACTCCATAATTTTCATAAAAAAATTAGTTTATCACAAAAATTATCATCTCATCTATTACCCAAAATATATGGGGTTCCCTACACCAATTAGAGTGGATAATTTTCAATGAAATCATATTTTCTCCCAACAAGAACACAGAGAACTGGTGGAATCATGGTACAATTACAAGGACAAGACTTATAATATATAACATACAACTTCCCTAAATTATATAGAGTCACTTCACAAGCCATAATAACTCAACCTACACACACTATGCAAATGAACATTGTCACACATAGAACACTACCCCCAACCATCCCAACCAGGTGTCATGGCTAATGTGAGGGTAAAAAAATCCATTACTTCAATTCATTCATTATATATCTTTTTAAACAATTTCAACTCTCATAACAAATATTCTTCCTTTTAATGACATTAAAATTTTCAGACTTATTACAACCAATATGTTAGCTAAAATATATCGATTTCTTATGTGTCATTATTTAACAACGCATTAACATTACTTTGATTTAAAAATTGTGATCATGTTTATTAGATAATTGTTTCTTCATATTTTTTGAAACTAAGATGCATCCTACCCTTCGGGTCTCACATTCCCATCCCATGTGTGCCTATAATGAAAGAGGTCACTTATATCCCTATGTTTCTAATATGATTCTCAAATTAAAAACATCATACTATTCTATCAATGAGTGAAATTTCATCAACCAGTCACATCACAAAATAAGTACATCACCCAATGGTGAATATCATCCAACTTCAACTACCCACATAAATGACGAAAAATCCCACATGGGACACATGGTTTTTCCATCGTACATGGGTTAGATACTCCCATGAATGATCTAATTTCCAATTCCCAATAGGTCCAAATCTCCCATATACCATTGAAAATAATAGGACCATAGGAAAGAACTTCTTTGATACCACATTATAACATATAGTACCCAGAATCCAATAAACTGCTTCCCCGAGTCGGGTCCCCAAATGAACTCAAGTGCACCTCCTAGTATATAAGATGTTTCCAAGTAGAAATGAGGCTCTAATATTTCTTATGGGGAGGCTATACCCTCTTTAATAGATTATTACATGATAGAATACTTATAGAATAATAAAAAATTTATAACAATCCAAAAAAACCCATTCCTATTCATTCTCAAATACAGTACATTCCACATCAAAACAATAAATGTGTGATGTCTTCAAAATAGTTAAAAAGTGGAAGAGAACACCAAAATAATTAGATATAGTTAAATCCCCTAAAACAGGTCATAATTCCTAGTGCAGATCCTCATCCATGCACAACCCATGCCCAACTAAACTCCCCAACATATAGACCTTAAACATGTCATAACCTATAATCATAAAATCTACATGGGTACCTAATGGTGTCCTCATTAGGGATTTATTACAACTTAGCAGGACAATAACAACTGTGTCTAAAAAATATACATTCTTTGTAGACATTTTATGTAAAAAACAAATAGATAACAAGGCATACAAAATAAAACTAAGGTTTTATTAAGTAATAATATTCACTTATCCCCTTTCTATCATTATTTCCATATCCGGAAGTTGTACCATATTTATTACTCAATTCATTTCATACCATTTTCTCTAGGTTATGAATTTAGTTCATTTACACTATAACCAAATCCAGTTAATTTCAATGAATAAGAGAATAAATATTGTTCGTTTTCTTAATGGGGGAAACAATTCACAATAAATTATATCTCACCTAGAATAGATGCTCATTCTATGATGTCTCATCCAATGAAACCATTTGGGAAATTGAGAATACATCAGAATTCCTATATCGTCTATTATATGGGTAGTGTTTAGAGCCCTAGTCCAACTCAAACTATGGGAATAGAACCTCATGTCAACAACCCATGTACCACCAGGCCATGTGCATAACTTATTTCTCCAATTTACACACATAAAAAACACAAAACATACACTATCAATATACATAACATTCAAATTTCATAATCATTCGACATATTATTCCCCATGAGGGATTAAAAAATTATTACATTCACCATTTACATTTCATAGCCCGCTCAACATATTTCTATTTCTCATGCCTTATCCTATTAGGAATATAAAAAAATTCCCCTAAATTATATCATTTATCATATTCATCAATTCAAATACAGTAACCAATTAACCCATTCAATTTACATAGAATTTATGATATATCATATTCATCCTTCTCCTTGTGCATTAACCTACATTTGAATTTCATGAAAATTAATAATTCATTTAGCACAACCACTTTATTACATCCATGCCATCTAATTTTTATCCAAAAAACATCGTATTCCATTATTAATGTCTATAAACAAAAATTAATATCCCATTTTCATCTCAAGAAACATATAAACGTAATCGTATATGGATCTACATTATCACAAATCATATATTTGTTATATATTAAAAAATTTCATGTTCATAAAAAAGTTGACGCACCCCATGGGTGGACTTAAATTGGTCTAGTCATCCTCAATGAATCCCATAAGTATCATGATGGGTTCTATTAATCATTTATCTAGACCTTTTACCAAATCCATTTGAAAACATCAAAATCAAAATAATTTTTAACCTTTATCAGAACCATAACTGCCTAAATCAACACAAAAACTATTGTATATAACTTATAGGAAACATTCCTCAAATCTGAAGATGAATTAACCATTAATCATGTCCTTATATCTATATTCAATCACCATTTTAACCATCAAAAAATCATCCACTAGAAAAAGAGTGTTGTATGTATTTAGAATAAGAATAAAAAATTCACAATACATAATCCTAAGAAGAGAAGAAAGAGGAGAATTAGATATACCTAGAGCTTCAATCCACACTCAATGGAACTCAAAACGGCTTAAGAACATGGTAGAACAACGGTTGAGAAGATTTGGGTTCATATGTTCGTCACTAGGATTATAATGGAATGAATGGTAAAGAAAATCATGTGAGAAATTTAAAACCGTGAGGGTGGAGTTTTGAAAAGTCACACAATCTAATAGGGTGCACGGTTTGGCCGCATAGTTTTCCAAACAATTCACTAATAATGCGCTAGATTCTAAAAACAATGGGATAATCAACATGGATACCTAGGGTTGCCTACATTGTTTGACAAACCATGCACCAACCAAGAAGAATCCCTATATCTAGGACCACATAGTTTGGCTATATCCCTTGAATGGTTTGATTAAATTTTCACCCCTCCTCCTTGATAGAATTGATTACGGTTCACAGTTATCTTTAACCATGCTCCTACCCGGAAAAATGAAATGGATGAAAAAAATCTCACTTATTTTGCATCATGAACCCCTAGAACACCCTCAAACATCCTCATTCAATTGGTAATCATTCCATTAACAAAAAATTATTTGATTTAAACCCAAAACTAAACAATGAAATACCCCCATGAAGTACTAAATATGAATCCACTAATCATCCTCCTCAGTTAAATTTGACCATTAGCAATCAAAAAAATCGATATTATAAACCTCTTATTATTGATCCACACACTGATGATGAACATGATCCATTCCATAAAACCAAGAGAACATCCTAATCCTAAAAACATGGAATTTTATTTTATATTTATATTAATTCATTTAATTATTTTTAACCTTCCATAAACAACCTAATTAAATCAATAACACAATACATCGTAATGAATTTACCTCTCATATATATCAAACAAAAAATAGATCTACCTCACATGGTCATTTAAAAATCTAAAATCCCATGAACATGATTATGGGGCCCCCTAATATAAGGTTTCCTTGCTGGTGTCCCTACAATATGTCATCAACCAAGGAAAAATTGAACTATTTACATACCAAACCATTAAATCCTCACATTTCCTAACCCTAAAATTAAACTTATCTCACAACCATCACTTTTGATACAAGTATCTCATGAACACCACCCACCAACGATATCAAAATAATAGGAGATATAAAATGACCCCTTAAGTCCCACCTCTATTAGGCCCCAAGATGTGGATGAACTCTGAGAGTAAAAAAATATCATGAATTGGGATGTATTACAAAAAACTATAAAATATTATTGGTAGATAAGATGACTTATCGACAAGAACCCCAATGACATAATAAAAAATAAAACCAAACAATTCCATATAAATGAATATAATAAATTTGATACAAAAAATTCTCTAAATTAAATACCCCAAAGAAAAGATAAAGTAGAAACACATGAACTATCCAATGATATGAGATAGTAATATCCAAAAAAGTTCATATATTATTCTTATAAACATGAAAACTAGTTTATATAAAAGGGTTAGAATACATGTATACTCCATAGGAAAACCAATGAATCCAATCAAAATTCTAATGAAAAATACAAACAAGAAAATTGAAAAACCAACAACACCTAAAAAAGTCAACTATCCAAGCCAAACTGACCAAGGAACTGTCACCAAATAAAACAAGACATACCTAGAAAAATATAAAGAATAATATCATTAAAGGGTACCATTCACATGTTTCATATTTGTTTTTGTCTCCCCCACCCCAACATCTTACATCATGGATCTCACATCTCTTAAAAATAATATCTACGAATTCCCCCAATGATGGTCACATCACATCTCACCTATAGATACATAGTATATCACATCCCAACCAATATAATAAAAAGAGTAGTAAAGTATCATATAGATGAAAAAAATAAACAATGCTCCCTCAACCTACCATTAGAGAACCCCGCCATGATTTTCCCTTTAACATAATTACATCACATCTATCCTGAAAAAACAAGGGTCATTGTACCACAACACGGTCATCACATATCTTGTAAAAACGTCTTGTCCACCTCCCCATCACATGGTCATCACATATATCCATAAAACACATTGTCCATCATATATTACACTAATAAACATTTATCCATCAGAGCATATGAATATCTACTGTCACAGAAGAGAGTGTGGGGAAGAGAATGTTTCCATCTATCCATTATCCATAATGGGATGTTTGTAAAACACCCCTATGTAAATATATGTGTTTTTTTCTCATATTTCTTGATATAAGATGGGTGTTTATATAAATCAATAAGATTATACATGTAAAAATATTTATTCAAAAAAATTAAAAAAAATATGGGTTCACAAAAAAACAATAACCAACATCAAATATTCCAACTTATGCTTCCACCTCTAAATTCATAAAACCACAAAAAAATGACAAGGATGTTATTTAATTTACAACCAATTAAATTTCAAACCCATTTGTTTCATTATTATTAATGAACAATATTTATCTACATAGCCAATCATTTTTTTTATTTTTCAGTTCAATCCCATTGAACAAACAAAGACACCTCCCATACAACCATTATTAAATAGTTATTCCATTATTAGAGAGACTTCTAAAAAACAAAAGAACACAATAGATGTAGCTCATCTGTAACATCCCAACTCGGGTGCCACACATCGGTTCCATAAGTCGGTTTCCAATGTGACCTCAAGAACAACTTCCCATACACCAGAGGCTGTTGACTAGCAGCGAGGGTCAAATATCCATATTGGGGAGATTGTACCCTATTTTTATAGAGTAATACAGAAGTTTAAAAAATAAATTGATAACCAACGAATGATATAACATATCCATAAATAGAACTCCATCCAGATTACAAGATGAACAAAATTGAAGGTAAAATAACAAGATGTAAAATAATATTTCATGTGGATGCATGTGCCATGTGTCAAATGAAAACACAAAATCAATGACTCTTATGACTATGAAATAACTCCCGAACCACATATGGTTCCATCACCAATTCTCCATACCAACTCAGCCACCTAACACAAGTCCTTTTCTCATATCATATCCTGTAACCATGAAATCTATTCGGGTACCGATCAGGTATCCCATGTAGGGTGTGAGTAAAACTCAGTAGGCCACCACGAACATTCTAAAAAACAATATCCAATCAAGATAATGTGTATGCAGTTGTGTAAAAAATTAATAGAAATTCCCAAATAAAATTGTACCACATTATCAATACATATTTAATATACCACGTCAATCTTCAGGTTTTGGTCGACACCATTAATTCAATATCTATCTCAGATCATTCTGGAACCTGAAGTTGGTTTGATGGACATCATATATCAGAATTATATTGTTCACATTATGAAGTTTACATAATATAATTACAATGTTACCACTCCAATATTAATACCAGAATTCCCATGTTACCATTCAAACTCACATAATAGAATGACCATGTTCCCATTCATTAATACATACTTGTATGCCCACAGTATCATTAAAACTAAAACAATAGAATGACTATGTTCTCATTAATTAGTTCAAAACTAAATAACCATGTAACCATTAACAAACAAACAAATAATTAAATAATTAATGGTCCACATCAATTCTAGTACTATGTCGACAATCTTCTAAACAACACTAGTCAATTATTTAATTTAACAATTTTCATGTCACAAAAATAGTATTAATTAATTCAAAAAATAATTTTCCACATTGAATAAATTAATTAATTTAACTATTAATTAAATAAATAAATTCTATTAGAAAACTCAAAAATTAACTAAGAACGCCAATTACATTACTATGTTAAAAAAATATTATTACATAATTCCCCTTAAAAAATTCTCCTTTTAATCAATTATCACAATCCAAATTATTTAACTCAAAAATTACTCTTTCATTATAATCAACTCAAAAACCCAATATTAATTCCATAAATAATTATTTCAATCACAATCTCAGAATCCCCTAATTAATTCTACAATTATTTATCTCAAATCAAAACTCAATATATTCTAATTATTCAATCTATTTATAATCTAACTAAACAACTACTTTTTCATAATTAATTAAAAAAATTATTATATCAAGTCATCCAACATACAGACAGATAATTAATTCAATAATTAATTATCTAAATCTATAATATCAAAGTCCCCAATTCCACATATTATCAATTAATTAATTCAAAAAAATTAATTAATCTAACTAAAAAAAATTGATAATCACTGATTTAAAATAATAAAATTAAATACATGTAATTTAAATCATTAATATTGGATTTAAATTATAGACCACGTACCTCATGTTTTACATAGAATGATTTCTAATAGAAATCAGGAAAATTTGAGCAGTGCAACAACATATAATGATACCCGAAACTAAAACCTAAAATAATGATTTATAAATAAAGATCCATCAAATATATATCTGTAGATATGATAATATATGTATATATAATAAAAATAAAAGAATATGCCATCTAAAGGATGGGATAACAATGGAGCAACAATAAAAAACTAAGAATAACGGAATCCACTTACCAAAAGGTGTGCAGATCTACGATCCTAGCATTAAATCATGATGAATGGTTGTTGAGAAGGAATTTAATCTATCTATAGTGCACCAAAATGATTAAATATGTACTAGGGTTGAAATGGGGTTTGAATTGAAGTTAAAATAAGGTTTCATGAATAATTATCATCAATTTTAGCTTTAATTATATTAATGAGAACGATTTGATGGAAATGGGTTCATGGTTTCTAATAATTGTGCACCTAAACAATGAAAATATTTTATAGGGGTTCACAATATATCCTCTGAGGGTGCATGGTTTGACAGACTGTGTGATAGCAATGTAAAACCACACTATTCTAGGATTCACAGTTTGCTGATATAGCGAACATGGTTAGGGAAAACCATGTGTGAACCATATAATTAAATATTTCTTTCATTTATCTTATGTTTTCAACCAAATATAACCTATGGTTAAACACAAATGCTGTATGAAAAAATAATTTAAAAAATATTACCTTAAATCAAGCCTAGGTCTACTCTAAAAGAGTTCATGATCATACAATATCCCCACCTTATAGGTGCTCAACCTCAAGAATCACTCCAATGAATTTATATGATTCTGAGTCAATAAGAATGGGCTAGTTATCCATCATATCTTATCCCCATTCCAATGTTTTATCCTTTACATTCCCCTATTTCCACAACAAACAAATCTTTGGTATGGTATTTCACCAAAAATTCATTAATACTGTGATCTAACACATGTATCTGATTCTCTTAAAAAGATAAATCTATCTCAATATCAACATCATCCACATCAATCGCATGAAAAGGATCAGGGTGATACCAATGAATCTGTGACACATGGAAACCATTATGCATAACACATTATTTATCTGTAAGATCCAATCAGTAATCTACCATACCAAATATTTCCACACCTCAAATGATCCAATATCCTGGATGTTAAAATTCCATGTTGTAGTATCCTATAATGACCCAACAAATAAGAAACCCAATTTAATGTATGATCAACCTATCTAAACTATAGGGGTTATTGAATTGTCTTAGTATAACACTTATACAAAATCTAGGGTATATCAATACATTTTCGAATCATTTTTACCTTCTCCGATGTCTCCAACATGATGCTCAACACCACCAACTCTGACCCACCCACCTCCATCCATCATAATAATAATTTTCCTGGACTATAATAAATAAAAATTTATGGTTCTATATGTATAATATTCTAATAACTATTGTTATATTTTTAATAAGCTAAGTCTAGGTTCTTCTCCTGAGAACCACCAAATTCTAGAACATAAGCACACAACATATCCTCAACCACTTATATAGTGTGATCAGTCTTACCATATATCTAAGGGTGGAAATACATGATAAATAAAACATGAATACCCATTTCCTTCTATTATACCCACCATTAGAGTTATGTAAAATAGGAGTTGTGGTCTCAAAAAATAGTATGTGGAACCCCATGCAGACAGACTATCTGTTGAATATACTGTTATCCAAACTAGTCCACTGGTAAATCCTCTTGTGTAAGAATGAAATGGGAGACGTTTATTAATCTATCCACTATAAAAAAAATAAAATCATTCTTTTGCGGTATCCATCGGAGTCCTGCCACAATTTCCTGGGTTACATAATCCACCTTCCAATCTATAATTGGTAACAACTTTGGATAACCTCCAACTCGTTGAAGCTCAACCATCACATGGTGATATGTGTAACATCATGTCACAAACCCTGGTACCTTCCTTGTTACTCTAAAAAAACAATCATCATAGGTCTTGGTACATTTTTCTCACACATGTATGTACAACACATATCAAGGAAAGAAATTCATGCATTAGATCCTCCTGTATACTTTTTGGAACAACAACTCGATTCATAACATAGATTCTTTCATCCTCAGCTATGATCCAAAGAGAAGGTGAATCCCCACCTTTAGGTATTTCCATCATAGAAAAACAGTTCAAATCCTCATACTCTCAATCATTAAATATTATTAAAAGTGTAGACATTATAAAAATCATTACAAGAATCATCTGCTCATGACTCTCATGAACCACAACATGTATTACGACCACCAGAGTCTTCATTATCCACTCAACACTAGGATCCTAAACTTCTTAAGACACATTTTTCCTCATTAAAGCTTCAACCACTTGTTCTCCTATTTTTTTGAATACGATAGCTCAAACTCGAATAGATATATATACTCAACCCATCATTACTGTCAAAGATTCATACCTCAACGTGAAATAATATACTTTATACTATTCTGGTCCATATTGAATTTAAATGATTCACCCAACAGGAAATGATTCCAACATCGTAAATCATAAACTAATAATACTAAATTAAGATCATACATAGGGTAGTCTAGTTCATGGAGCAACATATTACAAGACCCATTCACTATAACTTAGTATCCATGCATCAACATAGCTCCACGTCCAACCTTAGAAGTTTTCAATACAACATACACTCCTCACTAGGGTTAGGGAGCATCCTGAATTTTGCTGATGTCATGTTCTTCTTAAACTATTTGAAATCATCCTCACAGACTCCCAACTAGTGAAAATTTATCCCTTTCCTGGTTAATCCTAAAAATAAAGATTTAAAATGGTATAATTATTGAATAAATCTCTTGTAATATGCTGCGAACACTAGAAATATATGAATATTGAACACGATGATGGGATTATCCAATGAAACAACTGCCTGAACATTCTCTAGGTCCACTAGCACAACTTCCTCTAAGATGATATGAGCTGATAAGTTAAACAGATTAATCCAAAACTAAGACATAGATAGCTTGGTGCATAGATAATTATATAAAGTGTACTCATGATGATTTAAAGATATTGCGAATGATCATCATTATTCATGGTGTACACCTAGTTGTAATACAAATACACTACCACAAACAGATTTTGGTATGGATGGAACACTTTTTTAATCAAGTATATAAACATTGATTCTACACTTGTCAACCCAAATGACACTATGAAAAACTCATAAAGTCCATATCTGCTTCTGAGAGAAGTCATAAATATATCAAATGTTCTATCTCTCAACTGATGATACCTTGATTTCAAGTCTACATTGGAAAAGAAACATCCTCCGCTTAAATGGTAAAAAATAACATCAATACGTGGAAGTGGATACAAGTTTTCAATGTTAAGATGTTTAACATATAGTAATCAATACATAAACGAACCGAATTATAATTATTCTTAGCAACACAAAATGGTGAACACCATGGAAATGTACATGAAGTGATAAAACACTTATCTTATAACTCCTCCAGCTTAGTCTTGATCTCTTAAAGATATTTCAATGCCATTTTCTTAGGTGGAATAGAAAAATGTTCATATCCTTGCATATTCTAAATTGTGAATTCCATATCTCTCTCATGTGGCATGCCTATGACATCTTTAGGAAATATATCTTGAAACCTATCAACTATTTAGGGACTAACATATTTCTTTACACCATCGTCATCTAGTAATAGATTGGAAACCTGGTATATGAGCTCTCTATGATGCTGAATAATTTTCCCCACCCTTCTTTCCTAGATATCCCACTCTACACAGTGAATATATTTTTCACCCATAGAAGATGTAAAAGTCACACTCTTTTGGTAACAATCAAGGTTGGATCGGTATGATACCAAATAGTCCTTACCCAGAATAAGGACGAAACCTAACATATCAAAAATTTATAGATCCCATAGAATAAAATATTCTCCAACAATGAGAGGACACCCCATACCTAATAAAATTCCACTATACCATACTCCTAGAGGTGTGTATATCGTCATCACCCCATTAATGAACTCCATCACCAGGCTCAAATCAATCACATGTTGTGCATAAATAATGATTGAGAGGAAATAGTATCAGATATACATGTCGAAAATGTAGAGGATATTAGAATAGTATATCTGACTATCGATGATCTAGGATTTCTCTCCACAAGTGTAGGATTAACTTCATTCAACTTTCTAGTGCCTCATCCAAGTGATATAATGTGACTTCACTAAGCTACACCACTCTACTGATATAGGTTCACTTATCCATAAGCACCACATCAACCACTATATCACCTCAAATAGTAGAACTATAGTTTCCAGACTGATCTGGTTTCTATGATCCCCTTCTCACAACATGGTTATATATATATTCTGTATCACTACTTGTTAGTTGTTGTATCCGACAGAGCTTTTATAGATTCCCCATCTTGTCACTTGATCAGAACTCTAATAGTGGTAAGGTGAACTATCTCTAGAAGTGTCCCAAACTACCTCACTATTGATAGTTCCCTCACATTATATTCTAATGATCCAATCCATCTATATGTGCACCACTCTTTACTCCACCATGAATGACTCTATTTTAGAGGTATTTACTATCCTCAAGAGTCCCACATCCAGATTGTCTTACTATAACTTTTTGTCTAATACTAAATGAATCTTTGAGGCCACCTCACCTATGTAATCCTAATCCACCACATCAACAATCATATATAATCAAAAAAGGTTATACTGGGACTTAATCTCACAATTAAGGCCATCTTAAAAATGACTCGCCATAATTGTCTCATCCACTAACAATGATGGATTAAATAATTTAAAATTTTCAGTGAATATAGCATAGTACTTCATGGATATAATTCCCATTTTGATTCTCATAAACATAGAACCTCTATCTTACCTCATTTTGTCTAGATATAAGTGATCCATGAACTTCTCTAAGAATTTATTCTATAGAATACTATAGGCATGCCCAGTATGTGCCTGAATGTCCCACCTTTCTTCACTAATCTTCACTGCATATAACCGTTAAACATGACACTAACCTCTGTTTGAGACTATAAATGGAAAATTATTTTCATGAAATAATCACACAAGAATTCCTCATCCTTAGGTCCACCCTCTCCAATAAAAGATAGATGGATCTTCTACTGAAAATATGTTGTTAGATCATACTGACACTCTATGACAAGGCTTTTTATCTTTCCATTTTCTATATGAGGTGATAATATTTCTCTTAGAAATTCTCCCTAACATACTCATATTTCATGATTAGTTCCATAGGTTCCACTACTGTATAATCATCTATCTCCTTGTAATCTGGTCATCTTATCAACAAGAAACATCAGGTATTCTTACTCTTTACAATTAAAAACATTCACCATAGAACATATTTCATAATATTAACATGTTTACGTAACAAGTAAAATAAATAAGACACAAAAAATCATTTACCCAAAATCAGCCACATGGTCAAAACTGATTCACTAAAAAATATCTTAATCATATGACATATAAATCACTGTTAACAAGGGAAAGCACATTAACCATATTCTTGTTTCACATTTAGACAACTATTTATTCTTATCGTGATTTTTTTTTGATATTTTTGAAATTAATTTTTGGAACATTTTTCATTTTAATTCCACATTCATGGAAAAATAGTCCACGTTTAAAAACATAACCATAACCCATTTTCTCATGCATACATAAGATGATGCATTCCACAATGACACTAAGTGCTTTGAGTGATTCATGAAATTCAACCTCATTACATAGATGGTTGCTAGTCAAATCCCAACAAATATCAACATCAATAATCACATCTCACAACATGTGTGTCTCCCATAGTGAAATAACATTAAACTATAACAAAAAATAGAAATAAAATTAATTCCCATAGTAGGTACTTATGTTCTCCCCCAAACATGGGTCAGCTACTCTTATGCATGAGCCCAGAACCATTATACAACTCTTAAAATTATCCTATATGTATTTCCAAAATAGTATGGAAAAAACCATCGCTGGTTCAACATTATAACATACCGACCCGGGTACCATACATAGCTGTCCTAAGCTAGTATGCTATGTAACCTCAAGAAAGCCTCCTTGTATGCCAGAGGCTCTTGACTAGAAGGGAGGTTATAATATCGATCATGAGGAGAATATATCCAATTTTATCAGGGTAATACACTAGCATAAAATAAATAAAAATATTGCCAAAGAATGATATAACATAAATGTAAATAGAACAGTATAAAGATCAAAGATGACCAAAACCAGAGATACAATATCATGATGAAAAAAACATGTCATGCTATGTATATTTCAACTGTCAATTTCAAAATCAAAATTAAATAAAACTAAGACACCCAAATGAGTCACATAACACATCTGGTCCACTCATCAATTCTACATCCAGACTCACCAACCCAACACATGTCCTTTTCCCTTATCATTTCATGAAACCATGAAATATATTCGAGTACCGATCATGAAGCCCAAGTATTGTGTGATTAAAACTTAATAGGAAACCACCAATTGTATCCGAAACAATATCTAGTAAATATAAAGTGTATGGAGTATTATAAATAATTATTTACAATTCATAATAAACAATTATCACATTATCAATAAATATTTATTTATCCACATAAATCCCCAAGTTTTCATAGAAACATACACTAAAATATATTATTTTGATCATGTCGTAGACTAAATAATGTCTAAGGGACATCATATCTATGAATTTAATTATTACCATTATTTAATTTACACAATTGAATTTATGTGTTCCCATTATTGAATTAATACTTTAATTCCAATGTTATCATTAAAACTCACAAAATAGAATGACAATGTTCAGGTTATTTAATTCATACATGGATTCCCATGTTACCATACAAACTCACACAATATAGTGAATTAGTTTCCAGTATTTCTTTCACAATTAAATGATTATGTTACCATTTATAAAAACATTATTAACTCCACAATTAATAATCCACATCAATTCAATTAATATTTGGACAATTAATTAAACACCACTATTCCATTATTTAATTCAATAATTTACTAGTCAAATGAATAATATTGATTAATTCTTCATTTAATTATCTACATCAAATATGTTAATTAATTTAAAATTGATTAATTTATTCAATTATATTAGTCAAATGAACAATTAATAAAGAACACCAGTATCTATACTAATTAAACCATTAGTTTATCAAATAAATCCCCACAATTGATTCCACAATTAATTATGTATGACAATG
This sequence comes from Viscum album, assembly GCA_963277665.1. Classification (NCBI taxonomy): domain Eukaryota; kingdom Viridiplantae; phylum Streptophyta; class Magnoliopsida; order Santalales; family Viscaceae; genus Viscum; species Viscum album. The sequence continues at coordinate 1,512,484,057 of OY728150.1, read as the reverse complement.
AAAATTTATTAACATAGAAACTATTTATTCATTATACGAAACTCAAAATACCATAATTAATTCCATTAATAGTTATCTCAATCTCAATCTGATTATATCCTAATTAAATCTTAAAATTAATTATTTGAAATCATATGTAAATATCATATAACTAATTCATCATTTCATTATATAAATCAACAAATCATATCTCATAATTAATTCTATAACAAAGTATCTGAAATCATATATCTAAAACACTCCTAATTAATTCAACAAATAATTACAAAAATCTATAATAATAAATACACAATTTAACTTCTTATCAATTAATTAATTCACTAAAATTATTAAGACAAACAATAAATCAATTGATAATCATTGAAAAACTATCCTATAATTACATACATGTAATTTAAATCCTGGATATGTGATTTTATTTATAGAAAACCTACTTCATTTTTGATGAATAACACTCACCAACAAAAGTCCCCCAAATCTGAGCAGCACAACAACATAGAATGAGATCCAAATCTAAAACCCTAAATCATGATGGAATAAATCAAGATACATTAAATCATTATCTAGATCTATAATCATATATCAAGATTTAAAAAATTAAAATTAACAACCCATTTCAATTATGGAATAATAAAGGATAATGATAGGTAAACCATGTGGGATATAATCCAATCATCAGGAGGGGTGTATATATATTATATAGGATTAAAATTGCATAAAAAGATGATTAGAATGGTGTAGACACTGAAAAAAGATCAAGGGATTAAGGAGGTTTTGGCGCGACAAAGCGAGGACATTTTTCGACCCGGTGATCCATTATGGGGGGGCTGGAAGGTCCGCGTGAAAAATTATCAGTTGGGCATGAAAAAAATATCTCCCGTGTGCAAAAACTCGGGATACGAGGAAGTTTTTCATGCAGGTGAAGAAACATCTACACCACCGACCACGGTTGCGGAACATTGCGCGTGGCTTCCCCCATGAGGTGGAACCTTTGCTCTACCGACTGGAGGTGCGGAAACTTGTGCGTAGCCACCCCCATACGGTGGAACCTTTTCACTGCCGACCGCAGGCTCAAAAATGTGGCCTCGACCCCCCCCCCAATGGCAGAACCATCGCACTGCTAACCAAGGGCACAAAACTTTTCCCATGGCCACCCCTGTGTGTTGGAACATTCATGTTGCTGACGGGGGCGCGTAATCTTTCATGCGGACTGGTTTCTTCATGGATTTGACGACCCCAAGCACCTATAAATATAAGGTCACCCCTTTTACTTCTAATGACTGAAGAATCCGAACTGTCTCCTCTGCCTGAAATCCACCTCTTCTGCACGCAAAATATGGCTTTTAGTACGGGATTATTCGCGACAGGTCTCCCGGGAGTTCGCCTTCACGTGAGACCACTAGGTCTTAACCCTCATCTGAATCCCTTCGAGTCCCATCCCCTGCGTGCATTCCCTTAAAATTTCATGAAATCTCTTCCAATTTCAAGAAATGCCTTTCAATTGCCCGCAATCCATTTCAATTGCGCATAAAAATTATTCTTTGCGTACAATCTATTCCAATTTCATTCAACCTTTATTCCTTAAGCACAAAACCGCTACCCCCATTGTGCACCAAACATCTCCAACTGTGCGTTGACCCAATTTTTTCCGTGCAAGTGTACCAATTTCATGCCGACCCAGTATTTTCCATGCTAGTGTTTCAATTGCACGCCGACCCAGTGTTTTCCACACTACATTTTTGTTTTTCATGCAAGACTCCCTCTTGGTGAACACGTATTCAGTGTCTCTCTTCTGGAAATCATTTTGGGTGCCTCCCATGCCAAAAACATCTACGACACACACTATTTTCTGGTATGACCTTCTGGGCTCGTATGAAGTAACTTCAAAGTCCCTTGGGTGGTGTTTCACATTACGTTGCTTCGCCTCATGCTTCGTCTCTTGGGCACACTAACGGCTATTTCTTCTTTACATATCCATTCTTACATGGAACCCTAATGGGATCACCTCTCGACATCCCCAACCAAGGAATTAATGATGCCATCCTTCCCTCAAGGGAGGATGAGTATCCGTTATGTAAGTCCTAGTAGTACGAAGTGAACCCGACCATCCGATTTGCAGGATACTAAACTGCCAAACACCATCATCCTCAGAACATGACGTTAAACTTTGGCCATTACCCATGAGTCGGACATCGGGTCCCCCCACCTTGGACATTCTGCATGCCCGATGGTCTCCATAGAAGTGAGATCGTTCCTCAAATGGAATGATATCCTCTTGATCGGAGCGGTGTCTGTCTACCGGCAAAGGGAAACCACCCATGTGTAAGCCATTATCTCTTCTTGAAGGTGGTATCACCCCTTCTCCTCCACTCTACCTGGGTGCCAAGTCCCTCCACCGCTGGGCTTTGTCACCATCCGGGCCTCCATCATGGAGTAAGTCCCAATCCTCACCACCTCAAGTCGCTAACCATGTTTAAGACCCTATTTCCTCTTTGGGTCGCTAACCACATGTAAGCCCCCATTTTACTTCCCACGGACGCACCTTCCATGAAAGGATCATTAGGTCTTTACTGCCTCGTGTTTATCACACCGAGCATGACTCACGTGGGCTTAGAGTATGCATCGACCATGAAATCCTTCCTGGCAGCCTAAAGTGTATGTTCCACACAACCATATTCAAACTATACGGACTTTGATCATTTACAAGGAAAGGTACGTAGGAAGACTTCATGGGTTCCAAGACCAACACCCATTGGTCCCAGATCCCTTCTTGTCGATTCACCAACACATTGGGCCACCTCAGAGCGTAACCCCCAAATTCCCCCATACCTGAAATACAAGGTATTTGATTATTTCCCAGAAAAGGTACGTAGGATGCCTCCCTGAGGTTCAATCCCAGCACCCATTGGTTGTTCCAACCCCCTTCACGTTGGTTCATAAATCCCACCTAAACTATGAGTTCTTTGATCCATGCTAAGGCATGTTATGTTGGAAGCCTCCATGACATTCAAGCCCACCAACCATTGGTCGTTCCGACCCCCCTTCACGTTGGTTCATCAAAACCATCAAGAACTACCTAGAAATTGATCCTTGACAAGGAACGGTATGTAGGAATACTCCCTAAGGTTCAATCCCAACACCCAGTAGTCCCATCCATCTTCACATCGGTTCCCCCCCATCCTGAACTACATGGGATTTGATCCTTGTCTCCTAGACAGGGTACATATGAAGCCTCCATTTGGTTCAACCCCATCCTACGGTAAACTATTGTGACGCCATTCAGTGGTAATTCGTTGTCAACCCCATTCAGCAGTATGCAGTTGACATCCACATCCAGCGGTAAGCTGTTTTGACCCCTTCCAGCAGTAAGCTGTTGTGACCCCATTCAGCAGTAATCCGTTTCAACCCCATTCAGTGGTAATCCATTGACATCCCCATCCAGCGGCAATCCTTTGGGACCCCAACCAACGGTAAGCCGTTGTGACACCATTTAGTGGAAAGTTGTTGTCAAACCCATTCAGCGGTAAGTCGTTGACATCCCCATCGAACGGTAAGCCGTTGGGACCCCATCCATTGATAATCCATTATCAACCCCATTCAGTGATAAGCCGTTGACATCCCCATCCAGTGGTAAGCGTTGCGACCCCATCTAGTGGTAAGCTGTTGAAAGCCCCAATCAATGGTAATTCATCGTCAGATGAACTACGAGGACTTTGATTCCCTTTCACAGGGATACGTAGGAAGCCTCTTCGAGACTCATGCCCAACATCCCAGTCATCCATGAGACAACTCAATCTCATTCTCCATCCACTTCATTAAAACTTCAATCATCCATCCTGATTCTTACCTAGGCCACCACATCCTGGTGGGATCATGCCACCTTATTCTTCATTCCCCTTAATAGAAAGTCCAAAATCTAACCGTATGTTGGCCCCAACATCAGTGTTCCCTCCAGTGGTTTCACCCATCTAATCCACTCTAATTAGTGTTCTAATCAGTACTATTTGTCTCTGCAAGATGTTAAACCTACGACATACCCTGTTTCAAACATAAGAAGCTGGGGAAAACCTCATATACATGCCTATGGCATAAAATTCCCCGTATTCAACATGGGATGCCTCAGGCTTCCGTTCCCTCAAGAAGACGTATAATAATGGGAAGAAACCCAGACACAACAGTGTTCCCGCATCCAGAAACACTAGTGATGTCAAATGTGACTACTCCCCTGATAAAAAATTGGTGCCTAAACAGACCCTTTGGAATGTCCTAATAGAAGTAGTGTAAGTTCTAGTGTCCATGAAGATATGGAACTAAGAATAGTTTCACGAACAACATCATAAATCTATAAGGGAGACCCCTGACTAGGTTAGGAGTTCAGAGGGGAATCCACGGAAGGAAGAACCGAAATCCCATCATCCTGTTTTGATCAAGAATCAAATTTCCCTGAACAAGTGACAGATTTCGCCTGCCTTTGGAAAGTGGGAATGTGGGGCAACAAAACTGTGCTGCCGTCCTCCATCAATATGGACGCGCATGCCACGTTTAAAGAGTCAAAAAATGTTGAACCCAATGTGGAACTATTTTCCTAAATATGGACATTACTAGCATCCAAGACATTAGTGTATTAGCTTGTAACCAGATCCAGATATCCGGCGTTGGGTCCCACCAAGAAAATAGCAGGCCTAGTGTGAAACTCACCAGAAGTTGGGACAATCGAAACGTTGGAAATCCCGATCTATGACGTTGTTAGCATGGATCCCTCTTACTATTCATGGAAGACGGAATGACATTTGGGCATTGGTCGTAGATTCCTTTTTTTTCAGCACAGATGATTTAAACTCCCTACTTTCAGGAACCAAGCTGCTGCACCCACAGCTCAATCACCAACTGCCCACCAACATAGGGGCAGGGGAAGTACCAGCGTGGTTTCCCCAACCCGTTACTCCACTTCTGTGAATGTCTCAACTTCCACAGCTGATGGCCGCTTCCACCCCATCTCTCCCTCAGAGATCATCCAAGAAAGGGTGATCAATGACCTCGTACATCAGTACAAGGAGGAGGGTATTGTCTTGATTCGAGATAAGGCCTGCCTGGATTTAGAGGCATATGTGCCTAATCGTCAACGCCACCCCCGAGGACCATGTAGGGAGCCACTGCTCCCCACTCCAATATATAACCATTTTGAGAGCCTGTACCAGGAAGGCCTCGACAAATCCCTACCCTACATCAACAAGGTAAGGGATGCATGGGCCAACCCGGTCAGAGTCCCATTCGAGGGAATCCCAACAAGGGATCCCATAAGGTGGCATCAGCGCTGCCACCCATTCTTACTAGACAAGGAGTAGGTAAGCCATGTACTTGCTCCATCGGCTCCGGTCCGTCTAACTCAATGACAACTTCGAGTGAAAGTCAAAGAGTATGTCCGCCAAGGGGTGTCGATGTCAGTGAGAACTATGGACCAAGCCACTGCTGATGCATATCACCAACTCCCTGTGTATGCTGAATTGGGACATTCATATGCTTGACCTGTATTGAGGCCCCAACTGCCCCACGGGTAGGCTAGGTCTACTCTCTTGGTCTCCAGCACAGGCAGTGGCTGCTGTAGACCAACCAAAAGTGATTCCTCCCAGTACGGAGGTCATCCCCGTACCTCTACAATGGAGAACATGGGCCTTCCCCACTTATAATCTTGGAATGGAGGTCTGCCTCGTGCCACCTTCAATCAAAATGAGGATCCTCCTCGTGGAGGTGACATTCATTACAGAAATCTCTCTCATTCACAGTACACCAGATATGGAGTCATTCCTCCTGCCACAAACCGTTGGTATGTGGGTGTTGCACATCTGGTCACTATTCAATGTGGGGACCCTCCTTGTGTCCTCGTAGCAGCTGGAAAAGGTTCTCCTCATCCCAACAATTAGAGGGGTGAGGGATGAATTCACTTCACCAGCACCCAGCACGGAGGTCCAACCCGTGTTCAGGTCGACTAGTACGAGGACCATCCTCATATTGATGTCACCAGGGGAACAAAGTGTGGAGGTCCTCCCCATGCTTCTACCAATGCCAACAGATCTCTTAACTACTCCATCACTACCCACGGAGGTCCTCCCTATGTTCCCTTTGATATATGTCCAGGTGCTCCTCGCACCCCATCTTACTCAGGCAGGGACCCACTCCACCCCAGCACTAGTACGACTGAAGGACCTCCTCGTACCAGAAATCTACCCTATCTCGAAGAGTCATCTAGGGGAAGGAAGGTGGGTATTCATCACCATAAAAAGATTTCGGGGTAGTTCCGGACAGAGATCAAACCAGTTCTCTTCTCAAACTCCGAAGCAGATTACGACTAAGTGCAGGAACCCTCCCCTCGCTCACCTGAGTCAAGCGCTAGGGCAGGAACAAGGCGCATCATCCTAGTACTCCCAAAATGCGAGGTCTATTGGATTCCCGCCTATCTCCACTGGTATATCCAGGAGGATGAAAATTTGGAAACCTCATAAGTTACGGTTGTGAAATAACCAACATCGTCACCAGAAACACTCTTTACCTCAACTCGAGATCACAAAGAGCTATTCTGGGGATCAATGGTGTGTGAGAAGCATCACAACCAATCGCCAGTATCCCTAGACAATGCGCCAGGAACTGTGGTTGTCATCCCATGCTACCATGATGTGGTGGGTAATTCACTACACTCTTTGAAGGACAGCCCGAGATGTGGCGGTTTGTTAGCTCGCTCGTCGTACTCCCCACCGACAAGCCTGCCATCCCAGCGGTTTGCTTCGGTACCTCTACCAATTCATCAAATGCCTTCGGTTGACAAGTGGGGTAATGAAGGGCTTGACCCTGAATCCGATCCATGGAGATTATGGAATATCCTCGCAGTCAACCACTTCCCTAAGGTGTTTTGGCCCATGGCAGTGCTGAATTTTTGCACACCGGAATCCCCCACCCCAGAGAAAGTTGAGTGTTTCTGCCATACCCTCTGGGAGATGCATTCTCACCTTCGTCATCAGTGAGTGGTTTTTCCCAAGATCCAAGTGCATTTTGAAGAAATTGGCGAGCAGTGTCGTCTAGTTGATTTGGCCGCACTCCCTGTGGCCCAATGCCCCGAGTCACAAGGCCGTCATAAGGCCCTCCAATAGAAATTCCTTCATAGTTTCAAGTTACTCTATAAGATTATCAAGGAGGATTCCCACCACATGAAAATCCGTGGATGGGGGTAGTATGTTTCCCTCCTCTTCAGTCCTATCTGACAGCAGTCCGACTCGCTAGGTGATATTGAGGACATGCCCCCAGGGAGGGTCACAGTCAACATGGCCAACATATTGGACAAGGAGAACTAGTTGGATCTTCTTGATGGTACTTAACCCCAAGGGCATGCCACCAATACTGGATCCATCGTGATGAGTTACTCTTCAGCAGAGGAATCAACTGTGGCTCCATGCACCCACCGAGGAATTAGTTCTCAGTCAGAATATCGGTAAGGGTAAAGAGAAACTCAGAGCTTCCAAACACTCCGACCCATCTGCCTTAGTGCAGAAGATGGAGGAGGACCCTGAGAAGTCTGCATTGCAACAAAAACTCACTAAGAAGAAAAAGTTGGTCGAAGAAATCCAGGATGAACGTGTTATGGAACAATGTCTAGATTATGGAGATCCACGACCAGTACAATAGGGGCAGGAACAACTTCCCCTTAGTGAGCTGCCTCCAGGTGACCATGACCATCCTGCCCTCACAGATAGGGTTGAAGCCATAACTTATGACAAGATGGAATGGTATGTCATGCCAAACCCTCCGGAACGGCGTGAGAATCCAAAGAACCTAGCTCGGGTTCCCCCAGCTACCCATAGGTTGCTCCACCTGCCGCTCCAAAAGCCGATGAGCCACATTATCATGTTGAAAACCCCACCAACACACCCATGGTTAGGGATCCCTATCAAGACAGGGACCCCCGCCCAGATGATCTCATGGAAGCACTCATTGCCCGCCTTGAGGCATTGGAAATGCGACAGGTGGAACTCTCGCCAGATGGCATGCCATATCCATCATGGGTGGATGATATGAAGGCACCTCAAGGTTTCAGAAATCCCAAATTTCCCCCCTTTAATGGGATAGGTGACCCACTACAACCCATGGACCACTTTTTATCAAGGTGTGGTCCCATGTAGGGAACTTTAGCACAGCAAGAAGCCACGAAGATCTAATGTTATGTACAGACATTGGAAGGGACTGTGTTTATCTGTTACAACAACCTCCCGATCAGATTAGTAACTAGCTATGAGGACCTTTGTAGGCAGTTCCTTACTAGATCAGTTCCACCATGTGGAAGACAAGTATCGTAAACCTCTTCAAGTGTAAGCAGAGGCCTGATGAGCACGTCTCCAACATTGTCGCCCGGTGGAATGGACTCATGTATTCCCTTGACATTCCACTGAAACACAAGAAATTACAGACGATGTGCATAGGGAATGTCAAGATGGAACTGGTTCCCCCTCTGATCACCCAGAACTATCTCGGAGGATTTCGAGACTTCTTTGATAAGGCCCAGTGCCTATAGGAAGCCATGCAACAGGCTAGCCAAGCACGTCTATTATCTCTGGTAATTCCCGCAAGGAGGGTTTCCAAAATCGATCCCTCTACTTTGGCCCAAATAGAGGCGCCCATACTATTGGAATTATTACCAGTGGAGCCACCTTCACAACCTCACAGAGGCCCGCCACCATAGGTGAAGCCTCCAGCCAAGCAGCGGCCACCTCAAAATCAGCAGGTACCCCCGCAGAATGCACTGTGACTGCCTATACGAGACAATTAGGCCCCACCTCCTCCAAAGTCTCCTCTAACCCCTCATTAGGGTCAATCTCCAATGGCCCCATTTTTAGATAGAAGAAACCAGACTTACTCATTCAATGAAAATCGGGTTTTTGACTATTTTCGAAGTTCCTTGGAATAGGGGATTGTGCATTTGCCTGAGTGTAGAAGGCTAGAATAGGCGAATATCAATGATTTCCCCAACTAGTTCCCCTATCACTAGATCCTTGGGAACTCTCTCAAGCAATGCTATGTGTTCAAAGACTGGCTTTGAGACCATTTTGATAAAAACTTAGTCAGGCCATGTGGCATGCGTCGTAGTAAGGCCAGACAGCAGCAACGACAACAAGGGCGAGTGGAAGTAGGTTTCTAACCACGAGTCCTAGAAATATGACAATTAGATGGCTCGAAAAAAGGTCACCCATGACCATGGTATCATCCGTACATGCCTAAATCAGACAGATCATTCAAGAGGCACGCTTACTACTTCTACATCGTCATCTCAGAAATCCCCTTCCCAGAAGAGCAAGCATCGACAATGCAAGGGAAATCAACGCGCCCCACAAATTCCATCATCATCCCGTACACTCAGTGACTTCATGACATCGGAGATGGGAACTCATCCTATAATCTTCCTTGTATTGGATGACTCTTCGAGTGACAGTCACAGGTATGCTTTGGTTAACACTATGGAGCTAGTAAACCCCTATATGACTCCCGACGACAGAAAGCAGCATACAGATCTTCCCAATGTCCCTAGAAGACACCAAAGTCGGCAAATCCATGAACATATGGGTCATTGAGGAACATCAGTTGGAACATCTAGCCAGGTCGTGCACACCACTGAGACCAGAAAATAAGCCCATTACAGAGCTCAGTATGCGCAGCCTCCTCATCCGGTTTCATCAGGCCCGCCTCCACCGCCATTTGTGCTAATGGACCAAATAGAGCCTCATAGGCCTTTCTGTGATCATCCACCCTCCTCACCGGACCAGTTCCAGTTAGCTATCCCCAATACGGAAGGTACTCCATATGCTTTAAATAGTGAGAAGCTGGACATTCCCCGCACCAGTCAGCCGTCGGTCCAGCCGACAGAGGCCACCGTACCTCCTGCAAGAAGAAGTTCACACCTGGTGCGGAAGTACAATGTTCTTAAGCATATTTCCTGCATTCCATCAAGGCTTTCCATCTTTGAGGAATTTTTTTTATCATCAGATATGCATGTTCCCTCACCGAGGCTTTAAGAAGCACCCTCCAGTTTGAGACAGTAGTAGCAGCCGCAGAAGCCTTTCACGCTAAGGCGATAGAGAATGATGAATATTAGGAAATCATTTCCTTATCTATAAAATATGAAGGCTCTCCCATACAGGGGCACATTATCCCACTATACATCACCGGCCAATACAATGGCATGGAGGTTTGCCGCCGTCTTGTCCAAACATGCTCCAAGATTAACATTATCTCGACACGGACACTGCGGAAACTGGGATTGTATGAAGATGGCTTGACTCCCTCCAACATAAAAATCCAGGGATATGAAAGGATAGAGTAGACCCTAGTTATAAAGATACCTTTGAAGACCCAGTTCATGGGCCTTGTTTCTAGCATCGAGTTTATGGTTGTCTCCCAAGACAACGCGTACAATGCATTGATGGGTAGACCTTGGCTCCACCTGCATGCGGCGATTCCCTCATCATATCACCAATACCTCAAGTACTCCCTAAATGGTTGAGTAGACATGATCCAAGGTGAATTTTATCCTTTTTCCTCTTGTAAAGCCCGCTACCTAGATGTCACCTATTACAAGAGGAAGGACAATCAGATTCAGACTAATGAGTTCGATCATGCCACGATTGCAACCGGCCACTGGGCAGGTCTAGATGATGCCTACGTCTTCCCGATCCATCGATTAGAGGCCACGAACCCTGATATGGGGAATGTTTTGTTGTATCTAGTACAAGGGGATGCATATTCTTAGGTCCATGTGAGGTCGAGAGATCACTTCATATTCTTATACAAATCAAGCCTCGGTGATCCCTGAGCCCCCTATTCCAATAAGGTATCGGGATGTCCACCCCATGGCAATGAGAATACGTCACACATGCTTGTTCCACCTGGATAGAATCATCCGGTTCAAGCCAATGTGCCACTGTTTCTTTGATATCATCATGTGTGGCCCCTTTGGCCAAAGACCATATGAGATCAGGTCGAAAACCTTCATTGTTATGGTTTCAGCAGCACCAGAATCTCATGATGTAGTGACCAATACCGCCCAGGCAAGTACTAACCTCTCCTTTGGGTTTTTCGACTCAGATAAATCTCTTCCCTCTAGGGATCACTCCTATGAAAGCGAAGAAGAGGATTTGTAGGAATCTACCCCCGCCTTTGGGGAGGGCATCTCCTCCACGGTTGATGAACTGGTACAGGTGAACCTCGGTAGCGAGGCAGACCCGAGACCCACATCGATCAGTGCCTCCATGTCCCTCGAGGAGCAGCAGCGGTATGAAGACATCTTGAAGCAACATCATGATGTATTCACCTGGAGCTATGATGAGATACTATGATTAGATCCTCAAGTAGCCGTCCTTTGCCTCAGTCTCCCTGCAAATCATCACAGGTTCAATCAGCCTCCCAGAAAGATGCACCCTTCTTATGATGCCATGGTAATGGTAGAAGTGGATAAACTCATCATGGCCAATTTCATCAAGGAGGTATAGTACCCCAAATGGAAAGCCTACATTGATCCAGTTAGGAAGAAGAATGGATAGATCAGAGTATGCATCGACTTCTGAGATCTCAATCGTCACTGTTCGAAGGATGATTTTCCCCTTCTTGTGATGGAGTTGTTGATTGATTCAATAGCTGGATTCCAAGCCCTCTCCTTCATGGATGGATACTTCGGGTAAAACTAGAATCCAATGGCCCCCTAGGATGAGGATTCCACAGCATTCAGGGCACCACTAGGTATGTTTTGTTACCGGGTCATGCCCTTCGACATAAATAATGCATGTGCCAACTATCAGTGGTCCATGCATCGCATAATCAAGACAATCCTCTGGAAATTTGTGGAATTCTTCATGGACGATATGGTGGTCAAATCGCGTCAGTGCCCGGACCATATCAAGGACCTTAACAAAGTGTTTGGCTTCCTCTCTTCTTGACACCTAAAGATGACCCCATTGAAATGTGCCTTAGGGGACACCTCTAGAAGTTACATAGCTTTGTTTTTAGATACCGGGGTATCGTGATTGACCCTGAGAAGATCAAGGCCATCAGCCAGATGTCTCCCCTAAGAAACATTCTAGACCTTTGAGGTTCTCAAGGACACTTAGCCTACATAATCCGATTCATTTTGAATCTGGATGGCAAGTGTAAGCCCTTTTATCAGCTCATGAAGAAAGGCACAACCTATGAGTGGGATGAAGAGTGCTAGACCACGTTCGAGGAAATAAAGAAATATCTACTCTTGACTTTGTTTTTAATGCCACCCTCTATAGAAAGCCATTGGTCTTTTATGGGACCACCATGGAATGATCTCTTAGTTCCCTTCTCACCCAAAAGAACAATGAGGGGATAGAAAATAGCCTCTACTACCTCAGTTATATTCTTATAGATACGGAGACCAGATAATCCCCCATAGAAAAGAGTTTCCTTGCACTGGTATTCGCAGTAAAAAAAGTGTGACATTACTTGTAGCACCATGATATATAGTTGGGGTCTCAGGTATACCCACTAAAGTATATTCTGAATCGCCCATGTTGATAGGCCGTCTATCTCGGTGGGTAGTGATTCTTCAGCAGTTCGATATCAAGTTTGTTCCTAAGAAAGATATTAAAGAAAAGCATTGGAAGAATTCCTTACTGCCCATCTGGATCCTGCTGACCAGTCTTTGGATCTCGATTTCCCTGATGAGGTGATCCTATCGGTAGATCAATCCATGTCGTTCTAGTAGATTCACTTTGATGGTGTGTCATGAATCCCCACTAGTAGGAGGCTCAATGATCCCAGGATCAATAGTGTAGGCTTGGGTATCATCGTTATTACCCCAACACAAGCCATTCTTCCATACTCATTCCTATTGTTAGAAGGATTCACCAATAATGAGGAAGAGTATTGGGCTCTTATCACTGGCCTCGAGCTGGCCCTCGAGATTGATGTGCCCCATTTTCATGTGAAAGGGGATTCTAAAATAGTCATCAAGAAGATCAATAGTGACAATATCATTTGAAATCTTGAGCTCATACCATTGTTGGATGGCAATCTACAGATAATGGCCGAGTTCCCATCTCATCCATATTTCACTCATGTCCCTTGATCTCAGAACGGTCGAGCTAGCACTCGGGCCAGCCTGGCTGCATCACTTGCATAACCCGAGTAGGATGATCTGATTATCCACATGGTACATTGGGGAGTCATTGCTCCTATCACCCCAGATGACAAAGATGGCCTATAGATGATCCATCTTACTACTATAGCCTCCATTTCAGGACCCCAAAAGTAGTGGGTGAAGTAACTACCGACTATAGATCCACCTTTGTCGAGTATCTACAAAATGGTTACTTTCTGGATGATCGGGATGAGCGTGAGTGAATCCAACACCGCGAATTTCTATTCTCTCTCGAGGATGGACCTGACCATGAGCGGATCCCCTACAAGCACAGATTTTATGGTGTCATACTCCGTTACATTCATGGAGTTAATATTTCTCTGGTCATGCAATATGTTCATACTGGTTCCTGCGGGGCTCATCAGACTGGGCCAAAGTTGTCTAGAGGCTGGGGTACTTTTGGCCCTCTATGATCCAAGACTGAATCAAGTTCACCAAAAGGTGTCATGTGGGTCATGTTCATGCCAACTTCATGCATCGACATCCATATACTCTACACTCCACCATGTACTCTTGACCATTTGCGGTGTGCGGACTCGATGTTGTGGGACCATATCCACCGGCGACAGCTCACTAGTGCAGGTTCATCCTGACGGCTACAGATTTATTCCTCAAGTGGGAGGAGGTAGTTCCACTCAAGGAGTTCACGGACCATTCCTTCGTTGACGTCATGATCACTAATATAATCTACCTATTTGGAGTCCCTCGCACCATCCTAATTGATAACAGCACCAAGAACCGTGCAGTTGAGTTGAAGAAATTTTTCGCCTATTACAATATGCATTTTAACCATACCTCCCACTACCAAGCGCAAGAAAATGGGTAGATTTAGGCATTCAATAAGACCCTCTATAAAATTTTATAGAAATGGTTGGTTATAATAAGAATAGTTGGCCGAACAATCTCCCTAACTCCCTCTGGGCTTATCGGATGACGAATCGTAATTCCACACAGGTGACCCCATATTCCCTAGTATATGGAGCAGAAGCCATCCTACCCATTGAGATTCAGTTGCCTTTATTATGCACAGTGGTCTATGATCAGCATTCACCATATAAATTAGTTGAAATTCAGATGGCCGAGTTGGAAGCACTTGATGAAAATGTGCTTCGTGCCCTGCAAAACATGGAAATGTTTCAGAATAAGATATCTAGAGCCTTCAATAAGAGGGTCACCTCCACAATTTTATATAAGGGGATTTAGACCTGGCTATGAGGACGCCAATGATTCTTGGACAAGAATCCACCAAAATTGGTGCCCAAATGGTAAGGACCTTACATAATTAATAAGGATTACCCCAATAGTTCATACTCCCTTGTAACCAGGGATGGTGAGCATATAACTCCTCCCACAAATTACATGTTTCTCAAGAAATACTTTACTTGAGTTATAGGGTCCCACATGACCATAAACTGTATGGTCCTGCATAACCTTAAACTATATGGTCCCGCATGACCCTAACTTGCATGACGGTCCCGCACGACCAAAAACTACATGATGGTCCTGCAAGACCCAAAACTTCCTAGTCCTACATGACCCTAAACTACCAGGCCCTACATGACCCTAAAATGCTTCTTCCCGCATGATATTAAATTTTTCGTCATCTTGTAAGACGTTAAACTGTATGTCTCTTCTAGAACTACGTACTGCTTGATTCCTATCCTTATGGGATGCGTAGGAACACTCAGATTCTTGGTCCGGAGTCCATCCCCCAGAATCCTCTCTTCAATTATCAACCCTGGGTATAGTTCTCTCAGAGGGTCATTGAATGGTGTAGTGTAGGCTTCTTTCTCCCCACTCATTTCAGGATTATGTAGGTCACACCATGTACCCCTCCCTATTCTTATATCCTCCCACATCCTCACCGTATGATGTAAAACTACATGGCCTTCAAAAACTACGTTCGGCTTGATTCCCATCCTCATAAGATACGTAGGAATTCCCATACATTTCATATATCGGCCTAGAACCAAACTCTAGAATCACACCTTGGGTCAAGACATTTGGTGTGGTGTAAGAATTTGCCTCAATTCACATCGAGTTCATCATAGCCCTGCCATGCATTCCACTCCACGGAGACTTCCACCTCGTTCAACATCCTTCTTAATGTTAAAATGCACAAGAATACTTATGCTTCATTCATGCTCCTTGTTTGGGACTCCATCATCTTTCATGTCCAAAAGGGCCCTCGAATGGCATGAATTATCAGCCCAAGGGCCCTCTTACCAATACATGCCAATGTCCTCGATGATTTCAAACAAAAAATTGACATGAGCCCCACGTTGTGAATATGGTCAGCGTGTGATCCACTTTTGTTGTTCTCATTCCAGGTCACACGATATGGACGTTGTGTTTCAAAAATGGTCAATAGCTATTCGTTGTCTTTATTTCCACACACATAGGTCCCAAATATTGAGTGTAGTGACTTGTTCTGTCCCACTATATCATCAAGACGTGGTCTCCCTTGGGTGATGCCATCTGTCTGACCCCATTAAGATGGGGAGAGGTTAATACTACTTTTTGTTTACCAGACTAAGAATTTCTCATGTGGGTTTAAGAGCTATGATGAAGCGATGCCCGCTTGAGATGCCATATGGCTACAGTTTCCAGGGCACCCTGTCTCAGGTTCCTTGACCCGTTTGTTCCCCTGGCCCGAGTTCTCATTTAGGATTTTGTGGTACGCTATGGACTCCCTTCATCATTTATGTCGGTCTATTTCTCCATGCCACACATATACCCTTGAGGCATCTATCCCATCATTTATGGTTAATACAGTGAGTACAGTCCAATCCATGCATCACGAGTCCTATTATTTGGGCTTCCTTCACCATCCATATCCAAAAGGGCACCGGAATGGCATGGATTATAGGTCCAAGGGATCTCCTACCATTATGGGCTAACGTCCTCAAGGATTGTGGGAGACAAATTGATACATGTACCATGTTGAGAATATGGTCTACATTTGATGCCTAATTTTTCTACCCCCCTTCTGGTCACACAAGGTTGGATGCTGTGTTGCGAACCTGGTCAACAATGGTCCTCTATCATCATTTCCATTTTTTTGTCCTCCATAGGCCTGATGATTCACCCTCTCTGTCCTAGGCATATGATATCAAACTAGGCATATACGTTCTGAGTTCTATGACCCTAAACTAAGAACACCTTCATCCTCACTACAAGACGTCAAACTACAAACAGGCCGAGACATTCTGTCCAAGGTCCAGCCTCAGGCCCCTTGGCCTTTTTGGTCCCTTCACCCTAATTCTCACTTAGGGTTGTATGGTGTGGTCCGATACTATGTACCCATTCACGTCGGGTTTCTCATCGTTCCATACACATATTTGGATGAGGTTCGTTACCCCTACCTCCATCCCCTCTAAAAGATATTAAACTGTAAGCTGAATATGACATTCTGTCCATGGCCAAGCCTCAGGCCCCTCAGCCTTTCCGGGCCCCTGGCCATGGTCTCACTTAGGATTTTACAGTGTGTTGCGGTATTATTTCCTCATTCACATCAGGTTATTTGTCATGTCCTACACATCCCCTGTTGAGATACCTTTCCCCTACATCCTGTATATGCCGCAAGACGTTAAACTGCGTGACATCTTCAAAAACTATGTGTGTATTGATTCCCATCCTCATGTGATACATTGGAACACCCATAAATTTTGTCTATTGGCCCGGCCTCATCTGGTAGAAATATCTGTATTTTACAGGCCCCCTTGGCCGTCTTTCCTCCATGAGAGGAATATATGGGGTGGTGTGGGATTATTTCCTCATTCACATCGGGTTTGTAACAACCATGAAATGTACCTCTTACTCCCGAGAGTTCATTGTCATTTGGTTCTATACTCATCTATTGAAATTGGATGCTCTCAAGTTGAGCCCGTCGACCCTCTACGGTGGTTAGCCAATGTGCCCAAGAGTACTATGGTTTAGTGCCCGAAGTGTTAGACTCTACATATATATGCTTTCGCCCATTTTTAGGCTTCATGTTCTCCTTTATTTGGGCTTCAATAATCTTTAACACCCGAAGGGACCCCTAAATGGCCTGGATACTAGCCCTAAGGTATCTACTTCCATTACAAGCTAACGTCCTTGAGGGTTTCAAACAACAAATCGATAGAAGTCCGACGTTGTGAATATGGTCAGCGATCAATGGTTATTTGTTTTTCCCATTTCATTCCACATGATATAGATGTTGTGTTTCGAACATAGTCAACAGTTATCCTACATCATCACTCCTGCACCTGTTATCCTTGAATGTTTGTTACATGATTCAAATTAATTTCCATTCCATCATGTCCAAATGGATTTTCGACACTCCTGGAACTATCCCTCAGTGAGCATTTGCATGTTAAGAGGACAAAAGCCGCAGTAAAGGCATCATTCGGGGCTTCACACAGACTCCCCTTTGGCGTGCTTTCTAGGTATTGAAAAAACTTCTTCCACCCTTATTTCTCGCATAGAGTTTGACTCACATGAGCTTAGGGATTCGGTTCGAAATAGCCGCTCCACATACGACCCTTCTTAGGAGTTATCCCCCATAATTCATGTCCCATATGACATTAAACTATATGTTGTCCCACAATATGTTAAAAGGAACCTTCTTGAACTACGTGTGGCTTGATTCCCATCCTCATGGGATACGTAGAAACACCCGGACATATCATCTTTGGGTCAACCTCAACAGGGGACTATCCTATCATGTCCCATACCCTTTGACAATTTAATTACCCTTGGCATGAGTTTTCCACCTCGGAGTCAAGCGCGGTATGATTTGGGACTCACCCAATTCACATCGGGTATTCTTTAACACGTTGTGCAGGTTCCCTCTGCAACTTCCTTTCTCTCACATATGTCCAAGCCACATGACATTAAACTATGCTGACGAGTCCCACATGACTTTAAACTATTGCATCAATATTGCACGACATTAAAATGCATGGTTTGTCCTATCACGTGACCCTAAACTGTGACATTATTTTCCTTTCCGCATGACAAAAAATGTCAATGTGCCATGATATCCTCACTCGAGGGGGAATTATGTTTGTTATCAGTCACACACAATACCATTTTTCAATGCCTCAAAAGGCTTGATTACTATGTCAATTCCTAGACTTTCTATCAGAGGTCAATCGCTTAAAAAACACACATTAATCCTAAAGGAATAAAGAAGATCTATCAAATACCGCTTCTTTTGGTGAAAGGGCCAGACTCGTATGACCTCATCATCCTTGGAACTGGTACATTATCATTCCTCTGTAATTAATATGTGTGGCTTAATTCCATTCCTCATGGAATACGTAGGAATGACCGTGCACTTTGCATCGATCCTATCCTAACTTTCATTTTTGGTCCCACGACCTAAAACTTCCTCAAGGAACAGATGATGATCTGGACCCCAAATCCTCATTCACGTCGGGTTACATAATTACCTCACCATGTTTCTCCTGCATTCCCTACCATATTGTCTGATCTCTATGACCATAAACTAATATTACTTTTCGTCCATACCATAAGATGTTAAACTGCACGACTTCTTCAAGAACTACATGTGGCTTGATTCCCATCCCCATGGGATATGTAGGAATGCCCAGACATCTCATCTTTGGGTCTAGCCCCATGAATCATAGGTCCTGTTCCCCCTCTCGTTTCAGTCCCATGGCCTTAACTCTTTTGGGGAATCATGAAATTGATGATCTACCCTGAACAAGTTTGGGATTCCCCACGACAATGTTGGGATGCAATACCTTCCTCACCAGAGATGTCCTGTCCAGAAGTAGGAATGATCTATGATCAGACTGATAATCCAACAAAATGTGTTTCCATTACAGTGGCGTAATTTCATGAGTGTTGGAATCTATTCGAACAAACCACAACTCCACCTTCCATTCTTTGAGTTCCCTTTATTCGAACCCTCTTCCTCTTTCATGTCTAATGAAACCCCATTAATGTATAGGTTCTCATCCTATGGCTCGCCTACTATCCTGGGCCAACATTCCAGAAGACTAATGGATGAAATTCTGAGTTAGGGCCCATTTTCGAACATGGTCAGTAGTTGGCCCTCGTTTGTCATCCCCATTTCAGGATAATACAATACAAAGACGGTGTTTTGATCACGGTCAATAGTTATCCTTTGTTTTGAAACCGTCCCCATAGTGTTCTGAATCTGGGGTATTCTGATTTACAGTTTCCACTCCCTTATGTTCGGGTTGATTTCAAATTCTTCTGGCGTTACCCCGATCGTGTACTAGAGCTATTGGGAAGACGATACATAGATTGTTCTGAGGTCCTCATCCTCAAATTGGGCCTCTCCCTTCTCTTCTCGGAAATCTAGGTTGGTTATTTGAATCTAAGAGGCCCAATGCATGGTTAGCACTCTTATGTTCAAACAAAGTAATAGTACGAGCATCCCTTGTTTCTCAAATCGGGTACGAACCACATGAGATTAAGAGTGGATTGATATCTATTTCAGAATTGTGGTTGAATGAATTAAACAAAACAAACAAGTAATTAAATCTATCCATACATGAAGTTCGAAACAAGAGGCAGTAAGTAGAAAGGAGTTTCTGAGTTCGACCAAAACAGGGACCTCAAGGGTCAGCATCTTGGATAGATCATTAAAACACCGTTACCTTTTGTATTGTGATATATAGGATTGATTTCTACCACCTGAGAACCATCTCTTCATCATTGCCCATAGAGCGCAGTCCACCTTCCCTAGCCGATTCTTGCGCCTGTTCAGTTTGAAGTTCAGTCATTTGGCGACCTGCTTCCACGAGCTGCTCTTGGGCGTCCGCTAGCTGGGCCCTCAATTGTTCCACAAGCTCGGAACAGTTTGCTATGAATATCTCCTTTTATTTTATCTTTTCTTCATGGAATCGGACCTCTTGTTCGGCCTTCATAAATTCATGGGTTATCCCCGACTCTTTCCGACACCGGGCAACGTCGGAGCATTGGCTGTTCTCACATAGATTTTCGGCCAGGTAGTCGTGGACTGTCGAACGGAGATGATAACCATCCGCCCCTCTATCAAAGAGAATATACAACTAGGTTTGGAGATATCCCATCTATTTTAGCCATTCTGTCTGAGGATGATCGATAAGCACTGGATACACTTCCACCCTCTGCGCCATGTCATACAGCTCTCATTGGTAGCCTCCGAATCAGAATCATCTATCTCCTTTGGGTCTATAGGCCGATAGTCGAGGTAAGTAGCCAAGAGTGCAACATCAGGGTCTTATTTAAGTATTTCCCCCAAGGAGTTAGGCTTTTCAATGCTTGGGTGACCTTCCTCTCTCACCTCGATCTCAGTTGCTCCTTCGCAAACTTCCAGCCTTGCCCAGACATTAATATCATTGATATTCACATCCCTTTTCTCACTGAGTCCCAGGGATGTCCCCATTTGGGAAGCATTCTCTAAAAGGGATGACCCATTTTACATTGAATCAATAGCGGATGACTTGGATTAGGTAGCCTGGAAAGCATCCATGGCTATTATCACTGCACAAACAATGAACACCCTGATCAACTGAGCTTTCCGACGGCAAATACCGGTGTTGTAGAAATGGACTTACCAGAGCCCAAAGAATTAACCTCCAGTTTTCTAGCTACTAAAGGAGCTATCATTGTAGGGGATCCCTCAGTGCTCGTTAGCTCAATAAAGGGCATCAGCTTCCCACTTTTTTCTATTGACACCTTCTCACCCCC
This sequence comes from Viscum album, assembly GCA_963277665.1. Lineage (NCBI taxonomy): Eukaryota > Viridiplantae > Streptophyta > Magnoliopsida > Santalales > Viscaceae > Viscum > Viscum album. The sequence goes on along the minus strand of OY728150.1, from coordinate 1,512,463,149 downwards.
TTTGGATGGAGCCTCTAAGTCAATTCTAATATTTCACTGAGCAGAATTAAGAGATCTGATTGTGGGTTACAAAGAAAAAACGAATAGAGGGGGGGATAGATAAGGACAAATAAATACCTTAAGTAGCTCGGTTATGTTTACATCAGAGCCAATGATCTCCCCACTCTCCCAAAGAATGCCTTGGTGGGACATCCCCTGAGACCCTCCACCTTCGAGATCCCCTTCTACTTCAACCCATCATTCACCTTCCCCTTCACCTTCTCATTTTGCCTCCTCCACTTCCGTCCCACTTCCCTCCAGATCCACATCACTGTCGTCATCCTCAGGCTTAATCTTGTCTGGATCATGATCTTGCCTGAGCATTACCTTCACCAGGAGGAGTGGTTCCTCATTCCGACCTCGCAGGCGTGCATACACATCCATGGCCGTCAAGTACGCATGAAGACGATGGAGTTTTACCCTGTCATCAACTCAGAAGATTCCAACCTCTAGAAGCAGTATTCCATACCGTATTATCTTTTTACAGAGGGATTTTCTACCCATCGACTTCCATAGGGTCAAAATTTCATCATTAAAAGGTTGAAGCAGATACATTATCTGCATTTCGAGAAGTTCCCTGACTGATCTGGGAGCCCATCTCTCCTTGGCCGATGAAGGCGTGACCATGCTGTGCGATATTCCCGCTACTGTAGTCCCGACCTGTGTGGGTCTAGTTGCCCGAAATGCTTCTGACCTTTGCTCCCCAGCAGTGCCCTATCAGCTCTCTCGCTGCCCAGGTTCTACACTGGTTACCATGAGTTTCCAAACTCACTTACGCAAAAGACCCTCAGGGGTATTCTATGGCACAATGTTCATCATATTTTTTTGATAGGCCAGCATCAACTCCGTTGGTGGGAAAGGTAATGACGTTTCCAGAGCCATGGGTTGGGAACCTCATCCACATTTAGTGAAAAACATAGGGATGCCTCTCCTCCCGGACATTTATATACCCCTTCTTCGACATCTGCTAGAGGCATTCGAACTGCCTGGTGAATCTTGATGTCACGTAGGGATAAAAAATGATATTCACATCAACCCGAGTGACATGAAACCCACCTCTGATGCTATGGAAGTATTCTTTTTTACTCCAGTGAGGCCTTCCCTTTCTCTATAATTTTTCCCAGTCGTAGTGGGGAATGGGATAAAAGTTAATTTGACATGAATTCTGATTCTGATCCTTACCCCCTCCCCATTGAGCGCCAATGGTATTCCCCCTACAATGTTCTCCAAGGAAGGTCACAGGCTGTTACCTAGAGGATGAATGGATTTTGGAATGGTATATCTACCGCAATGAGCCGTGATCTATCCCTGACAGATTTTTAGGGGACACAGATCCTCCATGGTGAGCCCCCTCTTGAAATGCACCCCAGGATGGCGTACAAATGGGCTAACACAGGGACACCTAAATTGAACTATGATTTGCAGCCATGATGCCAGCCATCACCAATGTAATTGGATGAACTCCCATCCTTTCATCCCTCACTGGTAGGAGCTACCCAATCGGGAAGTTCTCTAGAAATCTGGAGTACTAGACTTTTGGGTCCCGACTCTAATTTATACTGAAGCCCCATGATTGATATTCCCCCACCTCCAAGATCCTCCAGTATGATCCGCTTTTTCTCCTCTGTGTCGCGGTCGAACGCCGTCTTCCTTGCCCCGAAATCTTGACTTCTGTATCCCTTTGTAGAAACAAGATAAACCATTCTTTATAGGCGATGTCCATCAAAAAGTCCTTGACCCCCATCCTTTACTTAGCTAGTTCCAACAGATGCCATGTTAGGATAGGAGTTTGTGACATCTCTCCCCAGATGTTCTTCATCCGAAGGAATTCATCATACTGATGCCTATAAAAAGGGATACCCATGATGAAATTATTGTCCCAAAGTATGATACCAACATACCCATGGTGGTGATGGAAGGTATTGGTATTGGGGGACCATCGGGTAAGAAACTCTGTCCCGAGTTCAGGTTGATGGTAGAAATGAAACTACGACGTCCACGTTGCCTCGAACAAATCAATGTTCTACAATTCTACCCCAAAATGGTCCCACATCTAGCATACCAAATATGCCTATGCCCATTCACTTGTGAAGTTTCCCCTAGGCCTTAGGTCCCAATCCTGCAGCCAGCCTTTAGTTTCATCAGAAACTCTCTGGCATAATGTACTTGCGTAATAGGCCGGAGAATCATCTACAATTGGGTCACTTACCAAAATAGTCTTGGTCCTTGGATTTAGGATGTCAACATCCATATGTATGGTGTCTCTAGCAGGATGGCCATTATTAGTGATGTTATAATGAGTAGGTCATCCTTGAGGGTCCCCCATAACCGCGGTGTGTCAACATCAAGTCCTGGCACAGATACCTCCTCCAAAATACCAAAGTCCCATATTAGAAAATTGTCGGACAATGCATACTCCTTCTGGACTGGGGTCAACATGTTGAAGAGAGTATGGTTGCTAGATATGATATTTCGGGCCCCACAAACCTCAGGGTTGGAAACTATCTCAGCCCTTCAAGCGGTGAAAGAATCTTCTCTCTCAGCATCAGCTCGATTAGCATCAATCTTCTTCCAGTGAGTTATCAAGGAGTTGGTGCTAAAAATCAGGAGGTTTCATGAAAAATCATTAGGTGGCGTGAAAAAATAGGAGGCGGTGTGAAAAAAAGGCCGCGGTTTGAAAAACCCCAGGTCTGCGCGTAAAACGACGTCTGAACTCGGGGAATTATGCACCACCGTAGTGATTTTTCATGCAAGACAGGGGATGTTTTTCGCGTGTGGGAGCTCAGGACTTGTAACACCCCGACCCCAGTTACCCAGAGATGGTGCATTATTACATAACATTGGCATGATCACAAGAAAGATCAAATCTCGAAAGACTGATAGGTTTAGTAGCATTGGAAACACTAGATATATTCTTAAGTATTACATTACATCATATAAATGACAACAACAACAACATAGTATCCATAGTCCACACTCATATCCCCACATACTATACCTGCAGGTCATTCATAAATTACTTCTTCACGTCCCGGGAAAAATAAAACATTGAAAGGGGTGAGCTCAGATTCCAATTAAGGATAACAATACAGCGGAAACTTTCATAAATAAGCACAAACATTTAATGAAATGTATAACTAAAACAAAAGCCTTTTAAACTTGATATTCAGTATAATATAGAAAAGATAAAATGAAATAATTCCAATTACTTATTCACATGGATATTCTACTAGTCGAATAATCACATGGAATATCAATAACCACTTTCATAATGACGGAATGCATAATTCTAGACTATCATAATCACGTAGCCAAGGCCTCGTTCCAAGAATACAAATAAATTTTTGTCAAGGCCTCATGCCAAGACACCAGTTTCTCTCATGAGACCTACCGATGCATTGAGGAGCTATAGTGGGCTCCACCCATCACTTATTAAGTCCAATGTATTCCTCAAATGAACAGGTTTAAAAATAACATAAACATTCGTATTAAAACTAACATACGAAATGTCAATGCTTTCTCCATAAACCATGAATGGTAAAAAATAACACATCCACAGTCAAAAATATCACAAAAACTTCAATAATATATAGTTGTTTTGTATCATAATAAATCAACTTCAAATAAGTTTAAAAACCATCAAAGGATGTTGACATAGATGAAATAAAAATTATTTGAGAGAGATATCTCTTTTTTTTAAATCATTTAAAAGTCACATAATTATAAAATAAAACATTTACTTTGAAAATATTCTTATAAGCTTGTAAGGGAAGCTTTGATGATTTATAACGGCATAAAATAGCTGCATCCGCCATATAAGGTAAAAAACATTCTTACCTTAATTCAGTCGAAAAGGTTAAAAAGGACCTTGTTTGGAAAATGATGGAAATATTCCTTTATAAAATTCTTATAAAAAGTCAAACAAGGGTATAAATTACTTTAACCCACATTCTTTAAAATAGTAAGATTGTTTTGAAATACATTTTTATGAAACATGGATGTGTATGATAAATAGGTCCCAGTAGATAATTACGTAAAAACAACCTCAGATAATGAAGAGATTGTGAGATAACCCTTACCTTGTAATTTTCCTTGGATGATGGTAGCTTAACCTCCTATATAATGGTGAAATAATTGTTATTAAATTATTCAATAATAATATATATTAATATGATATCATATTGCTTTGTTAATAAAATCTTAGTATTATCGTCGTTTTGGGTGTTAACTTACTCATTTTATTTTATACGTTTTGTTACATAAGATGTGTTTGTTATGGATAGGTTGTATCATATTCATATCCAGAATTATATTAAGTCTTTATAAATTATTTATAACCATCATATGAAAATTATTTTTGAATGGATACGATGGGGAACAAATCTTATCGCGTTCATGGAGACGGTAGTCCGTACGTACGCACAAGAGACAACATCATTTTTTTGATATTAAAATAATATATAATTGGATGGTATATCATATATACAGAATCATTATCATGTTATATTTATTATTTACATGAATTATACATCTTTATTGTACACATATAAAAAATAATATATTGAATAACAATTACACCACAACGTGGAGACGGTAGGCCGTACGTACGTACGTATGGTGACATGTCATTCAAGGGATGGATAGAATAATGAATTTGTTTGTTCCATATTTATAATAACATCATAGTATATATAATATACTGGAGTTATTATTTTATAATTGAAATAACAAGGAAAGAAGAAGTTGAAGAAGAAAGAAACTTTAAAGTGGGTGGTGAAGACGTTACCTCTTCTTCGAGTCCTTCATTTTTATTTGATCAAAAGGACTCCTTAGGTAGGCTTTATGATCAATTTTAAGTCCTCTAGGATGATGTTAGGGAAGTTGGGATGATATTTGGGTAGATGATGGCTGATCCAAATGGCTTTGAAGGTGTGAATTAATGAGAAGGGGGAGTTCCCTTTTATAAGAGGGGTGAGGGGCTCTTTAGGAAAAACTTAATGTATTATTTTATAATAAATTCATATTAGATTTCTAATGGCTCCAAAGTGGATTATTCAAAGTATAAGATGAGTATGGGTCTAAATCTTTTCAACCAATAGATTTTAGATAGGTTTGGGTCATTATATTAACCTTATCTTTTAGTTTTAACTCTTAGTTAATTAGTTTGACACTTACCATGTCACATTGTATTTTTACATTATATAGTTAATAAACTTACTATATACATACAAGCGACCCCAAAGTGGTCCATTAATGATAAAACTATCATGATAAAAGTCATTTGGACAAAACATATATTTTTAGGAATAGAATATGAATTAATAATATAATATTTTTTTAAAAACTCTTTTATGTCAATTTTGACACTATTTGGAATTTTATTTTTGTACAAATCATAACAACATGATTACTTAAAACCTAATTAATTTAATCAAATATAACATGTCATATTAATATATGAAATTATTTCAATTCATTAAAAGTCTCAAATTATATTTATTTGGGTATTCATAATATCAATTATTTTAATATTTCACTAACAAGGTAATTACTGCATCATCATTGTGTCAGAAATAAATTATATTATTTAATGTCTAAAAATTATAAATAAAATATCATTATTTAGTTGATTTTTCTATATTTTTAATTAATATTTATAATTTAATTTATCTTATGTATAACCCTATATTAAATTTTTTTTAGTAATTAAACTTTGATTTTAATTATTTTTACTCTTCTTTGAATTAAATAATAATAAATGTCCTAATATAATCCAAGTGGATGATAATATTTTATTCATAAGGTTGTTTTTGGTCTAGATACACTTGTCCAATAGAATTAGGACTTGTGTTTGGGTAATATTAATATCATTTTTACCCTTAATGACCATATTTACTTTTTACCGTGGTAAATAAAAGTAAAAAGTTATTATTCACCAAAATTATTTTTATCCTGTTGAACCACATTTTACTCCTTGATATTAACTATGTCTCTCAGATTTTCAAAATTCCACTCATAGAAGTGGTAAAAATAAGTTTTATGTGAATTTCCAAATTCTCCTAGGAGGTGGGTAAAAGACGGCGAAAAGTTCAATAAAATTTTTATATATCTAAAATTATTCTAAACTAACTCCAATTAATTACATTGAACTTATATAGGTATTATGTATCTATTTTGATTTTAATTAAATTTAAATAAAAAAATAATTCTTTAATGAAAAATTCGTTTTTAAACAATAACTCAGTGGTTTTTCACTATTCATCAAAAATTGAAAGTTTTCATAAAAATAAAAAAAATTCACCCTAGGCTAATTTCGATATTCTGAATTCAAAAATGAAGTCCATTTTGAAAGATAAAATTTATTAAATTTCAAAATGTAGGTATTACTATTCATAACAGCTTGTTTTATTGGTTGTGGTGTGTGTTAGAACTCGAAGTTGCGTACAACACACGCTACTGTATTATTCAAAGAGAAGCGTACCGTGGAAGCTTGGGGTGTTACATTCTCCCCTACTTCAAATAATTTTTCCTCGAAATTTCTAGAATATTACTGTATAAAGAGAATCTGGTGGTTCTTCATCATAAGTTCCTCGGGTTCCCACGTTGCCTCCTCCATCTTATGGTTTCTCCATAGAACTTTTACCAGACGAGTCATCCGATTTCTCAGCACTTGTTCTCTCGTATCAAGTATCCTGACGGGTTCTTCACAATAAGAGAGATTGGGTTCCAATTATAATTCCTCATAGGTGAATACATGTGTTGGGTCAGGCATGTATTTCCTCAATAGTGATACGTGGAACACATCGTGAACTTTGGAGAGACTTGGAGGCATTGCCAAACGGTAAGCTATAACCCCAATTCATTCTAGAATTTCAAATCGTCTGATGTAACTGGGACTCAATTTACCTCTCATGCTAAAATGTATAACTCCCTTCCATAGATATACCTTCACGAAAACATGATCTCCAACCTGAAATTCCAAATACTTCCGTCGGTTATCGGCATAGCTCTTCTGCCTACTTTGATCTGCTTTGATGTGGTTTTGGATTACCTTTACCTTTTCCATCGTTTCCTCCACCAGTTCTGGGCCTACAAGTTTTCTTTCACAAACGTCATCCCAATAGGTTGGTGTGTGACATCTCTTTCTATATAACGCTTCATATGGTGCCATCCGAATACTTGAATGGAAGATATTGTTATAGTAAAATCCACCAGAGGTAAATATTGATACCACATACCCTGAAAGTCAAGTGAGAATGATCTCAACATGTCTTCTAAGGTTTGAATAGTCCGTTATGATTGTCCATCTTTTTTAGGGTGGTAGGCAGTGCTCAAATGAAGTTCAGTATCCAAGGCCTTCTAAAGACTCTTCCATAATCTTGAAGTAAAACGGGGATCACGTTCAGAAACAATCGATAGGGGTACTCCATGAAGTCTCATAACTTCATTAATATATAGACTTTCTAGACGTTCCAGTGGTAGAACTTCTCTTATAGTAAGAAAATGTGATGTCATGGTAAGACGATCAACAATAACCCATTTTGCATCATTCCTTCTTGGAGTCTTTGGTAGCCCCATTATGAAGTCCATCATAATATTATCCCATTTCCACTCAGGTATGGGAAGAGGTTTCAATACTCCACCAGGACATTGCCTTCCAGCTTTCACTTGTTGAAAACCCATACATATTGACACAAAATCAGGAATCTACCTCTTCATGTTGTCCCACCAAAAATGATCCTTCAAATTTCTATAAATTTTGGTGCTCCCAGGGTGTATAGAGAAATTGGAACTATGAGAATCATCCAGAAATTCCCTTTTTAGATCAGGTATATCAGGAACACAAAGTCTCTTCCCAAATTTCAAAATTCCATCTTCATACACAAAGTCTCTCAATATCCCATCATTCACAACTTTAATCTTCCTTTGTAACTCTTCATCACCAATCTGAGAACTGATTATCCTTTCTAGTAAAGATGGTTTGTAAACAATTTGAAAAGAATTAATATTTAACCTTCCATGGTGATTACCATATCCATCTTCACTAGATCCATGAAAATAGGATCCCTTTCAATTTTCATCAAGTTCAAAACTCCATGATCCTTTCTGCTCAAAGCGTTTTCCACCTTATTTTCCTTCCCTGGGTGGTAGTGTATTGTGCAATCATAATCCTTGAGTAGTTCAAGCCATCTTCTTTCCCTCATGTTGAGTTCTTTTTCTGAGAAAATATACTTCAAACTCTTGGGATCGGTATATATCTCACATTTTTCACAATAGAGATAATGTCTCAATATATTCAAGGGAAAGATTACACTAGCTATCTCGAGATCATGAGTAGGATTGTTTTGCTCATGAATTTTTAGCTGTCTTGATGCATATGCCATAACCCTAGAATTCAATATAAGAACACAACCAAGTCCTTTTATTGATGCATCACTATAAATAACAAACCCATCATTCACCGATGGTAGAGTCAATATAAGAGCATTGACTAATATTCTCTTCAGTTCATCAAAATATTCTTCACACTCTTTTTTCCAGACAAATTTAACCCCTTTACGTGTGAACTTCATTACTGTGTTAGCCAACCGAGCAAAATTCTGGACGAAACGTCAATAATAACCTACCAAACCAATAAAACTGCATACCTCAGTTTTACTCGTCGGTGCTGGCCATTCTTGGATTTCCTTGGTCATAGAAGGATCAACAGAAATTCCATACATACAGACAATATGGACAAGAAAAGAAATCTCTTGAAGCCAGAATTCAAAATTGCTAAACTTCCCATATAATTCAGGTCTTCTAAGGGTCTTCAGGATAATTCACAAGTGATTTTCATGATCTTCGTAGCTTTTGGAGTATACCAAGATATGATCAATAAATACCACCATAAAATCATTGATATATTTCTTGAAAACTCTATTCATTAGATCCATGAATACAGAGGGTGCATTAGTCAATCCAAAAGGCATTACTGTAAACTCGTAATGCCCGTACCTTGTGTGAAATGTTGTCTTCGGAATGTATTCCTTCTTCACACACAACTGATGGTATCCAGATCGAAGGTAAATCTTTGAAAAGTATTGAGCTCCATGCGTTTGGTCAAATAAATCATCAATTCGAGGTAGGGGATACTTTTTCTTTATTGTTATAGCATTGATCTCCCTGTAGTCAATGAACAACCTCATAGATCCATCTTTCTTCTTAACTAAAAGGACAGGGTATCCTCATGGAGAAACACTAGGGCGAATAAATCCCTTATTACTCAATTCCTCTAGTTTTTTCATTAGTTCAACTAATTCCACAATGGCCATTCTATAAGGGGTCTTCTATATAGGCCTTGATCCAGGAATTAAATCAATGGAAAACTTAACTTCTCATTATAGAGGATGTCCAGGTAAATATTCCAGAAACACATCTACATATTCTTTAAAAATAGGTACATCCTATATTTCAACATTCTTTTCCTCACCCATAGTTATTTCATTCTCTTCCTCCCCAATAATTGAATTTAGTTGAGCTATTGGGGGTGGATCTAGATAAGAATCACGTGGTGACGATTCTTCTCTAAAGATAAGGTGTTCTTTACCATCATCATCAAAAATAGTAACCTTATTCTTATTATAATAAATATTCACATCATGGTCTGAAAGCCATTCCATATGGAGGATTATATCAAATTCAGTCATGGGTTTGACGATGAGATCAGCAGATAAAGATCATTTATATGCCCTAATGGTAACAGATCCACAGAACTTTGTAGAAATGATACTTCCCTTAAGTGTTTTTACTGAAAATCTCTTGTTAAATAAAATTGGAAATAAATATTTTTCTTAGAAAACTGGGAAGATATGAAACAATGCGCTGATCCAGAATCAAATAAAGAATTTTCTAAACTTGAGGAAACCATTAAAATACCTGCCACCACATCTTTTAGAGCTTCTACCTCAGCAGTAGTGATAACATATGCTTGGCCTTGATCACTTTGCCTTTTTTGAGGTATGTTCCCTTGACACATAGGACATTCATTTTCATAATGTCCCATATCCCTGCAATTGTAGCACTGAACATCGGTAGCTTCCTTCTTCCCATTGCAATCACAAGCTTGGTGGACTTTTTCACCACACATGTAACAGACACCCGTTCCCTTCCAGAAAGTAATGGGGTGTTTATTCCTACATTTACTGCAGGATTCATATTCAACATTTCTCTTCTTCCCCTTATTTCCATTTCCAGATTGATCAGTAGATCTCTTCTTCTCTTGCTTTTCTTTAAAGTCGTAAGACTTAGAGAATTTCTTTTCTGTCTTGATAGCACAAGAGGAAATATCTTCGTACGACGAGAAGGTTTGTGAGACTAATGATCGATGGAGAAATGGTTTTAACCCATCAAAGAAACGATCAATCTTACTTCTTGGGTTATATATATAATCTGCAGCATACCTCGCTATCCTTGTAATGTTATCCTCATACTTCACAACATTCTTATCCTCCTTTTGTCTCAGACTCAGAAATTGCCTTTTCCATATCTGCTCGATGGTCACGAGGAAAGTATTTTTCTAAGAAAATTTCTTTGAACTCCCTCCATTCCATATTAGATACTTAATTATCTTCTTTCGTGTTTTGAATCAATGACCACCGTTGATCAACATCTTTAGTGAGGTGAAAAACTGTCATGAAAGGTTTTTCCCTTTCACTACTCCCAAAGCCTGAAATATTTTCTCTAGGGAACTTATCCATTTCTCAGATACCAATGGATTTGTACTCCCATTGAATGTTGGTGGTTTTTGCCTCATGAAACGATCTAACATTGATCCTCCGGGCTGCGGATCAAGGTGATCCATACGGGTAAGGTTATTATTCATAACCTGAGTGAGTTGTCCCAGTATGGTGATTAGCTGATCTGCACTAGTTGCTTCACAAGCTCCACTATAATTATCTTCAGTAGGAGGTAAATCCCTACATAGAGTACGTGCATTGATACGGTATCCATTCCTTCCAGTAGGTGCCATTTCTAAACAATGGAATAAACTAGATCAGTTTATGAATCAATATACATAATTTCATACTTGTAAAACACTTAACATAAATTGAATAGTTTATGGATATAATCTATAATCATAAAAATGTTTTCATTTAGGAAGTATATACTCATAAACACTTCATAATGGTTCGTAATGAAAATGAGATTTATCCTAAGCATATCCCATGGGAGTGTCGTAACCAAGAGTGCAGCAAGGCCCGTTGTCATGCACCTGTTCCCGTTTGAGTCTAGCTCAAGGCGGTGTTTTCGGGTTTTACCCCTAGGTACATCTGTGAGAGAGCCACCTCTACCTACTCGTATCCATACATGGATGTATTTCTCGGAAAACTCAAAAATCTTTACAATACCAGAATTCTAGGATGTTCTTCTATACTAATCCTCAAAGTCCATCTTAGGTCTACGTGCTCTAATCAGAATTTATTTAAATCTAGCTTCCAAGGTTTTAACTAAACTTCCTCTGATACCAACTGTAACGCCCCAAACCCAGTTACCCAGAGTCAGTGCATTATTACATAACATTGGCATGATCACAAGAAAGATCAAATCTCGAAATACCGATTAGTTTATTGGCCTTGGAAACAGTAGATATATTCTTAAGTGTTACATTACATCATAAAAATGAAAACTACAACAACATAGTATCCATAGTCCACACTCATATCCCCACATACTATCAGTGCAGGTCATTCATAAATTACTTCTTCACATCCTAGGAAAAATAAAACATTGAAAGGGGTGAGCTCAGATGCCCAGTAAGGATAACAATATAGCAGAAACTTTCATAAATAAGCATAAACATTTAAGGAAATGTATAACTAAAACAGTAGCCTTTTAAACATGAACTTCATCATAATATGGAAAAGATAAAATGAAATAATTCCATTTACTTATTAACATGGATATTATACTAGTCTAATAATCACATGAAATATCAATAACCACTTTCATAATGACAGAATTCATATTGCCAGACTATCATAACCACGTAGACAAGGCCTTGTACCAAGACTACAAATAAACTTTTGTCAATGCCTCGTGCTAGGACACTAGTTTGTCTCATGATACCTACCGATTCATCGAGGAGCTATAGCGGGCTCCACCCATCACTTATTAAGTCCAATGCATTCCTCATATGAACAGGTTTAAACATAACATAAATAGTCGTATTAAAACTAGCACACAAAATGTCAATACTTTCTCCATAAACCATGAATGGAATAAAAATAACACATCCATAGTCAAACATATCACAAAAAATTCAATAATATATTGAAGTTTTGTATCATAATAAATCAACTTCAAATAATCTTAAAAACCATCAAAGGATGTTGACATAGATGAAATCAAAACTATTTGAGAGAAATATTTCATTTTTTTAAATCATTTAAAAGTCACATAATTATAAAATAAAACATTTTCTTTGAAAATATTCTTATAAGCTTGTAAGGGAATATTTGACGATTTTTAACGGTGTAAAATAGCTGCATCCGCTGTATAAGTTTAAAAAAAATTCTTACCTTAATTCAATCGAAAAGGTTAAAAAAGACCTTGTTTGGAAAATGACGGAAGGATTCCATTATAAAATTCTTATAAAAAGTCAAACAAGGGTATAAATGACTTTAAACCATATTCTGTAAAATAGTAAGAATGTTTTGAAGTACATTTTGAAAAAACATGGATGTGGATGATAAATAGGTCCCACTAGATAATTACTTATAAACAACTTCAGATAATGAAGAGATTGTGAGATAACCCTTACCTTGTACTTTTACTTGGTTGATGGTAGGTTAACCTCTTTTATAATGGTGAAATAATTTTTATTAAATTATTCAAGAATCATATATATTAATATGATATCATATTTCTTTGTTAATAAAATCTTAGTATTATCGTCGTTTCAGGTGTTAACTTACTCATTTTATTTTATATGTTTTGTTACATAAGATGTGTTTTTTATGGATAGGTTGTATCATATTCATATCCAGAATGATATTATCTCATTAAACACTATTTTTAACCATCAAATGAAAATTATTCTTGAATGGATACGGTGGGGAATGAATCTTATCACGTTCGTGGAGACGGTAGTCCGTACGTACGCACAAGAGACAATATCATTCTTTTGATATTAAAATAATATATAATTGGATGGTATATCATATAGACAGAATAATTATCATGTTATATTTATTATTTAAATGAATTGTACATCATTATTATACCCATCTAAATAATAATATATTTAATAAAAATTACACCACAACATGGAGACGGTAGGCCGTACGTACGCACGTATGGTGACATGTAATTCAAGGGATGGATAGAATAATGAATTTGTTTGTTCCATATTTATAATATCATCACAGTATATGGAAGATACTGGAGTTATTTTTTTAGAATGGAAATAACAAGGAAATAAGATATTTAAGAAGAAAGGATCATTAAAGAGGGTGGTGAAGCCGTTACCTCTTCTTCGGGTTCTTCACTTTGATTTGATCAAAAGGGATCCATAGGTTGGTTTTCTGATCAAAATAAGGCCTCTAGGATGAATTGAGGGAAGTTGGGAGGATATTTGGGTAGAGGTTGTCCAGGCTAAATGGTTTTGAATGTGTAAATTAATGAGAAGGTGGAGTGTCCTTTTATAAGAGGGGTGAGGGGCTCTTTAGAAAAAACATAAAGTATTATTTTATAATAAATTCATATTCGGTTTCTAATGGCTCAAAAGTGGATTATTCAAAGTATATGGAGGGGATGGGTCAAACGCCTTTCAACCAATATATTTTAGACAGCTTTGGGTCATTATATTAACCTTATCTTTTAGTTTTAACTATTAGTTAATTAGTTTGACACTTACATTGTCACTTTGTATTTTTATATTATATAGTTAATAAACAAACTATATACATCCAAGTGACCCCAAAGTGGTACATTAATGGTACAAATATCATGATAAATGTCCTTTTTCTGAACCTTAGATTTTTAGGAATAAAATATGAATTGATAATATAATATTTGTTTTAAAAACTCTTTTATGTCATTTTTGACACTATTTGAAATTTGATTTTTGTGAAAATAATAAAAGCATGATTACTTCAAAACTAATTCATTTAATCAACTCTAACATGTCATATTAATCTCTGAAATTCATGGAATTCATTAAATGTTTCAAATTATATTTATTTGGGTATTTATAATATTAATTATTTTAATATTTCACTAACAAGGTAATTACTAAATCATAATTGTGTTGTATATAAATTAAATTATTTAATGTCTAAAAAATATAAATAAAACATCATTATGTAGGAAATCGTTTTATCTTTCTACTGAATATTTATAATCGATTTTATCTTATGTATAACCCTATATTAAAAATGTTTTAGTAAATTAACTTTGATTTTAACTCTTTTAACACTTCTTTGAATTAAATAATAATAAATGTCCTAATCTAATACAAGGGGATGATAATATTTTATTCATAAGGTTATTTTTGGTCGAGATACACTTGTCCAATAGAATTAGGACATGTGTTAGGGTAATATTAATATCATTTTTACCCTTAATTACCCTATTTACTTTTTACCGTGGTAAATAAAAGTAAAAAGACACTATTCACCATGGAATATTTTTATCTTATTGAACCACATTTTATTCATTGATATTAACCGTGTCTCCCAGATTTTCTAAATTCCACTCACAGAAGCGGTAAAATTAAGTTTTATGTGAATTTCCAAATTCTCCTAGGAGGTGGGTAAAAGACGGTGAAAAGTTCAATAAAATTTATATATATCTGAAATTATTCTAAAACAACTTCAATGAATTAAATTGAACTTATATAGGTATTATGTATATATTTTGACCTTAATTGAATTTAAATATAATAAATAATTATTTAAATAAACATTTGTATTTAAACAGCAACTCATTGTTTTTTCACTATTCATCAAAAATTGAAATTTTTCAGAAAAATACCTAAAATTCACCCTAGGATAATTTCGATATTTCGAATCCAAAAATGAAGTCCATTTTTAAAGATAAAATTTATAAAAATTGAAAAATTAGGTATTACTATTCATAACGGCTAGTTTGATTGGTTGTGGTGTGTGTTAGAACTCGAAGTTGCGTACAACACACGCTACTATATTATTCAAAGAGAAGCGTACCATGGAAGATTGGGGTGTTATAGGACATATCGTGCGAGAATAATCTTTATGGACTAAGGGACCCGTGAGGGTTTTTACAGGCACAGAGCAGAGCTTTCGCGCATGCGAAAAGCGATTTGCACGACACTTCCTCGTTTTCCACTCATTTGTGGGTTCTGGTGTGTGTCGAGTCCAGGAAGTTAGTAATCTCATCATTTCCCTCGGAATTTGACCTTTGTGGACCCTCTCTAATCCGATTTTGAGGGGGGGAATTTGTATACGCCAAAAAATACTCAAGGGATGAAGGAGGTTTCAGAGCGACAAAGCGAAGACATATTTTTACCCAGTGATCCATTCTTGGGGGGGAGGGGAATGGAAGGGTCGTGAAAAAAATTATCAGTTGGGTGCCAAGAAAATCACTTCCATTTGGAAAACCGCGGGATTCGAGGAATATTTTTGTGTAAGAGCGAAAACATCCGCACCAACGACCATGGTCGCGGAACATTTCCCACGGCCGCCCCCACGCGGCGAACCTTCATGCCACCGACCGCAGGAGCAGAAATTTGCACGCGGCATCCCCCACGCAACAGAACCTTCACGCTACTGACCATGGGCATGGAAATTTGTGCATGGCCACTCCCACATGGTGGAACATTCGTATTTCCGACATGGGTGTAGAATCTTTCACGCAGACCGGTTTCTGCGCGGATCTGACAACCCTGAGTGCTTATAAATAGAAGGGTGCCCATTCAATTTTCAACGGCTGAAGAATATGAACTTTCTCATCTGTGCGAAATCCACCTTTTCCATGTGAAAAATATGGATTTCAGGTACGAGAATTTTTTTGATAGATCACCCGGGGGCCCGTCTTCATGTGAGACCACTCGGGCTAAACCCTCGTCTGAATCCCTTCGAGTCACATCCCCTGCGCGCAATCCCTTCCAATTGCAAGCAATCCCTACCAATTGCGTGAAATATATTTCAATTTCATGAAATATATTCCCATTGCAAGAAAAACTTATTCCTTGTCTATAATACCTTCAAATTTCATGAAACCTATATTCATTGCATGCAAAACCGCGACCGCCCTTTGCGCATCGAACCCCTCCAATTGTGTGCTGACCTTGTTTTTTCTGTGCAAGTGTACAAATTGCACGTCAACCCAGTCTTTTCCATGAAAGTGTCTCATTTTCATGCTGAACCATTGTTTTCCATGAAACTGTTCTGTTTTGCATGCAATCCTCCCTCCTGGTGCACACATGTTCGATGTCTCTCTTCCGGACATCATTTTTGGGTGACTCCTGCGCCCAAAACAACTATGATACACACTGTTTTCCCGTATTAACTTCTAGGCTCGTACGAATTAATTTCAAAGTAACTTGGGTGGTGTTTTACATTGTGTTGACTCGCCTCAAGATTCTTCGCATAAGAACGCTAACGGATATTGGTTCTTCTCATAGCCATGCTAACATGGACCCCCAATGGGATCACCTCTCGACACCCCCAACCACGGAATTAATTATGCATTCCTTCCCTCAAGGAAATATATGTATCAATTATGTAAGTTCTAGGGGTTCAGAGTTAACCCGCCTCGTCTGAGGAGCAGGACACCAAGCTGCCAAGTACCATCATCCTCAACACATGACATCAAACTATGTCCATGCCCTGTGCATCAGACGGGGGGTTCCCCAAACTTGGACATTCTGTATGCCCACTGGTCTCCAAAAGTGTGAGATCATTCCTCAAATAGAAAGAGATCCTCTTTATTGAAGCATAGTCTATCCACGGGGAATGGGAAACCACCCGGGTGTAAGCCCCTAGCTCTTCTTATAGGAGGTAGCACCCCTGCTCATCCTCTCTTCCTGGATTCCAAGTCCCTCTCCCGCTGGGCCTTGTCACCATCCGGGCGTCCAACATAGAGTAAGTCCCAATATTTACCACCTCAGGCTGCTAACTCGTCGTAAGCCCCTGTTTCCTCTTTGGGTCACTAACCATTCATAAGATCCAATTCTACTTTCCACAGATGCTCCTTCCATGACGTGATCGTCAGGTCTTCGCTGCCTCTTGTTTCTCAAACCGAGAATGACTCATGTGGGCTTAGAGGAATCAATGACCATGACATCCTTTCTGGGAAGCCTAAAGTGTAATTCCAACATAACCATATCCAAACTATGTGGACTTCAATCCTTTCCCCGAAAAGGTAAGTAGGAAGCCTCCATAAAGTCCAAGCCCAGCAATCATTGGTCCATGCTCCCTTCACGTCGGCTCACCCACACCTTGGACCACCTCAGAGTGTAACCCCAAAATACCCCAATACATAAACTACGAGGTGTTTGATCCTTGCCAAGGTAAGGAATGAAGGAGGCCTCCCTGAGGTTCAATCCCACCACCAATCGGTCGTTCCGACCCCCTTCACGTCGGTTCTCCAACCCCACATGATCTACGAGGTCTTTGATCCTTGCCAAGGCAAGGAACGTAGGAAGCCTCCCAGAGGTTCAAGCCGACCAACCTTTGGTTTTTCCGACCCCCCTTCACATCGGTTCTTCAACGCCATGTCAAAATATGTGGAATTTGATCCTTGCCTAGGCAAGGTATGTAGGAAGCGTCCCTGGGGTTCATGCCCAACACCCAACAGTCCCAGCTAACTTCATGTCACCCCTCATCCTAAACTATGTGGGATTTGATCCTTGTCTCCTAGAAAGGGTACACAGGAAGACTCCATTAGGTTTAACCCCATATAGAGGTAAGTTTTTGTGACCCCAATCCGCGGTAAGATGTTGTCAAACCTATTCAACTGTAAGCCGTTGACATTCTCATCCAGATGTAAGCCATTGTGATCCCATCCAGCAGTAACATGTTGTGACCCCATTTAGTGGTAAGTTTTTGTCAACCCCATTCAGTAATAAGATGTTGACAACTCCATCCAGCAGTAAGCCGTTGTGACCCCATCCAGTTGTAAGCTGTTGTGACCCCATTTAGAGGTAAGCCGTTGTCAACCCCATTCAGGGGTAAGCTGTTGACATCCCCATCTAGCTATAAGCCGTTGTGACCCCAGCCAGTAGTAAGCCATTGTCAACCCCATTCAATGGTAGGGAATTGACATCCCCATCCTGTGGCAAGCCGTTGTGACCCCATCCAGCGGAAAGCCCTTGAAATCCCCAATCGGCAGTAAGCCGTCATTAGATGAAGTACGAGGCCTTTGATTAATTTCCACATGGATACATAGGAAGACTCTTCGATACTAAAGAACAAAATCACTGTCATCCTAGAGATGACTCTATCTCATTCTCCACCCACTTCATTAAACCTTCCATCATCCATCATGATTTTTACCCGGGTCACCACATCCTAGTCGGATCTTTCCACCTCATTCCCCATTCTCCTTAACAACAACCGGAAGGCTAACCACACATTGGCCCCAACATCGATGTTCCCTCCAAAGGTTTCACTGATCTGATCCACTCTAATCAGTGTTCTGATCTATCTGATTCATCTCCACTAGACGTGAAGCCTACGGCAAACCCTTGATTAAACTTAGGATGTTATGGAAAACCACAAATACATACCTATGGAATAAAATTCCCTACATTCAATGTGGGATGCCTCGTGCTTCGATTCCCTTGAGAATCCATATACTAAGGGGAAGAAACCCTGACATGCCAGTGTTCTAGCGTCCAGACACGCCAGTGATGTCCAACGTGACTACTCTTCTGACCGAAGGATGCTGCCCTGACCGGACCCTTTGGAATGTCCCGATAGAATAAGAGTAAGTAACTGGTGTCCATGAAGATATGACACTAGGAAGAGTTTCACAAAAAACATCTTAAATCTATAAGGGAGACCCGAACTATGTGAAGAGTTCTGAGGATGAATCCATGGATAGAAGAAACGACATCCCATCATCCCATTTCAATCAAGGAGAAAACATCCCTATACAAGTGACAGATACTGCCCACCTTTGGAAAGCGAGAATGTGGGGCAACAAAACTGCACCGCAGTCCTCCAACTAGACGGAAGCGCGTACCCCGGTGAAAGTGTCGGAAATAGAAGGATTTTAATCCATACTAAGAGCTCAAAAATCATGATAGAGGTCCTAAAGATTAATAAGGCTTACATTGGAATTAAAATGAGGTTTAATGAATAAATAAAACTAATTTTTAGATTGATTAAATTCCCATGCATGGTTTGATGGGCATTGGTGCACAAATTCCTCAAATAGTGCTCATACACCTTGAAACTAGTTTATAGAGATACATGGTTACTCTTAAGAGGGTTCATAGCATGAAAAAAATTATATAAATCATGAAAAACACTAATTCCAAGTCTTACAAGAAATTATAGGATGGGGAGCACAATTAGGGAAAAATTTGTGGCAACTTTTCACTTTAACATTTCATTTATTTTTCTTAAATATTCATCCAAAGACACCCATATTTAATAATACAAAAATTAATCTCAATCAAAGTAAATAATAAAATTTGAAGTCAACTATGATTCATCTACAAAAAAGTTAGAATCATACATAATAATTCGCATTAAACTAACACCATGTCATACAATAATCATATCAAAAAAACAACAACTTTGATGCCCTAAAATAATTTCCAAACTAGCACCACCGGAATACCCCAAAATAATGAAAAACCACAAATAAATTTCATCCTAAGAGAACTAAAAATAAATAACAACCTTGACTCACCAAAATCATGACCATCATATCGTCATCCCCATATACCCTTACAACACATCAACTACACATTTACACCCCATTTTACGAACACAATCATAGAACATCAAAAAAAAATTAAATAATAAATAAGGGGCATTTTATTAAATTTAAATTTATTTTTGGGGTTTTATAAAAAATTATATTAAGCCTTGGTAAACCATTACATTACACAATTATAAGTTGTAAAAAAATTAGCATTATTAACATGTTATCAAACTATCATGAAAAATAAAGTAGTCACAACACAAATCCCCCACAAAAAACAAATCCCAAAAAAATCATAACTTTTTTTGTGGGGAATCAATTCTATAAAATACATCATATCACAATAATATTGAAATTTTAAAATCATGGGAGTAATTACAATTTTTATACATAAATTTAGATTATCAAATTATTTATCTTTGGTAATTACATTACAAAAATATCCTATATGTAATCATAGTTAAACAACTGTTGAAAGATACATAATAATGAAAAATGAGGGATTCACTACATCAAATAATCCACCCCAACATGATATATGGTGCATAGAGAAAGGGAAATACCCAAAAACCACAATATCACCATGGGGTCATGGTTCAACCTATACCACATCAAAGGGTTGTAAAAAATATCCCAAAACTCATACCAAACATAAATAAAACCTCTACACCCTATATCTAAGTGAAGAAAAAGATAAACCCACCATTAATGGGAGAATAACATAACACCAATCTGTAAATACCAATCACCAAAACCAATGGATTGAGGTAATGAAAAAATGATTTCAAAACCTCATCAGGGAACCTCGGGTTCATCCAGTACAAGACGCATATAATTCATGGATGAAAGGGAAATATAAAATGAGAAAGAATGTAAAAATTTGAATCCACCTATTTTCACATAATGTAATAAATATACATAATGTGAATTCAATAATAACTCACAATATAGGAATATTTATTTAGAATATTTTGTCCTATTCTTTATTTAATGCATTTAATAAATTTCAATTATGCACCATGTACTAAATCTAACATGACCCCCAAAGATATATATAATCCATGATATAGTTATAAATAAAAGACATAAATCTCATGTTCACTTAATTAGTTCCACTTATATGATGATAATTTCCTATAACAGCTATGTTGCAACTCTATCCTCTAATGAAAATCCCTGAAAGATTCTTTGATAACCCGCATCCACAAAAACAAGCCATGTAATGAGTGTTGATGGAATGATCCATTACATGTAACATTAAAATATGATATTATTAATAGTAATGTGACTATTATAAAAGTAACTCACTATAAGAAACTGTCCCTTACATGTATTAAATTTTTAATTTTAAGGGTCCTTACTTAATTAATATATTAATATCAATAACTATAACCTAAAAGTATAAAATATGAATTAAAAAAAAATAAAAATCATGAATTTTAAAATTAAAAAAATATAATTTCCAATGAAAATTCCCTTAATGTTATAATTTTTTCCCAAATTAGATAGATATTTCCACCCACTAATCCATTACTCTTTATTATAAAATAATTGAGTAAGGTTTTAGTCTCAATTTTCTCCCATTATTCCTTTCATATAATGTTCATTATCAATTTCTAAAAATCTATATACCAGGGCATGGGTATTAATTTCCTCTTTTCAATACCCTTTTTCAACCATTTTCAATTATTTGATATTCCATAATAATATTTTATACTACATTCTTAAAAATCCAATAATATAATTTTAATATGATATTTTTATTCTACCTCATTAAAAAACCTTTTAGGTTTATTATAGTATCAAAACATTTCCATATCTACTATCCAAATCCATTTATCGACCATGAAAAGACCAATATGTATAGATATTCAAGGAGCACTTCTTTTGAAACAACATGATTAAGATGATTTCTTACTATGTATCAATATGATTGGTTTGGTAAAAATAATTATTTCATAGAGATATTTCAAAAGGATTCATGGATCCATTCCCAATAACAATGGATAAGTGGTATACTATCACAATGGACATTTTCACTGGGATTTAAAATATATGATATACGAATAATGAATTATGGGTTATTATAGATTTCCATATAGAAATAGAGGCTATAACATTTAATAAACACTCATATAACCTTATTAATGAAATTATGATGCATTATGGTGTTACTAATATAAATATATCAAACTATAAATCTCATTTCAAACAAACAATTTGGAGAGTAATAAGAAGGAAATGGACATTTTGTTATATTTCAGTGTTTCATATGATCATCAAAATTTTTAGCAGTTTAAATGAAATATAAATACATATGAGGGAAATATAATATCATTATTATTCAACTTATTAGGATCATATGAATATTCTCTACATAAATGTATACTTTTCATATTAAAATAAATTTAATTTATCCATAAAAATGAAGCACCTAAAAAAATTATATGGGAATCTATTTCATACACAATCTTGCTAGAACACGGTTGGGGAAACAAAGATAGTTGGTCAAGAAATAATTTCTTGAAAACATGATAAATTTAATAATATGCAAAAACATTATAATGAAATATCATTGTGTAATATTTTTTTGGTGATTAGAAAAATGAATTGGTGCATTAAGTATAGGACTACGTTTTCTTGAAGGTATCTATATAAAATGGAAAAATATTGTCTCCCCTAAAGTGAAATCTATATATATTATTCATAGTTAATTTATTATTTTGTATTAAATTGGTACTATTTATTACCATTTAACTTTCCACCAAACTTATGGAAGGCACCTGAAGTCTCATATGTCCCATTATTTATGGATTAAATGAAAATTACATTACAAGTACTCATTAATGATAAACAAATAATGTTCTTGACATACCAACTCATATATAATCTCCACATATTCTTGATAATAGAGATAAATTGTTGTTAAATTTTACTAAACTAGTAGGATAAGTTACTTTTAAGGAACCAAATTTTAGATGATGACAGTTGGGATCCTGGAGAAACAATGATGAAGAATTTCCATATTTTATCCGTGGATTAATGTCTTCCCCAAATATTTTTGATGTAATTATTATAGAATGAATTATAAGAATTGGGGGGAACTTTAATAAAATAAACTACTAGATTATACAATCAATTAATTATTTTATTAATCAAAAATATTATCAATTGTGTTTTTAATAGATTATTATTTTTTGTTTATGATAAACTATTTTCTTGAAATTTGTAAAAAAATTATAATTATTTGATAGACCATAATAAAGATAAATTGACTCAGAGTTGAAAAATATTCAGTAAGTGATCGTGAAATCATAAGTATTTTTTTTAAAACAAATAAATATTTTCTATCAATTATATAAATGATTACAGTGAAGCCAAATCTGAAAAATACAAATTTGATAAATAAAAAATGTTTTGACCATATAAATATCTAATCAACTGTGAAAAAAATATCCCAAATTACTAATATGACCACAATACTTAAAAGAAAAATCACATGATATATATTAGAGTAACCACAACAATATTTCACTTTGTATATATGGTTTGAAGAAACTAAATGAGAAATAGGATTAATGGCATGCCTATCAGATTGATCAGGGTGGATTTCTCATTGATTCATTATGAAATTGAAAACTATGTAAATGGACCACATCATATATAATTTCAGTTAGAAAATAATAATTTATTATAGTGACAACACATTTAATTCAATTAACAAGCAAATAATGAAGAGAGACTATATGAAAATATTTGGATAGTGGAAAACTATAAGATATTCAAGATCACATAAAGCTAATATAAGTTGGAATGTAATGATCATATGAGAATGTTGAAAAATTGATAAGTACATGATCAAATTTGGGTTCATAGTAAGACTCTAGAAAACATTTCAATGGAATCTACCCATAATTTTCTCTATGTTCTTAGGATACCATAGATGATACGAAATGACACACATTAAGAGAACATGTCTTAATGTAGGAATTATATCTTAATATAATATATTTCGACCACATTTTCATCCAAACTAAATGATTTGAGAGTTTCATTTAATTCATCTATATATTATGATGAGTATGAGGGTTTGTAACATTTCATTTCCAATTGATATTTTTTGAATATTTTTTCTTCATATAGAAGACCTGAGTTAAGGAATATATAAAGGCATTTATGAATTAAAAAAATTAAGAAATTATATATTATAGATAATTTAATTCCATATATTCATTTGATATTAAATTTATGATATGGTAATACCTCTATATCTTTAAATCACATCTGATAACTAAAGTAAGGCATTGAGAAGATAATAGAAATTTTAAGAACAACTGAGCATCATGGTTTTTCTACATTGATCTTTCAATTATAAATATCATTTCTTTTATTACACTTCAGTAGCTCTAAAATTTTATGTAAATTACTTAAATAAGAAACAAAAATTTTGAAGAGAGTTTTACTCAGATAATCTTACATTTTTTGTATATATTTTTATATGGGAAAAACTATGGAATTTGATGTGTGTTATTCTGGATGTCCCTATGAATTGTTGTAAAAAAAAACAAATCCAAGTTTTTGATCATATTGTTGGATAGAAAATGTATATGTATAAGTATATGTATATTATATGGAACAATACAAGAGGGTGGTGAATTTTATGTTTAAAAACATTGAGTTTAAACACTTAAAAAGATTAGTTTAAAAGATCTTAAACTAATACAATTCAAACAACCACAATTGTATTGAATATAAAGGTATGAAGTAATGTAATACTACTAGAAAAGTGAAGTAATTGTATTCAAGATGAATACAATAATCATAGTAAAACAAGTGAGATATTCTACCATAAAGCGTATAGAATCTATTAATTCAAAATGTAATAAAATAATTGTAATTGAAACAATTACAATTGAAAGTGTAATGAAGAAAGGAAACAATACAAATTCCTTTCTAATACAAACAGCAATAGAAATGTAATAGTATTACAATTATTTTTACCCAAGGAGAAGGGTTATCCTTTCACCTAGGATATGAGGTATGTATTACCACCTCCTTGGTAAGCCCTCTTTACGATGATCGGTTTGTCCGTCTGCCTATCCCCAGCAGCCCTCAATACGATGATCGGTTCATCCATCTGCCTATCCCAGGTAGCCCTCGATATGATGATTGGAATGTCTGTCTGCCTATCCCCGATAGCCCTCGATTTTGTTGGTAATCGACACCTCTGTCTTTCAGTTACTTGAAAGCCCTCAATACGATGATTGGATGCACAAAGAACAAAGCATGAGATAAGTCACAACGTCTCTCCCTAGAACTTCAAAGAAGCAAAGTATCACAGTTTTATCACCGTCGTTTACCCTTGTTCTCAGTTGTTCTCTCAGCTTCAAATGACCCCCTACTTATAGGCCTCAGGTTCCAATGGTCACATATCCTCCAACGGTGATATTTCTCCGAAAAAATCACAGGGACTTGGACACCTGGCATTATAATGGTCATATTGAAACAGATAGAACGACTTCATTTTGATTAGTTTGTAACTAACTCAACAACATCGTATTGGTTAAAACAAGATATATGAAGATGATAAACAAGAGTACGATTAATATGAAACATGTGTTTTTGACTAAGTACCAAAACAAGCAAGTAATGAAAGTATGAATATCAGATTCAGTACGATATAATTGACAGAGTCAGTATGATATGATTGATAGAGTCAGTAGGATACGATTGACAGAGTCAGTACGATACGATTGACAGAGTCAGTACGATACAATTGAAAAGGTCAGTACGATACGATTGACAAGGTCAGTACGATATGAGTGACAAGGTCAGTACGATATTATTGATAAAGTCAGTACAAATAAAAAGACATTTGTGATTTCCAAAACAAGATATAGAAATCAAAAGAGAACTTTTGACTCAACAATATCCCCCTTTTTGGAAAGCACAACACACAAAGTAAAGACAACAAGAAATACTTATCTCCCCCTGAGTTATTTGAAACTATTCTGAATATGAATTTGAATACAAATAACTCCCCCTTAGGTGTATACTTTCCTATGGATTGTATTCATATATTTACTTTGGTTTCAAAGTATTTGATTAAATCAATCTCCCTTTGTAAAACATTATCCCCCTTTATAAAACATTCTCCCCTTTATGGTTTACAAAAATAATGGGGTCACTTTGAGTTTCCTGAAAGGGTTAGAGAAAATAATTACCGGACAAAAGAAAATAATCATAAAAGTTATTACAAAACAAAGATAGGTTCCAAAAGAAAAGAAAAACAAATACAACAGTCATTTGTTTTCTATTTCCTTTTCTTTATTTATGAGATCATGAAGAACAACTTTCATCTTCTTTATTTCTTTATTGTCTTGAGAAATTGAATCACCCTGAGTTCTGAGAAGCTCTTATTGGTCAGCAAAAATCTGTTCATGATTCTTGATAGTCTCCTCCTGGACTCTGATTACTTCCTCAAGGGTATCAATTCTGTCTTGCAGATTCTTGTTATCTTTGGATAACAAAGAATTTTGATTCTTCAACAAAAACATTTCATCCTTGAAGGATGAAACCTTCGAGAATTTAGACTGAAAATCATTCGTTCTCTCTTGCAATTCTTTTACTGAATGAATATCAGCTCCATGAGTTATCTGATTCAGCCTTTCAACAGTTTCTTTGTCACGCTTATTGAAAGCAATCGCAAGATCATTTGACAACCTCCTTATATATTCAATTGCTATATCATGGTCATTTACTAAGTATTCTGTTTTATATGACCACTTGGTCATCCTATTGCAAGCTTTCTTATGAGCAGCTGAGGTTTCAGAAAGAACATTCAAATCAGCTTCAACAGAAAAAACCTTATTTCTTAATTCTCTTACTAAACCAAACTTCTTTTTCTGATTGTCAGTAATGAAATCAATTTTCCCTTCCAGTCTGGGATAGTAAGGAATGGTCTTTTGAACCCTTCTTAAAACATGGAAAATATAATCACTCTTCTTGAGAGATATTGTGTGTTCCGAATCAGTATCCTCATCGTATGAAGGCAATTCATTTGATCATCTTGAGTCAACAACTAGATGTTTTACTTTTTCTTTTTATTTATCTCTTCTTTATTCTTCTACTTTTTCACTAATGACAAAAACTTTTTCAGTATGAGAATATTGAAAACCTTTATTTTCTTGAGGGGGTGTTTTATTCGGTGTTTTAGAAGTTTCAAAAGGTTCTTGATCAGCATGAGGGGTTCGTTGAACACCTTCACTCTTCTTTTGAACTTATTCCTCTCTACTCTTCTTGAATTTTAAAGGAATTATAAAAGAAAATCTCCTTCCTCTTCTTCAACTTCTTCTATATCTTCCATCATTTGTTTTCCTTTTTCTTTCTTAGGAAGGCTCCGTACTATAGGCTCTTGATGTACTTCTGTGTTAAGTTGAGCACTAGGATCCTCAACTACTTTCAAGAGATTTGAAACATAAAATTCTTCTGTTTTTCTTTTCAAATTAACCTTCTTCTTCTTTTCATCCTGAAGGGTATCCTCAACCCTTAATCTCTCAGCAAAGGCTTCGGCTGGATCAAGTCCAAACTTTGGATCACATTCCTTTCTATATTCCTTATCCTTTATCCATTTGGTTACAACCACCTTACAGTAATTAGGCTTCTTCTTTGGCTTTAAGATGGTTTGCATATCAGACTTTTGAGGAACAACAATAGAATTAATCTCTTTGGCTAGCATAGGTGCCGATTGATTTTGAGCCGATTCAGCTTCTACATATCTTATAAAAAATTTTCAATTTGGGTCAAAACAAACATTCACGTTTTTCAACGTACTCTTACTAATCCAGGATGGATTTAGATATATCAGCTTTCCATTCAAAGGAATGTTGCAAAACATCATGCTCTCGAGAATAAACTTTGTAAGGATAGATGGATATATAATCATTTGGGACATAATTCCTCCTATCTTGACATTCTTGATGGTTTCAAAAACATATCCCATGAGATTTACTTTTATCATATTTACAAGATAGTCAAGCATAAAAATATCAGAAACTTTCAGAGTTTCTCTATCTCCTTTCCTTGGGATAATAAAACCTTGCATCCATAAAGTCACAAACCAATTGCCCGAAGAAAGATGATCCACTTTTCTCTTCTCTTCATTTATAACAAACAAAGACTTCTCAACAATTTCTCTATTAAACGTACTGACTTCCTCTAGTAGTTTATGTGATGAACAAAAAGAATTCCCTTCTATTGGGACATTCAGAAAATGAGACCCTTGTTTCACAGACATAGAAAATTTTCTATCGTACACAACAAAATTGATAGTCATGTCTTTGTCGAAAGATACGGTTTTATAGAACTGACTGACTTCATCAAAGAGAATTGGATCTTGAGAAAAAGGTCATTCAACACATAAATTCTCCCATCCTTGAAACAAAATTATTCTTCTGATTATGGAAACATATGAATCAAAAAAATCCTGGGAAACTAACATTTCTTTGAAAAAGACTTTCTCTGTAAAAGTCTTTGAAGAAATTTCGGTGGGAGTATTGGCAGAGGACTAAGACATATAGGTGCTGCCGATGAAAGATCGTATGATGACTTAAAACCAGTGGAGCAGAGCTTCACCTCAAAACCTAAAAAACCAATTTGGGTTTGGGGAGGGGGGGGGGTCTATTTATAGGTGATATAAGGGTGACCGTTTATCTTCTACAGTCAAGATTAGAGGAAAAAAGATCAATGGTTAGGATTAAAATGATAGAAAAAAATAAAAAACATGGAAAGTATCTGCTGGAGAACATAATTTAACTGTTGTTTTTAGTAGAGTTCAAAAGAAAACACAATCGTACAAAGTAAAAGAATACTATCAATCATCATAACGATGGAAAACAAAGTCGTTACCATTAACTGACGAACCGATGGAAAACAATATTGTTACCATGATATGAAAAGCCGATGGAAAACAATCTTGTTACCATGAACTAACAAGTCGATGGAAAACAAATCTTGATAGAATGAACTGACAAGCCGATGGAAAACAATCTTGTTACCCTGAACTAACAAGCCGATGGAAAACAATATCATTACCATGATCGGTCGATATGAAAAAAAGTATTCATTATCATGATCTGACGATACGATGGAAAAGAAATTCATTACCATGATCTGACGATACGATGGAAAAGAAATTCATTACCATGATCCATCGATACGATAAACATAAAAACAAATGATACGATAAAATTATCAAAATGATAAACAGAAAAGTAAAAACACATAGCAGGATAATAATAATTAAATATCATAAGATAAATGGAAACATAATAGAAAAACATAGTAAGAAATTTTCTCCCCCTTTCTAAAGGTGTTGTTTGATGTAAGGAGCAAAATAAAATAGGAAGTGAATATGAATGATTATTTTAATGTAATCATTCCTAGATTCTATTTTATAAACTCAAATCTATCGTAAGGTAAAGGTTTTGTGAAAATTTCAGCAAGTTGTTCTTACGTTCTGATAAATTGTAAAATAATATCTCCTTTTTTGTGTGTGATCCCTAATAAAGTGATGCCTAACATCTATGTGTTTTGCACGAGAGTGATGTGTTGGGTTCTTACTAAGAGCTATGGCACTAGTACTATCACATAGAATTTGAGTGTTGGAAAAACTCAATCTATAGTCAGTGAGTGTGTGTTTCATCCACACCACTTGAGCACATCAACTTCCAGCTGCTACATATTCAGCTTTAGTAGTGGAAAGTGCTACTGAGTGTTGTTTCTTTCAGGACCAAGAAACCAGATAATCTCCTAAGAAATGACATGTTTCAGATGTACTTTTTCTATCCATTCTACAACCGCCAAAGTCAGCATGTGAAAAACTTTTTAAAACAAAATCATTTCAAGAAGAATAAAAGAGACCTAGATCCACAATACCTTTTAAATACCAAAAGATTCTCTTTACAGATTTTAAATGAGACTCTTTTGGATTATATTGGTATCTCAGACATAAGCATACGGAAAAAATTAAGCCTGGTCGACTAGCTATCAAGTATAGAAAACTTCCTATCATACCACTAAAAATTGTTTAATCTACTAGTTTCCCAGTTTCATCAAGATCAAGTGTATTTGAGGTACCAATTGGAGTGTTGATACTTTTAGTTTTGTCATAACCATACCTTTTTAGTAAATCTTTAATATAATTATTTTGAGATATATATGTCCCTTCTGGTTTTTGAGAAATTTGAAAACCTAAAAAGAATGTTAATTCACCCATCATACTAATTTCAAACTCAGACATCATTAAATTTGAAAAAGAATCAGTTAAATATTACTGAGTTAATCCAAATATGATGTCATCAACATAGATTTGATCAATTAAAAATATTTTTCTTTCCAATTTTATAAAAAGGGTTGGATCTGCTGTACCTTTTGTATAATTGTATTGTAAAAGAAATCATGTAAGTCTATCATACCATGCTCTAGGGGCTTGTTTAAGAACATATAGAGCCTTGGTAAGTTTAAAAACATGATCATGATGTTTTAGGTATAGAATACCAGGAGGTTGTTTGACAAAAACTTCTTCTTGAACAAACCCATTTAGAAAATCACATTTTACATCCATTTGAAAAAGTTTGAAATTAATGTATGCTATAAAGGCTAATAGAATACGAATAGATTCAATTCTAGCTACAGGAGAATATGTTTCCTTATATTCTATTACCTCTTGTTGATTATAGCCCTTAGCAACAAATCTTTCTTTATTTCATATAATGATTCCATTTTCATCACATTTTTTTTCTTCTGAAAACCCATTTTACACCAATTATAGTTGTTTCTTTAGGTATTTTAACTAAAGTTTAGAATTGATTCCTTTCAAATTCATTTAGTTCATCTTTCATTACTTTGATCCAATCATCATCACCTAAGGCCTCACGTGGACTTTTAGATTCAAATTGGGAAATAAAATCAAGATGTTCTATTTCACTTATTAAGGAATTTCTGTTACATACAGGTTGATTTACATCACCAATGATGTTATCACTGGGATGATTCCTAAGAAAAAATTGTTTTGGGTTTTGTAAAACCTGTTCATCAACATATGGTAGAAAATATTCTGTGGTAAATGTTTCAGAAGTATCTTTTTGAATATTTTCCTTTTCAGAAGGATCTTCTATCAAATGTTGATAATCTGTTTTTAAAACACATCTGAGGATGTAGGTTGAGATGATTTTAAAACAAAAGGATCAGATTCATAAAATTTCACATGTACTGTTTCTTCAATAGTACAAGTATTTTTATTGAATACTCTATAAGCCTTAGAAGTTGTGGAGTAGCCCAGAAAGATCCCTTCATCATATTTTGGTGAGAATTTGTGTAGATTTTCTTTGGTAATTAGAATGAATACTTTGCACCCAAAAATGTTGAATTATGAAACTTTAGGTTTTCGGCCAGTCCATTGCTCATAAGGCGTTTTATTAAGAAAATTCCTGGTTAAAACATGATTTTTAATATAACAAGCAGTACTAACAGCTTCAGCCCAAAAGTTCTTAGCAATTGAGTATTCACTCAACATGGTTCTAGTCATTTCCTAAGGAATACAATTTCTTCTTTAAACAACACCATTTTTCTGAGGAGTCCTTGGAGCTGAGAAATTGTGATTAATACCTTTCTTACTACAAAAAGTTTCAAAAATTGAATTTTAAAATTCACCACCATGATCACTATGAATAGTTATCAATGGTAGGTTTTTCTCATTTTTAACATGGGCTCTAAAAGTCTTGAAATATGAAAAGGATTCAGATTTATTTTTGAGAAAATAGACCCATGTGAATTTTTTAAAGTCAACAACTAAAACAAATTTATAGTGTTTTCCTCCAATGCTTCTAGTTTTTCAAGGACAAAAAAGATCAATGCGCACTAGCTGTAATGCATTAGAAGTTGAAACTTCATTAATTGATTTAAATCTTGTTTTATGTTGCTTTCCAAAATGACATGGGTCAAAGAATTTTGAATAATCATATCTAAGGTCTGGTAATCCCTTTAAATGTCTTTTCTTTGAGAGTTTACAAAGGTTTCTTAGATTACAGTGTCCTAGTATTCTATACCATAGCCATGAATGATCATCTATTGCACTTAATCGGGGTAAATTTTGGATCCTAAGGTTTTCTAAGTTAATAGTGTATACATTCTCTTGCCTATGGGACGCTAGAATGAACTCATCCTTGGAATTGTGATCTAGACACTTATCATTACTAAAATTCACAAGTTAACCGTCAACAAATATTTGACTTATACTGATGAGATTGTGCCTCGGACCTTTAACAAACAAAACAATTTAGATAATACCTTTTCCAAGAATTTTTTTACCTATACCAACAATCTTTCCTTGAGAATTATCTCCGAAGGTAACGTTTCCACCTTTTATTTTGATAACCTTTTCAAAGAGATCTTTGTTTCCGGTCCTGAAAAGGAAATAATTAGTTTTTTGGAATCCAAACTTGTTTGGATCCAGAATGGTTAGATAAATAAATTTTAGGAATCCATATTTGTTTTACAAAATGAGCATTATGAAATCCTAAAGATTAAGCTTTATTGAGAGAGAACTCTCTTCTCAAGTGTCCACCACATTGGCACTTAGAACAAACAGAAGGGTTTTTGTGGAACAAAATAGTTATTACTAAAAACAGGTTTGGAATGTGTATATCCAAGACCAGAACGATTTCTCAAAGGTCTAATTTGAGAACAAATCTTGTAAAAGTTTTCCTTTCCATGAGTAAAGTTTGACAAACATTTCATTAAAGAGAAAATTTTTAACTTTAGTTTTAAAACTTTGTTTTTATCTTCCCAAACATTTGATTTCAGACTACAGATAGACTCCAAACATTTTTCTTAGAAATAAAATTTTCTAGGTCCTTAGAAAGTTTATCCTTATTAGATTTGACTTTCTCAAGGGTTTTTAAAATACTTTAAAAATCATAAGTTTTCACATAAATATCATTAGAAATATCTGATACTTATTTAGTTAAAAGTAAAATTCTAGAGTTTTCTTTCTCAAGCTTCTTTATGAGTTTAGAATTTTCTTTTTCATGTAATTTAGCAAATCTAGGTACTAATTCAAAAGAAGGTAATGTATCATCTTCTGATGATGAAGATTCATCATTTGAAGATTCATAATATTTATCATCAATATAATTTTTATATAAAGAGACATTTGTAATAGCTTCAGTATTGTGTACCTTAGCCATGAGACAATGATCTTCGATTAGTAATCTGGATATAAGTCCAATATTACTTTGTCCCAAGGACTCATATCCTAATGAATTGTCTGAAAAATCACTACCACTTGCACTCCATCTATCATTTTCCTTCAAGACTTTCTTTGTCTTATAATACTTTTTCTTGTTTCTTTCAAAGTGTTTCTCCTTTCTATCTTTCCTCTTCATTAAAGGATAATCAGGACTTATATGTACTACTTTCTTACATTCATAACAAGTTACCTCTGAATATTTCTTATCCTTCATATCTTTCTTTTTGAATCTATACTGGAAGTCTTTCTTTCCCAAAATCTTGTTCATCCTTCGAGCAGGATTGGCTAACTCATTATCCGAGTGATCACTATCACTTGATTCTGATAAAACAACTTTCTTGGATTTGGATTTTGGAAGCCTTTCAGGTGTTTTAGCTTTAGATGTAAAGGTTACACTTCTATTCCCATTCTTATTCTTGTTGAGATCAGCATCTCTTTTCATTCATGTCTCATGCTGAAAAAGAGTTCCAAATAGTTCATTAAGAGTAATCTGGGAAACTTTTCTATTCTCATCAATAGCTGTCATTTTTGACTCCCATTAATTTGGAATTATATCTATAATCTTATCTACTAGAGATTCATCATCAAGGCCTTTTTCTCCTATAGATTGTTTACTGTTGACAATTGTCATAAATATTTGTTTCACTTTACATACTGGATGTACGTAAGGAAAAAAGAAAACCGTGATACTCTGCTCGAAGCATCGCTGTTCTTGTTTCTATAAACTTGGATGTACCAAAATGAGTGACTTATAATTTCTTCCAAATACAGTTGGATGCTTCACATGAAGATATCTGAATGTATATATTCCTGGTCATAGAGCATAATAATGTATTGCATACCTTATAATTCAGTTGATATTCTTGCTTCTCTTGGTTAGTGAAAGTATTGACTTCTTTGTCAGGAATTTTATAACCTCCAATAAGCATAATAAAATTTTCTACACCAGTATTGATCACAAAAGTCTTTATACGATCTCTACAGTACTCATAATCATTCCCATCAAATATTGGTGGTCTAGACGGATTTAGGTTGTCAATTGATCCAATATTCATTCCTGCAATCTAGAGAAACAACATCTTTTCCACTCCCAACGTTAGTGTAGTAAGTAGTTAAAAAATAGTAATATGAAAGAAATAGAACAAGTAATACAAATCAGTGGAAAACATCCTATGATACCAACTGTTGGATCAAAAATGTAAATGTATATGTATATTATATTAGATGGAACAATACAAGAGGGGGGTGAATTGTATGTTTAAAAACTTTGAGTTTAAACACTTAAAAATATTAGTTTAAAAGATCTTAATCTAATACAATTCAAACAACCACAATTGTATTGAATATAAAGGTATGAAGTAATGCAATACAATTATAAAAGTGAAGTAATTGTATTCAAGATGAATACAATAATCAAAGTAAAAAAAGTGAGAGATTCTACCATAAAGCGTATAGTATCTATTAATACAAAATGTAATAGAATAATTGTAATTGAAACAATTACATTTGAAAGTGTAATGAAGAAAGGAAACAATATAAATTCCTTTCTAATACAAACAGCAATGGAAATGTAAAAGTATTACAATTCTTTTTACCCAAAGAGAAGGGTTATCCTTTCACCTAGGATAAGAGGTCTGTCTTACCACCACCTTGGTAAGCCCTCGATATGATGATCGGTTCGTCCGTATGCCTATCCCAGGCAGCCCTCGATACGATGATCGGTTCGTCCGTCTGCCTATCCCCGACAGCCCTCGATACAATGTTCGGAACGTCTGTCTGCCTATCCTAGGAAACCCTCAATTTTGTAGGTAATCGGCACCTCTGTCTTTAAATTACTTAAAAGCCCTCGATACAATGATTAGACGCACAAAGCACAAAGCATGAGAGAAGTCACATCATCTCTCTCTAGAACTTGATAGAAGAAAAGTATCACAGTTGTATCACCGTCGTTCACCCTTGTTCTCAGTTGTTCTCTCAGCATCAAATGACCTCCTATTTATAGGCCTTTGGTTCCAACAGTCACATCTCCTCCAACGGTCATATTTCTCCAAAAAACTCGGCGGGACTTAAACACCTGGCATTATAACGGCCATATTGAAACAGAAAGCACGACATCATTTTGATTAGTTTGTATCTAACTCTACGACATCGTATTGGTTAAAACAAGATATATGAAGATGATAAACAAGAGTATGATTAATATGAAACATGTGTTTTTGACTATGTACCAAAACAAGAATGTAATGAATGTATGAATAGCAGAGTTAGTACGATACAATTGACAGAGTCAGTACGATATGATTGACAGAGTCAGTATGATAGGATTTACAGAGTCAGTATGATACGATTTATAGAGTCAGTATGATATGATTGACAAGGTCTTCACGATACGATTGACAAGGCCAGTACGATACGATTGACAAGGTCAGTACGATACTATTGATAATGTCAGTACGATTAAAAAGGAATTTGTGATTTCCAAAACAAGATATAGAAGTAAAAAAGAGAACTTTTGACTCAACACATATGTTTATAATTAAAACATTATTCATGAAAAAGAGATATGATAAAATCGATTAGATTAGGTCTTTTCTTGATATTGAACCTATTACCCCATAATATTTTGTGATATATTTATATTCAAAAAAATAATAATTAATCAATATAATACAAATCCCACAACCTTGAATCCTAATAAATCATATTATAATTTTAATTCAAAACTGATAAATTTAATTGTAGGAGTCAATCCGAATAACCACCTATAAAAAAAATAAAAATAAAACATGAATAAATTATTTACATTATTCAAATTTATTGATAAACATGTTCTCATGTTATTCTAAAATCATTAAATGTTTTCAAAAATAGATATTTTCTTCCAAAACTATTTTTATATATTTTTGGGATGAAATAATAATATTAATTTTTCTAATATTTATAAACTATTTTGTAAAAAATTAACATAAATTTTTAAATCATAATTTCATTTTTATTATAGTTTTATTTTTTGAGAATTTAATGAATGGTCAGATTTTTCAAA